>JALMQS010000030.1:22163365-22406866 GCA_024734495.1 Forficula auricularia | reverse complement strand
CGATTGCAATCAACAAGAAATTAGAAACTGACCCATGGAGGGACAAACAGAGACGGGCGGACAGACAAACAACAAATTTTCCGTTTTTATAGTTCGCTAAAAGTTAAAACATGACACTATTAGTGTAGCTACAATATCTGTTTGTCTGTCCATTTGCCAGAGCATTGTAGCTCGTAAACAAAATAATATAGAAACTTGTAATATATAATAGATCAAGAGCCCACGACGGCCAGACCTTCGTTATTTTATAAAAGCTGAAAGTTTTTCTGTGCATGTCCCCTATACAGGTAAGAACGACCAGCGACTATAGAGTTTGGGTTGTGGTTACTTTGGCAGGTAACAGGTAATAAAGGTGTATAAAATAGTACTTTAAATTCGTTAAAGTATAAAGCTCAATTTTTTATATTTTCTTCGGGATAACTTTAGAAATCTCGTCATCCATTGCCGGACACTTATGACAGTTGCTACCCCCTGCCAGACACCCCTAAACTTTCTTTTTGATTTTAAGTCGATTCTTCCACGTTTTCAGTAGAGGTTGCCATTAATAGTCAAAACAACAAAAATGGAATGCAATAAGGTTATTCCTCTAGTATTAGATAAGAATCGATGGTTATTTTTGATTTTAAGACGATTCCTCCATGTCTTCACCAATGGTTATCAATAATAACCGAAATGTCAAAAATCTATGTAAAAACCATTAAAACTGTCCGCCTATTGAGGTAACATTTTTTTATAGGTCGCCAAGTAACATATATAAAATTTATCTTTTATATTATAACGAAAGTATAATTATAATTTATTAAAGTTTAGGGGTGTCTGGCAGGGGGTAGCAACTGTCATAAGTGTCCGGCAATGGATGACGAGATTTCTAAAGTTATCCCGAAGAAAATATAAAAAAATTGAGCTTTATACTTTAACGAATTTAAAGTACTATTTTATACACCTTTATTACCTGTTACCTGCCAAAGTAACCACAACCCAAACTCTATAGTCGCTGGTCGTTCTTACCTGTATAGGGGACATGCACAGAAAAACTTTCAGCTTTTATAAAATAACGAAGGTCTGGCCGTCTGGCTCTTGGGCTATAAGAGATGTAATCGAAATAAAAAATCGGATTATTATTTTCGGAAAGGTGTGAATTTTTCTGGGGTCATAAATAAAAAAATATATAGGTAATAAGTAGTAATTTGAAAGTTTATATTAGGAAAATAAGGACAAGTTTTTATGTGTGAATTTTTATTTATCCACCAACGTTTCGTCGACTTTGCCGAATTCTTCAGGGCTTCAAGTAGTTATGTCACACATTCGTCTAAATTTTCTTATTATCTTTGTTACCATTGAAGACCATCAGACACAATTTTCAAAAAATATTTGGCACATT
Organism: Forficula auricularia; assembly: GCA_024734495.1. NCBI lineage: Eukaryota > Metazoa > Arthropoda > Insecta > Dermaptera > Forficulidae > Forficula > Forficula auricularia. The sequence goes on along the minus strand of JALMQS010000030.1, from coordinate 22,405,485 downwards.
CTACAAAAAACAATTTTCTTCTCTCTCTTGTTTTATATTAACAATTTCATTAGATACAAACAGAAATAACATATATAGAATAAGGCAACTCTGTTTTTAAACAAGAATAGAATACTTTTTACTCTGTTTGATCCTTACATAAAGAAATCCAAATTCAAATAAAAAAAGAAAAGATTTATTTTTTATTATTTGTTATTCTATTCTGGTTTAAAAACAGGGTTGCATTATTCTACATTATATATGTTATTTCTGTTTTGTATCTAATGAAATTGTTAATATAAAAAAAAGAAAGAAAAATTGTTTTTTGTAATGTGCCAAATATTTTTTGAAAAATTCTGTTCTGATGATCTTCAATGGTAACAAAGATAATAAGAAAATTTAGACGAATGCGTGACATGACTTTTTGAAGCCCTGAAGAAGTCGGCAAAGTCGACGAAAGGTTGGTGGATAAATAAAAAAGTACTCATATAAACTTGTCCTTATTTTCCTAATATAAACTTTCAAATTAATACAAATTATGGACGGAAATGATAATAATAATGATAATGAGGTTATAATGAAAAGGCACAGTCCATAAATTATTTAAATTTTATTCATATTTCCGACGTTTCGAGACTTTCTCTCCCTCCTTCTTCAGGGTATTGAATAGTTATTGATGGGTGAGAATTATGAAAAAACTCGGTACCTGCAGAAGAAGGCTTTCAAACATCGGAAATAGAATAAAATTTAAGTAGTTTATGGACTGCCTTTCATTATAACCTACTTATTTCGCTTACCAGTCCGTCTTTCTAGGAAAAATAAATTATATAGACAATATATGTACAATATATTTTTTTACCTAAGTCTGTTTCTTTGAAATGATGCCTTCCCAGTGACTTACCCTCACCTAATCTTTATTTCTCCGAAGATCTTTCAAAACTAATATTATAAACAAACAAATAAATTTTCCTACCCCTTTCCAATTTCTATCTGCACTCAAATTAATGAACTTGGAATTTTTAACTCCAGTAACATATAGACTGAAACATCATACTGACATATGGTTAGTTCTTATCTCTTAGCTATGGGTAGTTGCTTCTTGTAACTCCTAAAGATGGATCAATAACCTGAAATATATATCTAGAGAAAAACTCATAAGTTATATTTGTTTTATTCATGTGAAATCTACCTAGTACTCGTATATTATTCCATTCTTATTTAAAATATTTAACTCTAGAACTGACATCTAATTCTTAAAAAAAATTACTATCAGATGTGAGGTATTTCTCTAAAGATCTCATTGTGTAGAATTTAACTAAATTTTTTGAGAACGTACGAATGCCCAAATTGCGCATTTTGATGTGATTTTTGTACCAGCTCAATTTCACTATAGTAGTTGAACAAAAATGATAAAAAATTCATACTATTAGATCATTATCTCCTTATAAACGACAAATAAAAACTAACCCGATATCTCAAGTACTTTGGAAGATACAATTAATTATCTGCTGCTGGTTATTTAATTTCTTCTGCTGGGGTGAGTCTATTTGAAGCTAGTAAAATAATATAATTACTCTAGCATACTGAGGGTATATGGTATATATACCATAATCCCTCAGTATGCTAGAGTGAGTTATATATTTTTTCTATTTTTGTCGCAGAGTCTAAAAATGGGAGAGGAAGTGTCCAAAATAAATACTCCCCTGATATTCTATCATCTACCAGTATCACAAGAAATATATAATTCTATTGAATTTATTTTTATTATTTGAGAATTATCATTAATAAGTATAGGAAAAACTCTGTCAAAGAAACAAATAATACTGAATGTCAGGATTTTCAAGTGGTATTTTGTTTCTTCTGTTCATTCAAGTGAGAAATTCTCTTCACTCTCAGCAACCATCAAACTCTCATAGTCTCAAAAATCCTACATATACATCTTGTGTAATTTTTTGTTAATATAAATGTAAAGATGAATAATTGAAGAGGTTTTCAAAGCAACGAAGTACACTTAAATATCTTCAAAGAGCTATACTTTTTTTATAATTCTTTTCAAAAACTTCTTGCTTTTAACTAAATAAATATGGAAAATTTATACATTTAATTATGCAATCCATATATAGGCTATATGAAAGAAAATAATCAAACGGTATCTAATTAAAAACAAGAAATTAATTCAAGTATATTTTTAAATGTATATTATAATGATATTTTGATGTTTTTAACAGGGTTGTTTTATGCGTGGGTCTTGTATCTCAGAGGAGTATGGATAGAGATATAAGGACGTCACTAGACTCTTTTCAATGATTGCGCAAATATTAATATTATTATTAATTAAGTTTTAAGTCCCGCCGACTACTAAGGTCATTGGGGCCAACGATGCGTATATGTATTGAAATCGACGCGCATAGCATTCAGGCTGAGAGAGTTCCCATATCATTAATAACGAATTAAATTTTTTGTAGACTAAATGCCAGGAAATCACTTCATTTTGTTTAATCAAAATAAGCCGTTAAATGATTATTTGGATACTCCAATATTCGGATAATCTTCCTAATAATTTTCATTTCTTTTCGAGTACCAGTTTCTCATTTATCCGGTTTTTTACCATATCTGTATCTTCACGTTTAATTAAAACAAGACTAAACTGGTAAATTGAATAAATTTTATAATTTTTCTCATTAATATATCAACGAATAATTGATACGTCAACGAGAATTATTTTGACCGCGCTTATTTGAAAAAGATATTTATCGCGAGACTACTGCGGATTACGCTATTGGAGTCTGCGGAGTCTTAAGTCTTAAGTCTAGACCAAGAGAGAAAAGATGTGATACACTTAGCTACAATCCAACGTCATTTCGCGTATAGTCCGCTAGACATTCGGATGGATCACCAAGTGAATTTGAAATCTCAGATGCTATAGAGTTAATCTCCCAGTCCAGAGCTCTGGACTGGTAAATTGAAGCATGTTTGGGCTATTAGATATTTAGTAGAATTTTTCTTTTAAAAAATTTTGGTTACACCATATAAAGAAAAACTATTAGTTATATTATGAGTAAAAAGAAAAAAGAAAATTTTAAGTTGATTAAATAAATAAATTTAAACAAATTTCCAGCTTGTATCTATATCTTATTTAGTTTACGATCTACACTGCTCTGATAGGCATTGTAACTAAGAAAATTACAAGAGTGGGTAATCTATTAGATCGGAGATGGCATTAATTATTTTTAATTAAATATCAGAAATGTTGTTTTTTTACCCTCTCGGGAATCGAACTCGAGTGTATTAATAATAAATAGTAATCCGGGACAATCGGCTGACACTCTGGTTCGATTCACGAGGAGGTAAAAACAACCCTTCTGACATAAAAAATAAAAACAATCCATTTTATCTCAGACCTAATAGATGACATCCTCTTGTGAGTTAAATTTATTTCTATCGACAACTGGATCTCTTATAAACCTTGTAATGACATTAATAAACCAACATTTTACTTCTTAAACGGAATCCTAAAAACATTGTAATTTTTTTGGCATTATCGGGTTGCATAGCTACAGGCGACTCCGTTAAAAGGTAATAATAATAATAATAATATTCATAAATTAATTCCTGTGAATCCATTGTAATAGACTGATGAAGAGGGCAAAGCCCACGAAACTATAGTTCTCGTTATAAATAAATAAAATTTATAATTCCAGCAGAAGACACACTCTTTTATTGTCTCCTTTTTTTTTTTTTTTTATTTATTTAATGTCACTGCGGGAACAAAGCCCATTTTAGACAGCCCATAAGTAGAGTGTTAGTAGGGTTAGTGAGGGAGCCGAGTTTTCAGACGGTCTCCTTCAATAATAATATTAATTTATTCATAATTCAATCTTATAATTTTATCTTTACACAGTGCTCTGAGGCAGTTTTCCTCAAATGAGCAGTAAAAAAAGAATAATTCACATAAAACAAAAGAAGAGAAAAAAAAGAGAAAAATACGAATATACGAAAGGCATATAAATAGATTTAGTGGGGTGTTGGGTGATCAGTGGTAGAGGGACCCGGGGTTGGGGAGAGGGTGGTGAGGTAGAGAGTGTTCGAAGGTGATGGCTTCATGGGGCAGGTAGGCAAGAGCCCCGTCGAAGGAGGGCTTGAAGCAGGTATCTAGGTATATCTACTCTTATTAAAACGAGCAAAAATTGTATATTTATATATATATATATATTTGTATCTTGGTTCTATGTTGAAAACGACTCTACCGATTTTGATGAAATTCACCTGTTAGGGGGTTTTTGGGGTGACAATTCGATCTGTCACGGTCTCATCTTCGACAAAATTGTTTTTGATGGGATTTTTTCGTATTCAATTAATTATTCTCAGGTAGAAAAATGCAAATCTTAGGGATTTAAAAAGAGTTTTTCTTTTCTTTTGTACCCAGACAGACAATGGGTCGGGTTAATCCTTTATTCTCAAAGGCCTTGAAGAAGTATTGTGATTGTGGTGTGTTGTTGTCAAGCATTAACTAAACCCGAACAAAGCTCGGTCTTCCAGGTATATATATCTTAATATATATAAATCTCGTGTCACAATGTATGTTCTCAATGGACTCCTAAACCACTGAACCGATTATAATAAAATTCGCACACCATGTGCAGTTCGATCCAACTTGAGAAATAGGATAGTTTAAATCTCAAATTATAGTCGCAATTTTAATTTATTGCTAATTATTTGTCTGTTATTATTTGACAGTCATTTGACTCCAAATGATTCTAACAGATGTCGATACCTTTCGACTGGGTTGAGTAAGTAATCAATAGATGGCGCTGCTATGGTAAATCTACGAACGTGTCATATAAGCTACATTTTAACAGCATAATTACCACGTGTTGTTGACGCTATAAAATTAATTAAATTTATTTTGTAGTGAACGAAATACCGTATAATTCAATTATTTCCACTTTTTAAATTTTTGGTGTTAGCATAGCCGGCCACGTGTTACTTAGACTGAAGTGTAAATTGCATTCATATTATAATGAAGATAATACAGTTAAATTAATCCTGTTTTTTACTTATTTGTGCTTCATTGATCAAAACTTTATAATTTAATAATTATTTGAATCATGAATGGCTCAGTCAACGGGCGATTTTGGCAGCCAAAAACGTTGATGTTGACGAAATTAACTTCCAGATACAACAGTTGTTACCAGGCGATCTGATGTCTTTTAAATCAATCGATACTGTTGTTGATGAAAATGAAAGTGTAAATTTTCCGATTGAATTTTTAAATTCATTAGATATCCCTGGAATGCCACCACATAATCTTCGATTAAAGATTGGTTCCCCTATTATTCTCCTCCGTAATTTGAATCCACCTCAATTATGTAACGGTACGCGTTTGGTCATCAAAAAGATCACCGGAAACATTCTTGAAGCAACCATTTTGGCTGGGAAGTTTAAAGGAAAAATGGTCCTGCTGCCACGTATTCCGATGATACCATCAGATTCTACCATACCCTTCAAAAGGCTACAGTTTCCAATTCGTTTAGCTTTCGCCATGTCTATAAATAAATCTCAAGGTCAAACAATGTCCATTTGTGGTTTAGATTTGGAAAATACATGTTTTTCTCATGGGCAACTATATGTTGCGTGTTCACGTGTTGGGAAACCGTCGAATCTATTTGTGTTAGCTAAAGACAGGTTAACCAAAAACATTGTGCACCGATTGGTGTTAAATTAAATTGAAATTGAAAGTATTTATAATTCAAAAAAATAGATATTAATGTTTAAAAGTTTAAGACTGTCTGCCTTGCCTACCTCATTTATGAGTTTAAGCGTCACATGTTATTTACTGTATTATACTGTAATATACTTATTTGTTATAAAATTAAATGGAAATAATAAATCTGAAAATTTTTTATTTTGTATTGATTTCTGCTTAATATCAAGTGTAAGAACATTTTAATTAATTGTGTTCAACGTACTTCCCCTTCAAATCTCAATCCAGTGAATTTGTATAACAACATCAACATTTTCGTCTTTGTTCGTAAATAATTTCATTGTACTAAAGGGTTATAGTAGTAGAAAGTCAAATAAGGAGATCACCATATTTTTTTACAAATACTATCTGTGTGAAAAAGCATAGTGGACTCCGTGACTGATGTTCTCTTATCGTTCCTCTTAGATTGTTTACTATAATGTAATATAACAAAAACTTTAGCCACAGCAACGCGTGGCCGGGTCAGCTATATATATATAAAAAAAAAAAAAAACAATTTACATAAAAGGTAATCAATTTTGGACACCTCATACTTTCATTCCGAGACGCCGCCCGCCAGGGCAACCCGCCCGGAGGGCCTAGTTGGGACAGGCGTGCCGGAGGCACGCCGGGTACAGCTAGTATATATATATATATTTGCATTTTTTTTTTAATTTTAAAAACGGCTCTAACGATTTTGATGAAACAAACTCTATTAACATGTTTTGAGGATGAGAAAGCGATCTTGATGCGGAATGGGGGTGGATGTGGTGGATGTGGGGAGTGCAGAAGGTGGGGGGAGTGGTGGGTGATCCGGGGGTAGGGCGAGGTTTCGGGGGTGGGGTCGAACAGGGTGGAGGTGGGGGGTACAGTGGTCGAATACTATATAGATATATTTGTATTTTTTTAATTTGAAAACGGCTCTCAAATAAAAATCGACCTTTTTATCAGAATTTTAAATTAAAAATAATATTAAAATAAAGATTTTAACTGAAGGAAGAAGTTACCGAGCATCGCTCGGTGCCTCCAGGTACTATATTGTTATAGTCTTAATATTTGAAATTGAATTTAATTATAAATTTTTCAAATATATATTATTTTCGTTTAAAATCAATTGAATAAAATAATAATAATAATAAATATATATTTAAATTTAATCTATGAATTCAATTGCTCTAGGTTAAGTATATAAGTATGTATAAATATTATTAGTCCTAATATTTGAATTTGAATTCAATTATTAAATATTTGAATAGATTAACAATGCAAGAGAGACAGGCATCTCTCCTCTCTTCGCTGCTAATACCACACACCTCATCTTGGGATATTCTAATAATCGCTTATCTTGAAATATATTTTTATAACTTACTTTATTTATTAAATAAATTTCAAGTTGGTTTAAAGAATATATTCCAAATAATGTATAATATAGAAAAGCGATCATTGACTCCAATCAATGCAAATAGAATAGATTGCCCAAAACGAGGCAAATCTTGTAAGCTATTAAATTTGTAAGTAAAAATATTAGATGATTATTAAATTTTGCATTAAAAGTTTCACTAGGTAATATAGTTAGCTAATATTTGATATTCTGAAAATATTTTCTAGATATTAATGTTATATTATCTTGAAAAAATAAGTATCGAGATGTGTCAGTGTGTGTGTGAGTTTTGAGTGTAAGGGAGTGTAAGTGCAAGTGAGAGAGAGAATGTTCTAATGTTATTAGCTACTAAGTAGATTGCATTTTTTCTAAATAGGTGAATTATATTAAAGTTATGACGTCACAGATGGAATTCAAGTCTGGACAAGTAGCAAACCTCACCGCCCGGTAATCACACGTCAAGCATTAAATGACATCATTTTCACCAGTGATTTTCATTTTCTTTGATAAATAATCGAATATTCAGGTGAGTTATAATTTATATAATTATAAATATAAAAAACTATGTGAATAGGATATTATTGTAATTTTTAATTTGTTCTATATATATTTTCAAAGCTCTTGGCTTCCTAGACACAATTTTTTTTTTTTTTTTTTTTTTGTGGCTTTTCGGCCCTTCTAGCCATAAGCCTAATTACGATACTAGTTATATATTTTTTAAAATTTGTCTCTACCCCCGGGGGTCAGATTTTAGCTGGATGCCTCGAGCCGGATTCGAACCCGGGTCCCCTGGTTAGCTCGCTGTCACGCTACCGCCTAGCCTATCCGACTCCCCTAGACACAATTTATAATATTATAAAAATATCTTATAAACATTTGTGCTTGAATATTTTAAAAACTTTTTAATTAGATGAAATCTATGTCTGGAGATAATTTTAATTGGAGAATCTTTACGGAGTAGACTACCCATGGTTAAATTATAGGTTAGGTTAAAATCTTTATGGTTTTTTCAGAACGTTTCACTTTAGGTTATTATAGATCAAATCCGTCTTTGGAGATAAGATTCAATGGAGAATCCATTTGGAGTCCCCCACAGATGCTCAAATCAGAGAATATGCTAAAAATATAATATTTTTTCAGAATAAGTCTTTGAGGATAATATTGAATGTATTAGATGAGGGAGGAGGTATCAGTCAAAGTTGGATGCGTGGGTTCAATAAAACATCCTGAATAAAACGTTTCGGCCTGAATTTATTTGGCCATCTTCAGTTAATTGGAAGTTATACACAAAATGCGATACACATATGTGATGTGTCGTTAAAAATAAAAATTGTAGCTTCATGTAAATTTATAACGTGCTTGTGCCCAAAGGTTCAGAATGAATGTAAATGAAACACATCTTGTGTATAACTCCCAATTAACTGAAGGTGGCTAAATAAATTCAGGCAGAAACGTTTTATTCAAGAGTGTTTTATTGAACCCAACGTATCCAACTTTGGCTGAAACCTCCTCCTTCATCAAATACAATTTCATCACAGCCACGAACCCTAACAAATAATAGTATTGAATGTATCTAGAGGACAATCCTTTCGGGGCGGCCTGCCAATGGTCAAATTAGAAAATTGGTTAAAACTGTCATAGTTTTTTCACAACGTTATGATACATATAGTAAGAGTGAACTCTACTCATTTTTAATTTCGGACTGTATTTCTTTTGACTTGAAAATGGCTTCAGAATTAGAAAGTAAAACATCGTGAATAAACTAGAAAATTTTGATTTTCTAATTTCACAAAAGTGGTGCAAGATTATACCTAAGCCCGATTTTTTCTATTACAAGTTTGTATAATTTTATTTCTATTTTACAGGGAAATAACTCAAAGTTCAACAAAACACTACTTGCTAATGCAGTGTAATCTTCATAGCCTCGTCTCCCATCTCTATAATGTAAGGTTCCATCTTATAGTTTAAATTTTTTTCTCTTTGCTTCATTTAGATCTAAATTTTCAATATGTTATTTTATTAAATCTTTTTAATATATTATATAGATTTTATAGAATAATTTATTTTAGCTAATAGTTCCCTAAAATGATTTTTATATTAAATTAATTATTAAATTATGTTTATATTTATTAGTAGATTGATAAGAATATAGTTCAGGAATTCTTATTAGAGCCCCCAAGCAATGAATTCAAATATTTCAAAAACTTTTCCATTATATGAATCTCTTTTTGTAGATAAGATTCAATGGAGAATCCTTTTAGGGTGGCCCACCCATGGTCAAATTTTAGGATAGGTTAAAATATTTATAGTTTTTTCAGAACGTTTCACTTTTGGTTATGATAGATAAAATCAGTTTTTAGATATAAAATTCAATGGATAATCCATTTGGGGTGGCCCACAGTTGCTCAAATGAGAGGATTTGCTTAAAATTTAATAGTTTTTTCAGAACCTTTCGGTTTCGGTTTATACAGATAAAATCCATCTTTAGAGAAAAGATTCAAATTTTAAAAAGAATCTACTTGCTAATGCAGTGTAAACTTCATAGCCTCGTCTCCAATCTCTATAATGTAAGTTTTCTTATAGTTTAATTTTTTTCTCTTTGCTTCATTTAGATCAAATTTTTTAATAAGTTATTATATTAAATCGTTTTATTAATATAGATTTTATTTTAGCTAACATTTCCCTAAATTCATTTCTATATTAAATTATCTTTATATTTATTAGAAGATGGATAAGAAAGTAAGCCAGGAATTCTTAATAGAGCGCTCAAGCGATAAATTCGCACTGAGTGGATTCAGATTATCAGGAAACATTTTTCTCCAAATTTAATTGATTTTTTTTTCTTTTTTCTTTTAATAATATATTTAAAAGTTACCTTTGATTAATAAAAATAATAGAAGTATTTTCAACGAAATGTCTAAAGTAGAACATTATACATATACGCTCTAAACTATAGTGATCTAATCCGATTCTTTTCTTCAATTCAAATAATTTTATAATTTATTTTAAATAGTTCTTACTGAATACTAGTACTCGATAAATTTTTAATATTTTTTGAATTCTTTATCAATATAGCGATCGACCAACGACCTGCTCATATTTTCAACGTGAGTTGCAAGCGTCTTTACAATCTTGTCATCTACAATTCTGCTACTTTTCGAACATATCTTCTACACCTGAGCATCCATCTGGACCACTCTTTTAAAGGTTTTTACATAAGCATTGGCGCAAATTTGTTTTGGGGTATCACTGTCAAAATTTAGAAAGATTCTCTTTCGAACCCTTTATTTAAATTTTTATTTATTCAATCCAGATCAATTTTTAGTAGTTATAGAATAGGATGTACCTATTTTATTTCAGCATTCTTTTTCTCTTCCCCGTAACCATTTAATTTCAAATAAATAAATAATAAAACAATTCATAATTTAATATTATAGATTAATAAATATATATCTAACATTGCATAGATTAAAAAATAAATTAAAAATTCACTAGATAATTTATGTTTCATTTTTAATCAGACTAAATTTAAAATTTTTAAGACAATTTTTTATAAAGTATCATACAATAAAAATATATTTTATTTCAATATAATCTCACTAATAATTTTCTCTTCACAGGAATTCTCTGTATAATAAAAATCATTTAAAAAACTAAAAACCCGCTGTTTATTTAAATATTGAAATAAAATTATATTTTATACAACAAATAATAAATTCATTATCAGTATATAAAAGTAATTTATTAGGATAAACCAGATATTAAAATTCTGAATAGCTCAATGGAATTCTTTTCGGTTAAATATATACTATTGAATGTATTTCTATTTTAATATTTCCACCCTTAAATAAAAATATTACTCCTCATTCCACCTTGAGAATTAAAATGGAATACAATTCTGTTTTCAAAATTTTAAATTCTCATTTTGAGAATTTATTAGATAGAAATCAAATTAGGATTTTCAGAGTCCCATCAGCATTTAGGTCTCTACAAGAGTGAAGATTGGTTGGTCTGCGCATCGCAAAGTAAGAGTGATTAGGACTCGTTCTTAGTTGTTCTAATGAGGAAGAACGATCTAGATCGATCTTAGATCGTTCTTTCCTCAATTAGGAGGTTGTGTTTAATGTGCTGCAGAGATTCTCTTTCAGAGACGCAGCCCGCGACCACCGTGGGATTCATCATCAACTTGGTACACTCTTTAGCTTTAGTTAGGTTTGAGATGTGCATAAATCCCGTATTTAAGGGGTTATCATTTAGCTCATTCTTTTGAAATCATTAATAAATTACGCACATCTCAATTTGATTAGATTCAATTGTCATATAAAAAATACATACAAAATACTAACTATTAAAAATCATTCAAAATGCAAAGTAATGGGGGGGGGGGAGCGCCAGTGCCAACGATTTAAAGTAAAATAACAATAATAATAATATTATTAAATACAAAAACAAATATATATATCGAATAAAAATATGACAGACCGATCCAACGTTTTGATTTCTCAGAGCAAATATAAAAATAAATATCGAACTTCTCTTCAAAATATTATTAAAAAATTAACAATTAAATCAAGACTAAATTTTTTATATATTATAATTTATATTAAAAATTGTCATTTAGAATGAAACCTCTAAAATTCTTAATTGTATTTTTGTTTTTCATTCATCATTAGTATATTGATAATTTATGGAATCAAGGCATTATTTTTTGGTATACTATTTTGTAAACTTTTGAATTTTAATATAAAATTGAAATGAAAAGTGAGAATGTAATAAATTTACTATCTATATCACTTAAAAAAAATATTACTATAAATAATAATTAATATAACAATAATAAATAAAATAAACACAAAAATAATTCTTTAAATAACGATAAAGAAATCCTTGCTCTGAGGATTCATTTTCGAGTGGATGAGTCTGTCGCCCGGAGTCTGCAGGCTCTCCTTGTGGGTCTATTAGTGGTGATTTCATGAACAGTCCTTTCCATTATGGGCCTTTGCTGAACAATTTTTTAGATCTAAGTCTATCTCTCAGGTTGCCCTCTGATCTAATGGATAGGTCCTAAAGTGCATGTGCATGCTTCGTTAACTGTAGGGTCCAGCAGAGAGCTAGAATTGAAGGCATTGTCTTGTTCTCGCCATGACAGAATCACGAGGGGAGGCGACCAGACCGGAATAAACGGTTGAGGTCCAGATCTCCTCTAATTTTAAGTTGCGATGCGTTTTCGGGAGATCACTATACGATCTCAAACAATAAATGCCAGTAAAAGATGAATTTGTGATAGATTTTGCCCAGTTCTGGAGTTCAGGAGGAGTGCCTCTTCTTTCCGGTTCGGCCCGGAAACCATTTTGTTTTTATCTCTAAATTGTTGCTTGATACTGACAGAAAGATCCTCTACCTTTATAAATTTCTATGTACATCTCTATGACAGTTATTACGGTTGCGCTTTTGACCTTAGGGGAATATTCGAATAGACAAACTTGATCTCTACAAAAGGATTGTAACACAATCATGAGATTGTCTGAATATTCCACAACTAAGAGGTTCTCCTGTAGCTAGGGACACATTGCGATGCATTACCCACCTTGGTTTTGGTCGCTAACTCTTTTCGTATCTTCTAATGCAGGTTAGGTAGGATCTCTTTCAGGAGCCCTGGCTTCTTTACTGGGGTCTAAAAATCAAATTTATTTCTTTACTGGCCGGGTGTCGAGCTTCCGACTTAAAAAGTCCAAATCTTTCGTTTTCAAATTCAAATTATGAGAATTGGATTTGAAGTGAATGACCCTTGGACTTCGCGATTTTATTAAAAGTTCGAACCAGATTTGTTTGTTATCAAATGATGAGATATTTGTTTCAAGAGATCTGCCATTTGGACTTTTTTTGAGGCATAATTGTAATATAAATTGTGTTAAAATTGCTCTAAGATTTGAAAGCCTCATATTGAACTGTGTTTTCTTCTACTTTACAAAGGAAAATTTTCTTTGTAAATAGAAGTTTATACTAATCTTTTGTTTTGAGTTGTTTTATAGATTTTCAAATCAACATCTGCATTTATTGCCATTCGATTCCAGATCAGCAGATCTTCCCACTTATTTCTTGGTTAGTTCATTTATTATGTCTTTATCATTTTTAGTTTGATTAATAAATTAGTCGGTATGTCTGGCAGGCGGAGCCTATCTCCAAGACCGCTCTAGTATTGATTTCTCTCATAAATTTTTTTGCTCATTGTGTTTAAAAATGTCTGAAACGTGAACTACTTTGTATGATCAAGTATTGTAAATTGTGCGTGGAAAAAAGTCTTTTGTTTTCGCCTAGTTTTTTCGAAATATTTCAAACTATTTTTGATAAAAAAGATTGAACGAAACCAGGGCGTTTCGGTCTACAAGAAAGCCTTCAGTGAAATGTTTTACTAGTAAATTGGTAGGGTGGTTATATTATTATTATTATATTTAAATTACTAGGAAACAACTAGCTTCAAAAAAGATTTTGTAAATATATTATACATAAGTTCATTTATGACTGTCGTATTCATCAACCAGCTACGTTCAAAATAAGTACAATGTACTTTTCCTTAATTTCCAAAGGCGAATGTCTATTGAATGGCCTTTTGCCAAATGGAGTATAATTGCTGGGAAGTGTATACGTTATCCCATGCACTTATAAAGTAACATATATTTTTGTATAATGTATATTTTAATTTGCATCAAGCAGAGGAAACCCTCATTGATATCTCTTTATGAATCAACAACTCTGTTACTCTAGGTAAAACAAACACTTTTCAAATAAATAAAAATAAAATTTCGTATAGGAAATAGCGGAAGTTGAAAAAAAACTTAAGCAAAAAGGTCGCGTCAATCAGAAAAGGGATTTGAGTAATAAAAGTAATGAATTAAAACGCACAAAGAAAACTTCGTGTTGAAAATGTAAAATGAGGGAAAAGGAAAAGCAAAGCGTGAAGGAAGGGGCGGAAATAATTCGTGACGATTTTCCAACCACCATCTTTTTTAATGTGCAATTAAATGAGATTAGATCCAGTAATTTTACCAGCAGCGAATAATAATTTTCCCATAATAAATAATGTCCTTTTAATTGTGGTTGGAATTCTCTCTAACAAAACTGTTTATCACGTGTTGAAAAAGGAATCTATTTTATATAACCAACCCTTTTCGGAGTCGAGCGCTGCTCCTTTGATCTCCATTTTGATATATAGCGTATATATTTTATACACTCTATTCAATTTTTCCATCTAATAACTTAACTTTGATATGAAAAGTTTCTTCTTATATATATACATAAATGGCCAATTGAAATCTATTGAATAAAATATTTCAAATTTGAAGGATGTTTTCCGTAATTATTATATGAATTTGAGGTAGAATAAAATAAAACTGAAAAAAGGAAGTGTATTCAATTTATTTTAACTAAGTATTTGAAAGATATATTTATCTATAGAAAGGCGTATTTTATTGAATAAATGGAAATCAAACAATATATATTATATCTACTATGCAGTCATAAATCGCTTTTTATTTATTTCTTTTTTATATATAAATATTCTATTCTATTCATTTACTTTTCATGTTCAAAAATATAGTACTAGAATAGGGGGTGGGCTGCCCCGTCCTGTATCCTCTTGCAGAGGGTCAACCCTCACTTGTTAACTCCCTTCATTTTAAAGGTCCCGAGTCATATTCTATCATAAAAATATATTAAGGGTACCACACTACTTTCACTTACGACCTGCTTTTTGAAATCATCCCCCCGATTTCCTTTTTCATATTGGTCCGAAAGAAATCAAAAACTCCTAAAGTAAAGGGATACCTGTATGTGGCCAATAATATACTTATTCATACTTACAGAGGTGCCCACAGGGGGGGGGGGATATAAGACGCAGAGTTCGCATTGAAATTTAATTTTTTTTTTGGGGGGGGGGGAGTGAAAATTGTTGCAAAATTAGCATTATATGCTAAAAATAAAAACGATCAAGTTGACAATTTCCGCAAAAAGGTAATAAAACCTAACCTCTTCTAATTCTTTAGAAGTGAATAAAATATAATGTACAAGGGGTGGGGGTACTTTTCATGAAACTGCTGGGGGAGTCATGAAGCTAGGATCTATACTATTTTTATGAAACCTGCCTTGTAATTGATATTTTTAAATTTAAATTTAAATTGAATGTAATGGAAGGCAGCCCAGAGGTAGTGAGGAAAGAAAAAATTAACACATATCAAATAGAAGGTGTAATTTATTTGAATCCTTCCTCCTTTCCTTTCAAACCGACGTTTCGGAGGATTTTTGCCTCCTTCTTCAGGGTTTCAAAGGGTCAATGAATGAAACAAATAAAATGTAATAATAAATATTTGTTTCATTCATTGACCCTTCGAAACCCTGAAGAAGGAGGGAAAAATCCTCCGAAACGTCGGTTTAAAGGAAAGGAGGAGGGATTCCAATAAATTACACCTTATTTGATATGTGTTAAATTTTTTCTTTCCTCACTACTTCTGGGCTGCCTTCCATTACATTCAATTAAAATTTCTACCAGTCCGTCTCTCTCCAGAGAAAATTTCGTTGCAAAAAAATTAAATTTAAATATTGATATAGTATATAGGCATTCTACATCTGCATATTTTAAAAATATCTCTAATCAGCTTTTTGTCTCTTAATTTCAATAAGGTACATTTTATTTTCCTCAAAAAACATATAAAATGAAAAACGAACGGTCATTAAAATAAAGTAAAGATAATTTTTGAAATTTTTTTAGAAAACTTGTTAAAATTTAAAATAGTAGGTAGGTTTCACATAAATAAAAGATCAGATGCTTGTTTAGGACGACTCTATATATATTTCGGGGTATAAGCTCAGGAGTTCACAAAGGACTTAAAATATTTTTAATATATTCCAATAAAGCGTAGATATACATAAAAGATTTAGTTTAAATTTTCATTTTTTAAGTTCCATTCAAATATTTATAAAATGGGATACTATTATATCAGTGTATGTCTGTCTGTTAGACCATCTTAAACTAAATATGATATAATCTTGAAAAGTTATTTCTATTAATTTTCGAGGAAATAAAAATAGTATAAATATTTTTATGGATTTTTTTTGCTAAGGGATCCAAAATAGAGAGGTATATTTCATTTAATTAGGTATAAATTTAATTTGGTATAATTTTTTTAAAATTAATTTTGCTTTAAAGTGAAGGAAAGCTAAAGAGTCTTAAGTAGCCATTTTTAGGTGAATGTTACATGTTGGTGTTTAAAAATTAATTAATTGAAAATTATGAAAAAATTCCATTTTATTCTATCAACGTTAAATAAAGAACGAATTTGATATCTCAAGTATTTTAGAAGTTATGCGGTAATTTGGAATTTATTTCGGTATAGCACTTGGCCGGCTTTTATTAAACTTTATTTTCTTTTGCTGTGATTAATTATTTTCGCCTTAAAATGGCATTTTTTTTTTAAATTTTAAGTCTTGGAAAAAAATTCACGTTTTCCTCCAATTCTTATTGATTTTACTATCAAGACAAATCCCTTGATCGTATGAAATGGAAATTAATTTGGGGAACATCTTTATCAATCAAAATCTAATTTGCATAGTGTATCACTAATCCAACCCCTCCGTTTATTCCTAAATAGGATTTTCAAATCAGTTTTAAAATGTTTAATTTAACCGAAAAAGTTAATTAGCCGATCGGATGACCGACCGACCCCAAGATGGGATATACGGAAGAGATTCTATTTGGTGATAATAGATAATTGCCTAACGGATTAATGTTAGCCATTTTTAATTCCACCCACCCCGATTTATGCGTGTATATTCTCTATTTTTTTCCACCCCTAAAACCGTGTCCAGAGTGTTGGTGTGTGGGTTATCTCTCGATAGCAGTGGCGTACCCTACGGCAGTAAATTTAATTATCGCTGTAACAAATGCTTTCATGGACCCGTAAACGTGTATAACATACATATAACTTACTCACTTACACAGACTTTTTGAGCCTTATTCATCGCACCGAAGGTATATAAGTACAAAGGCTATGTGAAATACGGACCCTATATTAGTCTCGGGAGAGGAAAAGGAGTGAGAGAAGAGGCTTTGAAATTTGTCACAATGAATGAAAAAGGAAAGATATAAACGGAAAATTGAACGAAAAAAAATAAATTATGATTCATATATATTATAAAAATATTTTTAATTTATTACCTAGAAACATCTATTATTAGTTATTTGAACTTTTTGATAAAAATCATGTTTCAATTTGAAACAAATTTACTAATAAATAACAAACTTATCTCTAATTAAAAATACACGTCGTTTTGAACACTTCATTCGCAATCCTTATCAAGATACATACCTATATGCAATTTTGTTTAATGTATATTTTTAAGAGTATCTAATTACTCATAGATATATTCTTATGAAAATCTATTCCGATACAGATAGAGATATTATACATTATTCAAAACATCTAGATATATAAACAAATATATTTATTTACAAAACATTTAGATACAAGATACATGTACAGATACAACAAATTTCAGGACTTATACTTGGATAATTTTTGAAGAAAAAAAAACTTGAATGTTTTTCATTAATATTAAATTCTTTTCAAATTGATAGTTTATTTTTAGTCACAAACTCATCAATTTAAAAATAATTTAAATTAATTCACTTAAGTTTTGGAAGAATCGTATAATTAATAATATATTTATTTCAAATTGTTTTTTATAAAAAACTACATAAGAAATAAATGTTTGACTTTTGTCTCTGTGTATGAATTTAAATAAAATATTTTAATTTCTATTTTGGGTCTTAGTTTTTCTTGTAGAAAATCGGGGTCGAAACTACGCACCATATGTCAAAACAAATGGTCAAGTTCTAATAAAAATTACACTTTTAAAAATGTAAAACTGAATCTGTATCTTGTATTTCTTTTAAATAGATATCTCAATACAGATAGAGTTAAGTTTTTTCAAAAAACTACACACGCAACTATAGATACTCAAAAATGTATCTAGATGCTGTATCCAGTTATTTGTATCTATAATTACATAACAACATTGCTTATATAGTAACAGAGAAGCATCTGAGCTGAATTTCCATTTGGAGCTTTTATGCACTATTCTCAATACCGAATTAAAAACTAAAAAATGCTCTCTACTTAACATAATATTATCTGATATACTAATTGGCGAGCGAAGTTTGCTGAGCGACCAAAGCGTTGGATACTCTCAGATTTATTTTTTTGTTTATCCTTGCCTAGAAATGTCTGAAACATGGATGATTTTTTCACCCTGTGTGCCTATCTAGATACTAATCCACGTCAACTTAAGAACGTAGAAAGTAGACAATTCATTCTAATGCCAAATTTTTAATACGCAGAACTGATTAGATTTTGAGGGTATTCTTCAGGGTTTGAAAGGTCAGTGAAGGAAATACAATGAGATATTCCTCTCTCAGTGGGAGTAACAATATTATACAATATTTCATTCTCAGCAGAATTTAGTGTAGAATATAATATTGTTACTGTCACTGAGAGAGGAGACAGGGGGGAATGTCACATTGTATTTCCTTCACTGACCTTTCAAAACCCTGAAGAAAGAGGGAATAAACCTCCGAAATGTCGGCTTTGAATAAATAAGATATTTATAATTATTTCTTTTTTTTAACCTTGGACTGCCTCATCAAAATCTATTCATATTATTATAAGCTACAACTTTATGGCAGTTGTTTCTAATTCAACCGTTAGCACACATAAAAAGTGTTAAATTCACCCTCCGAGTCGTGAAAATATTTTCATTTTTTTCTCCAATACTTTAACTTATGTAAATGAAAACACATAAAATGACATCATCTTCATATAATATAAATGGAAAAATTTATTATTCGAAAAGTTATTTTTAAAATTTTTTATTGATGGGTATGAGAATTTTTTCTTCAAAAAACAGACTATTATTATAGTAAAAAGTTATTGGTAGATATTATGGCAATATGATTTCGATATTGCTTAGGTGCTTGTTGGGAGAGAGACGAAACTCGACATTTAGCCTCCTTCCTCGACTTGGCGTAACCCTTTACGGTTTCCTCGTAGCTAATGACACAACTTTTACCCTTTACCTCTTCACTTCACTTGTAAGCAGCTTTCCACTCTAGGGGTTATTATCCCCTTGAAACATGGGAGTGCGGGAACACATCCCACTTCATCCACATTGTCCGCAAAACAAACCACAAAACATCACCGCAAAGGTTAAAGTAATGAAGCCATTTAGTCCTATTTAGTGATGGAAGTCAAATACAAAATGAAAAGGAAAGCAAGCATCAGGGTTTATTGAGCAAAAACAAAACAAAAAAAGGAATTTTAATTCAATTTTAAATCAACTAATTTAAATTATTTTATTATTATTTTTTAAATATCGGTAAAGAGATTAAAAATAAAACAAAACTAGGAAATTAACTCAGAATGAATTTTATTTTTTGGTTAACATATTCAAACTACAAATGAATGTTTACAAAAACATACCTAGGGGACATAATAAAAATACATCATGTATACCTAATTGATTCTAACATTTGAGTGTTTTATCATTTTTATTTTATAAAAAAGAGATGGAATTTTTTAAAAAAATATCAAAATATCTCACGGAAGCGTCCTATCCCCTGATTATATGAATTTAAAAACTAAGAAATAAAGAAGGCCAATTTAAATATTACATCATGGTAAATACCAATGATTATATATAGATTTTGAGATTTATTATAGTATAATATAAAACATTGTGCTACTAGGAAATTTTATGGTACATTTTTGCCATGAAATTATATTTACATACTTAAATGAATAGTTCCAATGAACTCTTCATTTTCTCTGGACTAATTTAAATATATAATTACCACTACAATAAAATAGGATTTTAAGTATTTACACTAAAAATATTTACAGGGTTATAAGCGCCGGAGGATGTCATTAGGACTCTGTTTCTATAGTCTTTTTTGGAATTGTTATTGTCATTAATTCTTTTGCCTAGTCATTTGAATTCAATTTGTTAAAGTATTTGTAGCTGTATTGTTTTATTTCTTCATATTTGAGAAGGGTTCAATAAATATAGTCTAAAACCTATTAATATATTATATAGCTACTTAAGTATATATTTCAAAAATTTCTCTCGGTACTTCCCACTCAAAAAAATTAATCGTTTCTGTCTGGATTCAGAGAGAGTAGAGTACAGATTAAGAGGAGGGTTTGATTTATTTTCTGGACAATCAATATAAATTAATCATCATGTTTATAGGTTTGGCATAGTTTAAATTACGATAATCTGGGGTGATTTAAACAAAATTTCAACCCTTAATAATTATTTACCTTGTTTTCTATTTATAGGCGATTTTTTTAAAAAAAATTTAAACTTCCAATGAATAATTCATTAAATATTAACCATTTTAAACGGAAGCCCCGTTAAGTTATGCAACTGAATGATTTTATTTGGTGATCGTACGACTACCCTCTAGGCGAAAGTGAAAGACTAAAATGCAAACAAATAATACAATATAACTTCGACGTTTCAATCGGCTTATTCCGCGATTGTTCTCAATATGAGCATCCACTCCGATTATTTCAGTTATCCTAAAATCGGGTCACTTCCTAATAATATTAATAAAGTCATTTTTAAAGTTAATAAAACACGATGTTAGTCCCAACAAGGCATGACAGCTCCAGATTAAGTTAATAAATTATTCATAAATTGTATTTCTATAAAATGAGGTTTGTTTTGACAATTATCAAATTTTAAAAATGATTTTAATAACAACTAAAGGATTTTTGAAATTACCTAGTAGCACAATGTTTCATACTATATAGTAACTACATAGTGCCTATATTTAAATTTTTTTTAAATTTTATTAAACCAATTATTTTACATGAATTAATGTACTATATACATTGTATTTTAGCTTCGACTCCGGAGATTACTTCTCCACCATCGACTGTCCTTGATCATCTTTGTAGTCCTTGTTTTTAATAAGAGGAAAAAACTAATTAAATAAAAAACCTCTTTTCCGATAATTATTCAAATTCCATATTTGATATCTCCCATCATAGTACCTATATAGATTTCGAGATAGTATATTATGAATCATTGTGCTAGTGGGAATTTTTATGGTACATTTTTGCCATGAAATTGTATTTACATACTTAAATGAATAGTTCCAATGAACTCTTCATTTTCTCTGGACTAATTTATATATATAATTACCACTACAATAAAATATAGGATTTTAAGTATTTACACTAAAAATATTTACAGGTTTATAAGGTCTGTCATGATTAAGAGAAGCGCCGGAGGAGGTCATTAGGACTTTGTTTCTATAGTCTTTTTGGATTTGTTGTTGTCATTAATTCTTTTGCCTAGTCATTTGAATTCAATTTGTTAAAGTATTTGTAGCTGTATTGTTTTATTTCTTCAGTTACTGTAGGGATCAGTAACGGTATGTCTCTGTATGGCAGAATTCGAGGCACTATTGGAAGCTTTGAATGATCGAACTAAATGAAATAAATTGGAAATTAAGAGTGGAAACATTAATTGTTCTGAATAGAGTAGGTAATCTAAAACACCTTCTTTAGATGATTTGAGCTGATATTCTTCAATGTTTGAAATGTAATAAAATAAAAAATTCCACTTAAAGCCTTGAACGTAATGTTCGAATCAATCTTCGTCAACAACATAGACAAATTAAAAACAAATCGGACTAGATTGATCACTTAATTCACTTATTCCTAAGTCTGGAATTCTCTCCCTGATTTCGTCTTTTGAGATTTCTACAACATACAACAGGTTCACAGATATCAGTGATTCGACTCCATTTCTTATATATTTTCTTTATCTTGCATCAATATATTTTGAAAAAAAATTGATGTCATTTGGACACAACTTATGACTTTCACTTACCCAATTTCAAAACCTATAAATAATTATAAAAGGCTTGACCAATGCTGCTAGATTCTGTAATATTGAAGATGAAATAAATAAAATAAAAAAAAGGATCCGGAATTAAAGAAATAAAAAGTCTGTTTACTGATGATAGTTGAACGTGACAACGTCATAAGAAAATACTGATGGAATGGTATTTTCTTATGACGTTGTCCGTTCAACTATCATCAGTAAACCGACTTTACAGACAACCGATTTTTTTCATAAAATTCTTCGTTCAGAAAAATCATTTTAAATTTAAAAGATACTTGAATAAAATTTATTGTTTAAATTTCTACTCGACTGTTAAAATTTAATTTTTGATTTTATTATTTTATAATAATAAATTTTGTATTGACATTATTTCTTTCAGCAAGTAAACTGAATAAAAGTTGTTGTTCAATTAGTTACTTAATTATTTTTGAAAATTTAATTGTAATTTGTTGCAAAAAAGTAATAATTTTGAATAATTTATTATAAGAATAAACTGTGATTAAATTATTGTTCCATAAATCTTAGATTTAAAATTTAAAATTTGGAAACATCATTAAAATTTTTGTAACTGTAGCTTTTAACAAGCTTTCTAAAAGCCTCAATCTTTGTCGCTCGTTCCGCGCTCTCGCTTGCACTTTAAGCCTTAAATGGAACGCCTCAGAGCGAGGTAACGCCGCATGAGTCATGTTTTTTTCGTGCAGCTGGCTCCATCGAATTATAAGACGTTGTCACGTCAAAACTTATTATTATTATACCATATGTATTCAATTTTTTTTTATAAAACATGTATTCAGTTTTTTTTATTGATCCACTTCAAGACCTAGGTTCACAGGTACCTGTAAATCCAATCCCCTTGAATATTTTATACTTAATATACATCTTATAATCAATTTCATAAACAAGTCTTGTGTGATATATTTTATACGCTCTACATTACTTTCACTTACCTCGATAAATAATTAAGTAGCCCGTTGACTAAAAAGTTTGTAAACGCTGGTTTAACCTATAATATTCTAGGAGAAATATGGAAAGGAGGTTTGGCATTTTAGAAATTAAAACAATTCATTTATTTATTTATTTTGTATAACATCGCACCATTTTATTAGTTTTTGACTTGTTGCTAGTTTAACAATCATTGTTTTTGGTAATATATATCAATTTTTTTTCCATTTGCGAGATTTGTCTCTTGAGGACCAAATCTCTACTCGCATACTCATATTTTTTTTTCTTTTTTTTTTTATATACATCATCATTTTTATATAATTTATATTTATATTTGTTTTTGGATTTATCTTGAAGCCACATGAATGGACAGAAGAGAGAAAAAATTAAATTAGGATCGATTTATGATAAATTTCCGAAAGAGAGAGAAAGATGATGATAGTTCAAGAGAAGTGAACTAGAAAGTTAACCAACCTTTTTATTTTTATTTTCGTTTTGGAATCAAAATTAATTTACACGTGCCTCACACAATCGAATTATTTCAATTTTGTATGATTTATATTTAAAATATCAAATCTATCGTTTTTGTACATCTTTATCTCTCTCTTTGATTGATTTCTCATGTGTATTATATTTTATTTATTTTTTAAATTATTATGATTATTTATAGATTGATTTTTATTATTATTATTTTTTTTATTTATTTAATTGCTTGTCTCATACATTGAAAAATAATATCAATATACCATGATAACATAATTATTTAAAAAATACAAACACATGAATAGATTAATATATTTCGAAAATATATTTATTGGAATATTAATGAATCATATTTATTTATTAACATTGAAATAAAAAATAAATAAATAAACATTGAAATTAATTTAAAATCAGTTTTATTTAATCATTTTTTTATTTATGATTAGGGCTTTGTATCATCTCTTCGTGTCCAGTTCTAAACTCTCTTAGGACAATATAATATATCCTTGTTTATTTACTTATTATTTTTATTATTATTTTTTTGTAAATATGTTAGTCTTTGTTTATAGTATAATATAGTCTTTTTTTATACAGTATAACTTTTTTCACAGTATATTTTTTTTATATATTTTTTCAATTTTTTAGTCTGTTTAATTGTTTTTTATTAAGCTCATTTCGTTTCATTTTTAATTATTTATATATATTTAGTTTCTTTATATATTGGGTAGAAATATAAATAAAATGTTGAAATTAAGTTATAGCTATACAGGAAATGATAAAAGATACATCCTGTTTCCGGATTATTGACGAGAGACAGCGAAAATGAATAATATACGGGGGAGAAAAAAATGGAATCAAGCCAAATTGAGTTTTTTTTTTGGTTATTCGTTTGTCCTGCTCCATTGCTCACCAAATGTACTTCATTTCCTTCTAGAAGCTTTAGTTTTTGACGTCATTTCCGATCCTACTCCAATTTTGTTTATTTATTTACAATTTTTTTCGTGTAAACCATTTACAATCTATTTATTCTAATACAAACGAACTAGGAGCAATATTTATGAACAAACGAAAATTATTTATTCTTTTATGAAAATCTGATTTGTTTTTGTTTTTATTGGAGAGCTAATAATGCCCTTTGTTTTAAATTTAGTGGGAAAAATTAAATGATTGTTTACCAAAGAGAGGAGAAAATTAAAATTAAAATAGATAATATATAATATATGTATATATTGTATTATATATTTTGTTCTTTTGAGCGAGTTGGCACTATAATAATAATATATTGAGTGTATCTCGTTTTCTTTTTCATTTTAAGTTCTTCCATTTATCGCATATACACACCCAAACATTTTCACTTACAATCCTTTCATACCATATCGTTTCGACGTAGTCTTTTTATTTATACATCTTTTGAAAGCGAGATTTGATTCATTTATTCTTTCATTCATTCATCATTCAAACACATATCAGCACTGACCGAACAGGACACTGACAGGAGACGAAAATGTTCCGGAAGATGGTGTGATCACATCCTTATCTTGCGGCGTCTCGGAACGGTAAAGAGGTGATAAGAATGAATGGGCCAATAAGGAGAAATCTGCTTGTAAAGGTGGTCACCCTAGGAGATCCTAAACAAAAGAGAGAAAGACAAAAATTAAATTTCATTCAAACTTAAAGTTTTTATTTTAGAACCAATTAAAATTATCATTATCACTTGCTATTGAGATATAAACACATAAATAAATTAGGTGCTCTAAAAATAAATATTTTAACACCAGCTGCAAAGCGTTGCCTTCGGCGGGCATTTGCTGGCCGAGGCGCTGCTCAATAGTGGGTTTTTCAAATAATAATTTATATTTTCTAATTTTATTTGTCGGTTTTAAAATTAAAAAATTCACTCCGGCGTCGTGGCGCAAGCCGATTAAAATAATAGACCAAGATCCAGGCGACCCCAGACCTACGTCAAAGATATAAAGCCTAAGCACAAAGAGAAACAAAGAGGTTGTCCTCTGCTTGATGCAAATAAACATACACACATATATATATCGAGATGATATATCTGTATATATAATAATAAATAATAATAATAAATAAATGTATGTTTATTTGCATCAAGCAGAGGACAACCTCTTTGTTTCACTTTGTGAATCAACAACTCTGCTACTCTCGGCAAAACAAAAACTTTTCAAATAAAGCCTAAGATATTTTCTATGGGTAGGTACTATAGTAGGTTATAACGTATGGTGTATTTACTAACTTGGGTTCAGGGGGCTTTGGCAGATATCAGTTACCGAAGAGGTGAAAAAAATGGGGTAATCTACGTCATAGTAACAAAGCTAGTTTTTGATATGTCGCTGCGGGAGGGGGGGGGGTTGGGTGAGGCTAGGCGGTAAGCATGTACGGCCAAGCTAGCACAGAGGGACCCGAGTTCGAAATCCGGCTCGAGGCATCCGGCTAAAAAATCTGATCCCCGAGTGATGAGACAAATTTAAATAAAATAATTAGTATCGTAAATGGCTTATGGCTAGAGAAGGCCGAAAAAGCCAAAAAAAAAAAAAAAAAAAAAAAAAAAAAAAAAAAAAAAAAAAAAAAAAAAAAAAAAAAAAAAAAAAAAAAAAAAAAAACTCATAATAATAACACAGTTTCTGAGATAATAATGAATAAATAATTGAAAAAGTATAATGAAAAATTTACACTAAAAACAAGCTGGCAATAATTTAGCATATATTTAACATAAAAGTGGGTTAACTTTAGTAATTTTTTTGACGTTTTTTCGCTTTAGCCATTGTCGCAACAGCTTTCAATCGCTTATTACGAACTTTTTGTTTTATAAATCTTCTTTTATAGTGTACTTTATCTGATATTTCTATGATAAAATATATACAAGCTCTGACAGTGTTGCCAGATTTGTCAAAAGAGCACGGGATTGGATAAAGTAGTGGTACATAAATAGCAAAAAGTTTTTGGGCTTATGAATTATGAATCCTTATTGTCTATTCTATATACTCTAGCATTAACTTTTTGCTAGTATTGTCGCGAAAATAACTACCTTAAATTCAATTAAACTTGAAAATTTCTCATGCCCCTAATAATTTGTCCACCCATGGTAGATCGAGCGAATGAATGAATTTATGGATCCGTTTTTCCTCAAACTATCCAACATATAGAAATGAAATTAATAACTTAACGTTATATTAACAAAATGAAGTGCTGATTAGATTTTGCTTAATATCGGTCCCCAAATATTAGTATTTTATTTGATACAGATTTTGTTTGTTTCCTTAATCCTTTTAAATATATTGTGTACCCAAAAAGGTTTTATAAATTTCTTCGGAAAATTACATTTCTGCGTACTTCATTTCTATAAACAAGTATTTTTTTTCTTAGATTAGTTAATATCGCTCATAATTTATTTACCATATCAATTTTTATTTTATATTTATATATTTTGATATTTATATGTATAGAATTGACGAACTGCTATTGTTAATTTATATAAATTAATATTTATGATTAAAACAAAATATACCCTTTCGTCCTCACTCAAAAAATTGTAAAATATTGTAAAAATTTATAATAAAATTACTTATTTAAATAGATAGAACAGGCAATAAATTACTGAAATATTTATCTCCGGTTTCGTGTTATCAGATCGTACCATGTTATCCGTTACATTGATTACAATCAATGATATATATTTATATTATTATTGTATTTTTTTAACAAACTAGTAAATATTAAAACACAATTAGATATAACGCATTGCTTGATCCTAATCAGTAATCACTCAATCAATAATTATTCATAGTACGCCACAACACCGTGATAACCATTTTATTTCCCCCTCAATTACATTCCCATATTTCAATATTATATAAAATCTACATATCAAGCACCTAACTAGAGGTATCTCGTGTAAATAGAGCAATCATTTAATTAGAGGGCAAAGCATTTGATCCTAACATAGCACGCGATTTGTCAACTCTTCGGTGTTAAAGTGGAGAAGCACCGAACCACCTTAATCACAAATATATACGTTTATCCTCAAGACTTAAAGGATTTGGAACTGACTCACTACCATCCTTTTTCTTGAATCTTAAAATTTTCAATTCTTCACGACCAGGGTAAATAGGCACTTTCGTCTCCACCCGTCCTCTTAATCACTCTCTCCTCTTTTCTACAGTAACATAATGGTCTGTCACGATCTGCAAGTTTTGCATCTTATCGGTGTGCCTATTCATGATCTATTTTGATTCATTCAGCTTTGACATTTTAACTACTTTGATTTTGCTTGTATATTTGTTTAATTTATTTGAATTTTACTATTTATGACTTTTCAATTTTTTATTTGTTTAATTTGTTTGTTTGACTGCGTTGATTTGATTTATTTATTTAATTTATTTTTGTTGTAACATTCGTGACTTTTCATTTTTGGGTGGGTTAATTTATTATTTTATTCAGTTTTTGATTTTAAATTTTTGACTATACTGATGTAATTTGGTTGTTTTGAGTTTGTTTTGGTTTTTAATTTTTAATTATTTATGACTATTCAATTTTAAACTTAACTGACTTAATTTATTTAATTTATTTGGTTTTTAGCTTTTTGACTCATACGATTTAATTTATTTACTTTTTGATTTTAATTTTGGTGACTATAGAATTAAACTTTGATTGATTTAACTTTATGGCTGTTTGAGTCATTTTAGGTTGGGTGAGAGTGAGCCACTGGGGGGGGTCGGGTGATCCAGCGAGCCTTTTGGTTTGTTTGAGAGAGGCTCTGTTCTAAGTTATTGTTTTGTTTTTTGTTAGTTTAATTTAAATGTAATTGTCCAGTTCCATGCGATTCCTTCTATTGAGTTTGAAAATGGATAAGAATCATTCAACATGCTAAAATTTGTATTTCGGGCTCTGTCCCTAGATTCCAACTTTGTTTTATACTGTATCTCTCAGTGAGAAAATGTGTAATAAGTCATAGTTTTTTATTTTTTCTGATCTATATTATGTTTGTTTTGTATTGTGTATTTTTTTGAACTATGACTGTTTTTTTCTCCAAATAAATAAATAAATAAAAAAAAAAAAAATTCACAAAACATAATAACCATCCAATGTCAAGCCCTATCTACTAGAAAGAAAAGTCAACAACAGTTGCATTAGAAGGTGATATGTATCTTATGTTGTGGGCAACACTTGACGATTTGAATAAATTGACTAATATCAATTTCATTGGTCTAACCTTAAATATTTTTTCAGATTTTTCAATTTATTCATTTCAATGAGCTAAACACTTGGTATTAAAATACATGTCATGAAAGTGAGGTTGTCTAATCTGAAAAACCTTTCAAATCATTAATTAGATCACAAAAGTTATAATTTTTAAACTGATGTTGAGATAGTAATAAAATAATATACCGAAAACCTTCATGGACATGTAAATAAGACAGTAATTAGTATAAAAGGAATACAGA
This sequence comes from Forficula auricularia, assembly GCA_024734495.1. Lineage (NCBI taxonomy): Eukaryota > Metazoa > Arthropoda > Insecta > Dermaptera > Forficulidae > Forficula > Forficula auricularia. Next base: position 22,376,525 of record JALMQS010000030.1, on the reverse strand, counting down.
GTTGGTTCAGTAGAACTTATGTAGAATCAAAGTTAATATATATAACTAAAGATTTGAGCATCTTTTTTTCCAAAATAGTTTAAATGTTTTTCAAAAAGTCAGCTCGGGTTAAAATTAACCAATGTACCATATATATATTAAAAGAGAAATAATTTAATTTTTAGGGAAAATTCTAGGACTTTTGTAGAAATATTTTTATATTGCGATATCAGAGGCGATTCATCCCCTCAGGAGTCGAACCTGAGAACTAACATGCTTTCCGGGCAGTCAGCTCACACCCTCGAGAGAAAAACTCTCTCTGTATCGCAATATATGGTAATACGAGTGAGCTGACTGCCCGGATAGAATGTTAGTTCTCAGGTTCGATTCCTGAGGGGATGAATCCAACTGATATCGCAATATAAAAATATTTCTACTAAAATCCTAGAATTTGTCGTAAAAATTAAATTCTTTCTCTCTCAAAAATAATATCTTCTTTTTTTAATGATATTGATGCGAGAAAGAGTTGCACCAAAAGCTGCCCCCCTAAGGGCCTGGATAGCCCCTCCATTATGAAAAGAAGAGGATATTTTATGGGTTGGGTAGGATTCGAAGGTATCTATGGATGCGAGTCTTAAACAACTGAAGGTTTAGATTGGGGCGAAGACGGTGGCGGGAACCGAGTTTCAGTCTCTGGAGGTCATAGGGATAAACGACTTAAATCTGTAATTTCACATTACTATAATAAAAAGTTATTTCGGTAGCTGATAAATCCTGAAGATGGACTAATACTCCAAAATTTAATGAATTAAAAAATGCATTATATTTATTACTAGCTTCAAGGCCCGCCTTCGGCGGGCCTTTTGCTAATAGGGGCCTTCGCCCCTGGACCCCCAAGTGGCTGCTTTATTGATGTTTTATTAGTCAACATGAACTGCAAATTGCAAGGGATATCTGATTAATAATAAAGAAATAAACATATTAATATTTCAAATGAATTTGGATAAAGTTTAGCAACGATCCGTTGCAGTTTATTTTTTTAATTTTTGATTTTAAATGTACTTTATAAAAAATAGATAGTTTTTTTAAATCTTTGTTGCATTATTAAATTCTTCTTCAACGATAATGTGGTTAGAACTATTGATAATGAATGACACCCAAAAATCTTAAAAACAGGGCGGCCCGCTAACACTTTTTTTGCTCGTTTAGTTCTTTTATTGTCTGGCAAGCTATGTTGGCTAACCTGATTTTTTTTAGTTTTTCCTGAATTTTCCAATTTTCCGGGCAACTTTTTCAATTTTTTTACGTATTAGCCTGAATTGGACTATTCGAACATTAAAAAAAAAATTAGCCAAATTGGTCCAGGTATTTGAGAGATCTGCGCTTACAAAGAAACAGAAATTCATTTTTATTATATAGATTTTGAAATTACTTTTAGTATCTCTAATACCATATATTAATATAGTAAATTGATCATATTACTCTGAAATTCTATATACCATATTGTGTAATGGAATGACATTCCATATTCCAAATTCAACATCTCAATGAGGTCCACTTTTGATTTGATTTCGATTCCATTTTATATTTGCCCAAATGACATTGCCTCAAACCTCATCTCTGACCCCCTCTTGCTCTCATCTTCTTTACTGCTTTCCATCACAATAGTGCATCTGAAATTATTTCCAGCTCTCGACCCGGGCGGTGACAATACCAGCCCATCATTTCTATCTTTCCATTTCTATAACTGCCTGTTCTGCTTCCACTCTATTCCGATTCGGGTTCACAAAAACCTTCTTTTTTTCGTCCACTTCACTCACATCCAGAACTCGGGAGAAGAGAATTCACGCCAAACTCGCGCCTCTACTCAAACGAGGGTGAAAATTTTATTGTAAAGTACACCGTAAACTAATGACCTATTGACTAAAATATTATGAATTTAATCAAATATAAACTATCATTTAGCGACATATGTTTTAAGGCAACAGGTCGTAATTTTCTATCTTTTCTAAGAAGATAATCAAATTTAACATAATTTTTAAAAATTTAGGTGTCGGTTCTAAGTGAAACATCATAAATAACTTTGGAGGAGAATTTTCTAGGTTAAGTTTCACAAAAAGGAAATATTAAAACAAATGTATGTTTATTTGAGTTTGATTGGGCTAATAACCCGAAATATATATCGAGTGAATCAAACTCAAATAAACATACATTTCTTTTAATATTTCCTTTTTGTGAAACTTAACCTAGAAAATTCTCCTAAAAAAAATAACATACTGTAACAAATAAGCTATTAAAGTAAAGTTTTCATTTGAAACTTATGTACACAGTAATTGTTGTGAAGGTCTTTAATTTTCGGTGCCATATAATAAAAATTATCCATAATAGCAGATATTTAGTGGATGACAATCTCAGAACAGGGCCGTGGGGTAGATTTTCTCAGTCTTCGAAATAGCGCCCTTTAAATGTTTTTTCATTAAAAAACGTTCGGTTGTGATTAAAAAAAATGCTCAATATATATAATAGAAATATTATTTTTATTTTGAAAAGATAAACTAAGAACTTTAAAGTAATCAACTATAAACTACACAAATTACAACAGTTTTACTCTTCAAACTTTGATTTTAGCAAATTCGTTAATTAGGATGAATAGTTTAGAGTGGAAGCCAATGTTGATTCAATAAGAATTAGAGAAAGATTTCGAAGTTTTGTTTGAACTTCTTAAGTAGTGTTTTATTAATTTTAATTTGGAAAAAAAACTAACTTATTTCCCCACTAGCTACAGAGACAAGAGGTGTTAATAAATTCTCAGAGATACAGCAGAGTATTCGGATACAATGTAATTATGTTATTTTGGCACAAATAATTTGAAACATCCAACGTTTTCATAGAATATGGTAACACCTAGAATAAATAACGAAATTCTTCTTGAAGATAATTTGCGTAATTAAATATTTGATAGATTTTCAACCGTTAGTATTGAGTGGAGACTAGAACAATAATTTTCTAGCTGTTTGTCATCTACATATATATCCTTGAGATTTAAAATGTCTTATAACAAAGGTCATTATCGAAACATTAATTGCTGTAAGGGTGAAATTTATGTCTTAAACCCCATTCAAATTCTCTTATAATTGCGAAAATAATTGACCCATAGAAAAAATTAAAAGAAAGAATATTTAGTGATTTAAAAACTTTTTAAGTTTAGATAATTAATTCAGCTTAGATGATCAAGTTAGAAGATATCGAAGATTTTTAAGGCGATATATAATAATTTTTTCTGGCGAAAATAAAAAATATTTGTGGTTCTAAGTTCAGAGAGTTTTATGTTCAGAGAGACTCTCTCTAACAGTGACAAAATTTTCTTCGAAATTGGTGTCATCGACAAAAACCCAGATTTTTTGATTCAAAAAATTATTTGATCAAATCGGTGACCATGAATTTATTGATAATAATTTATTGAAACGACAATAGGTTGTAAACTATGCATTTTAAAGCTTTGCCATACATAGACATTTTTACTTAGAGTGAAATGATCTTTAAGAAAGCTTATTATTAAAAATATAGTTGGTCAAACGGTTAAGCTGTAATGGTGAAATTTATGTCTTAAATCCCATTCAATCTCTTATAATTGCAAAAATAATTGACCCATAGAAAAACTTAAAAGAAAGAATATTTAGTGATTTAAAAATTCTATTAAAAAGTTTAGATAATTAATTCTGCTCAGATGATCAAGTTAGAAGATATTGAAGTTTTTTAAGGCGATATATAAGAATTATTTCTGGAGAAAATAAATATTATTTTCCAAAAATATTTGTGGTATTATGTGCTGGAGAGTCCCTCTAATAGTGACAAAATTTTCTTCAAAATCAGAGTCGTCGACAAAAACCCCGATTTTTTTATTAAAAGAATTATTTGATCAAATCGGTGAGCTTGAATTTATTGATAATAATTTATTGAAACGTCACTAGCTTATAAACTATGCATTTTAGAGCTTTGACATATATGGACTTTTTTACTTAGAATGAAATTATCTTTAAGAAAGCTCATTATAGAAAATATAGTTGCTCAAGCGGTTAGGCTGTAATAGTGAAATTTATGTCTTAAACCCCATTCAATATCTTATAATTGCGAAAATATTATACCCATAGAAAAACTTATATAAAACAATTTTTACCGAATTATAAATCCTACTAAAACATTTATTTAATCAATTGATCTCCGATTATTAATTTAGAAGATATTGAAGATTTTTAAGGCGATATATAAGAATTTTTTCTGCCGAAAATAAATATTATTTTTAAAAAATATTTGTGGTTTTATGATTAGAGAGACGCCCTCTAATAGTGACACATTTGGCTACGGGTTTAAATTTAGAATCACTTGACCACGGAATGTTTTAATATTGATTAAATCTTAAAGTAAAATTTTAATATATTTCTCTCTGTTTTTATCGTTTTTGAATATTAATAATAACCAAGGATATCTACTCCCATAACTTCATGACTTCCCCCCTTCCCCCCGGTTTAATGAAAATTAATCCGCCTCTGAAGTTATAAGACTAGACCGTTATTATTTTTACTATTTTTTATTTATTTATTTATATTTACAAATTTTGACTTTGGAATATTTTTACCATATCTATAATCCTTAAATGTAACAATTTTCAACCCCCTCCCCCTTCCTGTGGGCACCGATAAACCAACAGACCAGTATCTTTCTGATCTCATTTTAGTCTGTATAGAGACCTGTATTTGTATTGAAAGCTATCGTATACTCTCAAATATTATTTAAATATTCACAGATTTTTTCGACGAAAATCTTAAAAACACGAAGTAAATGCATATTTGAACCAAAACTTTGATACTTCAGACGAAATCTAACTTTAGTTTAAAATTTAATTTACTGTTTGCAAGATAGCTTCGTAATAATAGACAGAATGATACCAAAGACTTAAACTTATTTTATTGATTCAGGATTCACAAAACGTATATTTACGATGAAAAACTAAAAATCGATTTTCGAAAACATTCCAATATACAAACTGCTTTCTATTTATAAGTGAATGTAATTTCATAATATTTTTAGAAATATTCTTCTTAATTTCTGAAAGATTCCAATGCTTAGCAGCCCTACGTGATTGCTTTTTAATCTATTTCAATTAATATCTTCTTTATATTAATTAGAAAAATTCAACCCTATTTAGATAAGTGATTTGTTAAATTAGAGAGGAAAAGTAAATGGATAATGAAAATGGCTTGGCCAATGGAGCGGGGTGTACGTGAACAGGAGTATGGGAAGGTGGACAATGAATGGAATGCAAAGCATTGTGAAAACCCCCAACCAAACTCCAACAAAAGAATGCTCTCAATTCATTCGTTTAATCATGGGAGACATTCTTCGAAGGGCCGAGTATTCGAAACACCAACCAACCCATCACCAATCAAACCAACCATCTAATTTTATTGACGGGTAAATTATCTTTTTAAAGATGATTATTTGACCATTTTTGCGAAGAATTTCTACTAGAATGTGCAAAATTTCCAATTTTTCACTAATTTGATTTTGACCAAAATTCTTTCCTACTATGGAAAAAGTAAAAAGCAACAATAAATGACGTCATACTTGTGATATAAATTGGAAGAAATTTTTTTAAAAACTGAACGCTTATCGCAAGTATTTTAAATGGTGAGCTATCACATCCAGCTTGAATTACAGCTGCCCAGGTAATATATTTAAATTTATAGACTACTCAAGGTTTATCGTCAAAATTTCAATAAATAATAAATAAATAAATAAATTTATTGAACCTATTGTTTTACATTAAAGTAGTTCTTTCACAAATGCAAATATTTATAAAGTTGGCGCGCCTGTATTTACGCAACACTTTGCACACAGAAGAGTGAAAGCTGCGTAAGAGCTAGGCGAGTCCAGGCTTTGATGGAATGCTTCAAAGCTTATGGCATGTAACCCATCAAGTATGTATAAAAGGATAATTTTTAATTATCTTTACTTAAAGTAGTTCTTTCACAAATGCAAAAATTCAAGAAGTCTTTGAAACTTGGAATTTAAGTCATTAAAAGCATAATAAACACACTGTTAAAATTTGAAGACGATTTACCATATCAAACATGAAATAATTCAATTAAAAATGAAATTTTTAACATATGGTAGATTGGGTAAGGGGGGAGGGGAATGATCATTATTTTATTTTTTTCAAAATTATTTGATCTTGGTAGGTTTCACATTAAGATTATTAATGTGAAACCTACCAAGTATTTTCTATCCAATAATTTAAAAAAAATGTTTCACCAAGTCCGAACACCAAATTCCTTAAAAACTATTTATTTTTTTCATTGAAGGACTTTCACCATCTTGATGAAAAACTAATATTTGTTAGAATAATATATTCGGAGTAACTTAAAAAACATTGAAATTATTTACCTCGTAGTTTTCAAAAAAAAAAAAAAAAACATATTTAGGCGATTATTTTTCGTGGAGGGGATATAAGATGGCTTGGAAACGATACATTCATAAAGAGGATATAGTAGTGTGAATAGTACAGTAACGTTAAAAAACATAACCTAAAATTTTTTTTGCAACGAAATTTTCTCTGGAGAGAGACGGACTGGTAGAAATTTTAATTGAATGTAATGGAAGGCAGCCCAGAGGTAGTGTGGAAAATCTAATTAAGAAAAGGAGGAAAAAAATTGTTTTTCTATGCCTTTGTTAAAAATGAAGAAAGTTTTTGAACACTGCTGTGGAGAGAAGAAGAAAACATTTTATTTGTTTCATTCATTGACCCTTTGAAACCCTGAAGAAGGAGGGAAAAATACTCCGAAACGTTGGTTTGAAAGGAAAAGAGGAAGGATTCCAATAAATTACACCTTATTTGATATGTGTTAATTTTTCTTTCCTCACTACCTCTGGGCTGCCTTCCATTACATTCAATTATAACCTAAAATTTTAGCACCGTTCATATGTATAGAGTGATTACGAGGGTAAAACTTTTTGTGTGGATTGTCGCGAAAGAACTACCTTAAATAAAGCATACATTGAATTTAAGCTTCGACTTCAGAGATTACTTCTTGACCATCGACTGTACTTGATCTTCTTGAGTTTGCGATAATCTTTTAAGTCCGTGTTTTTTAACAAGAGAAAAAATTAATCAAATAAATTTTTTTGCCGTTATTTATGAAAGAAAGAAAGAAAACAATCAGAGGTCATAATTTTAATTTCGTAATTTTTTTATTCAATATTATTTATAACAAACTTTTTCTTGATTTTAAATTAATTTATAATTAATTAATAAAATAAAATAAATAAATAGAAATTCAAAAACATATGTTTGTTTATGCTTTTATCATGAGAACGTGATAGAATTTCAATAAAATCATTCAAAATCGATATTTTTGTGGATATTTGAACCAAAAATCCCTAACCTAATCAGTTTTCTATATTGGAAACAAATATTTTAATAACAACATTCCAACTTTCTACAACATTTTATTCTTGAGTTATTGTAGGTTCTGAATTAAGACCCATATACAGAAAAATATAATGTTTTAAAATAATTTTACTCAAATTGATGGCAAAATCCTATCTAATTGTTATAGACCCTGAGGAAGGAAGAAAATCCTCAGAAAAGTCAGCTTCGTAAAAACACTAAAAGGGAAAACTTTTCTAATAAATGATATTTTGTTGGATATATAGTTTTCTTGTTTATTTCTGGACTGCCTTGTAATTCCTGAGACTTTTAAATACTGAAATTTTAGGTTAAAAATAAAATAAAATGAAAGTCTTCTGTTTTTACGTAAATAATTTTTAATTATTTCTAGAGACTATAGTTTCGAAGCATTGCCTTCATACTAACTGTAGTCTCTAGAAACTATAGTCTCTAGAAATAATTAAAAATTATTTTATTTAAAAAACAGAAGACTCTCTCATTTTATTTTATTTTTAACCTAAAATAAAAACAATTCTGTTACCATCGACAGTGAAATCTTTTATTCTACTATGAAATTTTTTCTTAATTTCATTAAGGAGGTCCTTTCGCTTCAGTTGAGTCAAAAGAAGTGTAGTATCCAATATTTAATAAAATAAGTTAAAATACAAACGAAAAATAATAAAATTAAAAAATAAATAGTTGAAAGCCGTAAATGTTTGAAATAAAAACAATCATAAAAAAAATAATTAAATTCAAAAGTTAATTTGATTTATTCAAATCAGCTGATAATAAGTCTTGTATGATTGGGCAATGCGTTGTATTTCTACTGTTTATGTTTACATCCACATATAGGATTTACATGATTTTTTAAAGTAAATATCTCAGAAAATTTCACGGTCAATGATATATTTTATTGCAAAAAAGAAAACTGCATGTTTCACAAAGCTAATTTTTAGTTTTTTTTAACTTTATATAATCAACTAATTGTAGTATAATTCAAGAGAAAGTGTCAAGATCTTAATTTTCCATAAGACTCTGAGAAAATATTTACATTTTAAAAAATTTTATTTTCAAAAATTTGCACGCTAATGTGTGATTGAAACTTCACCAAAGCATAGATAGAGACTTAAACTATTATAAAAAATTAAGTTATAGTTATAATCTAATATTTTTTATTTAACATTGGCGGCAAAAGGACCGCCTTAAGGATATTTTTAATTTGAACGGAACTAAAATTTTTAGTTATGTTTTTAACGTGACTGTACCAATCACACTACAAAATCTCTATATGAATACAGACATACTTCCTGGATCGTTTCCAAGCCATTGATCTTATATCCCCTCCACTAAAAATAGTCGCCCAAATGTTTTTTTTTTGTTTTTTATCAAAACTAAGAGGTAAATAATTTCAATTTTTTTTAAGTTACTCCGAATATATTATTCTAACAAATATTAGTTTTTCATCAAGATGATAAAAGTCCTTCAATGAAAAAAAAAATAATTATCATTTCCCCACCCTTTCCCTATCTACCATATGTAAAAAATGTCATTTTTAATTGCAATTATTTCATGTTTGGTGTGGTAAATCGTCTTCAAATTTTAACAGTGTGTGTATTATGATATTAATGACTTATATTCCAAGTTTCGAAGAATTTTAAATTTTTAAATTTGTGAAAGAACTACCTTAAAATGATAATAAAACTTGAGTAAGATACGAGGTAGGTATCACAAAAAAGAAATAAAACAAAATTGAGTTTTGAATTCGATATATTTCGGGGGTTAGAACAACTTCTCCTCTTCCCCCTACTTTCCCCTCACCACATTCATTTAAATTTTTTTTTTTTTAAATTGTTACTTGTAAAACTATTTTTCCAATATATAATCAGTTTTCTTAGACTCCTGATGATGGGTTAACCCCCGAAATATATCGACTTCAAAACTCAACTTTGTTTTATTTCTTTTTTGTGAAACCTACCTCGTATCTTACTCAAGTTTTATTATTATATTAAAATGTTTCACCTAAAACCAACACCGAACTCCTTAAAAGTTACCTTAAAATGATTTATCCTTAAATTTATAGAATTAATTTATACTTTAATTTATGTGTGAAGGTTAAACTTTTTATTTATTTTTCTGAAGATTTTACTTTATCTTAATATGATTAAAAATGATTTGTAGTAATGTAGTCTTTGATTGAAGGGGTCGATCTACAACTATATGCACTCTCTTTAACATATAAAAAAACATCCTCGCTTTTCCCATTAGAGAAGGAGGAACTAACTAATGATTGACAGTGAAACATTTCTGTCTGTCCCTGTAGCAAAGGAATCACAGCTTCTAGCTGTTCCAAGGCGTTTTTGAAACGCCCACTTTAAAGGGTAACTTGACATTCCAGCCGTGGCTGGAGCCTCCAGGCATTAGCAAGTCTGATTTGCTAATTGAGTTTTGCATCCCCTTTTCTCCCTGGATTCGCTTCCATCTTCTCTTTCCTTCGTTTTCCCTTCCATCAATTCACCCTGATGTCGTTCGTACGTTCCTTTGGGGCTTTTACCCGCACGACCTTCTTAAAGACGAATTTTCATATCACAAGAGAATGCTTAAAAAATATTCAAGTTGTTCAAATGTGTCTTTTTTTGAGAAGAGAATTTGAAATAAGCGATATATTGTATGTATATGTTTATCTTGTTTGTTGCAAAGAAAATTTGAATACAATATGTCAACATTGCGAATGGTGAGATGAAAAAGATGTTACAAATAAAAATAATATTTTTAAAAAAATTTTGAAGTGAAACTTCTTTAGCGACTTATCTGTTTGAATTTTTTAGTTACAAAAAGGAGAAATGACTCAATAGAGGAGAAACAGGAGAGAAGCTCTGATTTTAGATTAATAATTTAAATTTCCTGATTTTATTAAATTTATTTGTCATGAACAATTAGTGGGTTTTAAAATAATAATTTTAATAAATTTTATTTGTCATGAAATATTAGTGGGTTTTAAAATTAAAGTTTCTCTTCCCCTTTTGTTATGGGAGAATGGGGTAGGTTCTTGGTGAAACATATTAAACGAGGGGTGAACCGCGACCTAATATGTTGTACACCTACTTCCACTTGTACTTCCAAATATTTCCAAGTACTTCGAAATATTTCCAAGTAATTCCAAATATTTCCAAGCACTTTCAAATATTCCAAGTACCTCCAAATATTTCCAAGTACTTCCAAAATTCTTCCAAAGAGGTGTACACCTACTTCCAATCGCGGATCACCCCTCGATATTAAATAAAGTAAAGAAAATTTTTGAAAAATGTTTTTTTTTGGAACTTTTTCAAATTTTTTTTTAAATATAAAATACTAGGTAGGTTTCACATAAATAAAAGATCGGATGCATTTTTTTGAAAAAGTTCCAAAAAAAAAACATTTTTCAAAAATTTTCTTTACTTTATTTCACTTCCCCTGTGAGGGGGTCACACATTTTTTTTCAAGCTCGGTATGATCATTTTCAATCATATTTTTTCTGTTCGGTGTGTCTATTTGAATTTCAATGCCCATAATAACTCGAGAACGAAAAGTAGTAGAAGATTCGTATGTTTCCAAAATGTTTGTATTTTAATTCATTAGATTTTTGGCTTTCTACTATTAGAACTTCCGGTTCAAAAATACAGAAATTATATTTTTTTTCAAGATAATTAAAATAAAAAATAAATTTATAATAATTTTTTAATAATTGTATTATTAAGAGAGTTCGAGATTGCATATCTATCTGGTTGATCTTCAGAAGAGATCTTTTGTATTTCTGCAGGGTGACAACGTCTGCATAGGTACTAAATTTTTTAATAAAAAAATTGTTAATAATAGATTATAATGGACATTAATCAACATAATTGTTAATAATGAGTTAATTTTGAATAAAATCTTTGTTTTAATAATATTAATAAAAAGAATATTGAGATGAAATTTTTCTCAATATAAAAACATATACTTAACACAAAAATGATTTTAAGAAATAGAGTTGGAATTCTACACTAGTGCTTTTGTTATATTCTGTTGGCTGCAAATAACTTTTTATTTTTTGCATTTATGAATAACTAATTAACTAGACTGTCAAATCTATTGAAAAATTATCATTCGATTCATAAAAGTTGAATTATTGATCTATATAAATTTGGTGAAAATTGTATAATTTGTATAGAAATTATAGCCCTTTTAAAAGCTCGGTTCATTTACTTCCATATCAAAAGGACAATTTTCAATAATTTATATCTCGGTAATGGAACAGACGATCAACTTTAAATTTCGGGAATAAATATTTAATACATCAATGATTCGATGGTAAAAATTTGAGAATTTTCTTATAAAAATGATAAACAGTCCCTAACCCCCTTAAGGCGGTTCTAGATGGCTAGCGTACCGAGTTTTGAAAAAATGTTTACCTTTTCCTAAATTTCGATATTACGTTTCAAACTTTCCCTAAAATTACAGATTGAGTCACTTTTACAGAATAATATCTGACCATGACATTCATACTGAAAATCTTTTGTTATTACAAGAAGAACTTATGACAACCCAATAATATTGAAATTCTTATAGTATATCTATGTCTGAGTTTTTTCATGAACTCTAGAACAAAACCCATTTAGTCAGATTCTTTGTGAATTATTTTTCTTTTTATGAATGTGTTTATGTGTGTGTAAATTGGTGTAGGTGTCAGATTTTATTTATTTGTTTAGCCTTTATTGGTTACAAAGCTATACTTCCCTTATCGTACAAATTAGAGATTTTGTATAATTGTGGCAAGAGTACTTATTTGCAAAAGACAAAATAAGTGGTCAGATTATAGCAGGTCAAATTTTTTACAGTGAGTCGGGTTTGAACCCAGGTCCCTAGCTTAGTAATTAAAAACTCTCTTTCCAAACAACCTAATTCCCAAGTATTTTTATTACTAACTAGACAAACGTATAAAAAATATTAAAAACTTCGTGACTTTTCAATCACTGTCACCATGAAGGCCGTATTATAACTCTGAATTTATATTGTACCATCTACTATTTTCCGTTATTTCGAAATGCCCAAGAAAAAAAATGTCCTTTTATCTCTTAAAAAAAGAAAAAAATATTAACACAATTTTGAAGAATTATCCAGAAAATTGAAATAAAATTGAATAAGCCGAAATGTTTCTTTGTAGATGATGTCTCCAATCTAATTCAACCTACTAAACAGAAGCTATTTGAGAAAACGTAATTGAAAAAAAAAAAAAAAAAAGAAATAGCTCTCATTAATCGAGTGGACGTGGCCGCTCTTGAAATCCGATGAATGCAGACAGAGAGCCAAGCAAAAAAGAAACCCACCGCTTCCGGTTTTTGAAAGTTCAGAGCGTACTTTGTACGAAATAAATAAAGGGTGCCAGATAAGGGGGCGGGGGGTCGAAGAGGGTGAGAAGTAGGTCCTTAAGCAACGAATTACCCTCGACCAATCCATCAGCCTAGAAATCGCTCTCTTAATTTAATCCCCCGTTTATCTCTCGTATCTCCTCCGAATCACTTTCACCTATGTCCTTTAAAATATTTAAATTATTCACTTTTCTGATTAAAATAATATTAATAAAAATAATATTTTTTTAGATTAAATTTTCTCTTTTGAGAGAGACGGACTGGTAGCAATTTTAATTGTTAAAATTTTAAATATTAAAAATATGACAAAAAACTCTCGGTATGCCATTTCCAAACACTCTTGGCAGTTTTTTTATCCTAAAAAACATCTCATAATTTTTTTCATTGATTTATTTTTCTCTACCCCCCCCCCCCTTCTTATCCTTTGATTTTCTCTCATTTTCATATTCAATTGATTTTTTTTATTTATCTCTCAATAATGATAAGAGATCCTGTTTTTGACTTTTTAATTAATGGAGATACAATCGAATAAATACTTCCTTGTCGAAGGGACCGTTAGAAGAATTTATTTAATTATAAATATGACACTCGAAAAATTGAATAGGAGAAGAAGAAATCTTTCATTTCCAATTTCAAAAGTTTTGCTTGTCGAACTTCTCTCTCTTCTGGTTCTTTTGATTTTTTTTCTCTTCTTCACCAACCTTTGATATGCTTTTATAAAAGACTTATTGAATATGATAAGAATATAGAAAATTGGAAAGATTCATTAAAGAATAAAAAAATGACTTCAATATTGGCAATTAATATATATATATAGGTACGAATAATATAATTTCTATATTTTTTATGTTAACTGAATTTAAAATATATCCTGGGTATTGTGTGCAATGGATGTTGGGATCGAGTATGTAATCCCATAATCCCAATTCACTAGGGTGTAAGCCTAAAAATTTACATTAAAAAGTTTACATTTTAATCTATAGTTTAATTGAAACTGTATAAGTATTTTTCTTTGCATACTTAAATGAGTATAATCTATGTCAAACCCATATTGTCCCCCATTTTTTGAAGTTTGATAAGGTTATTTAATTGAATTTTTAAATATTTTGACTTAAAGTTAGCACGTTAGATTCTATGTTCATATATCTGTAGAACAGTGTTTCTCAACCTTTTTTGGGTTAACGGCACACTAAAAATATCTGGAATCATTTGCGGCACATCTAAATATAAAAAAAGTATAAGTCGTAAGATACAAAAAAATGAAGTAATTACAAATACTATTTCAAAGTTACAAAACCAATGCAATTTTAATTATTTGTCACAAACGCTCGTAATGAGGAACAAGCAAATGACTTGTTTCACTTTGTGGTTGAGGCTGTCCGCATCCGGGCATTCATAGTTAATGAATAGATAAAATAAAAAATTTCAAATAAGATTTTTTATTTAAATTTTTTTTGGGTTTGTTAACTTTATTTTTGTTTTTTGTTTTTGTTTTTTTATTTTGTTTTAATGTTTTATTGTTATATTTTTGTTTTTTGTTCTATTTTCTCAAAATTGTATTAGCCAAACTGGCTTTAAACAATAAACTATTATCTTATCTTATAAAAAAAGTATAAGTCGTAAGATACAAAAAAAAAATGAAGTAATTACAAATACTATTTCAAAGTTACAAAACCAATGCAATTTTAATTATTTGTCAAAAACGCTCGCGTCACATTTGACAATCTCTCGCGGCACACAGGTTGAGAAACACTGGCTTAGAGAGACCAAAATCTCTACAGTTCTCCGCATTGAAAATATAAAAATTTTGCAGCAGAACAAACTTTCTAAGACAATTTCTTTTTATGAATTTAATTTTTCTATTGAATGATAAAAAAATGAAGAAATTTTCACGACACAGTATGTTCGCCAGTTAGAACAAGTATTTTTTCACATTATTGTCTGAATTTTATTGAAGTTCAATTAAATATTCGCTCTCTCTATAAAGAGTATAATTTGGATCCAAGAGCAGAAGGCCATTCCTAGAATAATAGAAATTAAAAATTAAATCTTTAAGAGTCTGAACAGGTCTTGACTTGTATTTGGCATTTCCTTCGTTATAAAGGATGAAGCTAGATAATTATCTCCAACCCCTTTTTACTCATTTTCCTTGATCGGATTCTAATGATATAATTGCCCCTCGCACATTTGTTAATTAAAAAAAAGTGAAAATTTTTCATAGCTTTGGGTCGTTTTGCCGTAGTAATTAATAATAAATTTAAATATAAATTAATGTTTATTTATGCCTATATTATGACTTCGTATTGAATTTAAATAAAATCTTTTCTTTTTGTATTTATGAAACGAAACTTTTAAAGCTAGACAAGTTTTTCTTAATCTTTTTGGTTGGCTGCACACTAAAAATATCTGGAATCATTTTTCACACCTGAATATAAAAAAATGTAAAAGTTGTATGATATAAAAAAAAAATCAAATAATTACAAATATTATTTCAAAGTTACAAAACCCATGGAATTTTAATTATTTGTCAAAAAGTCCCGCGGCACACAGGTTGAGAAACACTGCTGTCGAATATAACGAAAGCTCTCGGGAATTCTTAACGTTCCTCCTAAATTATAGATTCACTTCACAAGCCTTAGAAAATGACACCAGAATAGGTGTCGAAACTTTCTGCATTCTGATGAGATTATCTAATTTAAAATGTCTCATCTAGATGGTTTTAGGGAAAATTCTTCTATGATGTAAGTACGTATTATTTATGAAAATTATTCAGAAATAAAAAAATTATACCAGGAATCACATTCAACGGCGGGACGTCAGAGGACAGCTTAGAGATATTTCATCTTTTTGAAAATGTATAAGAACCATTCTCACAAAAAATTATAAACTGCATTTTAGATTCCATATTATGAATACATCTTTAAAAACTAAGATAAGCTGACGTGTTCTGATGTGGCCATCCACTTGACTTTACCATAAAACCTTGCCCCTCACTTAAATTTAATATTTAATAAAATTATTTATAATCATATAGGGGTGGGGGGTTAGTTTTTGAATTTTTAGATTACTGTAGGCCCACTGACTATGTATACAAAATTTGGTTGAGTTTGGTACAAGGGCATATATTTTCATTTTTTGACCCTACACCCCCTCCCCCCATATATTTTGGGCGGTTAGTTTTTGCATTTTTAGACTTCTGGGGTCCCACTGATTATGTATACAAAATTTGGTTGAGTTTGGTACAAGGGCCTAGATTTTCATTTTTTGACCCTACACCCCCCCTCCCATTTTGGGCGGTTAATTTTTGGATTTTTAGACTTTTGGAGTCCCACTGATTATGTATACAAAATTTGGTTGAGTTTGGTACAAGGGCCTAGATTTTCATTTTTTGACCCTACACCCCCCCCCATTTTGGGCGGTTAATTTTTGGATTTTTAGACTTTTGGGGTCCCAATGATTATGTATACAAAATTTCGTTGAGTTTGGTACAAGGGCCTAGATTTTCATTTTTTGACCCCCCCCCACCCCATTTTGGGCGGTTAGTTTTTGCATTTTTAGACTTCTGGGGTCCCACTGATTATGTATACAAAATTTGGTTGAGTTTGGTACAAGAGACTAGATTTTCATTTTTTGACCCCCCCCCCCTCTTTTGGGCGGTAAATTTTTGCATTTTTAGACTTCTGGGGTCCCACTGATTATGTATACAAAATTTGGTTGAGTTTGGTACAAGGGCCTAGATTTTCATTTTTTGACCCTACACCCCCCCCCCCATTTTGGGCGGTTAATTTTTGGATTTTTAGACTTTTGGGGTCCCAATGATTATGTATACAAAATTTCGTTGAGTTTGGTACAAGGGCATAGATTTTCATTTTTTGACCCCCCCCATTGGGCGGTTAGTTTTTGCATTTTTAGACTTCTGGGGTCCCACTGATTATGTATTCAAAATTTGGTTGAGTTTGGTACAAGAGACTAGATTTTCATTTTTTGACCCCCCCCCTCTTTTGGGCGGTTAATTTTTGCATTTTTAGACTTCTGGGGGTCCACTGATTATGTATACAAAATTTGGTTGATTTTGGTACAAGGGCCTAGATTTTCATTTTTTGACCCTACACCCCCCCCCCATTTTGGGCGGTTAATTTTTGGATTTTTAGACTTTTGGGGTCCCAATGATTATGTATACAAAATTTCGTTGAGTTTGGTAAATGGCCAAGATTTTCTTTTTTTGACCCCCCCACCCCATTTTGGGCTGTTAGTTTTTGCATTTTTAGATTTCTGGGATCCCACTGATTCTGTATACAAAATTTGGTTGAGTTTGCTCAAATTGCCTAGATTTTTAATTTTTAACCCCCCTTCACCTCCCAATTTTGGGTCGATATGCACCAAAATCTAATCAGCTCTTAATCTCAAAGGACCAAAACTAGGTGTGAAATTTGGTTTCGATATTCACACTAGTTTTTGAGCTAGCAGGTCCACAAAATTTGGTAACGCACAGACTAACAGACATTTTGACAAAACAATTATTATCTCGAAAAATATAAAGTTTTCGATGTTTACTTATTAGGGCTTTTTTGTAAACCGAAATGCCATGGTTTCGCTCAATTTTTTTAATCAAAATAGTTTCAGCCGTTTTTTAGATATTTCGAAAAAAAGAAGGAAAAAACACTTTTTTCATGCACGATTACAATACTTGACCATACCCTGTATGGTAAAGTAAAAAACATGTTGTGCCTTTGGAAAAATAAACACAATTTTTAATTGGTATTTGTCAACCAAGTTTTGACAAAATAATCACTTGTTCCTCCAATTTCGGTCTATTTTTTCATTAAATAATCAACTTAAAAAAATTTATGAAAGTCAATGGGTCGGCTCCATAACATCAAAAATAAATATTCCTTATTTGTTATTGATTTACTTGAAATATTTTCCACTGATGGTCAAGCATACCATACAAATCTACAATCAAAAGCACTATATTCATTTCCCTGTTTATTTTTTTAATTGAATCAGCATAATGAATAAATAAATAAATAAACAGCAATTTAAATGTAAATAAAATGAGTTATATATACTCTACTTTTATTTTTTAATCTGACTGATGTATGTATGTTTTGCCCTACTGGGAGAGTTCATCGTGTTCTAACCCCATTCAGTAAATAAATTGAATCTTTTCTAGATCAAATTAAATAATGAAAATATGAAAATATCGATTAATATGAAGGTGAACACCAAAGTTTTGTTATAGTCTGCTTATAAGATCTCTAATTCACGTACCATATTTTAGGGTTTTTGTCATTTTCGACAATAGGTTTAGGTATAACTTTTTTTTGTTATAATACGCTAGTTTATTAAAGATGATTGGTGGTTTAATGTGTGTGGATTTTATTCAAATTGGAATTTTTCGAGGGTAGTTATTTAAATTTCTTTGAACTTTCTTAGGAACATCAATACCTCAATAGGCCAGTTAAGCGCGAGTATATGTACCAATACCGAGGATTTCGTGCCTTATATACCGGGTGAGTTTTTTATCTTGAGACAGTCCTATAACTCAAAAACAGTGCATTATATGAAAAAAAGTTTCAAATAAAAGCCTATTTATATCGAGGGAAAAACTAAACTATGCTATTATTTGTCGATATAGAACAAGCCTTCAAGGGTATTTCAAGGTCATGTTTTGTTTTTTAAATAGAAACCTATATGTTTCTGTACATATTCTGAATCTACTAAAAAAACTGAACAACTTTTATTAGAACTATTTTTTATACGACATCAAATATAAAAAAATATTAAATCAATTAGATCTCAAAAAAATCGTAATAATTATTTTTAACAATTAATCAACTTAATTATCAAATAATAATGATTAAATAATTAATTATTAAATAAATATTTATTAAATCTAAAAGCCACAACAATGAAAATAAGTGTTTATAATGATCTAAAACTTCATTATACGTAGATACACTGATTTTATAGATTATTTTCTACTTAATAGAACTATTCAAAATTCTTCAGTTTAAATGTAGCATTTTTTAATTAAGACAGAATTGAAATGGTCTTAATTTATGCGGTGAATGTGGAAGAAGTGTTATGGGGCTGCCATTGAAATGGATGCCGAGCGTTCTCCTGATAGGAATACACCCTCACAAGCTTCATTTTATTGTGTTGTATATTGTAAATACAACAAAAAAAGTAAATGTAAAGGCTAGGAAGAAACTAGAACAGCCCAAAATAAGAAAATTGGAACTGGAATTCATCCAGAAGACTTGCGATACATTCTGGAATGTCTCAGAACAGTGTCGCAAAATTATTAAATTATTAATTATTATTAAATTATTTATTTAATAATTAAATATTTGATCATTATTAATTGATAATTAAGTTGAATGATTGTTAAAAATAATTATTAGAATTTTTTTGAGATCTAATGACTAAAAAAATAGTTCTAATAAAAGTTGTTCAGTTTTGTTTGTAGATTCAGAATATGAACAGAAACATATAGGTTTTCGTTTAAAAAACAGAACTTGACCTCAAAATACCCTTGAAAAGCTTGTTCTAGGTCGACAACCAATAGCGTAGTTTAGTTTCCCCTCGATATAAATAAACTTTTATTTGAAACCTTCTTTCATATAATGCACTGTTTTTGAGTTATAAGACTGTCTCAAGATAAAAAACTCACCCAGTATATCTCCTTGCTTGAAAGAACAAATTCGTGATAAGTAGAGAATGAACTAATTAGTCGGCGTCGTTATAAACATACTCATATAACCTTGTACGACAGCTAAACTATAGGGAAATACTTGGACGCAATAAACGGTTGGTCATTCTAAACGGAGTCATTATTATACGGATTCCACTGTAACTCGTAAATTTCAAGTTTGGTTGTATATTATATAGTTAATGAGCTTCAATCTCTGACAGACAATCATCCATTGACACTGATTGAGCCCTGTTTTAATTTTGAACAGAGCCCTAAATAATGTACAATTGTGGAGCATTCAAATTTCAAATTCAAGACTCTATTAGCTAAAAGCTGCATTGCAAGATGTTGGTTTGGGTCTGTTCAATCCTTTATTTTACATGTTTTTAGCATTTTTTTCCATATTTATAAAGTCTCTAATAAATAGCAAGTACCTGGAGGACCTTCGCTAGATAAATTCTTTGTTTTTTATTTAATCAACCAATTGTTTTATTTTGATTCAACCAAATGATTCATTTTTATTCGACCACCTCGTTAATAGTTAGTTTCATTAAAATACCTAACAAAATATTTTTTTCCTAAAAGTGAGACCTAGTATTAAGTCGATTCTTCCATGGTTACCAATAATAATCGACACATCAAAAATGAAATGAAGCTTGGTTATTCATCAAGTTTTAGATGAGAATCGATGAATATTTTTGATTTTAAGACGTTTCTTCCATATCTTCAGTGGAATAAATCAGCTAATTTCTTTTGAGAAAACTTCTAAAGTCGACAATACAGCTAAAAACAAGTGAACTTCTATGATATATGATGTGTTAATTTGCGAAATTAATTTTCTTTTGGGCCATTCATTTATATTTTAATCCCCATATTATTAATTATTAATAATCTTCAAAAGTCGTTGCGAATCTCTCTAATTATCTTACAAGTGATTAATGGCGGCAGCGGTGGTGGATTTTTCAACGACGTTTATCATTAATATCACCGTTTTAATTTTATAAGATTTAATTGATTCATCTCCGGGTGGTTAAGAGTGGGGGCGGGTGGTCGGTTTACTTTCTAGTCTGTTATTAAAAGATATCATCAGCAGGGGGTGGTGAAAGTAGGCAGCCAGAGAATGCCGTGCAAAATAGCAAAGAAGAAAGATGGAAAATTCCGAGAAGTAACGTCGCCGTCGTCATATTAACTTCTTTTCAACTCTGACGGGGCCCTTTATTAAATCCTAATAGGGTGTAATTAAATTTATTTTAATTAGCTTAATTATTTACTTGTTTTATTCCGGTGTTCATATTTTACAGAAGCGTTGATCTTGTGTTTTGAGAAATATTGATGAACATACAACAAAACTAATTTTTAACCGACTTTAATTCTATATCCAATCGGGTAATTGACCCCATGATAAATATCAGACAAAATATTTATAATTAAAAAGACTAATCATGAAGATCAACGAAACTATAGTTTCAAACAATAAATTGCATATATAGATAATCATCATTACTATATATGATGTGCTTAAACATCCATGAGAGAGTTAGGGGAAGAGGAGAGAGCCCAGGGGACATGTATAGGGTTGGCGGGGTGAATGATGATCGCAGGTGGGTCTTGGGGGAAGGATAGAGGTCAGTGGAATGGATGCCGGTGAAGATTTGTAGACCTCTACCCATTAGAGAGTACATATATCAATAGAAAAAAGGGATGTGGACTGGGTCCAGGGGGGCGAGGTGGAGATCCCGGGCTTCGGGAGCGGGACGGTGGGGTAGATGGGGTTTAGGTCCAGGGGCGTAGCCCCTTGGATAGCAAAATGAAAAGCTAACAGATGCCCGCCAAAGGCGGGCTTCCTACGTGTATATAGTATATTATACATCAAATTTAGGGAACTCGGTGTTGGTTTATAGTGAAACATTGTTAAAAACAGATCAGGTTGGAGTTGGTGTGTGTTCACAGGAGAAGCATTAAAAAATACAGATTTTTTTAGTTTACTCTCTGTCTTTCGAGCTCTTTAACTCATCTATATTATTATATAATCTATAGTTGTTATACTTATTTGAATCACGCAGATAACTGCCTTGGTTGATTTCTCTATGGAACGCCCACAATCTGGTTTGAAAATCATATTCCTACTGCACATTTTAAATAAATTGCAAACCTTTATACGATTCGAGTAAATTTTCATTAAATTATTAACTGTTTAAAATCAACTTATGAAAACAGATCTCAAGTCCTAACTTTTTTTGGATGTATAGTTTTATTATCTCTTAATCTATTACACCATAAGGTATAGGCAAAATCGCCTGTGACTGCCATGTTAATTAGATGATCTAAATATTATTTTCAATTTTTTTTACCAGGTATTAAAATACTTTACTGCATCTTTGAACCGAGCTTTGCCTTTCTCATGAGCCCGCAGAGTCCAATACATGGTATTTTATCAAAAATAACTCACTCAAGTTATCTTTAAGAAAGATTATTGATGATATTTTGGGGAAGAATAAGAAAACAATATATTTTAAAAGGGCATAATTAGATAGATGGCAGGCTGGTTTGATGACATAATTTGAAAACCAATTTTTCTTTATCGTTAATAGACAAAAAGGGAAGGACGTAAAGTATGGCGGAATCTAGGCATGTTAAGTAAAGAGATGGCATTGGTTGATAATCATGTCAAAGGGAATTTCTGATACCCGATTTGCGCTATAGATGTTGAGATAATTTTAAATTACGTAGGCATATAGCGTGAAGGGTTTACACAGCAGATAGAGTAGAAGGAGTGAAGTTGGCTGACTGGCGTGGAGACAGAGGGTTGTATCATCTTTTATGCAGAATTGCAGACTTATAGGAGAAGCTGAATACATGATATGAATATGGAAACTTAAGATAATATAATAGAGGAACAACTTGCATCTTTAAACGTATAATAAGAATATTGCGCCAATAAGGACGGAAAATGCAATATATATATACAGAGCAGGGCAAAAAATTGTTTCTACTTATATAAACAAAAACACAGTTTTCTTTAGAAGATCCACCAACTTTTAGCCATGAATTTAAGAGAAATTAAGAAGAAGTACATTTTGCGGATTCAAATAAATGACAATTCAAAAACAATAACCCTGAGCAGAGAATTTGAACCCCTCCAATGTGTTAGATTTAGTTCAAATTTCATGTCATATCAGAAGACTTTTTTTACCCTTGTGAAACTATATATCCGCTATCGATATTCAGAATTAAAAATTGCACCAAAAAGGTTGATTAGAGGTCAATAAAAAAGTATACTACATCATAGTATATATATTTGTACAATATTTAATTAGTACCATAATTTCTATATAAATCACGATATTTTGTACTACTCATCTGTCTATCTATGAGCAACAGGAATCTTTAATGAATAAATTAGATTGGCAAATATAAAAAAATCATCTATTTGTTCTATATTACAGGAATGTATTGATGCCTCATCATAGAGATTTTAGAGTTCTGGGTATCTTTTGTCTTTACATGTTTTTTAAATTTAATAAAAAAAACCTATTGCCAAATGATTTTTTATATTGAATTTCCTTATAATAAATAAATAAATTCTTCTTCAAGTGTCATCATGATCAAGAGTGTCCTCTCCATTGTAATTTTCATGGTTGGAAATTTTTTACAGGGGTGGTTTCCCATTGCCTTCCTCTGAAATAAATAAATAAATAGTAATAATAATTTGAGAAAGTTTATATTGGAAAATAAGGACAAGTTTTTTTTTTTTGTTAGGATTCCATCTGCCTGCCTCCTGAAAGGATGACTGCCCAGTTGCAGAAAAAATGTTTTTCAAATTATGAGTTATGTGTGCCGGAACCACTTCATGTCTCTTGCATTGTATCAAGAACGATCTTCGATTTTTTAGCAGCTGCCAGTTTCGAAGAGATGTTGAACAACTTCTTTACGGCAGCAACTGTGTCCTCTCCATAGGTAACCATAAGTAATAATAATGAATTTAAAACTTTGGCCAACTCTAAATCTAAAACTCGGGCATTTATGGCAGAGCCTAAATTTTACGCAACTATTAAGAACAGGTGACGAATTGATTGCCTATATTCAGGCGTATAGTGCGTACAAGGCTAGAATTTTTCTTTAGGAATAATCTAAATGTTTTCAAATATTGCTTAGGAATAATAACCTATACAAATTTAAGTATAGGTAAAGTATATCTATACAAATTGCGAAGCCCGCCTTCGACGGGCATCTTGCTAATCAGAGTCTGGGCTCCGTATTGGGTTTTAAAATAATAATGTTTTTTATAAATTTTATTAAACCAATTAATCTACACGAATTAATGTATACATTGTATTTTAGCTTCGACTCCGGAGATTACTTCTCCACCATCGAGTGTCCTTGATCATCTTTTTAGTCCTTGTTTTTAATAAGAGGAAAAAACTAATTAAAAAAAAACCTCTTTTCCGATAATTGATTGATTCTCCAATATCAATTCATCTCTTCCTTTTTTTAATTCTCAATCCCTCCATTTAATTATTCCAATTCCATTTTTCATCCCATAAAATGATAAACCAATTATTTTACACGAATTAATGTATACATTGTATTTTAGCTTCGACTCCGGAGATTACTTCTCCACCATCGAGTGTCCTTGATCATATTTTTAGTCATTGTTTTTAATAAGAGGAAAAAACTAATTAAAAAAAAACCTCTTTTCCGATAATTATTTCAATTCCATTATTTTTCTTCTTCCATTTTAAAATAAAAATTTAAATTAACTAATTTTAATAATTTTTTTGCCATGAACTATTAGTGGGTTTTAAAATAAAAAAAAAAAAATCACGTCGGCGAGCAAGTTGGTTATAATAAGTATAAATGTCTATGTATGAGCCGTTCAGAGGCCAATTCAATTAAGTCTATAAACAAAAAATTTACATTTTTTAAATACCAAATACGTTAGAAAACAAGAATTAAACAATAATTCAATAATAATAGGTAATAGGAATCGGAATGTTTGGTTTGTACTTTATTGGTGATTCCGCTATTGCGTAATCTATTGTAATTGATCTTTGCCGTGTGGATGTCACTATAAGCGTTTGTTTTTTACATTCATTGATATTTGTTTTTTGTTTAACATTCTAAAGACAATATAGATATTTAATTATTAATTAAGATATGGTTGACATTATCCGTATCGTTTAATGAGACCT
Source organism: Forficula auricularia (assembly GCA_024734495.1). Lineage (NCBI taxonomy): Eukaryota > Metazoa > Arthropoda > Insecta > Dermaptera > Forficulidae > Forficula > Forficula auricularia. The sequence continues at coordinate 22,351,826 of JALMQS010000030.1, read as the reverse complement.
CCCGCCCTAATGGTTACTTTGCATGTGAAATCATTTTCGAAATTAATTATCTTTATGTTTGACACATGTTTGTAGCTTGAATGCCATTCCGGTCATTAAGTATTGACTAGAGGAATTGCGGAAGGAAGGAAGGGTGTTCGGGGTTGGTGGGCTTTAAGGGGGGCTCTTTTTGGCCACTTGGCATGCCCAGCCCGCAAACCGTGGCTTGTTAACACGGCCCTTTCCCCCTCGGGACTGTGCGTGATTAGAATCCTGGTCCGTTTGTCCAATTAAATAACACGGTTCGAGTGGGGCAAAGAAGAAAAAAATACATAATGAAATAAAGACAAAAGTTCCGGAAGAACGACGGCGGATGGACTTGGGTAGCAAAGGACCCAAGTAATCTTACCTCTCTTTCTTGATAATAGATTGTAATGAAAATTCAATTAATTCGAATCTGTCTACAATAAAGTTTCAACCAAATACAGAGACGGTTGCGCAGGTGGTGGTAGTCTGGTGAAGAAAACTGGAGGGAGGTCGAAAAGTCCCTATGCGTTTAATCAATCGACAATTCTATTATTTGAAAACCGACTTTGAATTAGAATTTTTTTTCTCAATTTGAATTCATCCTATAAAATAACTCTCCAGAAGAAACATATAGTATGTAATGAATTTAAGATATGACTACTTTTGTAAAATATTGGAAATTTAACCTTCAATAGACAGTAAAGAAAAACATACTACATATATTATGTATATTAGGCTTGCTCTTTTCCTAAAGAAAGCGAACTAAATCACTACGGTAGAATGGTTGATATTCCAAATGAATTTTTATCTTATTATATTAAACGAGCAAAAGTTTATATATATATAATCGGTTCTAACGATTTAGATGAAATTCACGGGTTAGGAGGGTTTTGTGTTGGACATTCGATCTGTCACGGTCTCATCTTCGGCTAAGTTGTTTTTGATGGGTTTTTTGTTAATTGAAATATTTATCCACAGGTGGTTGTCTCGATAAAAATGTTTATTTACATTTTTATTCATTTTTTCCTTTTAATAAATAATTGGTTTTTTAATTTTATATCCCGCAATAAGATTATTACAATTATTATTATATATTAAAAGTTGGGCAATTTAATTGATTGGATTGGGAGGATGACGATAGAATATGGATTTGGAATAATTATCGGAAAAGAGGTTTTTTTATTTAATTAGTTTTTTCCTCTTATTAAAAACAAGGACTAAAAAGATGATCAAGGACACTCGATGGTGGAGAAGTAATCTCCGAGTCGAAGCTAAAATACAATGTATACATTTATTCATGTAAAATAATTGGTTTAATAAAATTAATAAAAATTTAATTGATTAAAAATCGAGTTTTAAATTCCACAAGCGTATTTTTCTGTACTAGAATTTGGCAATTTAATTGATGAACTCAAAAATTGTTATTTAATTAAAATAAATTATTATACTGTATTTATTTATATACCTATACATGTATACATATACTATATACCTAATCTGTAGACCACTACAAGACTTGAAATGCAAAAACTGGGTGAGGGGGCGGGGGCGAGGGTGGAGGTGACGGTGGGGGAGGTGTGTGGGGGGAAGGAAGTGGTTTCGAGGGCGGGGGCGGAATTGGGGTGGGGGGTCTAGGTGGGGGTGAAGTGGTGGGGGTTCGGGGATTAATATATAGCTTTTAACTGAAGCAAAAAGTTACCGGGTATCGCTCGGTGGCCAGGTACTTGTTTCGTTAATCGTAAACATTATCTTGAAAAATTTGAGAAACTTGTTATAATTAAAAATATAAAATAATAGGTAGGTTTCACAAAAATAAAAGATAAGATCAACATGATTAATAATCATTACCAATTGCCAGTAACATCTTCTCCTTCTTCTTTTCGTTTCACCATCCCCTATTTAAGATTTTTAGGAGATGTTTATCAAGATTTTAAAAAATTGAAAAAACTATATACTAAGGTTACCTCTGTGAACTCCTGAAGATGGGCTTATACCCTGAAATATACATATATAGAGTCGTGCTAAAGAAGCATCTTATCTTTTATTTTTGTGCAACCTACCTAGTATTTTATATTTGAAATTTTAAACAGTTACTTAAATTTTTCAAAATTTCCTTTACTTTATTTAAAATGTTTCACCAAGAACCCACACCATTCTCCCTTAACAAAAAGTAAACATTATCCTTGACTGAGGATTTATACTAATGTAAGGCAGTCCAGGAATAAATAAAAAGATGATTTCCAATAAAAGGATATTTATTGGCAGGTTTTCTTTTTAAAGCTTTTTAAACCGACGTTTCGGATTTTCTCTCCTTCTTCAAGGCCAACAATAATTAAATGGGATTGGCCATCAATAACAAATATATATTTTTTATAATATATACAATTATACATATATGAAATTTGTATTATTTACACGAAAACGTCGGTTCAAAAGCTGAAAAAAAATCTTTCCAATAATATATTCTTTTATTGAGAATCATCTTTTTATTTATTCCTAGACTGCCTTTCAATAAATCCTCCCTTATATTTATGTAATTACCATTCCGTCTCCGAGGAAAATTTTCTATTATCTTTACGTAATGGAACTTTGATGTTGATACGACTCTATATTTATACATATATTGGCTACTTTGAACGTATCCTAATCAAGCCAATTTCAATATTAATCAGTAGAGATTGTGGTGTTGGTGCAAGGTGAAACATCTTTAATAAAGATAAGAGTAAATAGATATTTTATTTAATATGGATTTACTATGAGTTAAGGATACTGGGTCACTTATTTCACATTAAAATTAAAAAATTAAAAGATATAAAATTTTTTTTATTTTTCAATATATATATTTCGGGCTATCAACCCATCTTCAGGAAATACAGAAGGTAACTAGTTACCTTCTGTATTTCCTGAAGATAGGTTGATAGCCCGAATATATATATTGAAAAATAAAAAAAATTTTATATCTTTTAATTTTTTAATTTTAATGTGAATATCCTTAACTCATGAGTAAATCCATATTAAATAAAATATCTATTTACTCTTATCTTTAATTTCAATATTGTTTACACCGTAAATTTGAACCGAACTAATAGTTTATTTAGTCCGCGTACTATGGTTACGATGTTATTATGCCATTCTATTTTCAGTCAATCTTTGTTACCTTAAATCCTTTAATCATATAGTCCAAGAGCTGGGGACACATTTTGACTACGGATTTGAACCAACTAGAAATAAAGCGTAATAGTACCGTCTATGATAGTTGTACAGGGAATGGCCAGTCTGGCTGGCTGTAACAGGTGGACCAGGTACTGAGCATGGTGTGAGTGCGGTAAAAAATACATATGTGTTAAAAAATATTTTTGACCCACAAAGAAATTATAAAAATTATAATTTATAGTCAATTATATAAACATAATATATTCACTCCAGACCATTTGAGTGGTGGAACGTGTAACCAGACCACCCAAAGTGTATTACAACATGAAAAAAATAGCATCATGCTATGCACTCACACCATGCGCAGTACCTGGTCCACCTGCTACAGCCAGCCAGACTGGCCATTCCTTGTACAATTATCATAGACGGTAGTATTACGCATTATTTCTAGTTGGGTCAAATCCGTAGTCAAAATGTGTCACCAGCTCTTGGACTAATACTTAGGGAACGCGGTGTTGGTTTATAGTGAAACATTATACAAATTATATTAGGCTGTACCACCTAGTCCAACCTAATATAATTCAATCTTTTAAGTTGTAGATCACAAATGCCTGATATAAAATGCAAGTTTTATTTGAATAGTCTCTCTTTTTTTAAGGAGCATCTTGAGCTTTGGGTTCAATGTAGAAATTTAATCTATTCCAAAATCAATTAAGTGTTAAGTCGCATTTAAATCAAAAGTTTGAATTTGAGTTCTATGAAACAGAGTGTTCTCACTAAACTGAGTTAATTAATATTCTACAATTACTATTCTTAAAATAGTGAAAAATGATAAACATGTGAAGATAAAATTTGGACCATTTGAAATTAGATAATCAGAAATATTCCTATTAGGTCTAAGCACTGTAGGATGTTTATGTGCTTTCTTTTAAACCGTTGTATAAAATTTAACGATGTTAGGATTTCATCTTATTTCTTCTGTACTAATAGGTTCTTCTCCAGAGTTTGGTAATTTCCGCTCATTTCTTAATTTATATAAACGATCTAATGAGCTTATACTGTAATCCAATTTATTCTAACCTCAAAACAACACTGTACAGCACAGTCTATTGTACTTAATTATTGCAAAGCATTATCAATTATATTGTTTCTTCAGATAATAAATTCTCTTAAAAAAAACGAGGTTAAGCTAGGTAACATGTTTTCTAGTTGATAGAATTCGTTCAATTTCCGTTTCATTAGGATCGAAAATTTTTAAATCTTTTGAGGAATTGTCAATGTTGAATGTCAAAGTGTTTGTTATAAGGTCTATCTTCTCTTGCAATGATCAAATGAATTATACTATTCATCTTATGATTATTTGTTTTAATTTAACATATTTATTGTAAGAATATGCTAACAGCTTGTAGACCGAATATCAATATTATTGGTGCTGTGCGTTAGTGTGTGTGTTAACTTAATCTAAAAGTTCAATTAAGTATTTAAATTATTAAAAAATATCTTCTCTTTTGTTTTAGATGTTCGGCTCTAGATCAAATGATTGTTAATATACACTCTGGACTTTTTACAATAGCATAATCATCATTATCAAGCTTGGACTGGTTTGAGGCAACTGCTCGCCTGTATTTTATTATATTCCATTCCAATCCTTTGAAGAATTTTTTGGCCTACTTTAGTCTCCGAAATATTCCTCAAAAGTATCTGAATGTGCTGAGCTCTTCTCTTCTAGATATTGGGCCAGAGAATAGGTGAGATAACAAATTTATTTTATTATTGTATTAATATTTATTCTAAATATAATATAAATATCATCATCAGCCTGTCGATAGCGACAATCCACTGCTGAATATAGGCCTATTCCATCAAATGGAAGGGGGTTGGCATTAATTCTCCACGCTTGCCAGACGGATTGGTGACTAGGAATCAGATTATAGCCGGTCAAATATCAATGCAGGGACTCGGACTCGAACCCAGGACTCCTGCTTAGAAGGCTAGTGTCTTTAAGCTCTCGGCTAATATAAATATATGTGTATATTATTAGAATAAACATAAGGTAATATTTTAATTACTTAACAATTTCCACTTTATTCCTAAAGTCAATCATATTTCTATCTATTTATTGATCTAATCCTTAAAGGAGACAATAAAAGAGTATGTCTGCTGGATTTTTGTTTAATTTTTAATTATAAATAAATTTAAAAATCCATTTTTCCAGCAGAAGACATACTCTTATTCTCTCCTTTAATTTATAAAAATTCTGATGCTCTCGGCAAAAAGAAACTTTCAATTTGATCTAATCATTAAAATAAAATAGTTGAAAAGTTTTTATTTTGACGAGAGTAGCAGAATTGTTGATTTATAAAGAGAATTTTTTTCAATTTTAACTGGCTCTCGGCTAAGTGAAGATCAAAAAATTTTCAATATCCAAGCGATACTGACCCCATGAAAAATAATATTTATAATTAAAAATGACTGATGATGAAGGCCAAGCCTTCGAAACTTTAGTCTCAAACAAATAAATAATATATAACCAGATATATATTTTTGATATATATGTGTATGTTTATTTGCATCAAGCAGAGGACAACATCTTTGTTTCTCTTTATGCAAATAAAATAGTGTCTGATTATTCAAAGTGAAAGAAATGGAAATTTAATATTAGATAATGTCTATCTCAAACTTTCTTAAGTAGTTGTCTTTTAAAAAAAAATTAATGTGTCTTTAACTATTGGAAAGTTGAAGGTCTTAAAAGTTAACTGGAATGTGTGTCGCCAGGTCTGGTGATAAAACAGTAAAATAATTAAAACGGGTTTATTTGATTTAATCAAGTTTGATTAGTTTTTGTCTAAAAACTATTATTTGAGTTTATTGTCCAGTTTGTTCCGACCCGGTCAGTTAAGTAACAAAAATATTTTAGCGTTCACTCTCATGTTGCTTTATATATTATAACGAGCTGCTTGAGGCGTGCCTTCGGCACGCCCTCTACAGCTCGGCCCTCCGAACAGGTGGCCCTGGCGGGCTGCGTCTCTGCATGTGATTATTAGGTCTGTAATATATATATGTAATATTTTCCCCTCTTTCGCCCCCACGCACTCATTTTGGCTATTGATTTTTACAGCATACATTTTATATAGTCTTAAAAACTAACATTACAAAATTTGATCTATATCGGAGAGAGTATTAATTTTTTGCCCCCACTAACATTTTGGGAGGTTAAAATTATTTGTTAGATATTTGCAAATAAATAATCCACAGTTTTCTAAAGAGTAAATCTACTAAAAAGCTAAAAATTTCTATAATTTGCCCCCCCCCCCCCCATACAGTCAATTTTGATAGTTGATTTTTACAGGAATAGTTTCTTAAAGTAATAAAGAATAACTCTACAGAATTTGATCAAGATAGGAGAGAGTTTTAATTTTTGTCCCTACTCACATTTTGGATAGTTGGGAGTCGAATTTCAAAAAATCCTGAAATTACTTTTTAGATATTTGTATTTAGAATTTTATTAAGTAAAAATCAAGTAGATATCTTATCGTTCTTAATTGAAAATGCATAATTAGTGTAAACACATTGCAAATATATTTTGCCCCTTTTGACCCCTTTAGGGGTCGAATTTCAAAAAAATCCTGAAATTACTTTTTAGATATTTTAATTTAGTATTTTTATAAGTAAAAAGCAAGTAGATATTTTGTAGAAGGAGCAAAGAATTATATATATATATATATATATATTATACTAATCCGTCTAATGATCTTGTATCTTTCTTTGTTTGTGATTCGTATCCAACAATTGAATAATTTATCATTATTTTATTTTAAAATATTTAACAAAAATCTTCGAATTTCTCTATTCGTTATTACATTATTATTTATACAAGTAAACAAATACTAATAATATTCCATGTATGTTTAAAATTGGTATATCATTTTATCCTCTCTTGAATTTATTTTTTGCAAAAACAAAACAAAAATAATAACTCTACATAGGATTAAATTAATCCCTTGGTGTTCATTAAGGTGATTATTTTTGTTTCTGAAAACATAAACAAATAAAAAGATAATTAAGATATGACTTACCATTTGAGGAATCTTTAGTCCAATCATATGGCACTCCTCCTTTGCCGGTTGCGTCAGCTGAAGACTTTTGTTCTGATTTATCAATTTCATTCAGATTCGAATTGGATCCAAATTTCGAGCCTAAAAGTAAAAAATAAGTATAAGAATGTGAAAATTAAAAATTATTCATAAATCATGAGATTGAAATTTTAATTAGTATAAGAAAAACAGTGAATGAAATAAATCAAAGAGGTTTATACAAACTCAATATATTTCGGATTAATAGTCCGTCATCAGGAGTTTACAAGTCAATACTGTAGACTTGTAAACTCCTGATGATGGACTAATAATCCGAAATATATTGAGTTTGTATAAACCTCTTTGAGTTTTATTTCATTCACTGTGAAACTACACACCCTTTACTCTATTAACTAACATCATGTTTCACCTAAAACCTACACCACTTTCCATAAGTAAAATATAAGAAAAACTTTTCTAGATAAACAATAATTATCTAAGTCTGTTTTGAGGATAACATGACACAAAAGTGTATACCATTAATATGAACTTGAGTGGAAAATTTGCACTCATTAGATACAACCATTCGATACCATATAATCATATGATTTTTTGTTTTTGTCTACATTTTTGAAGTGGAAGTTCTGAAGCCAGAAAGCCCAATCTCTAAACAGTTCTTGGCTTACAAACATTTTATTCCCAGGATTAACTTTTTAACTACTTCCCTTCTAGAATTATCATAAGTATCGCTTTCAGACAATAGACACAGGGATCACGCGATTTTCAAATATAAAACACTACTTTACAATAAGAATCGAACCACTCATTTATGTCTCTACCCTTCAAAAGATACCCGCAATCAGTTTCTATCTTTCCTGCAATTTATTGTCATTTTAGAACAGACTCTAGAGCTACTTTCGATTCCGCCCCGTTTTTTTGGGTCTAATAAATAAATCTAGGCTTCAGCGAAATTTTTTTCTATTATATTTATTTATTATAAAATAATGCTCTGAGGTATCCACTTCGTAGAGCAGAAATAAGAAGAAATACAGAAATAGTTAACATGTAAATGAGCAAGTCTCTCTCAATATGTAATCATCATACGGCCAACACCTCCCAACCCAGAGAGTAACCTAGAGTCAGCACCAGCAGGCGAATCAACCAGTGACACAGTTTTATTATTTTATTTAGGCCGGCAGTGATCAGATACCAAGCCTCAGTAATCTCCACTTACCTAGGAGCCATAATCTTCTAATGGATTTAAGATTGTACTAACTCAAGACTGTTGCAATATAACAGGTCTGCTTGTAACTTCACATCAAGCCTAGAGTGATCATGATGACAAGCTAAATTTAGAGCCCCACTTAATATAAAAGAGATTAATGCCGTCCACGTTACCATACTAGCTAGGTTTGCTCAAAAAGTTGAAACAGACCTGTGTTTTCCACTAAGTTAGTTAGATAACCAGGATTGTATCATAGGAATAGTCCCAGTCTTTGGGGTTGTCACCGGCCAGAGGCACCAAAACCAAGCGAACTTGATATAATCAGAGTATAAATTATTCAATTCGACTTATTGTATTTGATTTTACAGATCTAATAAGAAACTTTTCCGAAAAAACCACGAAAAGCAAATTTTTAATAAAATAAATATTTTGTTAATTTAGAAATCTGTAATAATTAAAGAATAAAAACCGTGTGTGATAATTGCAAACGTAAATATTGATTTTTTTATTAAATTAATGAACCAAACTTCAATTTATCGAAGTACTCAATCTTTACAAGGGCCGCCACAAAATTCGGCCAAAGGCGCTAGAGGACCTAAGACCGGCCCTGCAGACGAAAGAACATTTATCATGATGTCAACTCAGAGGTTTGTAACACCAGGAAGTTAGTAAATAAGCAAACATACTACATATCCAAAAGGCCTTGAGTTACTTGCAAGTATATACTGTTAATAATTAATATCAATCAGAAAGAAATAAAAACAAAAAATCAGTTGACTGATGTATACACCCATAATCAAGAAGAAAGATCAAAAGGGAGCGAGCAGCCAAGCACATCTGTGCAGTGGAACGTCACGAGGCAGAAAAAAATAGCAAGTCAGGGAATGGCGGCTTCGTTGGAGGATGTGTTGTATTAGATATACATTGGCATGGGGTGATTTTCAAATCACCAACATCTGCCCTTAGACGCCCTAAAGGGAATTCCAAATGAACATGCGGCAATTAATGCTAAGTGGAGGCAGCTCGAGTTTTCATTACATCTTGAGTCACCCCCAACTCGATCCATTACAATCTTCTTCCCACACTCTACACAGTATTGCATCCCCGTTTACTTTGGGAATGCCATTTTATTCTAATTTATTCTAAGCCAAATTAGAAAAAAAAATCGATAAAATTCGTTTAAATATTCAATATGCTCAAAGACTCATTATTAAAAATGTATTTTCTAATTATATATGAGTGTCGTTTAGAAAGAAGTCAAAGTGATCAAGCCCGGATTTTGAAGTCTTTCAATTTATTAAATATGTATATCAAATAAATTAAATTATTTTTCAAAAAATAAGTTAAGGCTGAAACCAGTTAGATATCACGAAAGAGAAACCGAATTACAATGCAAAACGTTTAAAAAAATGATTTCAGAGCTATAGGTGTCGACAGAGACGCCGAGAAGACGGATCTGAAGTCACGTAGTCCGGGCTTTGAAGGGGCCCCGGGCTCACAAAATAAAGGTGGTTCTCTTTTTTATAATGATATTGATACAGGAAGAAGTTGCACCAAAAAGGTACAACCTCTGTAGTCTTCAGTGAACCCTTGTATCGTGAAGATAAGAAGATATTTAGGAATTGGGTAGGAGTCGAAGGTATCTGTGGATGCGGGTCTTGAAAGATCTTGAAAGGTTATAAGTTGCGGGGGAAGATAATTCGAGTCTCTAGATGCCATAGGGATAAACGAATTGGCGAATGCGTTTGATCGATTAGTATTTAATTTAAGCGCGTAAGGGTGTTGAATCTTAGAAAATCGCGTATTTCGCGCAAATGAAGTCTTTGGAGGGATTATTGATTTTATCTCGTCAGAACAAAAGCCATGGCAATATCTCTAAAATGAAAGGATTTTAACAAATATTTAATTAGAAGAGGGCCCATAATAATATCCAACTCCCCCATAAGGTCTTTGCTGCCCTAGATGTTAAAACGTAGTGCATTCTGGTGAGTTCAATCGAGATACTAATGATTTTGTCAAAATTTCAGTTAGTAGGTTACCAAATTTTGTGTACGCTCTAGCTCAAAAACTAGTGTGAATATCAAAATAAAATTTCACATGTACTTTTGGTGCAATGAGATTAAGAGATGATTAGATTTTGGTTGAAATCGAAAGAAAAATTAAAGGAGGGGGTTTAAAACAAATTTTCAAACTAAAAAAAAAAATGAAATAATTTATGTACTATAAAATGAACCTTTAATAAAAAGAGTTATTACATTTTCTGGGTTCAAAATGGGGGGGGGGGGAGGTCAAAATAATAGAAATTTTAATACAATTCATATAATATGAAACAAAATCTTTTCAATTAAATATTATATTCATTATTTTTTTTTGTTAATTAAAACTTTGGTAACTCGAAGCGAAATTCTATTTTAATTTTATTAATAGTGTTTCACTAAATCTTTTTCCAAATTTTAATTAATATAATGCTTTGAGTGCTATTTTTCCGCATAAGGTGTTTTTATTATATTATCAAAGGGCTGATTTTTTCTCTCTCTCTGCTTCCCCTTTGATTGAGCGCCAATTCTATTTTTTTCATTTTTACCCTTGCTCTTAAAAATAAGACATTTCTTGTGAGATGAGCAAAAGTACATCTATAATATTGACAGACATTTGTATGTGTGCCTGTGTGGGATTTGTTAGCAAGAAAAATATTTATTTTTACAACGGTTCAGTGCTTGTGGGTGTCGATCAAAGTAGAAAAAGGTTGGCTTTAAGGAGGGTGTGCGGCGGCGCAGGCGGAGGGTGCGGCTGCAAGTTGGTTTAGCCCCCCCAGGGTAAATTCAACTAAAGGGGATGGAAAACAAACACACAGAAAGAAAAGTCAGCCTAGTGAAAATCAGAGACGGGCAGACAGACAGACAGACACTCACTCGTTTGGATTTACAACTCGATAAGAATCAAGGAGAGAGGTGGAAGGTAAGGGTTGAGGGGCAAAAAAAAACATGATGTAACCACCTTAAAGAAAGCCGGGGGAAAATGGAATTGTTCTTATAACAGAATAAGTGATATATAAAAATGAAACTTTATATATATATATATATATATATATAGCAGTGGAGATACAATTATTAATTTGTAACTTAATATTGGTTTAATAAAAAAGTATAAATAAAGATTCCAAAAAGAGAATCAATGAGGTTGCCCGCTGCTTGATCCAAGTAAACATATACCTACATTTATAAATATATATATATATATATATAAAATTAAGGGTTTTTCTGTACTTTGGTCCAAATCACGCCAAATTTTGGTTGCACACGTTTCAAGCAAAGTTATGAACAAAAACACCCTCAACAAAATTCCTGTCTGTCTGTCTGTCTGTCTGTATGTATGTCTGTATGTATGCCTGTCTGTCTGTTTCAGTGGTTTCCGAAAAGTTGCTCACGATTCACGTAAAAATGGCTGAAGGGATTATTATGAAATTTCATATTTACATCAGATGTCATCTAACTTACGTTTTTAGCTATATAACGTTTTGATATTTTCACCCCAGAAGGGGGTTTGGGGGGCGCATGAATGAAAATTATCAAATAACTCCTAAACTATTAACCCTACGGCAAATTTTATAATAAACAAAGTTGTAGGGGATGTGATTTCTGACAACGTTTGTTAAAAAATTTCTTTCTTATAGGCCAAACTCAACCAAATTTTGTATACATAATCTGTGGGTCACTAGAAGGCTAGAAAGGCAAAAACTGGGTGCAGGGGTGGAATGGGGGCGGTGTGAGGAGTGAGACGGAGTAGGGTGGGGGTGAAGGGGGTGGTGCGGGATGGAGTCCAGGGGACTAGGCGGGGGTGTGGTGCGCAGGGTTGGAGGGCACGGGGTGGATGGGGTGCGGGGTACGGAGGTGGGTGGGGGTGCGGTTTGTGGTGTGAGGACGGGGGTTGGGAACGGGTGCGCGGGTGGGGTTGCTGGAGGGGGTTTGGGGGGTAGTGGGTTAGGGTGCGGAATGGAGTGTTGGGGTGGTGGTGTGGGGACGGGGGTTGGGCATGGTGCGGGGGTGGAGGTCCAGGGGGTGTGCTCCCTGGCTAGCAAGAGGGCCGCCGAAGCTAGTATCAAATATAAATATGGATATATTTAACAGAGCCTAGCTTCATGACCCTCCCTTAGTTTTATGAAAAGTAACCCCCTCAGTTTCATGAAAAGTAACCCCCCCCCCTTGTACATTATATGTATTTTATTCACTTCTAAATGATTAGAAGAGGTTTTTATTATCTTTTGAAGAAGTTATTAACTTGACCGTTCTTATTTTTATATAATGCTAATTTTGGAATAAATTTCAACTCCCCTCCCCCAGAAATTTCAATGATGCATCCTCCCCCTGTGGGCACCTCTGTATATAATTTATTTTTTTGAGACTATAGTTTTAAAGGTTCGACATTCATTATCAATCTTTTCAATTAAAAATATTTTATCTGTTATTTCTCATGGATTCAATTACCCCATTGGTTATAGAAAATTTGTTTTGTTGTTATAGCAAGCTAGCCCCATAAACGATAGCTTGTAAAAAATAAAAAACCAAGTAATTTGAACCCATGAGAAATATAACAGATAAAATATTTCTAATTAAAAAGACTGATGATGAAAGTCAAACCTTTGAAAATATATTCTCAAACAAATAAATTATACGGTATAAATTCATATTTACTATGTTTGGAATATAGATAAAAGTAAATAAATATTTTATGAGATATTAATTTACTATGAGTTAGGTTTTCTAGGTCACTTGTTTCACGTTAAAAATTTATTTACTTTTATTTTTATTAAAGATGTTTCAGCTTGAACCAACACCACAATCTCTATTAATTATATTTGGTATATAAATAATATATATATATAAGTATAGGTATGTTTATTTTCATCAAGTAGAGAACAATCTCATTGATTTCACATTTTTTTAATCAACAACTTTGTTAGTCTTAGCAAAACAAATACATTTCAATTAAAATTTTCAACCCATTACTTTTTGTTTTAGGTTAAAAATAAAATAAAAATGAGAGAGTCTTCTGTTTTTTAAATAAAATAATTTTTAATTATTTCTAGAGACTATAGTTTCGAAGGCATTGCCTTCATCATCAGTCTATCACAAATATTTCAAATTAGTTACAAATTAAGATTTATACATAGAAAATTTTGAAAAATATATAATGTCTTTTTCTTCATGTTTCCTCTGGGAGATTAGAATATAACCCAAGAGGAAACATGAAGAAAAAGACATTATATATTTTTCAGAATTTTCTATGTATAAATCTTAATTTGTAACTAATTTGAAATATTTGTGATAGACTGATGATGAGGGCAATGCCTTCGAAACTGTAGTCTCTAGAAATAATTAAAAATTATTTTATTTAAAAACAGAAGACTCTCTCATTTTATTTTATTTTTAACCTAAAATAAAAACAATTCTGTTACCATCGACAGTGAAATCTTTTATTCAACTACATTACTTTTGTCTTTGATAGTGTGTTATGTTAACAATAATGAACAAATAAATAAAGAATAGATTATATTTCACCTCACAGGGTATTCAATTGGCTAGGATTTCTATTTTTGGCACTTGGGTTTTATTTCTGTGGGGGTGGACACACCCATTCTGATTTTGCTGGTTAATATGAGGACCTTTTATTTTTTAAATGAATTACAATTAAACAAGTAGACTATTTAAATTGCTTATAGAGTTATTTGATATTAATATGTTATTTTTAATCCAATAGTTTTCTAATTAAATTAATCAAGTCCAAGTTAGTGAATAATTATCTTGGTAGCCTTTACATTATTATTCATTGTTAATAATATGATGATGGCAATACCTTTAAAATTTTATAAAATATACAAATCCATGGAGACTTAAAATGTTGCCCCGCCGATTGATGGAAAAGTCTATTTTACTAATGGACACTATGTTGAAAAAATTCGAATCATTAATCTGACCCTTTGACTCTCAAATTTACTTGATATTAAGATCATGAGATATGCACAGGTATATATATATATAATCTTAACTTATATATCTAAAGCAATTTGTACAATTTGGTCCTCTTAAAAGCCTTTACATGGAGCAAATTACTTTAAAAGTTAAGATGCGAATTATATATATATAGGTATATATATGGTATGTATATATAGTAGGGGAGAAAGGAGATAAGAAAGTAACTATGTCTGTCGGGTTTGATTTATTATCGTTGTTGAAGGGGCGGGAAGAAATATTCTTTTGATAAGGGCTTCCGATTGAGTGGTGGTCTTGTAATCTGGCCGGGGGAAAGAAAATGCCGAGGGGTTATCTGCGGACAGGCCGTAAATCCGCCCCTCTGGACCCCCACTTACCCCCTTGTTAGCTGATCTGCCCTTGAGGTAAAGTAAACCAAGAACAATGTCAATCAACATTAAATTAGATTACACCGAGATTTTGTAATCTGAACCAGAAAAGAAAATGATTAGTTAAGTAAAGAATACAAAAATAAATAAAGTATTAAGGATTAAGTAATATGCTATGATTAAGCCAGTGTGTTGTAACTAGAAATATCGAGTAGGTTGATAATATCCGAACTTATTATATTTTGAAAGGTAAATAATATCGGGGATGCTAATTCTACCATACTCAGTGTATGGTTTATTTATGGGGATTATCTCGTAGCATCACGGAAGCTCGCTGTGAGATCGTGCTAATAAAATTTATTCAAAAAATTTAAAGTACATTTTTGTTTACTCGTGTTTAGAAATTTCTAGAATATTTTTTTCTGTCTGTGTGTTGCTAGGTGTATTTGAACAGGGCCGCCCGTATGCAAACTATAATTTTGCGCCCCCTTCTAAAATTGTAATTAAAATTTAACAGATCAAAAAATTATCACTCCTTATTCCTTCTAGCTAAAAATTAATACATATCTAGGTACATATAATAAATAAAATTGCTCATCTGAGCTTTGGGAATGTGTTCTTGCGGAGAGGGGATGGAGAGAGTGTTGCGGTAACCCACCATTCCCCATACCCTAAATTATAGGATTTTTACAAAGGGGGGCACTGAAGAATTTTCCCCTACTTAGGGGGCGGCAGCTTTAAAAAGGTTGAGAATCACTTGGTTAGACTCTAGAGAGACGGTTAACTTGGTTTAACTTGGTCGCCCGTGTGTTTTGCCCACATTCACCATATAGTCGGCTGGGCCCTGTGTTTGAATTCCAATATCCATAATAAACTGACACAAGGCTCAAATTCTCCTCTATCTCGAATATAGTTCGCATAATATTGAACGGATTAAATTTTTATCTCTTTCGAAGAAAAATCACACACATTTAGAATTGTTATAATAAAAGCAATCAAACAGTTGTAGATAATGTGCTGAAGTTTGGCACCAAAAATTTCCTTGGATACAATTCAGAAGCCAGCTATCAGACTAATAGGAAATCCAGGATTAATCCACCCTCTTGAATCCCTGGCCCATTGTCGAACTGTCTCCAATCTTTCTCTTTTAAGATACTACTATGGCATTTGTTCTGTGATAAAAATAATAATCTCTCCACAAGGTTTATTTAAGTGAAATACACGATTTTCTAACATTCAACACCCCTTCGCGATTAAATTGGATACTAATCGAACAAACCCATTCATCAATTCGTTTATCTCTATGACTTCTAGAGTCTGGAGCCCACTTCTTCAGCTACATATAACCTTCAGTCTTTCAAGACCCGCATCCACAGATACTCTCAACTTGGACCCAATCCTAGAAATATCTTCTTCTTTTCACAATACAAGAGTGCGGACGACAGAGGTTGTACCATTTTGGTGCAACTTCTTCTTGTATCAATACCATTACAAAAATTTGACACATAAGTCATATCGTCGCCTTAGAGTGTAAACCTGCTAAATCCATTTTTTTCATATATGACATATTAATACAGTTCGAAAGAAAAGATGTAGCATCGTTCAAGTAAAACTGCTATTTAAAATTACGATCGTAAGTTGTAGAAAAAAATGTGAAAAATAGTTTCTTTCATAAACAACACTATTACATTTTGTTTGTTTTTTGTCTGTCCTGTAAAATAATATTATTTTGAGTTAGCAGGTTTACACTCTAAGGTCTAAGCTGACGATATATGTCAGGTTTCATTTTTCTAATCCAAAACAACTACAGCTCAAAGATATTGCCAAATCAGCAATATTTAAGTAAAACCCATAGACGTGAAATTTTTTTACTTTTTCAGACAATTTTAATTTTGGATTCAAACATTCGTTTCTTTTAATATAATAGTAACATAGAAACATACGAAAAGTACATATCTAGAAGATAACATGTTTGAATTTATTTAACAAATAAGTTCATTTAAAAAATATATACGGTGTATATTTTGTTGTTGTTCCTTTGCTCTTACACGATATAAATTAGGCAATTTATTTAAAGAATCTAATTTGTGTCTCTTTTTAGTTATCTCTAAGTTAAATTAAATGTTGATAGGAAGTCACGAAAGAAAGAACAAGAAGACAAGGGGAAAGTTAGATTATTCAATTTCTTTTAAGTAGTGATGAGATGTTAATCATACTTCTACTTTATCAATTACCTTAAGATAATATAAACTCCTAAATGAATTTCGAAAAGAACATTTTTTATTAAGCTGATTTGAAAATTAATAATATGTTATAATATATAACTTAATATTACCCCGCATTCAATAACAGGAATAACCTTTCGTCCATATTGGTTAACAATAAAATCGATATAATTAAACCCATAACAAAAAGTGGAGTATATAAATTGCAATGTGATGATTGTGAAGCGTTTTATATTGGGCAGACAGGTAGATCTTTCAATCAACGTGTCGAACATATGAGATATCTTCGCAAGCTACAGGTGAATAGTTTGAACCCAAATGTCCACCCCCCCCCACACATTAAGTTACAACTCGGCATTTGCAGATCATTTGTTGACCACAACCATTCACCTTCATCGACCAACCCCCTTCCATTACATTTCATTTCAAAAAGCCGGAAGTTGGACTTATTTGAGTCAGCCTAAATTAAAAAGGCCATAAACCTTAATCAAAACATTCTGAACAACCAAACAGACATCAAAACTTCACCAATAATTGACCTTTTAATCAATGATATTTAATTTGAATTTAAAAAAAAACAACATAAAAATAATAAATAAAAAATAAAAAATTTTCACTATCACCTGGACATCACATTGTATTGTTTACTGCTCCCTTTACGGTATATACATAATTTCGCCACCTTCCTAGTATAAATATCTTTTCTTTATTCCCACCTCTGGCCTTTCTTCGGTTCACCTGTTCATTCGGTCCGCCCATCCTCTGATAATTCTTTCATACTTACACTAAGTCATAAATAACTGTACATTATATTAAATAAATTCTGTTCATCCTTTTATTTTATCTTCAGTCAATGTTCTCCTGACGATGAGCTAAGAGCTCGAAATATATAGAGTAAACTAAAAAAATCTTTGTATTTTTTTCTCCTTGTGAAACACCACCAACTCCAACCTAATTTAATATTATAATATATTTATATACTAAAATTTAAAATATCATATCTTAACAATAGTAGAAATGTCTATTATTTTAAAAAAAATTTATATATAATTAGTTCAACTGGTGCGAAAGAGACATTTATTGCAATAATTAGAAGAGGTTAAAATCGCGCAGTGCTGCGTTTTGTACTCCATTAATGCTGACATCAAACAGCCTTTGTTAGACGCTAACGTTACGAGTTTAAAATCCAACGAAACTTAATTAAATGGAATTATTTATGGATCATATTTTTTATAAATAACTTTTTCATTCATAAGAATCAAGATTTAAATAAAATGTAAATATTCTGCCTACTTGCATAATTTTTTCAAATTTTTAACCGACTTCAAAAAAGGAGGAGGTTCTCTATTCGACTGAATTTTTTTTTTTTTTTGTGCCTATGTTACCTCATATCCGCCAATTCTCAACCGATTTTGAAAAAATTTTTTGCATTGGGTCCAGTCTAGCTTCCGATTGGTCCGATTTTTTTTCGTTTTTTTTTCATAGGTATTAGACTTTTTTTATTAGGTTTGTTTAGACCTAACCTCTTTGTTTATCAACCGATTTCGATGGTTCTTTTTTTATCCGAAAGGGGGTGTCTTAGGGATGGTGTCATATTAATTTGGTCAAGTTCTGATGATATGATCACTATTAATAACATCACTAAAAGAGAAAAATAAAAATAATTTTTAAGAAAAAAATAAAACCGACTTCAAAAAATTAAATGCAACAAATAAAATACACTCAAATGTATAAAATAATTATTATCTTATTTAGTTACAACTAAACGACGAAATATTAACATGAAATTACTTTTTGAAGTTGGTGCCAAACATATACCTTTTATGAATCGCACTCGACGGATCTTACTTAGTACGTTTGGCGGGTACGCTCGCTTATAGGTATAGTTTGTTTGGTACCGACTTCAAAAAGTAATTTCATGTTAATATTTCGTCGTTTAGTTGTAACTAAATAAGATAATAATTATTTTATACATTTGAGTGTATTTTATTTGTTGCATTTAATTTTTGAAGTCGGTTTTTATTTTTTTCTTAAAAAATTATTTTTAAATCAAAGAATTCTAAATCAAAAGGGGACACATTCGTGGCGGCTCTATAGACTCATAGCCTAAAAATTAAATCCAATAATTATGGATCATATTTTTTGTAAATAACATATACCTATATGAGAATCAAGATTTAAATAAAATGTTAATATTAAATTTGAAAACTTTCATGAATTTTTTTATATATTTAAATCAAAGTATTCGAAATTAAAATGGAGCACATTCGAGGAGACTTTAAAGACTCAGATCCCAAATATTAAATCCAATTATTTATGGATCATATTTTTTGTAAACAATTTTTTCATATATGAGAATCAAAATTTAAATGAAATGTAAATATTAAATCTGCCTACTTGCATGAATTTTTTCAGATTTTTCAATCAAATGATTTCAAAGTAAAGGGGGACACATTCGCGGGCGCGTGGGCTTTATAGAATTATATCACCAAGCTTCAAAGTAATAATTAGGTACATCAACATAATTAATATGAAATAAAAAATTATTTTTTAAAATAAATTATATTTTAAAAAACTATAAAACATGCTTCTAAAAAGTGAAAAATAATCTAATACTTAATCAATAGTAGAGATTGTGGTGTTGGTGCAAGGTGAAACATCTTTAATAAAGATAGTAAATAAATATTATATGAAATATTCATTTACTATGACCAAGAATCCTTAACTCATAGTAAATGAATATTGCATATAATATTTATTTACTTTTTATCTTTAATACTTAACCAAAAAGTGTGGGGCGCAGAAACTTTTAATAAATTTCGACAAAGTGTCCCACGCTTTTTGATTGAGTATTACATTATTTTTTACTTTTTAGAAGCATGTTTTATAGTTTTTTGGGGGGTCGGGTAGGCTAGGGGTTAGCATGTCAACCTGATAACCAAGAGGACCCGGGTTCGAATCCGACTCGAGCTAAGACCATGACCCCGGAGGTGCGGGGGGGGGGTAGAGACAAATTTAAAAAAAAATATTTATTTACTTTTTAGTCTTAATTATTTTAAAGAGAAAATTTTTCGAATTTAACATAAATGAAATGTATTTATTTTTATTATTTTTTATATAATTACATTTAAATTGGGTAGGTAAACAATTATTTTTATAGAGAAAAGTTTGCGGGATTTAACAGAATGAAATGTATTTATTTTTATTAAATTGGGTAGGTAAACAATTATTTTTATAGAGAAATGTTTGCGGGATTTAACAGAACAAAAGTCACATTGATAGATAGATGATAGAAGTGAAGCTAATATACGGTAAAGCATGTAAAAATAGTCAAAATTTTCCTAAAAAATGGTTTATTTTAAAATTTTCATCTGACTGATGCTAAAATTGTTTTATTAGAAAATAAAAAGATGGTGTCATCTATTAAATCCGAACTAATGGAATATTTTTAATTATATGTCATAAGGGTTGTTTTCACCCCTCGGGAATCACCAAACGTACCTCAAAAAGGTTCCCGTTGATGAAGTCTATTAGGCTAAATATAATCGATCACACAAGTTTGTGCGGTTTCCGTCGACCGACCTCTAATTGTCATTGCAAGATAATGATTCAAATACTTTCACAAAGTGAACATTTGTAATAATCTCTTCTTTGATCTAGCTTTAATATTTCTATTCTTTAGATAGGTAAATAACACGAAGTCAAATAGTTTATTATAATATCTTTGAAAATAGAAATATAAATTATCAATAATCTCTTCTCGAATGCACCTTAAAACTGGATTAAGTGTAGAGAACTCAACTTTAACAATCGTCTTTTTGAAAAACAAAGCAATAAATTCTCTTTCTAAATGATGTATACCTACACATTTATCATAAAAAAAAATAATATTATAAAAATTATTTTTAATGGCATGTTTGTGGCATGATATATTATTAAATATGTGATAAAAGCGGATTTTAGTATATTTCATTTTTAACGGGTTCTATTTAACATGAAAACGATTTAAAAATAATGTACATATTATATATTACCCTCTGGGTGGTAAAACAACAAAAAATAGATTCATATATATTAATTTATTTATCAAAAATTAATCATAATTGCGGAGAGAGCGAAACTTTATTATATTGATCACTTAAACAGAAGAAATTATTATATTTTAAGATGTGCATTTAATATTTAACGTTTTAAATTAATCAATATTTTATGATAGCTGTTGCAATTATCTTTAAGGCTGCATCAATCAATCCCATTGGAAATAAATATGTTAAAAATAATAAATAATAAACTGGGGATCCCAAAACTTAGTTAACTTCAATTCAATGAAAACTCAGTGTTGCCTTATTTCTAGACGCGTCGATAGAAGCCTCCCAAACATATCATTCGATTCTAACTCACTAGAATTCAGGGATAAAATTTCAATGCTAGGCGTAACTCTAGGGTCTGACCTTTCATGGAATGACCATATCTCAACCACTGCTAAAGCTGCAGCGCGCAAGCTTGGTCTCCTATTTAGGTCTAGACGCTGTTATACTCCCAGTCAACTTCTTATACTGTATAAGGCTCAAATTCGTCAATGTCTCGAATATGGCTCTCATCTGTGGAGGGGTGCATCCAAGCATTCTCTTGCCACACTGGATGAAATTCAAAAGCGAGCAATTAAACTAATAGGAGACCCGGCTCTAACCAACTCACTCGACTCCCTGGCTCACCGAAGAACCGTTTCTGCCCTTTCCCTGTACTACAGATACTATCACGGTGTCTGTTCAGTCGAGCTGAAATCAATTATCCTCCCCAATGCCCTCTTTACGAGAAACACGCGGTTTTCTAACGCTCAGCACCCCTCCGCTGTCAAATTGGATAAAAGTCGAACAAGCGCTTTCGCCAACTCTTTTATCCCTATGACCTCCAGAGACTGGAACTCGCTCCCTGCCACCATCTTTCCCGCGACTTATAACCTTCAGCTATTTAAGACCCACAGATACCTTCGACCCCCGCCCAACTCATAAAATTCTTTCTTCTTCTTTTCACGATGGAGGGGCCAACCCAGGCCTTTAGGGGTTGCACCTTTTTGGTGTAACTCCTTCTCTCATCATTATCATAAAAAAAAAAATTGGATAAAAGGCGAACCAACGCTTTTGCCAACTCTTTTATCCCTATGACCTCAAGAGACTGGAACTCACTTCCAGCCACCGTCTTCCCCTCAACTTATAACTTTCAGCTGTTTAAAACCCGCATCCACAGATGCCTTCAACTCCTACCCAGCCCATAAAATCCCCTCTTCTTCTTCTTTTCACAATGGAGGGGCCAACCCAGGCCTCTAGGGGATGCACCTTTTGGTGTATCTCCTTCTCTCATCAATGTCATTATATATAAAAAAATACAACAATAATAAACCCACACCATTCTCCCTTAATAAAATAATAATAACAATAAATAATATTTTACAGGTAGAAAGCTGAAATTTCTCCCTCAGTTGCAACTAATTAATACCATATTTAGCTCCAAATTTCTGCTAATAATCTCTTTATTTTATTTTATAATTTTCTGCATTTCCCTCCAGTAATTATGGAGATAGAAAGCCCAAAATCTAATTAGTTTTTTTATTTTGGAAATACAAACAATTTTGGTATTTGAACAAAATCTACAACCTTAATTTCTTGGGTTATGGTGGGTATAAGAGTCCAGGACAGAAATGAAAAAAAAATGTTTTTTCTCCATTTTTAAATATTTCTAGGGGAGTCGGGTAGCTCAGTCAGCTAACGCGCTGGCCTCGCTTCGGCATCGATCGATTATGACAATGTTGGAGTAGAGGTCCGGGGTTCGATCCTGGCTGGCAAATAAAAATTTCTACCGTCTGAAAACTTGACTCCCTCACTAACCCTACTAACACTCTACTTATGTGCTGTCTAAATGGGCTTTGTTCCCGGACATTAATTAAATAAATAAAAAAAAAAAAATATATATTTCTAAACTGAATAGACAGTTCAATATTAAAAATTTTCAGTAAAATTAATATTACCAAAGCCCCATGACCTGTATCAAAGTGAAAATCCGTAAATTGACTTTTGGTTCGCGCTGTACTATTATATTAATATATGTTGTATATATATGTACATTTGTGAGTTCTATTGATTATAATTAGTGTCCCAGATATCCCCATGAGAATTAGAGACAGAAGAAAATTATTTCATCAATAATACAAGTTTTTTTTGGCTTTTCGGCCTTTCTAGCCATTAGCCAATTTACGATACTATTATATTTTTAAATTTTGTCTACTATCTAGGGATCAGATTATAATAGAAGTTAGAAGACAAAAAAATAAAAATAATAAGAAAATAAAGCTATTCACTTTTACCTATCATAACTGCAGAATTTAAAGACAACATTTTGAGTTAAAAACTAGAAAACTTTAATGATTTTTTTAATTTTTATATGAGTAGTCTAACCTGAAATAATAAGATTATTAATTTAAACTTCTGTTTTTTTTCAACTCTTTAGGATGGCATAAGAAAAAAGCCTTAGGGCAAAGTACTTTGCACCATTTGGGTTTCTCATAACCTTATTGTTAAATCTCAATATTTATTTAAAGTTTTCTTAATTATTATAGACGGTTATGTTTTTTTTTTGTTTTACTTCTGCCCGCTTTGGGATACTACTATGAAAATAATGGCTTTGCTAACAAGTTTTTTTTGAAAGGATAAAAAACTTGAGAAATAAAATGATTATGTATATAAAGCCTGAATAAAATTTAAATAGTAAAAAAATATGTTAGAGATTACCTTTTTCAGCTAGATGTCCAGCAAGTCCACTTGGGTTTCCATAAATGGAGTTATTTAATTCATTGCCTCCCTCCCACATTGTATCTGAAACAAAAGAATATTATATAATTAATCATGCTAGAACAAGATCAATAAACTTAATATTTTTTGCATTGATATATCGGGCGAGTTTTTTATCTTGAGACAGTCTTATAACTCAAAAACAGTGCATTAAATGAAAAAGTTTCAAATAAAAGTTTATTTATATTGAGAGAGAAACTAAACTATGCTATTGTTTGTCGACCTAGAACAAGCTTTCAAGGGTATTTCGAGGTCAAGTTCTGTTTTTTAAATGGAACCCTATATTTTTCTGTACTATATTCTGAATCTACAAAAAAAACTGAACAACTTTTATTAAAACTATTTTTTATACGACATCAAATAAAAAAATATTAAATCAATTAAATCTCAAAAAAAATCTTAATAATTATTTTAAACAATTATTCAACTTAATTATCAAATAATAATGAATAAATAATTAATTATTAAATAAATAATTATTAAATCGAAAAGTCACAACAATGAAAATAAGTGTTTATAATGATCTTAAAACTTCATTATACACAGATTTAAGAGATTATTTTCTACTTAATAGAACTACTTAAAATTCTTGAGTTTAAAAAGTTTATTTCTCGTGTCAATCCAGTAGATAGTTCATATATTGTATTTCCATAATAAAAATGGATAATTTTTTGTTGAAGAAAGAATTGAAATGGTCTTAATTTATGGTGAATGTGGAAGAAATGTTATGGGGCTGCCATTGAAATAGATCTGATCGTTTTCCTGATAGGAATACACCCTCCCAAGCTTCATTTTATCGTATTGTAAATCTGTTAGAAAAAAACATGAAATATAAAGGCTACGAAGAATCTGAAATAGGCCAAAATAAGGAAATTTGAACTGGAATTCATCCAGAAGACTTACGATACACTCTGGAATGTCTCAGAACAGTATAGTAAAATTATTAAATTATTAATTATTATTAAATTATTTATTTAATAATTAAATATTGATTATTATTATTGTTGATAATTAAGTTGAATAATTGTTAAAAATAATTATTAGAAATTTTTTGAGATCTAATTGATTTAATATTTTTTTATTATTTTGATGTCGTATAAGCATAATAGTTTTAACAAAATTGTTCATTTTTTTTATAGATTTAGAATATGTATAGAAACATATAGGCTTTCATTTAAAAAACAGAACTTGACCTCGAAATACCCTTGAAAGCTTGTTCTACGTCGATAAACAATAGCGTATTTTAGTTTCCCCCTTCATATAAATAATTATTTTTCAAATAATGCACTGTTTTTTAGTTATAAAGACTGTCTCAAGATAAAAAAAACTCACCCGGTATATATTCGGAGGGCGTCTTGCTAGTCAAGGGGCTTCGCTCCCTGGACTCCCACCCCTGCCCCCGAATCCTCTCCCATCTTCCACATCGAATCACTCTCCATCAAACTAGCCCACTCCGTTCTTTCTCCCCCGCCTTGGGTCACTCTCCACCCCATTTCTAGCCCTCGAATGGACCTAACGAATTTTTCGTATAAATGTAAGCTAATTAAGATAAAACTAGATAAATACAATAATAAAATACAAAAATTCCTATCTCTTTTTTCTTTTAGGGAATTTTTTTATTGTTAATATTAAAGAGAGATGGCTTTTGAGCTTGTTTACGTGTAATATAAGTCGCTATATATATTTCAAATTATTCAAATACAATTTACGAATCTAGATAGGAATCTATTGTTTGTGATTTTTCTTATACTATTCCTTTATTCCAAATCGATAACATCTCCTTTGGTAACATTAAAAGTTCCAAAACATAAGAAGATATGTGATAAATTGATCCCTCGAAATGACTAAAATCTAATCAAAAAGTTAGATAAAGCTTTTCGAATGCCCTCTCCACCCTGAGAGATAAAACTCGTCTCAAGATTTTCTCTTCGTCGGCCAATGACCAATGAATAGAAGGGGATGAATGAAAAAAAAAACCCAAGGGAATGCCTCGAAATCATAAATAACAAATGAACTAGAACCATTAAGAATGGTTTGGAGGAAAAATAAATAAATAAAATAATTAATTATTTTCAAAACAATATTACTGTTTCAAATTAATCCATAATGCTTAATTAAATTAAAACAAAAAAGAAAATGAATTATGAGGGTTCGAACCCATCTCCATCTAAATTTTCCAAAAAGAACTACTTAACCATACCCTAGTAGCACAATGTTTCAAAATATATAGTAACTATATAGATTCTCGAAATCTATATAGGCACTATATAGTTACTATATAGTTTGAAACATTGTGCTACTAGAGTATCTAGTATTTTGTAAAGTAGTGAAATAACTTAAAATAAATTGACACGTTCTGATGTGGCCATCCACTTGACTTTACCATATACTTCTGGTTGAGTTTGGTCCAAGGGCCTAGATTTTCATTTTTTGACCCCCCCCCCTGTTTTGGGCGGTTTGTTTTTGAATTTGTAGTGTTATGGGGGCCCACTCATTATTTTTACAAAAGTTGGTTGAGTTTGCTCAAATGGCATAGATTTTAATTTTTTGACCCCCCCCCCTTCCCTAGTTTTTGCGCCAGAAAAAAAAATATTTTCGTTATTATAGGTTCATTTTATAGTATATTTCATTTTTCTTGTTTTTTAGTTTGAAAAAATTAAAATTTTAAATTTTAACCCCCCCCCCCCTAGTTTTGGGTCAATATGCACCAAAATCTAATCAGCTCATAATCTCAATAAACCAAAACTACGTGTTAAATTTGGTTGTGATATTCACACTAGTTTTTGAGCTAGATCGTACACAGAAATTTGATAACGCATAGACTAACAGAATAACAGACATTTTGTCAAAACAGTTATTATCTCGAAAAATATAATTTTTTCTATGTTCACTATTATTCTATGTTTTTGTAGACCGAAATGCCATGGTTTCGCCCAATTTTTTAATTAAAATAATTTAAGCGGTTTTTGAGATATTTCGAAAAACAGAAGCAAAAAAAAAAAACACTTTTTTCATGCACGATTACAATACTTGACCATAGCCTGTATGGTAAAGTAAAAATATTTGAGATACCGAAACGTGTTTTTTATCTCCCTAATTTAAGAAATATTCTGCATTAATTCAATAGAATTATTTTTTTGTAAAATGTTGACCCTTTTTTTGTTTGTTGGAGTTGTTTGTTGGATGTTAGGATAGTATAGTTAGCATGCTTGAGTAAGTAATAAGTGACAGGTCAGGCAGAGAAAAGCAAGAAAAACTACCCCAGTAGACAATTTTTCAGAGATTAGGAGTCTCGACAACCCCCCCCCCCCTAACTGTTAACCATTAAATTAATTTTAATCATTTTCATAAAGTTTACACTAAGATATGATTATGTTATAAAAAAATAAGGATTAAGTAATTTGAATTGAATTCTATATTTATTTATAGAATAGTTTTCCGTGTCAAAACTAATTAAATATATATAGTAAATGTATATATACTTTTGATCAAACTTTTCTAATATAGAGATAGAAAATTATTAATATCTTAAAGAAAAACTTGATACGATTATCAACCATTATGAATAATAAAATTGAATAATAAATAAATGTAAAATAAAAAGATACCAAAAGTTTTAATTTTCTTGATTAAATGAAAATGTTTTTTAGAAAGTTTCCAGACATTTGTTATTTAAAAAGACCAACTTTGCTCTTTCATATAGTAAATGCTAATTATTTTTTTTTATTTTTTGATAATAAAAACTTAATAATTAATATCAAATAATGATTACGAGTATTTTAATTAAGCAAATATATATATATATATATATATATATTATATATATTTATTGAGTAATTGTAACACGAGCAAAGATCAAAAAGGATTTTGGAAATAATTTTTTATTCATTCTAGACAAAGAAAAAATCCAAAAAACAGGTAATGACATCGTTGATATTAATTATACTTGTTTTAAACAACATCTAAAATAAAAAAGACAAGTTCGTTTGAGAAGTTTTTTCTTTCTTTTGAAACTACAGAAAAAGATTAACATATATATATATATATATATATATATATGTCATTAGAGGTTTTTCGGGTTTCTCCGCGTGGGTTTGAGAGTTTTACTCGACGTTTCGGCTCTCCTTTTGGAGCCATTTTCAAGAGAGGGGTGGGTGGTCTACGTGGTCTTAACCTTGTAGTCCAAGGCTCAAAACGGATGGTGTCTTCCGAGTGAATTTCTTCAGTCGGAAGTTTGGGTAGATTTTGGATATTTAGGAAGTTTTGGGTGTTTTGGTGTATTACTTACATTATGGTATACACCTTCAACAACAAAACACCCAAAACTTCCTAAATATCGAAATCTACCTAACCTTCCGACTGAAGAAATTCACTCGGAAGCCACCCTCCAAAATGAACCTTGGACTACAAGGTTAAGACCACGTAGACCACCCACCCTCTCTTGAAAATGGCTCCAAAAGGAGAGCCGAAACGTCGAGTAAAACTCTCAAGCCCACGCGGAGAAACCCGAAAAACCTCTAATGACATAGAACCTATTCCCGGAAGCCTCACTGAACATATATATAACATATAAAAAGAAAAAACGAAAACAAGCTAAATCAGAGACAAGAGAACATATATTTTGACATTTCAACTTGAGTAATTAATTTCACAAATGTTTTTACTTTAATATTATTATATTAATAAAATATAATAAACATAAAATATATGTGAGGCTATTTTGAATAATCGATTTTTTGTCAAACCAAATAACGAAAAGTAATAAGCAAAACGAAATCTTTTCAAACAATAAGTAAATAATTGACTTCCTGTAACAATATAAAATAATTTTACCAGCTCGATTTCTAATAGATTCTGTTTTATTATCCAAAATCAACAACCTCTAGAGGTCTCGCCAACGGTGAATAACAAACATATTGGATAAAAAAAAACATATTTATGCTATAAGAAAGTGAAGAGGATCTACAGACACTCCTGAATACATTTCATAGAGTCTCTGAGAGGCTCAAAATGAAGATATCAATAAGAGAGACTAAATAAATGGTTATCAAAAACAAAGATTACTTATAATCTTCAAGTAAATATCATCCCCAGGGAACAACTCTCGAGCTTCAGCAGGATATATCTCACAAAATAATCACATTCCACGTATAATACATGATAGACTACTAAATACAGAAGATTACTACTAGTTTTATTATAGTTTATTTATTTAAATTCAAAAACAAATAAATATAATTGACTTTAAACAGATAAATAATAATATGTCCTAATAGAGAGAAAGTTATTGAACCTCTTTAGACGCCTTAACCCTTGCTCTATATATTTTTAATTTGATTTTTTTATATTAAATAACTACCCTAGAATAAAAAGTTCAAGAAAAAAAATAATGTTTTTTCTAGCTTGATGGTGGGTTATAATTTACTGCCCATATATTTGGATAACTTTTTAGGAACAAGGATCATTTTATGAACTAATACGCGCCTCAGAAATTATTATTTGACATGCCGAAAATTATTTGTTATATGAGGCACTAGTGGACAAAAAGCAATAAATATAAAATGTTAAAACATATTTATTTGAATAATTAAGATTAATGAAAAATATTAGATGTTTTTTACAGAGAATAGAAATTTGATTTTATTAAAAAAACATTTGATATACATTCTAGTAAGGCATTTGTTCTTTGAAATAAATACTTTTCAAATACACCGTGATCAAATTAGAGACAACCCCCATTGTTAGTTCATTTATCAGTATGACTTCTAGAAAAAACGAATCTCTTCTTGCTTCTATTTCTTCCCGATTTTTTTTCAATTTTAAAGACCCAGCTTTCTTTGATTCTTTAATTAAAGAAGAATAAAGTTTTTTGTAGTATTTCTAAGTTAAAAAATAATCAAGAGTTGGAAAAACTAATTATATATTTATTTTTTAAAGGCGAACACCACAAATCTTTTAACCATTTTAATTGACAAATTTTTAACCACTACATTCCCTTAGTTAAATTGATTGTAAGCTTAATCTACATAGTTACTGAATATTTTTTAAATTTTATCACTCTCTTATCTTGGATGCAATAGTCAAACTTTCTTTAGATACGGTAGTTTTTGCTAATATATATTAGCTCTCTCGTTCACTATTTTCAATTCTTTACTTTATTTAAAATGATTCACCAAGAACCAACATCATTCTCCCTTAAAATCTTCTAAAATAATAATTTGAGAAGGAGATGGACGATTTACTGCTCAAACCATATCAGTTAGATATTTTTAATAAGCTAGGCAGGGTTCAAAAAGAAATCTGGTTGCCTGCCTCAGCATGACCGGCGCCAACATAAACATATTAAGATTTTTGGACTAGGTCAAGTCGAAGCAGACAACCTGATTTCTTTCTGAACCCGCCTTCTCCCATCAAATGACAAAGTTCCTTCCTATAATTATAAATGTTTTAGAGTTACTCAATCTATTTTTGACATAATAGACCTCTAAAACTCAAATGGAGAGCCTAAATTCTACGCAGCCTTTGAAAACAGGTGACGAATGGATTGCCTATATTCAGGCGTATGGTCCGTACAAGGCTAGAATTTTTCTTTAGGAATAATCTAAATGTTTTCAAATATTGCATAGGAATAATAACCTATACACATTTAAATATAGGTATAATATATCTATATGTCTATGTATGGGCCGTTTAGAGGCCAATCCAATTAAGTCTATAAACCAAAAAAAAAATTATATTTTAAACCGCAAATTCCTTAAAAAATAATTTCAGAAGAAATAAAAAGAAGGCTCTACTAATGAAAACCAAAGCCAGGAAGAATATAGCGATTTGAAATTGTGCTAGCAAATCATGAAAATCTAGATTCAATCACAACTTTCTACGCTAAAAATAATTTAATTTTAGTATTTTTCCATGCATATCGTTTTTATTCTGATTCTAGACTTTAATTAATGAATAATCTGAAACGTTGGTCAAAAATTGAAACACTGGGGGAGGAGGTGAAAAGTTTGTGAATGAAATAATAAACCCCATACTAATTCGTTAGAAGGGAAGATATGTTGAATTGCTAATTAACTCTTTTTTTGAAATGCATGAACTAAATATCTCTGGCTATTGACGTAATACATTTGCCTCAAATAAATTAGGTTATCATTCTCTGTCTCTTACTCCCAGTTGAATTGGAAAAGGAATAAATAATACATAGCATTCATGCAAATTGGTCAGGGGTATCTACTTTGAGTTGTAATGGGTTAATGAAGGACAACCGAAGCATGCATTGCTACAGCTTGGGGAAAGAGTAGCAAAGGGTGCAGCCTACCTGGGTGTTTGCGGGGCGTCTCCTCCGAGGATGCCGGCCCGGGGGTGGTCGAGGGTGGCGCCGAAGCTGGCAATACACATAACAGTGTCAGCGGGGTCTACTTTTTCAGTGGGTCATTGATTGGGGACTAAGTGATAGATATAGATAGAGTAATTCAAAACTGGTTAAAATTTTCCCAATCAGTGCACTTGAGATAAATAATTTATTCATAAGAATTTTGCTGGCTTGGTGTGTACTGGATATATTACTTTTTTATTGTTAAGGATAAATAAATTGAATTGCTTCTTTGCAGTAATTTATTTTGTTATTCAAATGGTTAATCCAAATATTTCGAGAGCGCTCTCGGCATCTCTTCCTCAGTGGAAACCACTCCCCCACCAATGTGCCGACCCCATCAGTTTGTACAGAACTTAGATAAAAGCTCGATCACACAACACACACATACATACATACATATATATATATATATATATATATATATATATATATATATATATATATATATACATATACAAATTCAAAATGAGATAACATACGAAATATGTATGTACGTAAAATCGTATGTTATCTCATTTTGAATTTGTATATATATATATATATATGTGTGTGTTTGTGTTGTGTGACCGAGCTTTTATCAATGTTCTGTACAAACTGATAGGGTCGGCACATTGGTGAGGGAGTGGTTTCCATGAGGAAGAGATGCCGAGAGCGCTCTCGAAATATTTGGATTAACCATTTGAATAACAAAATAAATTACTGGAAAGAAGCAATTCAATTTATTTATCCTCAACAATAAAAAAAATAATAATTTATAATTTTTTTCCACGAAATTTTCTGTGGAGGAAACGGACTGGTAGAACTTTTAATTGAAAGTAATGGAAGGCAGCCCAGGGGTAGTTAGGAAAGAAAAAATTAACAGATATGCAAATAAGGTGTAATTTATTGGATTCCTTTCTTCTTTCTTTTCAAACCAACGTTTCGGAGGATTCTTCCCTCCTTCTTCAGGGTTTTAAAGGATCAATGAAGGAAACAAATAAAATGCTTCCTTCCTCTCTCCACAGTAGTGTTTAAAACTTTCTTATTCCTTAGTAGGAGCATAGAAAACAATATTTTTTCTTCTTTTTCTTAATTATAGAAGGTTCTATAATTATGAAAAAGAGTGAAAAAAATTGTTTTTCTATGCTTATGCTAAGGAAGAAGAAAGTTTTAAACACTGCTGTGGAGAGAGGAAGGAAGCATTTTATTTGTTTCCTTCATTGATCCTTTAAAACCCCGAAGAGGGAGGGAAGAATTCTGCGAAACGTCGGTTTGAAAGGAAAGGAGGAAGGAATCCAATAAATTACCCTTCTTTGGATATGTGTTAATTTTTCTTTCCTCACCGGTTGCCTTCCATTACTTCTCAATTATAATATATTAGACGAAATTTTCTCCTCGGAGAGAGACGGACTGGTAGAAATTTTAATTTAGATGTGATGGAAGGCAGTCCAAGGCTAGTGAAAAAAATTCTCTCCAATAAAATAGATTTATTGGACAGTCATTTTCCCCCTCTCACTCAAAAACAAACGATTCGGAAGATTTTTCCTCCTTCTTCAGGGCTTAAAATAAATAAGATTGAAGTAAATTTTGGAGACAGACTGTAAGTTAATTGGGTGGATATTGATGAGGCAGTCCAAAAAAGAAGAAATTTTAATTAATACTATCTTTTTATTCATAAACCGACGTTTCAAAGGTTATTCCCTCCTTCTTCGGGGTTTTGAAGAGTCCGTGAAGGAAATGGGCCTACACTCACTACACTATAATTCTGCTGAAAATGAAATAGGATATTGAAGGAGTCAATAAAGGAGTGTGTCTTCAGCTGGTATTATAAATTTTATTTATAACGATTTAATTCCAGCAGAAGACACACTCTTTTATTGTATTCTTCAATATATAAAAAATTCTGCTACTCTTGGCAAAAAACTTTCAATTTAATTGAAATACGATATATTATTGTTACTGCCACTGAAAGAGGAGACAGAGAGGAATATCGCATTGGATTTCTTTCACGGTCTTTTCAAAACCCTGAAGAAGGAGGGAATAGCCTTCGAAACGACGGATTATGAATAAAAAGATAGTATAAATTATCTTTTTCTTTTTTTGGACTGCCTCATCAATATCCACCCAATTTAAAATGAATCATTGGGGAAAAAATACAAGATATTTCCCCCTCGAAATTTGTCCTTTCTCAACAGTCATCAATAGAATTTTTGAAAAATGTTTAAGAATCAATAGAATTCTTTATAAGTTTTAGAAAGGACAAATTTCGAACACTGCTAAAGGAGAGAAAGGGGAAATATCTTGTATTTTTCCCTCAAGGACCATTTTTAAAACCTGATGAAGGAGAGGAAATTCTCCGAAATGTTTGTTTTTGAGTGAGAGGAAAAAATGACTGTCCAATAAATCTATTTTATTCCAGAGAATTTTTCACTATCCTTGGAAGGTCTTCCATCACTTCTCAATTATAATTTATTATTTTTATTATGTAGGAAAAGTAAGTTTTACAAATACTCCATATGTGAAAATTAGAAGTATAGAAAGCCCCTACTTTTATTTTTACAAAAATAATATCATAAAGAGAAAGAATAAGGATGTTCTCTGATTGATGCAAATAATCATATACATATAATATAAATACCGAATATAAATATGTATTTATACAATCTATTTGTTAGAGACTTTAGTTTCGATGATTTCATTTTCATCATAAGTCTTTTAATTAGGAATATTTTATCTAATATTTCAATATTTCACATGGGTTCATTACCCGATTGGATATATATAAATTAGTTTTGTAGTTATAGCAAGCTAGCCACATAATAATTGTTTGTTATGCGGCTAACTCACTATAGCAACAACGAATTCACCAATCGGGTAAGTGAACCCATGAAAAATAATAGATAAAATATTTGTAGTTAAAAGATTTGTGATGAAGATGATGAAGGTCAAACTTTTGAAACTATAGTCTCCGACAAAAAAAAATATATATAGATATATAAATTAGCTACTCTCGGTATATATATGTAATTGTTTATTTGTACCAAGCATCAAGCAGAGGATAACCACTCTGATTTTTCTTTTCATATCCTATTAAGTAATGAAATTTGAAACTCAAGTTAGGTAATAGCTCAGTATAGCGAATCTATACTGTGGTAATATAATATCTGAAAGGCCTATGGATTACGAAAAATTAGAGTTATTAAACCTCTAAAAAGTAAAGAATAATAAAATTTAAGAGCGAAGAAGGTCCTTTTTTTAAATAATTTTAATAATAAAAGATTATTTAAAATTACGAGGTGGGATTCACATAAAATAAAATAAAACAAAAATGAGTTTTGATTTATTTTATTTTATGTGAAACCTACCTCGTAATTTTACCTATTTTTTTATTATTTCACCTTGAACCAACACCTGTCTCCTTAAAAGTTATTAATAATTTAAATTTTTTTGTAATCCTTTCTGCCCAGAGCTCGGGCTACATTTAGTTACTATTGTATTTTTATTTTTATTTTTTTGTCAATAGGAATTCAAATTTCATTTATTTAGGATATGCATTTATTTATATATAGTTTTTGTTTTTATTTGTAAAAGGGGAGTTTTCAACCTCTTCTATAAATTTCCCATATAGGGAGTATTTGAAATGTATGCAATAATAATTAGACAGTTTTCCTTTATGATAAAAAAATCATGTATTATCTACCCCAAGTGTGCTACTACACGTGACAATGTTTTAAAGCGCCCACAACAATTTTGAATTACTCTGAAGATGTGCTGAGAGTGATGTTCAATGCATACATCACCCTCAAGAGCAGAATTACTCTTTCCACAAACTCATTCCAGGCTAATTGTGCAATTCTTTTGAAAATTTAAAAAAAAAGCAGGATGGATATTGTTTCTTATAATATAATGGCTTAGGTAATTATATTGTTGCTTAAGCAACAAAATACCTCTCAATCAAAAAATTATGATATCATAGACCAGAGAGCAGGGGTTCCCAACCGGTGGTACGCGGGAACGTTTCAGGTGGTACGCGTGAGTGATGTGAGCAACATGCTATTAATAGCTTCTGTACGCATGAGCAGTGAGCACGCAAACATTAATCATTTTTTTAAATTTAATTTTAATTCAAAAAGCCTTTGAACACTTTTAGAAGAGTAAATATTATACGTTTATTAAAATATTTAGGTCTGGTGGTACGCCAAAATTTCTCAAAAAGTCAAGTGGTACGCAGGTGCAAAAAGGTTGGGAACCCCTGACATAGAGGATAAGGAAGTTGAGGAGCGATAGCCTGGCCAAGTGAAACCAATAAGACTATCATACTACGCCCTTAGTTCGGAAAATTCTACACCATGAGAGATCTAGTTATGAAGAGAAATCAATGAGGTTGTCTTCCGCTTGATGCAAATAAACATTTAAATGTATATATCGAATAGAAATATGTATCTGTATAATTTATTTCATGTAGAGATGGGCCATAGTTTCGAAGGTTTGACGTTTTCGAAGTTTAATTAGAAATATTTTATCTGTTATTTCTCATGGGCTCAATTACCAGATGGCTAAACAAATAAGCTCGTTTTGTTGTTATAGCAAGGTAGCCACATAACGTAAATAATTTGCTTGCTATTACTACAAAACGAATTTTTCTATATTTAATCGGGTAATTGAAACCAAGTGAAATAACATTTCTAATTAAAAGACTGATTATGAAAGTAAAACCTTCAAAATTATAGTCTCAAACAAATAAATTATATATTTGGTATATGTATTATTGTTTATTTGCATCAAGCAGAGGACAACCTTATTGATTTTTCTTTGTGAATAATCAACTCTGCTACTTTCGGCAAAAGTTTAGTTTATTACTCGGTTTATTATCTTCTATCTTGATATTTCTCATTGTAGGTTCTTAATCGATTGCCCAAATTTGTAAAAATTGTTAAATTATCAGTTTCAAAAAACATGAATATGTAAATTGTTTATAATTTTATAAAATTTTGTCATTTTAACAATATTTAATTTTGATATTAAGCTGGTGAAGTTTCAAGGCTGAAGGTCAAAATTGGCTTCACTTTTTCCTGATATTTAAATGCTACTGCTCTCCTCCTTTCATATACCTTCATGCTTTTTAGGAATGCTTTTCCACTTCGCATTGGATAAAGTAAAAAATTCTGATCATTAATTTTAGAAAATTTTATTAAAAAAATTTATAAAAAGCTTTAATTGGTGTGTACTGGATATATTAATTTTTTATTGTTAAGGATAAATAAATTGAATTGCCTCTTTCCAGCAATTTACTTTGTTATTCAAATGGTTAATCCAAATATTTCGAGAGCGCTCTCGGCATCTCTTCCTCAGTGGAAACTGTGGGATCACACCATAGGCAAGTCAGTCATCCAACAAAGCCTAAAAAACACAGTAAATTACAAGGTAGACACGGGTTTTTTAATGAGGGAATACAAAATTTTAATAGAAATGACAAAAAAATAAACATTTATGCTTTTTTATTAATTAATTGCGCGTGCCAAAAAACGTAGACAATTTTGTGGTCGTTGACCTTCTCTTGACTGGTCATTAACATTAATTAGTTCATGTTAAATTTAAACCAGCTGGAGTACTGATTATTTTTTGATTTTTTAAATTTCATTCGGACTTCATTATAAAGAGATGTAAATAATTGTATATATTCGTATGTTATCTCATTTTGAATTTATATATATATATATTTATGTATGTGTTGTGTGATCGAGCTTTTATCAATGTTCTGTACAAACTGATGGGTTCGGCACATTGGTGGGGGAGTAGGTGAGTACCTTTTGACACCTGTAATTATAATAACTCAATGACTTGCCTATTGTGTGGTCCCACAGTTTCCTCTGAGGAAGAAATGCCGAGAGCGCTCTCGAAATATTTGGATTAACCATTTGAATAACAAAATAAATTACTGGAAAGAAGAAATTCAATTTATTTATCCTTAACAATAAAAAAAGCTTTAAGTTGTGTCCTTTTTTTGTTTCTGTAAATGTTTAGTCAACTCCCTCTATATGACCATATTCTCCCACTACACAGTCATTTAAAAAAATAAGTAGAAAGAAAACGTAATTATTACTCCTATAAATGTTTTATAAAAGTGTGAAAATACTAATGTTTTTTGCCCTTCGATTTTATGAAAAACTTTAATTAATATGCTATTTTGTATTGTTAAATTTGAATTACATATACATAATTTGTTTAATCAAAAATATGTTTTATTGGATATAGTTTTATTTTTATTTATCGATAGAAGTATTTAGAGTATCAATAATAGTTGGAAATTATGAAGGATTGAAAATTTATTTAAAAAACATTATATAAAGAATAATATTATTGTTAAATATTAATTATTGAATTGCGAAAATCGTTTTTTTATAATTTTTTGAAACATTCAGAGAAAATATCCATTTGTAAGTAGATGTATTTTATTGTGTCTGTGACCATCGAGCTTATAGTGTTTGTTTTTTTCTCAATTAAATTAATTAAAAAATAAATAAACAAAACAAGACAAAATTTACGAGTATATATCTATTTTACACTAAATAGGTGTTATTCATTAAATGAAAAAAAAACTTACTTGAAATTTTGTAGAATATTGGCTTGATTTAAAATAAAAAGAATTTTGGTATGTTTTATCTGATCACACTATACAGTATAGTACATACAAGGGGTAATTTACGGTTTTATCAAGCATTTTTCTTTGAATTGTTTAATCTTGTTT
This sequence comes from Forficula auricularia, assembly GCA_024734495.1. Lineage (NCBI taxonomy): Eukaryota > Metazoa > Arthropoda > Insecta > Dermaptera > Forficulidae > Forficula > Forficula auricularia. The sequence continues at coordinate 22,313,839 of JALMQS010000030.1, read as the reverse complement.
TTGTCTACAATAATGTAAGTTCTCCAATTATTGGCACTTTTAGTTCTTATAAGACCAATATGTAAAATATACTTTCACTTTATTAATTCTGGTTGAAAGTAAAAAATTAGCTTTAAAAGATTCAATCCAATTTAGAAAAAAAGCAGTATACTGTATGAGAAGGGCGTAAAGTGAGGAATATTCGACAAGCGATATTTGCGGCATGAGATGAGAGTTTATGGTGCATTCACTTGAGTGGGAATTCAACTAATGAGCCGTAAGGCGAGTGCAGTGATTCACACAAGTATTCAGTTAAATGCATTATAATTAGGTTCGAATGCCGTAACCTTGATTGTCGTGTGTTCCTCACTACGCCCGTGCCATACACTATATTTTTTGTAATACCAACAAGAAAGAACGATGTGAGAGAAAAAAATAAGAGATACAGATTTTACACTTCAAATTGAACATTTTAGGAATCAAATTGAACAGTTAAATAATTTATTTATTAGCTATTTATTTACGAACATAACATCCCTAATAGCACAATGTTTCAAACTATATAGTCACTGTATAGTGCCTATATAGATTGTCGGGTTAATACATAACTATATATGTACTTACAAGTACATACATATAATTAAGGATTATTTTTAATGAAAAAGAATTAGTTAAATTATATAATTATTATAATTATAATATAAATTTGTCACAATAAAATAATTAAAAATAGTGCAAATACTTTCCCAGATAGCAAGTGGACTTGCCGCAAACTTGACTTTTGTCTCAATTTAAATTGTCACGTCAAATATGACAAGATAAGTTTGTAGTAATTCTGCAGCAATCTTGAATGTTACAAGGGTGAATTATTAAGGAACAATAAGTAAATAACTGATTTTTTAAATTTTAGTCGATTTTCTTTTAGTAGGTTAAACTTACTTATGTCAATGTTGCATATACTTTACAAAAACAAACACCCTGCAAGTATGTTATGTCAAAGTTGCATATGCTTTGCAAAAACAAACAACATGCAAGCTTGTCGCTGCAAAACTAGGACGTTTGATTCAAACTTGCCTCAAGTGCATATACTTGCCACGACAAACTTGTCACAAACTTTCACTTTTGAAACATCAAACTTATTGCAAGTAGGATTCAAAGTAGGATTCAAAATCATTAAATTGCTATCTGGGATGTAAATCTTGATGAATTAAAATATGTATGTATTTTGTAGTAGTATGTATTACATAATTAAGATTAGTTTTTAAAAACTTCCCTGAACATGTACATATGTACAGTTAAACAAAAAAGATACATAAATACGAGGGGTGAACCGCGACCTAAAGTTGTGTACATCTACTTCCACTTCCACTTTCATTTCCAATTAGAAGACAATAGATGACAATAGATTATCTAATGAATTCCAAAGTAATTCCAAAGATGGTGTACACCTAATTCCAATTGCGGTTTACCCCTCGCATAAATATATATGTATGGTATGTATGCACGTAAATTTAATTTATAAACGATCTTTTGCGGCAGCTGCTGGTGGTTTCATATACATATTCATAAAATATTTATAACAATCTGTAGAAGTGACAGTTACAATAGACTGAAATTTTTTTTTCAAAATATAATTCAATAAAATGTTGAATTTGAAGTGTAAAACCTGTAGCTTATAAAGTATGATATAGCGATTTAAGTGTTATTTCTAACGTTTGATTCTTTATTTTAGGCAGTGAGTAATGATCTCCTTTTTCTACAAGCACCATACTCGATTGCGAGTGTCAGCGATTACTATGGTGAGTATCCTCTCCATTGTAATTTTCCTGGGCGAAATATTTTACAGTTCTGGTTTCTCATTACGTTCCTCTGGATTTAATGAGGCGCCTATTTCGAATCCTAGCATTTAAATTAATAAAGTAAAGGGAGTGTAGTTTCACAGTGAATGAAATAAAACTTCAAAGAGGTTTATACAAACTCAATATATTTCGGATTATTAGTCCATCATCAGTAGTTTACAGATTATAAACTGTTTGTAATCTGTAAACTCCTGATGATGGACTATCCGAAATATATTGAGTTTGTATAAACCTCTTTGAGTTTTATTTCAATCACTGTGAAACTACACTCCTTACTTTATTAATTAATATCATGTTTCACCTATAACCTGTACCACTTTCTCTAAGTGAAAAACTAACATTTAAAGATCATCTGATTTCAAAAAAAAAAATTGATTTTTTAAAATATCTGTACATGGTCAGATTTTGTGTTCAATCAAGTTATTATTAAAAATTTCAATTTTTTTTTCTTATTTATTTAATTTATAGAGAGAGTAAATGATGATTAGATTTTAGTTTAAATCAGATCAGTCAAACTTATTTTAAGTCTATACTTTTTAGTGCATAGTTCTAGCAAAAACAGTTCTCTATTGGGAATTTTTTTACTTAGTATATGTATGGTATCACAGGTATATAAATGTTTGACAATTTTCATATTTGCATCTGTTTTTGATGGTTTAATATAAAAATAATATTCATAAATAAATGAATGGTTTCGTATATATTAAATAAATATTTGTTTTTCTTTGTGGTCATATTCCCGTTGATCATCCTCCCACCATAAACCCCCCCCCCCACTGAACAATCTCTATCTCTTTGAATATTATTTTTGCGGTTGCGGATAAACAATATCTGAATGTATTTGTTTAATTGAATCCTAATGGGGATACTATTAATTAAGTTCTTTTTTTTTGTTTTCGAAATTAGATGCAATCGATTCAGGGAAGGCAATCAATCCTCAGAGTTGATTTGATCAGTGGCTGTCCTGTATTCAAACGATGGCCATTTTTAATTTGTTGCCCGTGATTTGAATATTTTCCACTCCGCTTCTACCCTTTTTTTTACATACATAGTTCTAGATTCAAAATCCACCCAGAGGGGTGGAATGTCGATTGGGATATGTGGGGTTGCAATTAGTGTTTCGTTTACAATATCCAGATTAGCGAGGTAACTTATATTTAGATAGGCGAGCTGCTATTTTCCATTAGTTTTACAAGTGAATGTTTTTTTTATATGTATATATCTAAAGGGTGCTTTAGAAAAAAATTCGATAAAAGGGTGGAATTCCTTCAAATATTCAGATAATAAGTAACAATGCACGTATTCATATTAGTATCCTTTGAAAACTTCCTTGTTTCTATACCTGTTTGGAATTTTTGTTCCAAGAGCAGTACTGAACTAATGACGTCATCGCTTCTTGTAGTTTTAGTAATAGTTTTATATAGGTTTCTAGGGGAAATGAGTGTAACAAAGCGAGTTTTAAATCGTCCAAAAAACATTATAATTTTATAAGTTTTTAGATAACACAGTCCATATACTTACTTCAATTAAAAACCTCATTCATTTGAAATTTGATGTCATTAGAAACTCATCTATTCTTTTTTTACATGAGTCTATTCTAAGGTGCTCCTTATTTTGGATATTTTCAACTATTTACGCTGACAGGGGCTCATATGGTTAGAAATAAATTAAAAAATATCCTCCAAGTTTCAAGTCTTTTTCACAACTTTAACCTAGTGCTACACAGCGATTAATTTTCCCATCTAAATAACATGGGGATTTTGGCATTGAACGATCATTTTTTTATTCCGATCAAAGTAATCGTTCAAAAAATTTGAAACTCTTTATATTTTATCCTTATAATAGAATCTATACTTAAGAATTTTTATAGATTTTCAGCTATTACAATTTTGGAGTTACATATAGATAAATTACTGATATATCTTAGTATTATTAAGTTATACACTCATAAAATTATAATAGCTAAAAATCTGCAAAAATTCTTAGGGATAGCTACTATTATAAGGATAAATTCTACAGAGTTTCAAATTTTTTAAACTACTAAAAACCGGAATAAAAAATTGATCGTTTAATGCCAAAAACCCCATGTTATTTAGATCGGAAACTTAATAGCTGTTTAGCACTAGGTTAAAATTGTGAAAGAGACTTGAAACTTGGGGGATATTTTTTTTTATTTATTTCTAACCATATGAGCCCCCTTCAGCGTAAATATTCGAAAATATTCATAATAAGGAGCACCTAATCTATACCTTCATGGGCCATATTCTTTATATCTTAGATATACCAAAAATCATTTCATTTTCGGTCCACTAAAATATCAACATAAATAAAGAATATTATATAATTACTACTGTGTTTGCACAATAACTATTTGAAATAAACATTTTACACTATTTAAAAGACAAAAGGCCATAGCAGTAGTTTTATGATCATCTACTAAATGGGAGGTGTTATGGATTATTTTTATCCACACATATTTCTTGATTAGACAATAAAGAACACAATATATTTATGACGTTTCGTTCAACTAATTTTGCAATCGATTTCAAGTATTAGTGAAGTATAAGTAAACTTGATCAATTGAAATCGTTAACATAACAAGTGATTCCAAACTGGGGGGTGGCGACCCCAAGAGAGTTTTGTGTCATATTAAAAGGGTCGCAAAATAAAATTTCTGACAAAAACGAACACATCCAATGAAATTATTAGGAATACTTTTTAAAAATAAGCTGACGTGTTCTGATGTGGCCATCCACTTGACTTTCCCATACAAACTGGTCCCTCACTTATATTTAATATTTAATAATATTATTTATAATCATGTAAGGGAGGGGGGTTAGTTTTTGCATTTATAGACTCCTGGGGGTCCACTGATTATGTATACAAAATTTGGTTGAGTTTGGTCAAATGGCTTATATTAATTTTTTGACCCCCCTCCACCCACCTTAATTTTGGGTCGATATGCACCAAAATCTAATCAGCTCTTAAACTCAGTAGACCCAAACTACGTGTGAAATTTGGTTTCGATATTCACTCTAGCTTTTGAGCTAGCTCGTCCACAAAATTTGGTAACGCACAGATTAAGTAACTAACAGACATTTTGACAAAACAATAATTTTCTCGAAAAATATAATTTTTTCGATGTTCATTTATAAGAGCTTTTTTGTAGAACGAAATGCCATGGTTTCGCTAAATTTTTTAATCAAAATAGTTTCAGCCGTTTTTGAGATATTTCGAAAAAAAGAAATAAAAAAAACACTTTTTTCATTCACGATTACAATACTTGACCATACTCTGTATGGTAAAGTAATATACTAATTTCTAAGAACACGTTTATTTTAAAACTACAGACCGAAATCTGTCTCCGTGTAAATAGAATAAATCATTATTATTAAGATTGGAAAAAAAATTTCAGAGGGTCGAGTAGTATTATTATTTTATTTATTTTTTAGATCGCTGTGCTAAAAAGTTTGAGAAACGCTGGCGTAGAGAAACTGAATTGAAAATTTCTTCTTGCCTGAGCTCAGAAGAAATTATCGATTTAAATTGTTATTCAAAACTTTTTATTCAAGGAGAACTCGATACTTCTTCTTTTGTATCCGATTTAATATATATCCCTCTCTTGTTTTTTGTATTTTTTGTTTTCAAAGATATACTTGTATTTTATAAATGATTGAAATCATTAATTAAACCTTTAAAAAATGATAAAGAGTTAGCAAAGAACAAAACAATTGAGTTTTTTGAACGAAACTTGGAAAGTATTAGAAATTTTTCTATAAGTTAATATTTTATTTTTCTCTTCTAATATATAAAAATAAAAAAAAATATTTTCAATTTTCTTTTCTTTTCTACTTTTATTTTTTATCATGTCCTTTTTCAAGAGGATTCCTTAAAATCTAATGAGCGAAGAAAAAAAGTTTGAACAAGTTGAGCAAATTCAATTGAATGAACTCCGTATAAGATAATTTTTAACTTTTTATGTAAAAAGAACTTTGAGGAAGCAAGAATTAGGGGGAGAGTTAGTAATAAATAAATTCCTTCTTATTGATTCACCTAGTCTCTATTTATAAATTTGCACAGTAAAACGAGATCAAACCGAAAGTCACGTGATTTGGAGAATTTTTTTTTGAGTCGACCACATCACTTGAAAACAGATTCAGAATTAGAAACGAAAATGTGAATGAACTAGAAAATTTTAACCAATTTTCTAATTTCACAATGAGTGCTTAAATTCAAAAAAATTCGGGTGTGTGCTTAAGACTACACGACAGAAGTGATAACTTATATGGCATTTATAATTTTAATAATTTTATTATTTTTGAAAAAGAATAATTAATATATTTTCCGACATTGATTGAACTGGTACTAGAGCACAGCCCAACCGTGACGAGTGACGTGCCGCGTGATGAAACGCGAGACGACTCAATCTCATTTACTGCCCAGGAAAATAAAAATGTACATGAGCGCCAAAATTCAAATATAAGATATTAATTTGAGGTTAGAGTTAATGCAGCAGCGCCATCTGTGGCTAGACACCTACACCCAACCGTGACGCGTGGTGCTTTCCACGTGACGGCTTAATCCCATTTACTCCCAAGAAAAATAAAAAGTGTGCAAGGCGCGCCAAAAGAAGTTATCACTTCAAAAATTTCTTTCAAATTAATAAACTGACTACCATAGCCTTAATAAGAAAATTAAAATTCACGTAAAGTGTAATTTAAAATAGATTATTATCTATGTTTTCAGGTGAATTTAAAATCTAATAAAAATCTAGATTTCGAGGTGTAGGACAGCGTTGTGGTCTGGCCCTTTTTTCTAATATTCCATTTGTGGTTTTCCAGGCGTTGATTGAAAATCATCGCTATAAGCCCAGTAGCCCGCGGGAAGGTTTAATGAAAAAAGCCGAAGCAAGTGATAATAAGTGAACCTGCAAAGTTCTATAGCAATCACTATTCTTTTTTTATTGTTTTTTTTTCATTTCCCCTCTTTGCAGATAAATGGACATTTGACCCAGTGGCTAATAAATATTTTCGAGAGTTTTTGAAACAACATGAAAGAAAACAAGTATCTTAATAAAAGATGTTTGATTTTGAATCACATATAAAGGTGTAGGTTGGTACAACTACTCTGGATGACTATTTAGAGAAAAGACCATATAAGTAATATGTTTTATTATTTATTGTCGTGAATCTAGCAGCTAAGAATTTATTAATTTCGTGGGCTAATTCCGAAAAGTCACTAAGTACACTTTTGCTGGATTTTCATCTAATAGTACGTAGTTGTGAGTTTCGATCATTTTTATAGATATAAAAATACTTTAAGGGAATCAAAATAACACAAACCCTATTAAACGTAAAAAACAATTTCACTAAATGCACAATGTTCTGATTTTACAGAGCAAAAAAAATATACAGGGTGTTTCAGGAGGAATAGTAAATATTTTAAGAGGTGGTAGTATAGACGAATTGCAATAAAAATGCCATATTACATGTGCCCAAGGCAGCCCAAGGATAATGAAAAAAATTCTCTTGAATAAAATAGATTTATTGGACAGTCATTTTTGAGCGAAACCATGGCATTTCGTTCTACAAAAAAGCCTAATAATTGAACATTGAAAAAATTATATTTTTCGAGATAATATTTGTTTTGTCAAAATGTCTGTTACTCTGTTAGTTAGTCTGTCTGGTTGGCAGTTAGTTTGTCTGTGCATTACCAAATTTTTTGCTGACGAGCTAGCTCAAAAACTACTGTGAATATCGAAACCAAATTTCACACGTAGTTTTGGTCCATTGAGATTAAGAGCTGATTAGATTTTGGTGCATATCGACCCAAAATTAAAGGGGGTGGAGGGGTATAATAATCAGTGGACCCCCAGAAGTCTAAAAATGCAAAAATTAACCACCCAAAATAAGGGGGGGTGTAGAGTCAAAAAAATGAAAATCTTGGCCATTTATCAAACTAAACCAAATTTTGTATACATAATCAGTGGGACACCAGAAGTATAAAAATTCAAAAACTAACCCCCCTTACATGATTATAAATAATTTTAGGGGCTAGGTTCTATGGTAAAGTCAAGTGGATGGCCACATCAGAACTCGTCAGCTTATTATATATTGAAGGTGACAATAAAATACTGTGTCTTCTGCTGGAATTATAAATTTTATTTATAACGATAAGCAGAAGACACACTCTTTTATTGTCTCCTTCAATTGTAATTTTATATTTATTTATATATTTTTTATTGTTGTTGTTGTGTTTTGTTTAATCTGACCTGTTCCCTCAAACCCAATTAGTCGGATTCTGAGTGATAGATATTTTTTACTTTATCCAATGCGAAGCATGCGGAAAGTATTGCAATCAGTCTGGCGGCAAGCGCGACTTCAAAGGGTCCTCAGGTAAAGACTACGGAACCCATGGACTCAATTAAGCTCACAAATTGAAGTATTCAATTAGATTGAATTTTAGCACGTGACGGTTTTGCTAAAAATTACCTGGGATCTCGCCGAGAGGCCAAAAAGTGCCATTTTTTTTGGAAGTGCGTGGGGATGGATGGATGGATGGATGGATGTGTGTTATCGTTTTTTTCGTCCACGAATTTTTCCACACCGTCGCACCGATTGAATTGAAATTGAAAACCTACCAGTATTTTAACAAAATGAAGCGCTGATTAGTTTTTGGTACAGATCGGTACACAAACATTAGTACTTTATTTCAGTACTTTTTTAGTTTTTTCTAAATATCTTGAAAATGACTTAATCAATTTTGATGAAATTTAATATCCTAATTAAGTACCTTGGGGACCATAAACAAGGTTAAATAAAGTTTTTAGTAAATTTATATTTTAAAGTACTTTACTCTAGGATAACCAAGCTTGAGTTGTTTGCCATAAAAGAATTTAGTCTTTTTGATTTTAAGTCGATTCTTCCACGTTTTCAGTAGAGGTTGCCATTAATAGTCAAAACATCAAAAATGGAATGCAATAAGGTTATTCCTCTAGTATTAGATAAGAATCGATCGTTATTTTTGATTTTAAGTCGATTCCTCCATGTCTTCAGCACTGGTTACCAATAATAATCGAACCGACAAAAATCCAATGTAGAATTGTTATTCCTCAAGTAATAGATGAGAATCAATCGCTATTTTTGAATTTAAGTCAACATGGACTGCAAATAGCAAGTGATATCTTATTAACAATAAAGGAATAAACATATTAATATTTCAAATGAATTTGGATAAAGTTTAGCAACGATCCGTTGCAGTTTATTATGTATTTCTGAGGGTGTGTAAGTAAATTGGCGTAGAAGTTAGGTGGAATTTTTTCAGTGAACACGGGCTCCTACTCCGTAGGCAAAGACTTCCCCCTCAGACAACCTACACTCCTTCTCAATCTTTCATTTTTATTTTTTATAAAAATTAACACAATACATAACAACGTTTCATGTTATTATTATCTGCTAAAAATCCCGAGTCAAGGTAGGATTTTTTTCGTAATATGTAAATGGTATTAAAAACATTTTTTTCTACTGAAATGAATAAAAAAATTCATTTTATATAAAGTAACTGGAAGAAAGAAGAAGAGTTAATTAGACGGGGATGACTATACTATAATTATGTTTTTGTTTTTATTTTTCGTTTGCCTTGTTCCAGATTTTTAAGCATATTGAGTAAATGAATATTCCTCTTAGCGTTTTGTTTTTTTTATGTTGCCCATAATACTTTGTTGTAGGTTGGCTCAATTAGTCACAATTAACAATTTACACGGACGATAATTCTCCGTCATCGTCCGGGGGTGGTTTTACCAACCCCCTCGCTTGCTTTCCACCCTCTCGGAGGGGGTTGCTCTCACTTTCCTCCCCCGTGCACGTTTTCACGCTTCTCACTAACGCACCGATTAAATTAAAGACCGCCTATCAACAGCCTGGTGCAGGCTATCAAGCCCGACACGGCACAGCTAAACTGCCGCATCCATCACAGGTGACAGCCCTCGATTCGAGTCTGCCGTGCATTGTTCCATCTATGTACCTGTCAAATGGGACACTGGTCGACATTTGTTCTTCGGGGGAAAAGAAATACAAACACATATATACACACACACCATCATCAGCGCGGTTGTTTTATAAAGAGCATCTATTTAGAGAATTACAAATAAACTTGATTGAAAAGATTTTGTTTAACCGAGATTAGCAGAGTTGTTGAATCATAGAGAGAAATCATTCGCTTGTTAAGTGACCTGGTTACTATTTCGACAGAACGAATTTACCTAAATTCAATCGGGTATTTAAAGCCATGAGAAATATCAGAAAAAAAACATTTCTAATTAAAAAGACTGATGATGAAGGCTAAACTATCGAAACTATAGTCTCTCAAACAAATAAATCTTAATATATATGTATATATAAAGGTGCGGCGACTATAGGTCAGTGGTCAGCCGATTGCCTGAAATACGCTGGTTCGAGACCGAGTCTCGGCAGATCATATATATATGCAGCCGCCTCCTCTTGGAAAGCAATGGCAACCTACCAAGAGTATAATTGCCTAGTAACCTCTCCAAACTAGCCGTCCGGAACCGGCGTTAAAAAGTAGGCCCCATATATATATCTGTGTAAAAACAGCTAAACACACTCAGCACAGGTATATGTAGAGAGGAGCCAAAACGTCAGGGAGACCTGATATGGCACTTAAAGTAGAAGATATATAAAATGTGTGATGTTTCATCATTCATTCATTTATCAACGCACAGCTTAAACCGATGACCTAGAAAGGTGAAATTTGGAGTGTAAATTCTTTCAACGATTTATGGGTGTGCTAAGAAGGGATTTTTTTGAAATTCGAACCCTAAAAGGGGAAAGGGTGCCATAATATGTTTTCAGAGTTTTTCAAGATCTCTTAAACCAGAAATGATTTCGATATAGGTTTAGTTTAGAAAGGTGAAGCATTGAAATACAAAATAACATAGTTGAGTATTTTGCTCTATTTGTCCCTGAAAGGGAGATATAGTAATTTTAGGGTAAATTTTTGAAGTTCTCAATCTCCTCGTGTTTTTAAGTTTTAGCATTCAAATTTGGCACAAAGGTTTAGTAATGCTAAATCTCGGAAAGTTTTTTTATTTTTTTGAAATTTCACCCCTGAACTGAAAAATGGGGAATTTTTGATTTTGTGGTCTAAAACACAAAAGTCTTCTTATCTTTCTTGCCCTTGGACCAAACACAACCAAATTTTGAATACATAATATGTGGGCCCCTAGGGGGCTAGAAATGCAAAACTGGGTGCGGTGGGGGAGTAGAATGCAGGGGGCAGGGGGGTTGGGTGGGGCTGGAATGGGTGTGGAGAGTGTGTAGTGGGGTGCAGGGTTGGGCTGGAATGGGTGAGGAGAGTGCGTAGTGGGGTGCAGGGTGGGTTCGGAGGTGCAATGGGATTGGGTTACGGGGGGTGGGGTGCAGGAGGCCTGAGGTGGGGGTGGGGGTGGAATAAGGGAGGGTGCGCAGTGGGTTGCAGGGTGGATGCGGAGGTGAATTAGGGTTGGGGTTCGGGGGTGGGGTGCAGGGAGCCCGGGGTGTGTTTGGGGGTAGAATGGAGGGAAGGCTGCGCCGAAGGCGGGCTTCTCATCTAATTATATATATTTATTATATGATACATTTTTCTAGAGAGTTGAAATTGCCAATAGAAATAAATTTAAATTTTCTAAGAAAATTACAAGAACTGCTGCTGATAGGTTTAATGTCATCGGAACGTATGAATGCAAAGCTGGTATTATAGTTTGACTACGATATATATATTTAGTCTAGTTTAAAGCCTGATAAAGCCTCAATTGGAGGCAAAATGTTTCAAAATAAATACATAAATATTTGTATTAAAAATAATCAATTCCCAAGAAACATTTTAATTAGAGTATTATTTGAATTTGAATTTTAGTTATTAATTTTTTGGATATAAATTATTTTCCTTTAATATCAATTGAAGAAAATAATAATAATAATAATAATAAATATATATTTAAATATATTTGAAATATGATTTTAATTGCTCTAGTTTATATATATATATATATATATATATATATATATATATGTATATACCTTAATATTTGAATTTGAATTCAATTATTAAAGATTTGAATCAATTAACAATGCACGAGAAGCATGCATCTCTCCAAAGACGCTGTTAATTTATACTCTCTGGCTAATATTACACCTCATCACGACATATTTTTCTGTCTCATAATCGTCTATCTTGAAATACATTTTTAAAATTTACTTTATTTATTAAATACATTTCAAGTTGGTTTAAAGAATATTACAAATAATGTATTTGTGTGGAAAAGCGATCATTGATTATAATCAAGTTAAATAGAATGGATTGGCAAATCATGTAACATATTAAATTTGTAAGTAAAATATTAGATGTTTATTATATTTTGCATTAAAAGCTTCACTAGATAATATAGTTAGCTAATAATTGATATTCTGGAAATAATTTTCTAAATTTTGTTAAGGTTTTGACCAGGTTTCCTTAACAACTTATGGCAAATGCCGGGATGGCTAATGCATCGCTTGCTCCTGTTATCGGGTTTTTGCGCTGAATTTTTAAATTACTTTTTGTCTTTTGATGGAAGTCTATGGTCATGTTATTTGTTAATGAGCATACATTTCTATTTTTTTTTCTTTTTCTTTTTTTTTAACTTGTTTATTATTTGTAAAATTGTTGTAATTAATTTGTATTGATGTTTCTTAATGTATTGTAGCTAGATTGTATTGATGTTTGGAGGACCTAGCCACCGAGGACTTGTGCCTCTAAGCAGGACGAGGAATAAATATTTATTTATTTATTTAAATATTAATGTTACGTTAAATGTATAATCTCTTGAAAAAATTAGTGTGGAGATGTGTCAGTGTGTGTGTGAGTTTTGCGTGTAAATGCGAGTATAAGTGCGAGTGAGAGAGACAATATTCTAATGTTATTAGCTATTGAAGTAGATTGAATTTTTCTCAATAGGTGGATTATATTAAAGACGTGACGTCACAGATGAAAGACAAGCCTGGACAAGTAGCCCAGTAATCACATGTCCAGCATAAAGTGACGCCACCTTGAAATATTCAGATCTGGAAGATTATCTCTTAATTAGTTTCACCAGTGATTTTCGTTTTCTTTGAAAAATAATCGAATATTCAGGTGAGTTATAATTTATATAATTATAAATATAAAAACTCTGTGAATATATTGTAATTTTTAATTTGTTCTAAATATATTTTCAAAGCTCTTAGCTTCCTAGACACAACTTTATAAAATTATATAAAATATCTTATAAACATTTGTTCTTGAATATTTTAAAAACTTTTTAATTATATGAAATCTGTGTCTGGGGATAATATTCTGTTCGGAGTAGCCTAGCCATGGTCAAATTATAGAATAGGTTAAAATGTTTATAGTATTTTCAGAACGTTTCACTTTAGGTTATGATAGATGGAATCAGTCTTTGGAGATAAGATTCACTGGAGAATTTATTAACAATACACAGATGCTCAAATTAGTTAATTAATTAATTTTAATATTTATTTTTCAGAATAAGTCTTTGGAGATAATATTGAATGTATCTATAGGAGAATCCTTTCAGGGCGGCCTGCCAAAGGTCAAATTAGAATATTGGTTAAAACTGTCATAGTTTTTTTATAACGTTATGTTACATATTATAGTAAGAACGAACTCTGCCCACTGATCTGTTTTTAATTTCGGACTGTATCTATTTTGACTTGAAAATAAATTCAGAATTAGAAAGTTTAACTAAAAAATTTTGATTTTCTAATTTCACAAAAGTGGTCCAAGATTATACCTAAGCCCGAATTTTCCTATTTCAAGTCTAACAATCTTATTTCTATTTCACAGGGAAATAATTTGAAGTTCAACAAGAAACTACATGCTAGTGCAGTTTAATCTTCATGGCCTTGTCTCCCATCTCTATAATGTAAGTTTCCATCTTTTGGTTTAATTTTTTTCTCTTTGCTTCATTTAGATCTAAATTTTTAATTTAAATCTTTTTAATAAATTTGTTTTATTAACATAGATTTTATATTAAAGAATAACTTATTTTAGCTAACTTCTCCCTAAATTGATTTCTATATTAAATTATCTTTATATTTATTAGTAGATGGATAAGAAAGTAAGTCAGGAATTCTTAACAAGCGATGAATTCAAATATTTCAAAAACTTTTTTATTATATCAAATCTATTTTTGTAGATAAGATTCAATGGAGAATCCTTTCTGGGTGGCCCACCCATGGTCAAATTAGATAATTAGAGGATAGGTTGAAATCTTTATCTTATAGTTTTTTCAGAACGTTTGACTTCTGGTTCTGATAGATAAAATCCGTCTTTGGATATAAGATTCAATGGAGAATTCATTTGGGGTGGCCCGCAAAATGAGAGGATTTGCTTAAAATGTAATTATTTTTTCAGAACGTTTCGGTTTGGGTTTTGATAGATGAAATTTGCCTTTGGAGATAATATTCAATGAATGTACTGTATAACCCTTTCAATTGTCAAATTAGAGAATTGGTTTAAACTGTCATATGTTTTTATTTAATTTTCATAACGTTATGATAGATATAGCTCGAGACAACTCTGCTCATTGATATATCTTTAATTTCGGACTGTATCTATTATCCCTTGAAACGGCTTCAATATTAGAAAGTGAAACGCCGTGAATAAACTAGAAAATTTTGATTTTCTAATTTCTATAAAAGTGGTCTAATAATAATACCTAAGCAAGAATTTTCTATTACAAGTTTGTATAATCTTATTTATTTTTCACAGGAAAATAATTCAAAGTTCAACAAGAGACTACTTACTAGTGCAGTGTAATCTTCATAGCCTAGTCTCCCATCTTTAGAATGTAAGTTTCCATCTTTTAATAGTTATAATTTAAATTTTTTTCTGTTTGCTTCATTCAGGTCTAAATTCAATATTTTATTTCATTAAATCTTTTGAATACATTTAATAACATAGATATAATATTAACGAATAATTTATTTTAGCTAAAATTTCCCTAAATTGATTTCTGTATTAAATTATATTTATTACTAGCTGCAAGGCCCTCCTTCAGCGGCCATCTTGCTAGCCGGGGGCACGCCCCCTGGACCCCCAGCCCTCGAACCCCCCCCAAACCCACCAAGCCCACCTGAACCCCTCCAGCACCCGCACCATGTGCCCGTTCCCAACCCCCGCCCGCACCCCACCCACCTTGAACCCCGCACCCCATCCACCCCCGGATACCACCCCGTGCCCTCCAACCCTGCGCACCACACCCCCACCTAGCCCCCTGTACTCCAACCCGCACCACCCCTGCACCCCGCACCCAGTTTTTGCATTTCTAGCCTTCTAGTGACCCACAGATTATGTATACAAAATTTGGTTGTGTTTGGCCCAAGAGAAATAATTTTTATTTTTTGACCCTCCCCCCCATTTTGGGTGGTTAGTTTTTGCATTTCTAGCTCTCTAGATGCCCAGAGATTATGTATACAACATTTGGTTTTGTTTGCTCCAAGGGCAAGAATTTACATTTTTCACCCTGCCCCCTTTTTGGGCCCTTTTTTGGGGAAATTTTTTTAAACAAAAGTTGTCAGAAATCACATCTCCTACAACTTTGTTTATCATAAACCTTGCCGTAGGGTTAATAGTTTAGGAGTTATTTGATAATTTTCATTCGTGCGCCCCCAAACCCCTTCTGGGGTCAAAATATCAAAACGTTATATAGCTAAAAACGTAAGTTAGAAGACATCTGATGTAAATATGAAATTTCATAATAATCCCTTCAGCCGTTTTTACGTGAATCGTGAGCAACTTTTCGGAAACGACTGAAACAGACATACATACATACATACATACATACATACATACATACAGACAGGCAGACAGACAGACAGGAATTTTGTTGAGGGTGTTTTCGTTCATAACTTTGCTTGAAACGTGTGCAACCAAAATTTTGCTTGATTTGGAGCAATGTACAGACAAAACCTTAATTTTATATATATAGACTAGATTGTTAAGAAAGTAGGCCAGGAATTCTTATTAGAACGTCCAAGCGATGAATTCGCACTCAGTGCATTCAGATTCTCCTCCAAATTTAATGAAATTTTTTTTATTTTAACTTTTAATAATATATTTAACAATTACCCTTGATAAATAAAAATAATAGAAGTATTTTCACGAAAGTTATCTAATTCTATTTTTTTCTTCAATTCAAATAATTTTATAATTTATTTTAAATAGTTATTACTGAATACTGTACTTGATACATTTTTAATATTTTTTGGATTCTTTATCAATATAGTGATCGACCACCGACCTGCTCATATTTTCAACGTGAGCTACAAGCGTCTCTACAATCTAGTCATCTTCACTTCTGCTACTTTTCGAACATATCTTCTACACCTGAGCATCCATCTGGACCACTTCTTTAAAGGTTTTTACATAAGCATTGGCGCAAATTTGTTTTGGGGTATCAATGTCAAAATTTAGAAAAATTCTCTTTCGGACCATTTCTTTCAATTTTTATTTATTCAATTCAGATCAATTTTGAATAGTTATAGGATAGGATGTACCTATTTTATTTCAGCATTCTTTCTTCTCTTCCCATAACCATTTATTTTCAAATAAATAAATAGTAAAACAATTCATAATTTAATATATAGTTTAATAAATATATAACTAGCATTGCATAGATTAAAAAAATTAAAATCACTAGATAATCTACGTTTCATTTTTAATCAGAAAATTTTTAAATTTTTAAAACAATTTTTATAAAGTATCATACAATAAAAATATATTTTATTTCAATATAATTTCACTAATAATTTTCTCTTCACAGGTATTCTCTGTATAATAAAAATCATTTAAAAAACTAAAAACCCGCTGTTTATTTAAATATTGAAATAAAATTATATTTTATGCAACATAAATAATAAATTCATTATAATATATAAAAGTAAATTATTAGGATAAACCAGATATTAAAATCGGAATAAATCAATTGAATTATTTTCGGCTAAATATACATACGTATATAGAATGTATTTCTATTTTAATATTTCCACCTTTAATTTAAATAAAATATTGCTCCTTATTCCACCTTGAGTATTAAAATGGAATATAATTCTGTTTTCAAAATTCTAATTTCTCCTTTTGAGAATTTATTAGATAGAAATCAAATTAGGATTTCCAGAGTCCCATCGGCATTTAGGTCTCTACGAGGGTCTACTAGAGGGAGGATTGGTTGGTCTGCGCTTCGCAAAGTAAGAGTGATTAGGGCTCGATCTTAGTTCTTCTAATGAGAAAGAACGATCTATCTCGACCTTAGATCGTTCTTTCCTCAATGAGGAGGTTGTGTTTAATGTGCTGCAGAGATTCTCTTTCAGAGACGCAGCCCGCGACCACCGTGGGATTCACCATCAACTTTGTACACGCTTTAGCTTTAGTTAGCTTTAGGTTTGAGATGCGCATAAATCCCGTATTTAAGGGATTATCTTTTGGCTCATTATTTTGAAATCATTAATAAATTGCGCACATCTCAATGTGATTAGATTCAATTGCCAAATAAAATCCATACAAAATTCAAATTACTAAATATCATTCAAAATGCAATGTAATGGGGGGAGCGCCAGTGCCAACGATTTAAAATAAAATAACAAATAAATAAATACAATTATAATATTAATAAAAATAATAAATACAAAAACAAATATACCTAGGTATATTTAATAAAAATATGACAGACCGATCCACCGCTTTGTTTTCTCAAAGCAAATAAAATATCTTCATTAAAAATAAAAATCTAAGTTTTCTTAATAAATATTATTAAAAAATTATTACATAAATCAAGAATACATTTATTATATTGAATGAATTTTAATTTATATTGAAAATTTTCATTTATTATAATAGTACTTATAAAAAATTTTATTATATTTTTGTTTTTCATTCATCACCAGTATATTCATGAAATCAGGTCATTATTTTTTAGTTTAGTATTTTGTAAACTTTTGAACTTTATTAACTTTAATATAAAAATATGAAATGAAATTAAGTGAGGGTGGATATAATTATACTATCATTATCACTTTTTTTAAATATTACTTACTATATGACTATTATGAGAATAATAATTAAAATTACAATAATAAATAAAAAATATACAGATAAATCATACTTTAAATAATGATAAATAAATCCTTGCTCTGAGGATTCATTGTCGAGTGGATGAGTTTGTCGCCCGGAGTCTGCAGGCTCTCCTTGTGGGTCTATTAGTGGTGATTTCATGAACAGTGCTTTCCATTATGGGCCTTTGCTGAACAATTTTTTAGATCTAAGTCTATCTCTCAGGTTGCCCTCTAATCTAATTTTAGCTAGTTCGCTCTGGATAGGTCCTAAAGTGCATGTGCATGCTTCGTTAACTGTAGGGTCCAGCAGAGAGCTATTATTGAAGGCATTGTCTTGTTCTCTCCATGACAGAATCACGAGGGGAGGCGACCAGACCGGAATAAACGGTTGAGGTCCAGATCTCCTCTAATTTTAAGTTGCGATGCGTTTTCGGGAGATCACTATAAGATCTCACACAATAAATGCCAGTAAAAGGTGAATTTGTGATAGATTTTGCCCAGTTCTGGAGTTCAGGAGGAGTGCCTCTTTTTTCCGGATCGGCCCGGAAACCATTTTGTTTTATCTCTAAATTGTTCGGTGATACTGACAGAAAGATCCTCTACCTTTGTAAATTTCTCTGTACATCTCTATGACAGTATTACGGTTGCGCTTTTGACCTTAGGGGAATATTCGAATAGACAAACTTGATCTCTACAAACTGATTGTAACACAATCATGAGATTGTCTGAATATTCCACAACTAAGAGGCTCTCCTGTAGCTAGGGACACATTGCGATGCATTACCCACCTTGGTTTTGGTCGCTTACTCTTTTCGTATCTTCTAATACAGACTAGGCAGGATCTCTTTCAGGAGCCCTGGCTTCTTTACTGGGGTCTAAAAATCAAATTTATCTCTTTACTGGCCGGGTCTCGCGCTACGCGATTTCCGATTTGATAAGTCCAAATCTTTCTTTTCAAATTCAAATTATGAGAATTAGATTTGAAGCGAATGACCCTTGGACTTCGCGATTCTATTTGATTAAAACTCCAAACCAGATTTGTTTGTTATCAAATGATGAGATATTTGTTTCAAAAGATCTATTGAACTATTTTTTGAGGCATAATTATATTATAAATCGGGTGAAAATTGAAAGCCTCATATTGAACACATGTTTACTTCTACTTTACAAAGAAATTTTTTTTGTAAATAGAAGTTTGTATTAATGGTTTGTTTTGAGTTGTTTTATAGATTTTCAACTCAGTATCTGCATTTTTGGGATTCGATTCCATGATCAGCAGATCTTTCTACTTATTTCTTGGTTAGTTCATTTATTATTTCTTTATCATTTTTAGTTTGGCTATGTGTTGTTGTCATATTTCTAGCCATCCTAATCCGAGTGTTGTTAAAATTATAAAATTAATTATATTTTTTTTCATCACAAGAAGACGGCTTCAGAATTAGAAATCGACAACATAAAAATTGCTGATGAAGAATAAACTTTCTCGTGCTTAGTCAAGTGAGTTTCCCTTTAAGAGGTCTTTTAAAATAGATAATAATAAGCATGTTTTCTTTTTTTGTAATTTTAATTATAAAATTTTTTCAAATAAAAACCGAAGAAACCTGCTATTTCTAAATGGAATAGTCTCATAATTAAAAGGAGATATTATTGATTGATAATGGGACCAACATTAAGAGGGGGGTGGTCCTTTTCGTAAATAATTATCCAATATTTTATTAAATATTACATGTAAGAGATGGACCAGGTGAATAGTAAAGTCATGTGGATGGCCACATTAGTTTATTTTTATAAATATTTTATTTGTCTTTTTCACCTGATCAATTGAACATGCATACTAGTTTGAATGAATATTCGTTTGTCAGTTGTTTCATTCACTTTTTGTATCCCCTATACCCGAATTTCTGGTAGTTGGTATTTGCTTATATTCCATTCGATTTTATTATTATACCAAGACGGGTAGAAAAATGATTGAAGTTAAACAAAAACAAATAAAGATAATAGACTATAATATACCCAATAATTAAATTTAAGCAGGTCCTTTCGGTCCAGTTGAGTCAAAAGAAGTGTAGTATCTAATATTTAATAAAATAAGTTAAAATACAAATGAAAAATAATAGAATTAAAAAATAAATAGTATTCAAGCCGTAAATGTTTGAAATAAAAACAATTATAAAAAAATAATTAAATACAAAAGTTTGTTTGATTTATTCAAATCAGCTGATACCTTAGAGTAGCACAATGTTTCAAACTATATAGTAACTATAAAGTGCCTATATAGATTGTCAAAATTTATATAGGGACAATATAGTTACTGTATAGTTTAAAAAATTGTGCTACTAGGGTAATAAGTCTTGTATGATTTAGCAATGTGTTGTATTAAATAAGACTCTAAGAAAATGTTTACATTTTAAAAAATTTGGTAGGTACTGTATGATTCAAACCTCACGAAAGTATAGATAGAGACTTAAACTATGATCAAAAATTAAGTTATAGTTATAATTTCATATTTTTTATTTAACATTGGGGGCGAAAGAACCTCCTTAAAAAATGTTAATTTCATATTTTTATATCATAAAATTTATTGCTTAGCACTCGCAACATAAATAAACTTTTAATATAGTGGTGAACCTTCGTATCTGTATTTATTTCTAAACAGATGAGGGTCAAAACTTTTCCCTAAATGATATATCATATTAGACAAACAGGTGTAAATGAAGGGATTCAATATTTCATGTTGAGATTTATTTTTATTCAACTTTTAAATTAAACATTCAAGGCACGTTTTAAAATGAAACGAGTTGTTTAAAAGTCTGAAAAAACAATTTTCTACCTTTGTTTAACAAAGAATTATACTTTTTAAATAGAAGAATTACATTTATATGTAGAATAAATATAGAAACCAGAGGGTAATTATAGAAATAGGATAACAAAGGAAAATGTTTTTCCTATTTCATTTCCATCTAAAAATTCATTTCGCTATAACGACACAAGCAACATTACTTTATTTAATATAAATTCTAAAAAATAAGTTAAATAATTAAGTAAAAATAGAATTTATTTAATTTACAAAAATATTTATTATATTTAAGAAATAGTAACGAAATATTTAGATGATGATTAGCAGAATGATTCTCTTAAAGAGAAATCAATGAGGTTGTTCTCTGCTTGATAGAAATAAACATATAAATATATATATTTATTTTATTTATTTGTTTAAGACTACCTATAGTTCCGAAGGTTTGGCATCATCAGTCTTTTTAATTAGAAATAATTTATCTGTTATTAACACATTTAAATTAAGCCGGCCCAGGGCCAAGGGTAGTACTTTATAACTGCCAAAATACTTATGTTATCAAATTCTTTCTTATTTGTAGCTTATAAGAAGGGAATGATTTAATTTGTGGGTTTTTCTCATAATTTTAATATCTCTCATTTCTAAACCTGGATGGGTACAAAAATCACCTAAAATAAACTCTCATACCTTCATTTTAAATAAAAAAAAAAAAAAAAAAAAAAAAACTAAATTTAATTCTAGATTTTTATAGGGACACTTGAGACTTTTTATTTTTGACCCCATATAAAATTCGACCCTCCTCAGAATATTCATTTGAATGAAATTATATTATATCTTTTGATTTGCGGAAAAATGACAGACGAAGATATTGAAACAACATTAGTAGGGTTTCCGTTTTACTTTTTAAACGGAACCCTAAAATTAAGAATATTTGTTTTTGCAATATTCCTAAATAGCTTCCCTTCCTCGATTTGATTCATGTAAAAAAATAATATTGATTTGTAATAAACAAAGGGTAATCAGAAAGACATGTAATTCGCACCCTAGTCTATAATTATCAATCTCTTTACTAACACACAAAAAAAACAATCTAATGACTGGTGTATGTTTCCTTTATTTATCCGAGCTTATTATAATAAATCGATATCCAAATGAGGGTTCCAATTATGAACCATGTCACGCGAATTCTTCCCTCACTGTTACTTAAAAGCCTATAATTTATTTATTAATGTGTATACATAGAAATATCATTTTTCCAAGTTTCCTGTTTCGTGATATGAAATTATTAAAATTTCAATGATTTTTTTTCTTTTTCAGGTATGAATAATCGCTGCTGTCTTCCTTTTCATTTAAGGTAATCATTTAATTTGTTTATGAAAAGTTTTTAAGGGAAAAAGCTTCATAAATTATTCACAGTAGATATAAAATACGATATATATATATATATATATTTATATACATTTTTTATAATTAAATTAAATGGTATGTTTTTGCATGATAGCCGAAAGTCATCAATCTTGAAAATAAAAACAAAGATAGCGATTGATTTGTTTTTTGGAATTTATTGAACTTTTTCCCGGTTTTTAGAATTTCTTAGAAATGTAAGGTTTGGCTTTAATATCTATGTATATCTGTATAAGTCACAGTATTTTAACTCTTGACTAAATAACAGATAGATTTGAAGTTTACAAGTTTTTTTTTTTTTAGTTGGTTCATTTCCATTTTAATAATAAATAAAAGATTCACGGGTTTTTGGACAATTCTCTTTATTAATGTTAAATATCAATTTTCGTACGACATTTCGTCCTTTTTCAGGACTTTTTCAAGTACTCAATTACTTAAAACATTAATCGTTGATAAAATAGTGAAACCATCGAGACAATAAATAGTGTATTCATAATATTCATCCTATAATAAGTAAACAATCAATTTTCAAAAAACAATCTTAAATCATTTTTGAAAATTGGTTTTTTAACTTTATTATAGGATGAGATAT
Source organism: Forficula auricularia (assembly GCA_024734495.1). NCBI lineage: Eukaryota > Metazoa > Arthropoda > Insecta > Dermaptera > Forficulidae > Forficula > Forficula auricularia. The sequence goes on along the minus strand of JALMQS010000030.1, from coordinate 22,291,063 downwards.
TATGCATACACTATTTATTCGTCTAGATAGTTTACTATTTTATAAACGATTAATGTTTTAAGTAATTTAATTCTTGAAAACTCCTGATAAAGGACGAAACGTCGTACGAAAATTGATATTTAACATTAATAAAAAACATTGTCCAAAAACCAGTAAATATTTTATTTATTTACAAGTTATATTGTATTAATTTTACATAAAATCAAAAGTTAGGCTGGTATGCCCAGCGAGATTAACTTAGCTCAAGACTGAAGTATTGAATTGATTCATATTTAAAATTGTTTGGAACATGTCATGATTTTCAAAAATAAGTTTTTGTTTTGGCTTAGTGAATATCTGATTCCAAAATCAATGATTACTCTAGAATGAAAACCCTTTGAAAGCTAATTAGACTGTTCCGCGATTGATCTTACATCGATACCAATTGATTGTAGTGACTGTAGAAAGTTCTTTTTGGTGCTAATAGTTCCTAGACTCTCTTTACAATATCAACAAATGATTATGATAGCTTATTTTTGAGATTCGAAAAATAAAAGTATTTTTTATTGGGGGGATTCACTTTAAAATGACTTTGTGCAATGGCGAGTAAAAATCAAAAAAAAAATTACGGTTCTTGACTTATATATCCAAAACTACTTAGCTTATAATTATAAAAAAAAAAACTAAAATTTAGTACAATTTCTATTCATAATCAATCAATTCAGAATGATATTGATATTGCTAGTATTTTGTAAAACAATGTTTTTATTTTTTTATTTTTATTTTATTTGTAAGAAAAATTCCAGATACTTAAATATTTATTTTATCAAACCCGTTTTAACTGTTGAATTGACCAATATTTCTCTTTTCCAACAAAACACTTAACTATTAATCTACGAAATACTTAATTGAATATTTTTTTCTAGTGCAAAAGTTCTTAAATAAACATTTGTTAATTATAACTTACTTTGTTTAATTAATCTTTACAGAAAGGTTACTTTTTTGTTCAAATTCATTTTTAATAAAGCTTTTATAAAAGAGTTTTAATTTAGACCGTTTCTATTAACGCAGGTACATATATACCTATATTTATATATCATTCAATGTTTAGCTATTATATTGTAGAATATTAAATTCTATAATTTATTCATCTGAGTTTTAATTAGTTTTCTTAATATTGAAAAATTGATTTTGTCTTTGTGTAGTGGATATTAGAACCATTCGTTTTTTTTTCAATTATTAATTAAAATCAAAGCGAGAATGTTTTTAATTTTGATTTAATATATTGATGGTGAGAGCCGTTTATTTCGCGTTTAGTTGATATATCAGTTTTTTGAAAATTATTTAAAAAATATGGCTGATAAAAAATAAATAATAAAGTAAAACATAATAAAAATAATCCATAACACCTCGGATCTAGTAGTTGACCATTTCCCTTGATTTAATAAATAATATATAATAATAAAGAAATAAAAAATGGGTATGATATTCATTATTATTAATATGTTTATATACATATATAAATTTTTAAAGATAAAACTATTTAAATGTTTTAGTCCAGTGATTCTCAACCACTGTGCCGCGGCACTTTTGTGTGCCGCGAAATTCTTGAAGTGTGCCGCCAAATTTTAGAAATGCAAACATTGAAAATTTATTTCGCTTTGTTTGAGATTTAATTTCAAAACATTCGGAAGAGTCAATTAATTCGTTTTGGATTAACATTAGATGTGATTATTCCATAATAGCCAAAAAAGATTTAAAAATATTATTACAATTTTCTATATCTTATTTGTGCGAATTCGGATCAATATAAAAAAAAAAAAAATCGAGACTTTTAAATGTAGATGACGAAATGAGAGTGGCATTATCATTTTTACGACAAAATATAAACGAAATTATCTTATATTCTTATAATTTATTTGTAATTAATCACTCAATGAACATCATGTTGTCTTTGTAGTACATATTATTTTATTTTACATTGAAAATTATTATCATAAACTATTTTACACATTAACACAGGGTATTATAGGTAAGTAAAATTCTTTTAAATTTCTTTAAACTATTGTTAGTGTGCCGCCAAATTTTGAAATTGTTAAAAGTGTGCCGCAACAAAGAAAAGATTGAGAATCACTGTTTTAGTCTTTCACTTTCGCCTAGAGGGTAGTCTTATGATCACCAAAGAAAATGATTTAGTTGCATAATATAATAATAAAACTTGAGTAAGATACGAGGTAGGTTTCACAAAAAAGAAATAAAATTGAGTATTGAATTCGATATATTTCGGGGGTTAGCCCATCATCCATAGTTGCATAACTTCACGGGGCTTCCATAGCTAATATTTAATAATTTAAAGGTTAAATTTTTATTATAACCATAGATTATTTGTACTGTACTCACAGCCATATTAAAGCTAAACACTGAAGTGGCCAAATCAATTAAGCTAAAATCAGAATGAGTGTTCATACTCATATTAGAGAACGATCGCATGTTAACCGAACAAAAAGTCGAGTTATATTATATTATTTATTGTTGTTCAATAAATATTTATAATTAACGATAGGTATGTTATTTTAATAAAATTTAACCTTCAATAAATTCTATCACAAAAATATAAGCTTTAACAGCTACTTATCTGATAAAAATTATTCATTTTATGTTTAAAATACTTAATCTAAATCTATTTAAATTAAATAAATAAATAAATATTTAAATCATATCAGCAATAAAAATTTGCTGGTGATGTCGGGACTCTATCCTGGACCATGTGTTTGGAAATCAAATAAATAGAAACTTAAAGAGAGCATACCCATAAACAGCTTAGTACTAGTGTAGATGCACATTAGGGTGATCCTTATTTTGGGTATTTTCGAATTTTTACGCTGACAGAGGCTCATATGGTTCAAAATAAATAAAATGAAATCTCACCCAAGTTTCAAGTTTCTATCTCAATTTTAACATGTGCCGCAGAGCGATGCAAGTTTCCCATCTAAATAACATCGGGTTTTTGACATTGAACGCTCAATTTTCTATTCCGGGCAAAGTAATGGTTCAAAAAATTTGGAAATCTGTAGACTTTATCCTTATAATAGTAGCTATCCTTCAGAATTTTTAGCTATTATAATTTTGGAGTCTATAACTTACTAACACTAAGATTTAGCAGTATTTTATCTAGCTCTAACTCCAAAATCATAATTTCTAAAAGATGGATGAAGGATCTATTATAAGGATAAAGTCTACAGAGTTTCAAATTTTTTGAACCATTACTTTGGTTGGAATAAAAAATTGATCGTTCTATGCCAAAAACTCCATGTTATTTAGATGGGAAACTTAATCGCTGTGTAGCACTAGGTTAAAATTGTGAAAAAGACTTGAAACTTGAGGGATATTTTTTTTAAATTTATTTCTAACCATATGAGGCCCTGCCAGCGTAAATATTCGAAAATATCCAAAATAAGGAGCAGCCTTCATGTAAAAACTAATACTAAAATTACTTTGGCCGAAATAGAAAATTGATCGTTCAATGCCAAAAACCCCATGTTATTTAGATGGGAAACTTGCATCGCTGTGCGGCACAGGTTAAAATTGAGATAGAGACTTGAAACTTGGGAGATATTTTTTTTTATTTATTTCGAACAATATGAGCCTCTGTCAGCGTGGAATTTCGAAAATACTAATAATAAGGACCACCCTAATGCACATGTAGCACATATTGAAAATCTCTGGATTCTGAAAGGAGCACAGGTCTTATTTTTCAAATCTAAGGGTTCTAGATACGCTGAGGGGATAAAGTTGTTGACTTTGAACAAGGGCCAAAACCGGACGAGGTTCGTTAGTCGATCACACTAACCCCCAACCTCCCCCTTTACAGTTCCTGTTTGTCTAACTCTAAGTATTCCTTGCCTATTGGCTGACAATTCATGTGACATTCCGGCTTCTCAGGGAAAACAATAAAGTGCTTGTCAAATTTAGAGTACAAAAATAAACAAAAATCACATATTTAATAAAAAAAGAGGTTAATTATGAATCGGAAAACTACAAAAAAATGAACAAAGGAAAAGAAGGAAAATGGTACAAGGTAGAAACTTGATTAAATTAGAATTTTTACGTTTTCGGATCTCTTTTATTATTTTCATTTATGAATAGAAGATATTTTTTGTTTTTAAATTTATATTAAATTAAGTTAATGAAAAAAATGAATAGCTAAATTCTACATTAGAATGAAGAGAGAAATAAATAATTAATCATTTTGACAAAGGTACAAACAGAATAGGACGAGTCACATCTACTTCATTAATTAAATATTATATATCTACCTATACATATAAAAGACTCGAACGACATCTTCAAAAGCTTATTACTAAATAAATTAATATTTTATATTTACTATACGAATTTCTCTTTATGAATCAACAACTCTGCTACTCTCGACAAAATAAAATCTTTTCAATTAGAACATGTTATATTAATTAACTAGCTGAGAAGGCCGCCTTCGGCGGAATCTTAGTGGCAAATGGCCTAGGCCCGTTGTACTCCGGTGGTGAGTTTTAAAATAATAATTTAAATTTCCTAATTTTAAAATTTTTATTTGTCAAAAACTATTAGTGGGTTTTATAATTAAAAAAAAATCACATTGCCGTTGTCGCGGAAGCCGATTATAATAAGTATAAAGATAAATACCTAGCCCCTAAAACCAGTGGTTCTTAACCTATGGGTCACGACCTAAAATTGGGTCGCGCTGAGTCGTTAATCAAATAGTTTACTAATTATTATAAGTTCAAAAATATATTTTGATTTATTCAATATTATAAAAAATGAAAATATGAAAAACACGCTATTTTTCATTAAATTTTCCTTAGATCGAAAAGTAGGTACTTTTGGTTATGTTTCTTTTTTTTTTTATTTTTTTATTTATTTATTGTCAACGGGAACAAAACCCATTTAGACACCACACCAGTAAAGTGTCAGTAGGGTTAATGAGGGAGCCAAGTTTTAGCCGTTCGAAATTATTATATGCTAGCCAGGCTCGAACCCGGATCTCCCGCTTGAACATCGTCATCAACAATATTGAAGCGGGGCCAGCGCCTTAGCCAGCACCGACAACTCGATTCCCCTTGGTTATTTTAATTGTTACAAAATAATATTATATGTGAGTTAAAAAAAGTCGTCATTGAAAATTGAAGAAAATTTCTCAAGTGTCGACTAAAAAAGGAAATTAAATTTTTTTTGACGGAGGGGGGATCACGACATGAACATATTTCTCATATTTGGATCGCAGCTTAAAAAGGTTAAGGACCACTGCCCTAAACCACAACCCTATGTGCATCGACATTAGTTTTTAGTGAATTGCTTCCTTGGAATAAAGCGTTCTTAAAATTGCAAACACGTAAGATTGAATAACAGCTACTGCTAATTCTAAACTCAACAGAGCTATTTGAACTACCAACAACCCCCCAACCATAACATTTCCCATCAATGCTTGGGTGTTAAAAATTTCTTATATAAATATAATTAATGCAAGTGAAGTGAAAGGTAAGGTTAATCAAAAAAAGGGAAGTGTCTGTTGTTAAGGGTAATTTATTGATCATAAATAAATAAATATAATTGAATCGAGGTTAAATAGGTAGTTCAAATCCTATCGGTATGCAGGCTCTGTGGCTGAACAAATGTAAATGTAAAAATTGAAAATTGGAATGACTGAAATTTAAGTACAATGATTGACTTGAAAGATCAGTAAAGAATTTAATTGGCTGAACCTATCTTTTCAGTAAAATTTAGGTACTTAAAACTTTTCAACGACAAAATATGAGCAAATAATCATAATTTTCGGGACGAGTAACGGGTCTTTCAATTTTTCGAAAATTATTAATACAATATATTTTTTTTATTTATTATCTTTTTCTTCACCTTTTTCATCCATCGTCATCAGTCCAAGTTTTTTTTTTAACTTTATATTTTCTTTATTTTGTCTCTTGATGTGAGACTCAATTTAATTCGGGGATGAGGCGCCGTCTATATCCCACCCTAAGCTCTCACCCCAAGTCCCCCATAGTTCCATCAACTGATACATTATGGAAGACACATGGTCGAAACGTCACACCCGTTCTCCTCGCCCGCCCAGGGGGCGGATTCTTGACGGGCGTCCTTTTATCTACTTCTAACAACCAACAACTAACCTTTAACCACCCCGTAAGAAAAATAAAGCGAGAGGATAGTGGTTGGGATAAGGAGGGTTGTTGGGGGGTGGACAAGACAGAACCAATATCCTCACTGTTTGTTGTTTGTTTTTTGGAGGGCCCGGGGGTTGGCGTGTGGACTAAGCACGTGACACTTTTGCACGAAAAGGGCGCTAATCCTCTCAACAAGATGAGGAGAGAAAGTCACTTCATTCCTGCTTTCTTTGCCTGTCGACAACATTTAAATAGAACGTTGGAATATTAAAAATTGTTTTTTTGATTATCAAATAATAAAAACCAAATTTATGATATGATTTCTGTTGCTGGGTAAAAATTTAAATTTAAAAATTTTAATATTTACTCAATAGTAAAAAAAAATATTAAAATTATTAATTAAAACAGGGATAGCAGGGAATTGGACAATAAATAAAAAACAGAGTTTTTATTAAATGGGCCAAACGTTTCGTCGATTTATTTCGACATCCTCAGTGGCTCATTTTTAACCGGCTTTTTTTTTAAATAAATAAATAAATAAATAAATAAATCTTTATTTCTCGACCTGCTTAGAGGCACAAGTCCTCGGTGGCTAGGTCCTCCAAACATCAATACAATCTAGCTACAACATTACATTAATAAACATCAATACAAATTAATTACAACAATTTAACAAATAATAAACAAGTAAAAAAAAAAAAAAAGAAAAGAAAAAAAAAAAAAATTAAGAAGGAGGAGGTTCTCTATTCGATGGATTTTTTTTTTTTTTTTTTTTTTTGTGCCTATGTTACCTCATATCTCCGCCAATTGTGAACCGATTTTGAAAAATTTTTTGCATTGGGTTCGGTCTAGCTTCCGATTGATCCCATTTTTTTCATTGGTATTAGACCTTTTTTGTTAGGTTTGTTCAGGCCTAACTTCTTTGTTTATGAACAGATTTCGATGATTCTTTTTTTATTGGAAAGGGGGTATCTTAGGGATGGTGCCATATTAATTTAGTCAAGTTATGATGATATGATTACTATTAATAACATCACTAAAAAGAGAAAAATAAAAATAATTTTTAAGAAAAAAATAAAACCGACTTCAAAAAATTAAATGCAACAAATAAAATACACTAAAAGGTATAAAATAATTATTATCTTATTTAGTTACAACTAAACGACGAAATATTAACATGAAATTACTTTTTGAAGTCGGTGCCAAAAAAACTATGCCTATAAGCGAGAGTACCCGCCAAACGTACTAAGTAAGATCCGTCGAGTGCGATTCATAAAAGGTATATGTTTGGCACCGACTTCAAAAAGTAATTTCATGTTAATATTTCGTCGTTTAGTTGTAACTAAATAAGATAATAATTATTTTATACCTTTTAGTGTATTTTATTTGTTGCATTTAATTTTTTGAAGTCGGTTTTATTTTTATTAAAAATTATTTTTATTACTCTTTGTCAAAGACCAATTCCACTACGAGACGAAACATCTTTAATTTTTTTACCATATTATAACTACAATACAATCTTTGCCTCAATTATTAAACTATCTTGAACTTTTTTCTCCTTTTTTACAATTAAAAAATCAAAATTCTTATAAAAAATATTTTATATTGTTTTTATTTTGATATCTAGTTTCAATTTGCGAATGCATTGTTTGTTAAAAAATAAAAACAACATAAATTTTTTATAAGAATTTTGATTTTTTCTAATTGTTAAAGTAAAAAAAAAGTTCAAAATTGTTAAATAATTGGGGCCAAGAATGTGTTGTAGTTATAATAAAAAAAATTAAAGATGTTTCGTCGCGTAGTGTAATTGTCTTTTGACAAAGAGTGATAAAATGGGCCATTGGGGATGTCGAAATAAATCGACGAAACGTCTGGCCCATTTAATAAAAACTCAGTTTTTTATTTATTGCCCAATACTCTGCTATTCCTGTTTTAATTAATATTTATTATGGATGCGAGTAATATACCATAATAAAGTTATATCCGAAAACAGAAAAATCGATAATAAGGGGCCGTTAAACAGTAAGTCGTCGTCGTGTACCCTTTGTGTATTTTTAATATTATAAAAAATACAAATTAAATTAAAATATTCTTGAAAATTCAAAATACAATTTGATAATTATTGAAAGAAAAATTTTGACTTTAACCACCTAGTTTGCACGTTTTTAATGAGAAAATCTCATCAAAATGCATGACGCTTTGAACCTTATTTCGGGATTCGTTTTCAAAAACTCTCGGAGGGATGAGAGGGCTTTATCAATTTTACAAACTCGTACTTGTCGGTTTATCGGTCAGGCTGACCAACCTACAAGCCTGGCAAAACCTGTTCAAAAATTATAATATAGCTGTTAAGCTTGTATTTTTGTCATTAAATTTATTAACACAAACAACAAATAATTACGACTTTTCGATCGTCTTATTCTGCTATCAAAATGTCTTAGTTATTTATTGTTTGTGTTTAATAAATAATAATATTTTATTTTTAACCTAAAATAAAAACAATTCTGTTACCATCGACAGTGAAATCTTTTATTCAACTAATAAATAATATTTAATTTTATGTGAGATTTGAACAAAATTTCAACCCTTAAATTCTAATTATCTATATTGTATTTCGAGATTACTTGAAAATGAAAAATGGGATCGACAGAGAATTCCTCAAGTTAATATTATGTTTTTAATTGTCTACAAAAAATTTATTTTTATTAGGATATTAATATTTGGTTAAAATTGAGGTAGCGAACTGTTAGACAGTGAATAATTATTTTCAAAGGTATTGAATTTTGATAAACCTTTCTCATTAAAAATGTGCAATTAAGTGGTTTTAACCGAAACGTTACAAAAACAAACACCGAATACCATCAAATGTGTAAAATTTGATCAGATTGAAAATTTAATAGGATTATATGCATACAATGTCAATTTTATGTGATTAATTACATACCCTATTACATGTCATCCGAACATCTTTCACGCTCTATCTATATGGATTTTACAAATACCATACATGCATGTATATTGTATATAATATAGGGTCCGATATAGAAAATGGGATATTAAAAGATTATGTTTATTTGAGGCATGTGATTTAAATCTATAGAGAATATAGATATAGAATATTTTCAATTCAATTATTTCGTAGACAAGTGAGTTATCAGAATATATATATATATATATATATATTATATATACCTATACCTATATCTATATAATAATTCAGATTAAATTCTGGGATTTTCAACGATATAATCCCGATTCAAGCATTTAATCTTCCATTCCCTGCCCCTCTGCTTGTTTCCCTACAATTCGAAAGAAGAAACGGTTTCGAAAAAAAAACGAGTCGGAATTGGAGATGGATTTTACGATCGTTGAATGCGAAAGTATAAATAGAACATGGAAATATCATTTTCATAGTTGGGAATTCAATTTTCGGATTAACGTAATCAAAAACAACAACGAAAAATTGTCAATATATAAAAAATCTAATAAAACTAAAACAGTTATTTTTGATCTTGTTATGAATTTATTATTATATTTTATAAAGATAAGAGTAAATAGATATTTTATTTAATATGGATTTACTATGAGTTAGGATACTGGGTCACTTATTTCACATTAAAATTAAAAATTAAAAGATATAACAAATTTTTTCTTTTTCAATATATATTTCGGGCTATCAACCCATCTTCAGGGAATACAGAAGGTAAACTTCTGTTACCTTCTGTATTTCCTGAAGATGGGTTGATAGCCCGAAATATATATATTGAAAAAGAAAAATTTGTTATATCTTTTAATTTTTTAATTTTAATGTGAAATAAGTGACCCAGTATCCTAACTCATAGTAAATCCATATTAAATAAAATATCTATTTACTCTTATCTTTATTAAAGATGTTTCACCTTCCACCAACACCACAATCTCTACTGATTATTATATTTTAAATTAAATTAGACTTAGATTTTTAACTCAAAATAAATGATCTGGAATTGCATAGGCTAGAGTCGAGTAGTTGAGTCAAACCAGTCTTAAGTTTCTATGGTCTATGATGTTGGGGTTTATACGCGTTAGAGCATCAACTATAACATTATAAAATAAGTGTAAAATTTTAGAAGATTTTTAAAATATAGAAGATGTACTTGATCCTAAAGTCTCATTAAAAAATCAAAATAAATATAGAAATCAATTAATGTTTGAAGGGAGTTCGGGACAGCTATCTATCTGGTTGATCTTCGAAAAAATCTTTTGTTTTTCTGCAGAGTGACAACGTCTGCATACCAAATTTTTTAATATAAAAATCGTTAATAATGAGGTTAATTTCGAATAAAAATCTTTGTTTTGATAATATTAATAAAAAGAATATTGAGATAAACTTTTTCTCATTATAAAAACATTTATTTAACACAAAAACGATTTCAACTGTTCAAAAGTTCTAGTGCTTTTGTCATATTCTGTTGGCTGCAAATAACTTTTTATTTTTTACATTTATGAATAACTAATTAACTAGACTGTCAAATCTATTGAAAAGTGTATCACTCGATTCATAAAAGTTGAATTATTGATGTGTATATTTTTGTTGAAAATGGTTTAATTTGTATAGAAGTTATAGCCCTTTTAAAAGCTAGGTCCATTTAATTCCATGATAAAAGGACAATTTTCAATAATTTATTTCTCGGTAATGAGAAAGACGATCAACTTGAAATTTCGTGAATAAATATTTAATACATCAATGATTCGATGGTAAAAATTTGAGAAATTTCTTATAAAAATGATAAACAATCACGAACCCCCTTAAGCTATTTGCCAAGGCAAAAAGCTTTTTGCCTGAAATAACTATTCGTCTAAGACAAATATACGCTTCCATTACTCTTCTAAGTATTAAATGCTTGAGCATACTTTTTAACCGATTTCAAAAAAGATTATCAACTCGATAATTATACTTTTTCTATTTCGGTTTCGTAATATGCTCGTTAATTTTTTTATTTAAAAATAAACTTTTCCACCCTATGCTTGTTAATTTTAAACAAAAATAATTGTAAAAAATAATGAGCTAGTAAAGATAGTATTTAATACCCTTTTATTAAGGCTTCAACATCATGTCTTTTGCAAAACTAGTCATTCATTACACATCTCATTTCAAACACTTAAAACTACAATAAAAAAGTTTTAGAAACCTAATATTTTATAATACTATACAGTCATTCATAAAAATTACCACCTAGTTGCTGATCTTGTAGATAAAAAATCGATTTCAAAATGTGCGTTGAGAACCGTCCTGCGATATTCAGGACGTCCCATTTCTAGGGCCCTGGAAGAAGTGTCTCACGAAAGGTGAGTACGAGTCTTTAATTGTCTCGTTATAATATTTAATTTGGTATTTGCACTTTGAACATTAAATGAAGATTTACTAATTTATATCAAAACAGCTGCGCTTTATTTTACCAACTTTATTAATAAACCTTCCACTGTTTCACTGTTTCTGCAAATTTCATGTCCTCTGACGCTTAACCAAAATTTAGATGGGTCCCGTTTTTTCAGCCCAGTCTCCTATTTGATCTGTTATCCAAAGTTGGGGATCCTAATTCAGACGGTTGAATAAATTACGAGCCCCATGCGATATTTTGATCCTGGATTTTTTGCTTGTAATGATTGGATTAACTTTTCTTTCTGACTGTACATTTTGATGACGATTCTTTTTTGCTTGCAGCTTAAACAATATATGAATATACTTTTCTTTCTGACTGTATTTTTTGAAGTATTTATTGAAACGACAGCATATTATTTTTTCTATCCGCCTGTTAAGTTTTGATCTCATTTATATTTTACCTTCGACCTGGTATTCATAGTATTTACTTTACTACTAGACTATATTTTCATTTCGATTCTTTTTTTTTAAGCTGCAATTTAGATGGGTCCCGTTTTTTTCAGCCCTGTCTCCTATTTGATCTGTTCACCAAAGTTGGGAATCCTAATTCAGACGGTTGAATTACGAGCCCCATGCGATATTTTGATCCTGGATTTTTTTCTTGCAATGATGGCCATTTTTGGATTAATTTTTCTTTCTGACTGTACATTTTGATGTCGATTCATTTTTGCTTGCAGCTTAAACAATATATGAATATACTTTTCTATCTGACTGTATTTTTTGAAGTATTTATTGAAACGACAGCATATTATTTTTTCTATCCGACTGTTAAGTTTTGATCTTATTTATATTTTACCTTCGACCTGGCATTCATAGTATTTTCTTTACTACAAGACTATATTTTCATTTCGATTCTTTTTTCATACCTAATAAAAGCGTTGGGGATTCAATACGAAAAGAAAGAAAAAATCACTTGTTGAAAGAAGTTTATTCCATGATTTCAGATTTATTGCAATTTAATTATCAATTCTTTATCATTATATATAAAAATTACATTTAAATTAATATATTTCTACAGCTTTATTTATTTATAATTTAATATTTACCGAAAAAAAGAATAAAGAAATTAAGTAAATATTTGTCGACGACGATCAAAAGAACGACACAGCCCTTTTGGCCATCCGACAAGATCATCATCAATCATGATACAGTTTTAATTAATGTCAAATTATTAATTTCCTATCAGTGAAATCCAAAACATCATGCACCCCCCAACTCTCAACCGCCTCTAATCCCCTCTCGAAACCGACCTTTTTATTATGATTACGTTCAGGGATAAAAATAACATTTCTAATGTTGTCAATGACTTTGGAAAATGGTTTCGAGCGGAAGGTGACAGGCGGTGTCAGAAACCACCCCTACTCGTCCGTCCACCCTCTTTGAAAAAAACTCTCCGAACCAAAGCCCATTATAACCTGTCGTGTCGTTTGAGGGGTTTTTTTGGATGAATTTCAAAGCTATATGCTGACATTGATCTCCTCCGGAGACAAATATTCATTTTGATCAGAAAAGATGGGCATGACTGAATATTGATTTTAAATTTTGAAAGTATGGAAGTTTTTTCTAACGTGTATATTTCCTGGTCCTACGATTTTAATCTCATAAGTATTAGTCTGTTTGAAGTTTATTTGAAAAGAAATTGATAAAATAAGTAGTTTTAGAATTAAAAAAAAAATGAATAATTATGAATGAATTTTTTATATTGTAAAAAATTCCCATTATTAACCTAGGAAGGTCGCAGTTCTGTGTATGAACTAAACAACTAACGCGAAAAGGAAAAATGGCATTCGATCTAAAGAGCTTATCTGGCGGGAGGATCTGTCGGCTAGTTGGTAAGCCACTCTTCGCGTAAAGGAGAGAGACACGGGTTCGAGTCCCGTCGGATGCTCAAATTATTTTTCCTTTTCAAAAAATCAAAAAATAATAAAATAATTTTCTAAATGTAGAATTAACATAAGAAATTATTGATCATATTATTTAACTTTCGCTGTTCAAATTGATTTAAGAAAAAATTAAAACTAAAACTTTAAAAAGTTAATTTGTCTCAAAACATAAGTAACTATACTTTAAATAGAAAACGCCGCAAAAAGGAAAAATGACATTCAATCTAATGAGCTTATCTGGCGGGAGGATCCGTGGCCTAGTTGGTAAGCCTCTCTTAGCGTAAAGGAGAGAGACACGGGTTCGAGTCCCGACGGATGCTGAATTTATTTTTCTTTTCAAAAAATCAAAAATAATAAAATAATTTTCTAAATGTAGAATTAACATAAGAAATTATTGATCATATTATTTAACTTTTGCGGATCAAATTGCTTTAACTAAAGTATAATTATTATAACACGAGATTTTTTCTAAAGTCCAATTTATGGTAGTATTTATTGATAAAATTCAAAATTTTTTAGCAAACATGATTAAATAAACAAAAATATGCTATTTATTATATGTTTGTTTATTATTTATTTTATGGAATCACAGAGTTTGAAATTATATACGTATATATATATAGATTGTATATTTTTTTGGAAAATAATTTTTCTATCCGATTTCGAATAAACAATCCGATGCATCCTAAACATATAAATAATATTTATTTTAGTATATATATCTTTTTGATGATATCTGATACGATCAAAGAGTAAATGACACCATTTTAAATAAAAATAATTTTTTCTAATCACAAATATTTTTTTTTCAAAGTTAAAAAATATTGACAAGCTAACGTTATAATGCATATAAACAAATTTGAGTATTCGAAATAATTATGAGTTTTTTTTAATTAACTTTTTTATTAAATAAATAATATATTTGTTTATATTTTTGATACATCAAAATCTTTTCAATTATACCAGTACTGTTACTTGTCAGCCTTTATTTTTAATGCCAATCACCGCTATAGTGACTTTTGTTTTATTTATTTCGTTTGAGATGTTTGTTTAGTTAATATTAAATAATTATTGTAGAAAAAGTGTTTTGAGTAAACAATTTTTATACCACCACAGCTTTAAGAAATTTATTAATTGTAATTTTATTACAACTTGGCGGTTGTAAGTTTATCAATTTAATTCAACCCGCCGAGTTCTTGTTTGATAACGTCGTCTAAGCTCTATAATGAATCTCGGCGGTGTATCTTTAGATATTCGAGGGTCACAGACATAAAGAAATTTCGCTATTAATGAAGAGCATCCATCATAATTTTTAGACGTTGGTAGGAAGGGATTGTCGGGGGTTTCCCTGATACTGTAAAACGCTGCAGGATACTTACTATAGATCCGAATGGCGCCGTCCGTCTCGCCTCGGGGATTTTTCGCTACGCATTTATACGTGCCGTAATCGCGTTCCTGAAAATTATACACTATACCATTATTATTAATAGCAGGATATTAATTTTTATATTATCTTTGGACAGAATGGGCTCAAAGGATCTCAGAGGTGCATGCGAATGTCAATTAGGTGTTCTTTATTTTCTATAATTCATCATTTGAATCAGGATATGAATGTGTATCTAGGTTAAAAAGTTAACAAAGTATAGATATATAAATATAAGTATGATTTAACAAAGACTTATTTCTACCCTAAAATATTATGAGAATATATTTTACTTAAAATACACGTTAAAAACGCTTTATGAACGATTAAAAGTCTAACTATAGAGTTTAAATGTTACAAACTTTTGTCTGGATTTGTACAATATACATATCAAATCTTGTTTGAGGCTACGTTTGATGTTTCAATTCCGAATGCTCATAAGAGTCGGAATTTTTATGAATAATTTGCTCATATTTGAAAATTGAAACCTATACAGTTAGTAATAAATTTTTGTCAGTCTAGCTCTAGATCAGTGTTTATCAACCTGTGTGCCTTGAGAGATTGTGAAATGTTCCGCAAGGGTTTTTGACAAATAATTAAAATTGCATGGGTTTTGTAACTTTGAAATAGTATTTGTAATTACCTCAACACTTACTAAAAAATATTTTTAAATTAAGTTATAAGATCTTAGGAAATTGGATTAATAAATTGAATTTAGAGTTTTATATTGAATAAGACTGCTGATGCATAGCCACATCATGTTTACTATATTTGTGACTCAATTGTCTGATATTATTATACGAAACATTGTATTTTTTTTAATTTATCTTATTGTTAAATACATTAATTTTTCTTCACAGTTAAAACAAAGAACTAAAGAAACCACAATTGTGTTGAAGAATAAGTCGCTGAAGAAGTCGAAAATATAGTGACGAAACGTGCGTCTTAATCAATATAAAACTCTGAATTCACTTTATTTATCCAATTTCCTAAGATCTTATAAATTAATTAAATTATGGATACGATTCACCAAAAAATATTTTTAAATTTAGTTTGTGTGCCGTAAATAATTACAGATATTTTTAGTGTGCCGTCAACCAAAAAGGTTGAAAATCATTACTCTAGATGATTAACTAAAGAAGATTTGACTTATATTTATTGAAAATGAATTACTATAAGAATTTAACATTTTAATTGACTACTCGAGAGGATCCCAGGGTTGGGGGGATTGAATTGGAAATAAATATTATCGGAAAAGAGGTTTTTTTATTTAATTAGTTTTTTCCTCTTATTAAAAACAAGGACTAAAAGATGATCAAGGACTAGTCGATGGTGGAGAACTAATCTCCGGAATCGAAGCTCAAAAACAATGTATACTTACACAAATTCATGTAAAATAATTGGTTTAATAAAATTTATAAAAAAAAATGACTACTCATTCTTCAAGTCTTAATTTTCAAATATGAACAAGTTATTCGTAAAGTCTGACTTACTGCGCTTATTCCGCGATACCGGTAATAATATAAATCAAATCCATAAATATAGAATGGATAAAAATGAAATTATTTTGAAAATATATGTAGTCTATACCGCTGATCGTATTTTTTTTCAATTCCTAGCTTGGCCTCGTGATAACTTCTATGCGGGTAATATATTTTTTCCCCCAGTTAAGTCCTCCTGGCTTATAAGCAAAAAGCACTGAGTGTAATTTGTTTGGATTTGAAATCACTAAACAATAGCCTCAAAAACCATGACAACTTACCGTGATATCAGATTAATGGATTGTATAAAAAGTGGATTTGCTGTAATTCTATTGGAACTATTGAGGTTTTCAGCCCCTAAAATTATATTTACTTAATTGTTCAATTAATATTTTTTTAGTTTTATTCACATTATCATGATAGCTCTTTTAAAAAATATTTAATGTTCATGCCAATTAACTCATTGTTATGTTTCTATTTATAATAAAAATATTATTATAAGATAGATTTGAATGTCCCCTTGTTGAAATTGATCTGTATCAAAATTGCTAACAGTATCCGAACTTAACTTATTGACAACCCCAAGTCAGCTACCAGTTAATGCATTCAGTGATTAGTGTACTCTTTAGAGATTAATGGCTCCTGTTTCCAGACCCTATTTGCTTAAGTATAGACCCTGGGAGAATAATATTAATATATAAATATTATTATACTATTATATATGATCGAGAATTAGTTTCAGGTAATAATAATGTGAGCCCTTGTCATCTTGGTTAACATATGCATATGTACATACACACAAAGCCCTTTATGCAGATAACTCCCTCAGGATTCAGGCGAAGAGCACCATATTCCAATAGGGGGACACGACAACTAGCCCTTTATCCGCTTTACTAATTATTCATTTTACTTTGGTGCATATAGCACCACTAATTATTAATCAAATGAACTGGTACTTTGCATGAAAAAATTTCTAAAAATATCGATAGAATATATATAAATAACGAACAATCCTCAAAGTATCAAAGTTACCCAATGATGTATAAACCCTGAACTACCCTATGCAAGTTAAACCCAATTAAACAAACTAGGTCTGACTTAAGTTTTCATTCAAGACTTCTCTAAATTTTTGAACAACTAAACTGAAATGTTCTGGAAACTTTATATAGATTCTAGATTTTTCGATGGTTTCTATTGTGTTCTAATGAATTTTTCTAGTAACTTGTTGCGATTTCGAGAAACATGCCGAATACTTTAATGACATTCTATAAGACTCTAGAACAGTGGTCCCCAAACTTTTTAGAGATAGGGCCACATGTGAACACTGAAAACTATTGACATATTAGCATATTATTAATGCTATTGATATGATATGAATAGTAGGAACTGGACAAAATTAAAAACACAGAGTTTCGTCAGTTTATTCTGACTTCCTCAGAGGCCTATTTTATCACTCTTTGTCAAAAAACAATTTCACTAGAAGATAAAACATCGTTAATCTTTCTTTAAAATGTTCTTGGCTCAAATTAATCAACAATCTTCGAAGCGACTTTTCTTTAACAATTAAAAAAAATTTGTCGTGGTTTTTATTGAGAGATCATTATGTGTAAATTAAAAATTAAATATCACAACGACGCGTCATCGCCCCTATAGAACAACTCGCGATCCAAAATTTTTATTTGTTAACGAAAAGACGCTTCCAAGATTGTTGATTAATTTGAGCCAAGAATATGTTAAATAAAGATTAATGATGTTTTGTCTTATAGTGAAATTGTTTTTTGACAAAGAGTGATAAAATTGGCCACTGAGGAAGTCAGAATAAACTGACGAATCGTCTGACCCATTTAATAAAAATTCTGTTTTTAATTTTGTCCAATTTCCTACTATCCCTGTTACTAATTTACTATGGATGCAAATGATGCAACATTAATATTTAATATAGTGACAATTTCGGAATTAATTCTGTACTACCCGCGGGCCGGATGAAAAAGTTTCAAGGGCCGGATTTGGCCCACGGGCCGTAGTTTGGTGACCCCTGCTCTAGAATGTTCTGGTGTATTATATAAAATATTGAAAATAAATTTGAGGCAAATATTGAAAAAATAATTCAGGGGACACGGGATGAAATCTGACTCAGGGGCCCCGACAGTCTTAAAACAGCACTGCCACATAATATAATACAGAATTCATGATGGGTTGTACTCTGATTTATATAAATAAAAAAAAAAAAAAGAAAAAAACTCCCTCACTCACCTGAATATTGGTAATGGTAAGTCTCATATGCGTTTTATAGGACGGTGGGCCAACGGTATTCTCGCCGCTAAATTTTTTCGAATCGTGTATCATATGACCATCATCTCTAGTCCAGTAGTTTAATGAAGTTGGATGCGCCTCGGTGACACACTCGAGAGTGACATTGTAGTTGAGAGGAACGCCAACCAGCTGATGCGGAATCCACAACATAGGCGGAACTGCAAAATGACAGAGAGAAAGACCACACTAAATTACAAATCAACATTTAAATTACAGGAGGCTCTCAAGCGAGTAGAATTTCCCTCTTGCCCCGAGTCCCTGGATTGGCCCCAGGGTCACTTTTTTATTTCGATTCAAATGGTAAATGAAATAAATATTATTATTAAATCGGAGAGGGAAATGAGATTTCATTTTGCGGAAAGGTTTTAATTTTAAAAACAAAAAAATGAATTCTAATGCTAAATAAATGAGTGAGGAATGTTGATTGAAATTGCAATAGCTGTTATTTAATGTAGTTTTGAAAATTTAATCTAATAGCTAACTAAAATAAATATAAACTACTGTGCAAAATTATCACATCGCTACTACAGTAGAACCTAGATTATCCGAGGTAATTGGGAGGGAAGACTTCGGATAACCGAAAACTCGGATTATACGGTTGAACATGAGAAAACCATTGAGGTGCAATTTTCCCCGTCATTTACGTCTTTGTAGAGTCATTTTGGAGCCATGCTTACTTCAAAATCTATTTTATTTGAGTTTAAATATTTTTTTTCCAAACAGCGTCAGGTAAAAACACCACCTGAAAATGTCTACTACTGTATCAGACCGTCACTTAAGGGAGTTCGAGACTGATTATCTATCTGGTTGATCTTCGAAAAAATCTTTTGTAATTTTGGAGAGTGACAACATCTGCATACCAAATTTTTTAATAAAAAAATTGTTAATAATGAGGTTAATTTCGAATATAAATCTTTGTTTTGATAATATTAATAAAAAGAATATTGTCTCGAAACTAACAATCAAAGACTTGGACCACTTTCCTAATTATTATGGGCACACATATATATACCTATATACACTCATGGACAAAATTAGCGGAACAAAAAAAGCTATGATTCGATTTAAAGCGATGACTCTTATCTTTTAGTTTCTTGATTAATTTGTTAAAATATTATTTTTAATCTTTCTTTTAATCATTTTAATAACTCACTTAAATATTTATTTTTCCTCAAATTTCACATGTTATTTAAATTTTATAAAATTTTCTTTATTAGATATACCTTCCGCTAATTTTGTCTATGACTATAACTGTGTTTATTTATGTAGTTTACGAATTTACCTGACTATTAGGATCGAGACTGATCCCGTTTTAACCGAATAAACGGGCCTTCACTGTGTCAATATTATCTCTTTATATCTATAGGTATATTCAGTATTTTAATATGACTGCGTTGTGAAGGCAGGACGAGAAATCAAATTAAGTGTTAATTTAAGAAGTTTGAAATGGCAATGTGAAAATTCTCTTTTAATTAATTAATATCACTGGAATGTTAAATTTTGTACGATTTTCTTGGCAGGCCAACCTCTTGGAAAATATTCATTGGTGTGATATAAAATACGAATTAAATTAACGCTATCCCGTTTTAGATGGCTCTAATTAAAATCCATAAGTAGCCGGCAGAAGATTAAATTATCCCATTAGAATGTGGATAATTTTATCTTCCAACACGCTAGGCCACGCCTCTCCATCTACCAATTCAACATCTTTATAAATCTTGAAGTTTTCCATTAAGAAGATAAATATGAATCCAAAAGACAATGACGTTTATTTAATTTTCGGGGAAATTTATAAAATTCTTAATTTTTTAAATTAATGATATTTAATCAATTTCTCTACTTTAAATAAATATTGTATAACAAAAATAATTTTTAAGAAAAAAATAAAACCGACTTCAAAAAAATTAAATGCAACAAATAAAATACACTAAATGGTATAAAATAATTATTAACTTATTTAGTTACAACTAAACTACGAAATATTAACATGAAATTATTTTTTGTACTAGGTACCAATGCGATTCATAAAAGGTATATGTTTGGCACCGACTTAAAAAAGTAATTTCATGTTAATATTTCGTAGTTTAGTTGTAACTAAATAAGTTAATAATTATTTTATACCTTTTAGTGTATTTTATTTATTGCATTTAAATTTTTTGAAGTCGGTTTTATTTTTTCTTAAAAATTATTTTTATTTTCTCTTTTTAGTGATGTTATTAATAGTGATCATATTATCAGAACTTGACCAAATTAATATGGCACCATCCCTAAGATACCCCTTTCCAATAAAAAAAGAATAATCGAAACTGGTTCATAAACAAAGAAGTTAGGCCTGAACAAGCCTAACAAAAAAGGTCTAATACCTATGAAAAAAATGGGACCAATCGGAAGGTAGAATGAACCCAACGCAATTTTTTTTTCAAAATCGGTTGACAATTGGCGGAGATATGAGGTAACATAGGCACAAAAAAAAAAAAAAAATCAGTCGAATAAAGAACCTCCTCCTTTTTGAATTTGTTTAAAAATCATTCTTAAATGAAGAACTCTATCAGGTTGACCTCCCTTAGAAAACTAGAAAATTTGATACAATTCTAATTTATTCACTTTTATTTCTAACTTCCTTTTTAAAAGACAAAAATCCAAGATAAGATAAATTGATTTTTTTAAAGCAATTTGCTTTTGGCGATAGGCGTGATAATTATTTGAGTTATAAAGAATCACATATAATGGAATTTTCACCTGCGAATGTAATAACTAAACATTAAAGCAGATAATAAAAGAGTGAAGATAAAAGTAAATAAATATTATATGAAATATTCATTTACTATGAGTTAAGATTTCTAGGTTACTTGTTTCACAATAAAAGAGTGTGTCTTCTGCTGGTAAAATCAATTTTTTAATTTATTTATAACGAAACTATAGTTTCGAGGGCTTACCCTCTTAATCATTCTAATACAATTGATTCCCAGGAATTGATATGTAGAGCCCTCGAAACTATAATCTCTCTATAAATAAATTAAAATAATTATTTTTCCAGCAGAAGACACACTCATTTAATGTCTTTGATTTATAAAAATTCTGCTACCCTCGGCAAATAGAAACTTTAAATTTAAAAACTAATCAGCTAAAATGTGTTTTTTTCAGTTGGTGTTGTAATAGACCCGTGACAACATCTACATTCACGTGCAATTAAAGGTAAATAAATCTTAATTTATATATTTAATTAATTCAATTGATTTCTATATAATATTAGTAATTATTTTGATTTATTTATAATTTCTTGGTGGGTTCATATGCAGATAATAACTATAATGATTAAATTATATGAATTTTAAAAATGTATCTAGGGGATGATTGATTTTAAGAAATAATCTTAAAATAACATATTGGTATATACTTATTAAAAAATTTTTCAATTTTTTATTTCTATCATTATTCTTAAAAAATCAAACAAAACCAACAAGTTAAAACAAAAACATAATTCAGATAAACAACCGTCGATGTGATTACCTATTGCAAAAATGGACACTACTACTCTTTTTTGCTCACTTTGATTTGTTTGTTTAAAAAAAGGGATATTTATATGTGTGTTAATATATGGTATATTATCATATTTACTTTATCATACAAGGTCAAAAACTACTGTAAATATCAAAACGAAATTTCACATGCATATGCATTCTATAAGACCTTATGAAAATGACTTGATACTGATTAAATAGAGTGGAGGTTCTATAGCAAATAATTATAAATTAAAGAGAAGAGCTAGGTGTATGGTCATGTGGATGGTCAGATCAGTTTATTTATTTTATATCTAAATATAAGTCCTAGATACTATAATCGATTTGTACGAAATTTCACATGCATATGCATTCTATATGACTTATGATAAAAATAATTTTTAAGAAAAAATAAAACCGACTTCAAAAAATTGAATGCAACAAATAAAATACACTAAAAAGTATAAAATAATTATTATCTTATTTAGTTACAACTAAACGACGAAATATTAACATGAAATTACTTTTGAAATCGGTACCAAAGAAACTATACCTATAAGCGAGCATACCCTCCAAACGTATTAAGTAAGATCCGTCGAGTGCGATTCATAAAAGGTATATGTTTGGCACCGACTTCAAAAAGTAATTTCATGTTAATATTTCGTAGTTTAGTTGTAACTAAATAAGATAATAATTATTTTATACCTTTTAGTGTATTTTATTTGTTGCATTTAATTTTTTGAAGTCGGTTTTATTTTTTCTTAAAAATTATTTTTATTTTCCTCTTTTAGTGATGTTATTAATAGTGATCATATCATCAGAACTTGACCAAATTAATATGACACCATCCCTAAAATACCCCCTTTCGAATAAAAAAAGAATAATCGAAATCGGTTCATAAACAAAGAAGTTATGCCTAAACAAACCTAACAAAAAAGGTCTAATACCTATGAAAAAAAATGGGACCAATCGGAAGGTAGACTGAACCCAATGCAATTTTTTTTTTCAAAATCGGTTCACAATTGGCGGAGATATGAGGTAACATAGGCACAAAAAAAAAAAAAAAAAAAATCAGTCGAATAGAGAACCTCCTCCTTTTTTGAAGTCGGTTAAAAATGACTTGATAGTGACCAAAATGATTGGAGGTTCTTTAGTAAATAATTATAAATTAAACAGAAGGGCCAGGTTTATGGTCACGTGGATGGCCACATCAGTTGATTTATTTCTTTAAAACTTGATTTTATTTTTTTTTATTTTTAAAGATTATACTTTAAAGTAGGTAGAGTTTGATTGCTTGCTCAGTTGATCATCTTTTGGGCCCAAAATTCATTTGAAAACCATTACCTTTTTAGTTTATTAAATGACCTTTTATTTAAAGATGTTAATAAGGATTATACAATGAAGGTGCAACACTAGAAAGTTATTATTTGTTTTTAATTAATTTCTCTCTTGTTCATTTGTAATTTTATTAAATAATTCAAATGAAAATCCGAAATTAACTTATTGTTCGTTTGTCAAATTAAAGCCAGATGTAGATAAAAACGGTGATGGATCGGAGTAAATAGAAGTAGCAAACAATTATTTCATAATTAAACCCAAGGGACTCGCACCCCCTTCAGCATGTGAAATGCTTATGGGAATCCTCTTTAATACCTTGCGGTGGTTGCAAAAGCACGGGTGCAAGATCGTTTGATCTTGATATGCACAGAATACAAGTTGTACCCGGGGTCATAATGAACAAGTTCAACCGAAGAGAAAGAGGGAAGAGAGTTATCAACTGTCCCAGTTGAAGGGATGGAAGCTGTTTCCAAAATAGCCTCTTCAAAATTATTCAGCAGACAACCGAACCGAAACTCTGAAATGAATAATTCATTTAGGAAATTTAGTTAATTTGAGTGATTTTTAATTGATTTGTCTGTTTAGGATGAAAATGAACTCAAGTTAGGAATTTTTGAAAAAAGTTAATTGAAAGTAAATCATCTTTTAGTAAATACAGGTTTTGGTGGTATTTGATCATTTGCTAGATTTGCAAAATAAATAAATTGAGACGTTCTGATGTGGCCATCCACTTGACTTTACCATACAATTCTGGTTGAGTTTGGTACAAGGGGCTAGATTTTTATTTTTTGTCCCCCCCCTCCCTCCCATTTTGTGCGGTTAGTTTTTGCATTTTTAGAATTCTGGTAGCCCACTGGTTATATATAATTTGGTTGAGTTTGCTAAAATGGCGTGGATTTTTATTCCCCCCTCCCCCTAATTTTGGCCCAGAAAAAAATATTTTCGTTATTATATGTTTATTTTATAGTATATTCGATTTTTCTTGTTTTTTTCATTTGAAAATATCATAATTTTAAATTTTAACCCCCCTCAATTTTTGGTCGATATTCACCAAAATCTATTAAGCTCTTTGAACTCAATGCACCACAACTACCTGCTAAATTTGGTTTTGATATTCACACTAGTTTTTGAGCTAGCTCGTCCACAAAATTTGTTAACGCACAGACTAACAGACATTTTGACAAAACAGTTATTATCTCAAAAAATATAATTTTTTCTATGTTCACTTATTATACTTTTTTTGTAGACCGAAATGCAATGGTTTGGTCCAATTTTTTTGATCAAAATAGTTTCAACCGTTTTTTAGATATTTCGAAAAAAGAAGAAAAAAAAACACTTTTTTTATGCACGATTACAATACTTGTATGATAAATTAAAAATAATTGAAATTCTTTTATAGACTTCAAAGTTTTGCCATTGTTAGGCAGGTGCACCAGATGGACTTGAACAGGGCCCACACAGTATCAGGAGAAGTTTTCTTGGAACGTTTGGAATTTTTAATAAAATATTAATTTGTATATTTATTCGTTAGACTCTATTGAGTTTCGAAGTTTTGAGAATCCTCATCAGTCTTTTTTATTTGAAATATTCTATCTGTTATTTCTAATGGGTTCAAATATGAATTTAGGTAAATTTTTACAAATCGTTTGTTGAATGACCAGCTTACTATTACATTCATAAATATACCTACATAGATTTACAGTTATATATATTACAACCTCATTGATTTCTTCATATGAACCATGAAAATTCTCAGTAAAGTAAATATTTTCAAATAAATACTCCTATATTTTTACTTCCGCATTTATATTTTATAGAATATAGTAATGTGAAGTATTGCGATGGCCTGACTGGTTTATTCTTATAATCGATATAAATTTGCTATTTATTTTTACATAATTATTATCTATTCATTTTGAATAAATTCTATTAGACCTTTTTTCTTCCTCCCTAATTAATTTATTTTTAAAAATAACACGAATTTAACACGTAGCTGGGACCTTCAAAGGCTCGTCACGACATTGAGTTTTGGTACTCGCTTTTTCAAATTTGTATAGAATAAAAGAAAAATAATCAAATTACTTTTCCAATGTGGAAATTACGAAATCATTAATGAAAATTGACGTTTCGAATTCTATTCTGAACTTCTTTTTTGTATCGATTGTTTGATATAATTAAAGTTGTAATTTGCATAAATTTATCATAGATAGCCAATTAAAAATGGTTTCAGAATGAAAATCTGAAACCCTGTAGTAATCAAAAGGAAAACATTAATTTGAATTAAAGTTGTATTCAAAAATGTTGGTGTCCTCTATGTTTAATTCTTAAAAATAAAATCGTAATGAATTGGTCCCAAGGAATTTAATTTTTCGGTTGAAAATCACTCGTTACCTTACGACCGGTAGATCAAGAAACATCCTCCACTCCAGTCTCTCGCCGGTCTAATTCGTTACTGTTCTTGAAAAATAAATAAATATAGATTTTTTTAATTGAGAAACGATGGAAGGCAGCCCAAAGATAGAGAAAAAATCTCTCGAATAAAATACATTTATTGGACAGTCATTTTTTTTCTCACTAAAAAACCAACGTTTCTGAGGATCTTACCTCCTTCTTCAAGGTTTAAAAGGGGATCCTTGGACTGATTTCCACCGCTTCTCAATTAAAAT
Source organism: Forficula auricularia (assembly GCA_024734495.1). Lineage (NCBI taxonomy): Eukaryota > Metazoa > Arthropoda > Insecta > Dermaptera > Forficulidae > Forficula > Forficula auricularia. Next base: position 22,264,888 of record JALMQS010000030.1, on the reverse strand, counting down.
TTCTAGCAGTCCGTCTCTCTCCGAATATATTTTTTTTAAGCCAATTTATTAAAATAAAATTAGGACCATACTAAACACGTTTTTCTTTAATTAGTTTTTTAACATCAAATCATTATATCATATATTTTTAAAAATTTCGTGAATAAAGTTTTAGTCCCATTTTGATTTCTGATTTGATTTTCACCAATTTTTGCTAATAGACCTAAATTTATAGTGTTTGAATTTCAAACTTAATATTAGCATCACTTTTCGCCTAGCGGGTAGTGGAACTCTCCCCAAATGAAACATCAGGTTACATAACTTCACGGGGCTCCCATTAAATAGGCATTGACGAATTAATTTCATATACATTAATTCCATATAAACCTTTATAAATAAATATTTAATTTGTTATTTATATTAACAATTAAACGTTAACCGATGGGGCAGGTGCCTCCGGACCGAACGCCCGGTAAGCAGTTGATATAATAATAAAAAAACTTCAAAAAAAGTAAAAACACGGACTTGTTCTAATAAATATATTTTTTGAAAAGTTTTTTATTAATATACCAACTGCTTAGCGGACATTTGGTCCTGAGGCACCTGGATCCTGCGGGTGACTTTTTAACGTTAAATAAATGTTTTCGGAAATATCCGTTAGTGACGGACTGACCTCTCTAGTATGCGTATGGAAACAACAATGAAATATTTATTATTATTATTCAGTTCCATAATCAGTATTAGATATAACAAATTAGAGGAATAAAAGGTAACAATTAAACACCATGTTAAATCACATAACCAATCGCAACGTTTCGTTAATTTATTGTTGCCTGATAAAGCTACAATAAATTAGCGAAACGTTACGATTGGTCGTATGATTTAAGGGAGTTCGAGACTGCTTATCTATCTTGTTGATCTTCGAAAAAATCTTTTGTATTTCTCCAGAGTGACAACTTCTGCAGACCAAATTTTTTAATAAAAAAATTATTAATAATGAGATTAATTTCGAATAAAAATCTTTGTTTTGATAATATTAATAAAAACAATATTGAGATAATTTTTTTCTCATTATAAAAACATTTATTTAACACATAAACTATTTCAACAAATAGAGTTATTAGTGCTTTTGTCATATTATGTTGGCTGCAAATAACTTTTTATTTATACACTTATGAATAACTAATTAACTAGACAGTCAAATCTATTGAAAGATGTATAATTCGATTAATAAAACTTGAATTATTGATCTGTATAGCTTTGTTTAAAAGATTGTTCCATTAACTTCCATGTTAAAAGGACAATTTTTAATAATTTATTTCTCGGTAATGAGGATATGCAATCAACTTCAAATTTCGGAAATAAATATTTAATACATCAATTATTCGATGATAAAAATTTGATAATTTTCTTATAAAAATGATATACAGTCCCGAACCTCCTTAACACGGTGTTTAATTGTTTCCTTTTTTCTGATTTGTTATATCTCTAGTAGCACAATATTTCAAACTAAATAGTAACTATATAGTGCCTACATAGATTTCGAGAATCTATATAGCCCCTATAAAGTTACTATATAGTTTGAAACATTGTGCTACTAGGGATCTGATATATTTATGATTTTATTTTAATTCTTAACATAATTTATTTTAATATATTATTTTATTATTCTGCATTTTCAAACCAGTTTTTTCTAACACTTTGGATTTTCCCGAAAACTCGAGAACGGTATTTTGTAGAAATTCCTTTCATGTGCCAAATTATTTTCATTTCTAACACAAAGAACTGCATAGATTTCTAATTTTAAGATAATTAATATTCACAAAAAATCAAATCTCTTGAATGGTTTTAGTTGATTACCTCATAAAATTAAGTTGGTATTTTCAAGCTGCTCCTTTGTGTCAAGTTTCTCTTTCTGACACAAACCGTATTTTGACATAAAATGTTAAATAACCAGCACGCGCAAAGATCGTTTGAAATCGTTCCACTGTTACATCCAATTTTATTAAAATTTTATTATCCTTTAGTTAAGCAACTTTTAGGTTTCTAATTATGATGCTAATAAGTTTTAAGGAAAAGTTTTTTAATATAAATAATAATAATAATTTAAATAATTTAAACTGTTTGATTGTATAATATAAATAGATTTGAATTTTAGTAAATTTAGAAACTAGTTATTTCCCTCTCTAATTTTCCAGCTTGATATTAAATATTCAATCGAGGTCAGTTGGAACCAAGTTAAATCATGAAACTTTGAATAAATAAAGCGGGGGTCCAGAAAATCAATTCTTATTTAGCTTGATTAGCAATCCGCATTAGAAATCGATTTTCATTCCCAATGTCACTAGTACTTTTATTTATAGCATATTTAATTTAAGTACACACAATGGTAAAAACATTTTAGTTTTATTAGATGATTTTGATATAAACCACATTACCATATGCATTGTTAGATATATTTATTAAAAAAATTAATAAACATACAATTAATGACGTTTCGATCACTTCGTTTGTAATTGTTTTCATGTCCAATTATGAAACATTTTATTGGTGAATTTAAATAGAAATCTTGAAAAAATTTTAATTAAAATATATAGTTTAATTGTAGGTATGTTTGATTTATAAATTTTTTAATGATGAAGGTTAAATTAAAATTTGAATTTTTAGTGAAATCATACATAATTAAATTGAAAGTCTTTTGCCGAGAGTAGCAGAATTTTTATTTATTCAAGGAGACAATAAAAGAGTGTGTCTTCTGCTAGAATTATAAATTTTTAATTTATTTATATCAAGACTATAGTTTCGAGAGCTTTGCTTCCAGTGAATCAATTGTAATAGATGATGAAGATGGCAAGGCTCTTGAAACTATAGTCTCGTTATAAATAAATTAAAAATTTATAATTTCAGCAAAAGACACCCTCTTTTATTGACTCCTTCAATCATAAATAATTAATTATAATTATTTATTAAACAAGACCAAATAATACAATACAACTACGACGTTTCGATCGACTTATTCTGCGATCGTTCTCAAATATGAGCACTTGTATTGTATTATTTGTTTTTGTTTAATAAATAATTATAATTAATTATGTGTGATTTCACTAAAAATTCAAATTTTAATCAAATTAATCACAAAAATAAAAGCGTCAAAAAATTCATTGCTAATGAATGTTAAATATTTTAGGAAAAAGTTATACTATTTCTATATTATGTCAGATTGATTAGGTAGATGGAGGGCAAGCAATTTACCTGGAGTGCCTTTTTGGCATTCGGGTTTAATCCCCGGAGGGGTGAATACTCCCCTCTGACAATAAAAATATCCAAAACACCTCATTTTTAGTAGTTGACCATCTCCCTTGATTTTCACTAAGAAATATTTTTGACACAGAAGAATTCATTTTTCCAATTTCACCAAGGGCACCCCGCCTGGAAATTTCTCCTAAATCAGACCATTAATTAAAAAAAACACTTTCAAATTAATTAATTTTTTTTTCAAAATTTTACTAAATTCCTTACAAAAAATTTAAATAATTTTTTTTTCAATTTTCTTCTTCTTTTGCTTCTCTCTGCGATTCTTTAAAATAAAAAAAGCTCATCAACGTAAACATTCAACTCAAAAATAAACAGAAACGAATTTAGATAAGAGGATTAATTGACTATAAAAATGAATAGAGATTCTTTGTACTGATACCCCATAAGATTATTCTCAATATATGTATATATATTCATAAAACCAAAAGAAAATTATATGAGATTTTAATTAAAAGAGGAATAATAGGCACGAGAAGAGTCAGTAATAGTGAAGTAGAAAAGACCAGAGATAAAACAGTGATAAAATAAAAAATAAAAGAATAAGAAAAAGAAGAAGAAGAAGAAGTATAAAGCCCTGCTTGCTATATTTTAATGCAACTATGCTAATTAAGGGTTCATTTTGTTTCACGGGTAAATCGTAAAATTAATCTATTTAGTAAATAAATTAACAAGAGAGAGACGAGCTGCTTTAAGGGACTTCTTCAATTATTAACTTCATTGCTTCAAGTTGATTAATTTTCTTTTTCACTTAAGAAGAAGAAAAAATTCAATTAGACCCCTTTTCTTTGAAGGGGTTGGTTTAAAACATTTACTTTAATCGCTTTTATGTGTATTGTGAAACAATTCTATTTGAACCAATCTGGCTTTGGCTTTATATTTATTTATTTTATGGTTTAGGTTTTTGTTTCATTAAATTGTTTATATATATATATATATACGAATAAACAAAGATTGTGTCCTTAGCTTGATTTTAGACTCTTAAATTGAACTTGCTGTTTGATATATTAGTCCGGGAGCCCTGCCACATATTGCTACATCATAAAGTACAAAAGGTTTGAAGGTAAATTTAATATGAAATAAAGTAGTTATGTGAAAAAAGTCATTTCTTACAAATGAGACCGGAGGCTTTTGCCCGTAGGGGGCGATCAAAAATTGAAAAAAAGTCAAAATTTACCTCATAATGTACATGAAAAATTTCGACTGGAATAAGTCCCCATTGTATTATATAAATAAATTCCGGCTCATAAGAAACGAAATTAGAGGGCTTTATTGCTTTAAGAAGAGATTTAATTTTCAAAAATTACTCGAAATTTACCTCAGAAGGTACATGAAATTTTTTTTCATGGCTATTTACTTTACAATGCACAGTTCCAAAAAACAATGCGTAACAAACCATATGTGGGGGCAAAAGTAGTTTAAGAAACCATTTTTCGAAAAGGGGGACCAAAAATTTATTTACCTCATAAGGTACATGAAAAATATCGATTGGAATATGTCCACATTGTATTATGTAAATAAATTCCGCCTCATAAGAAACGAAATTGAAATACTCTTGAAAGCTTGTTCTACGTTTTTAAACAATTGCGTAGTTTAGTTTCCCCTCGATATAAACAAACTTTTATTTGAAACTTTTTTCCATATAATGCACTGTTTTTGAGTTATAAGACTGTCTCAAGATAAAAAAAACTCATCCGGTAGAATCCTTTGAAAATTGCATCTCCTAAAAGTGAAAAAATACTTTAACTTACATGCTTCGCTATGTAAGTTAAAGTAAAAAATAACCTATTTTATAATAATAATTATTATAAATTTTTTTAAATGATCTCATTTGTCACCAAACGAAATTAGATATTTTATTATTATATTTTATCCCAATTTAATCTCCAGTTATTTGAAATAAAATTTTCAATCAATCATATTTTTTCTAGTTGATTTATGAGCCACCCTTAAAACACTCTTTCTTCTTCCACTTTCAAACAAACTGCACCCCCTCTCTGCCCCTATTTTCCTTCCACAAGCAAACTGAATTAGTTTTTAATTTTCCACTTAAATTCACTGATTTTTTTATCGTACTTTTTCTTTTTTGACTCCATTCTATTCCATGGTTTTATTGCTCATAAAAATACCAGATAACAATTGCGACTTGAATTGGGGCCTGAAACGCTTCATCTAGTGAATTAATCATCCATTTGCAAGTAGATCTGAAGATAATCCTTGGAACAAGTGAAGTAGAAATTCCAACATTTTTTCTTTTCTCCCGACTTGAAGGCATTTAAGCTAATGGGCAAACCGCACAATCGACATATGTTAACCCTGCCGACTGGCAACGGCTAATTAAACAAAGAATATACAATGAGAAGCAATTAGAGCCGGGCAAAGAATATTTATTTAGTGTGCTTTCTAACAAAGCATTTAATTTGAATGGATCTGAGGGACTATATACCACCAAAGATAAGGAATTTAAGTCCATATAAACTAGGACATGCTAAAAGACTTGACGATTTGAAAGAACCGGTACTTTATTCATATTGTTCATTGTTAAGCTACAATTCTTTTTTATTCGTAACCACAAGCATATTTAGGATTTTTACATTTCTATATAGCAGTGTTTCTCAAACTTTTTTGAATGTTGAACCCTTTTCCGTTTGGAGGGTAAGCGTGGAACTCGACAATCTTGTGATTCGAGTTAAAGCCTTGTTATGGAAATGGGATTCACACAACTATTCCAAAACTTTCCTTTTGAACGATATAATTTTTCATGGAACCCCAGGGTTGAGAAACACTGCTATACAGGATATGTTCAAGTATTGTGGTGCAATTAAGCGATGATTTGGTAGAGGGGGTTTAGTAAGTTGACCTGTTCGATCCTGTGATCTGGTAAAAAATTTTATTATGAAAAAGGCTTATTTTTTGAGACAAGACAATGAGACTCTGAGGTAATTCGCCCTAGAAAGTAGAAAATACATATCAGAAACTGAAATCATTTGGGATGCACAGATCAGTAATTAAAGGAATTGTGGTATACAATGATGTGGGTTCGAGTTCAGAACAATTCCAAAGTGTAGTCTGCTATATAATTATGCAGCTGTTGAGTTTCAATTTATTTATATAATATTAGAAATGTTAGCATGCAACTTTTCTGGCCAAATTAGCCTTAAGACTAGAAGCCATGAAAAAAAGCATAAACTTTTACAAAACTAAATGTATTTTAGTAATGTGTTTTTATGCTAATTATTCATTTACGTAGCTATATTGAATTCGATCTATATATACCAGTAAATATGAAACAGTTCCGTGAATAGTGATAGACAAAGCACAGACCAAACCGCTGGACCTAAAGGGCAGTTTTGACAGTGCATTCCTATAATGATATGGATAACCGCGAAGAAAGGAATTTTTAAATTCCATCCCTAAAATAACTATAATTTCCTGAATCATTTAACAAAAAATTGTTTATTCAAAATAAACAAAAATAACGGTAAATACTATAGACATTTTCAAGTTCTGAACAGAGAGTAATATAGAGTGGGAGGCTCCATAAGGAGGCAATTTATTTTAGCGTTTGCGAGTTACAGAGCTCTCTGGCGGTTTGGAGTGGGCAATAAAATGGCGGGAACCTTTCTCTTCGGGGCAAATTTTGGGGACGTCACAAACAGGTAGCGGATGATTCTACTATTATTACTAGTTAATTTTATATAGAGTACTTACATTTCACGACTTTTAGGTCGTTTAAAAAAAGTTAGTTCTTTATTTGATTTTGTGTCGCGAAACCAACCTTTCACAAAATATCGACGTCGAGAACCAGGCATATTTAATAATATTTTAATCTATAAATTTGTACTTTGAAAATTTTCTAAATGTTTAGCACAAAGCCTGTATGAATCTTTTATCTATGACAAAGGCTTTGAATGTCCTATGACTATTATGATCTTTGAATAGCTCTTAAGGACTAAGATTAATGTTCTCCGAGCCGCCAGAGAGCGCTTTTCGATATTCGGCAGCCTTCCACTCTATATTACCCTATGGTTCTGACATTCCAGTTAGAGAGAAATGTTATTCCAATGGCAACGTAGGTACTATTAAAATGTGCAATCTAAATAGTTTCAGCAGAAACATATTTCATTTCCCTCTTGTCATAGTCTCACTGAATGAACTGAATGTATTGTAATATTAGTGCTTAAAACTGGTAAGTGGACTCTTAGCTTATTTCAGTATTCACAAACGCCACTTTCTTTTATTTGAGAAAATATAAATATTTTTAATTTTTTCATTAATATATCAATTAACGAGAATTGTTTTTGATCCCGCTTTTTAAACAAGATATATATCGCCGAGACTACTGCTGGTTGAAGCTTTTGGAGTCTGCTGAGTTTTAAGTCTAGATCTAGACCAAGAGAGAATGAAAAAGATGTGAACAATGGCCAATCGCGAAATGATGCTGGATTATAGCCAAATGGATCACATCTTTTTCATTCTCTCTTGGTCCAGACTTAAGACTCAGCAGACTCCAATAGCTTCAACAAACAGTAGTCTCGCGATATATATCTTGTTTGAAAAGCACGATCAAAAACAATTGTATTAATTATTCTTCGATATATTAATGAGAAAATTAACTTCACTATTTCAAGTTAGAAACATATAAATTCGGATATTATTTTCACTTAATATTTGACAAAAATCATCTGTATTCGATTCGCATACAGAAAACTTATGAATAAATATTTTTATTTAAAAATACGAATAACAATAAAGAATTTTTAACTTGCAGTGTAACAATGAAATATTTTTTAACAATACTTTTAACAACAATAAGAAATTGAATTTTCAAATCAGTTATAAACAGAATCTCTTATCAACTTTTATACTATTGACATAATAAAATAAGTTGGAAAATCTGAAATCAAATTTTTTCCTTCCATCTTTTCGATATATATTTTTTATACCTTTTTCCTGTCTGTCGGAGGAGGTTTCTTTTGTTGCGTTATTTTTTTCTCTCTCTCTCTATCTTTTGAAGGGAACATAGAGAAGTTGGCATAATTGGATCAAGTTGTTTGGAATTTCTGCGGCCTTTTTCTGGCAGCCATTTTCAAAATTAGATTAAATTGCTGAGTACTAGCTGATGTACGTCTCGTCTTTTATCAGCAAGAGAGCAAATGACCTCTTGTACAAAGAGAGTCGGCTGCTTTTTCAACGGTAACTACCTTATGCCCGAAATAATATTAGTTTCCCAAATTAATCGCATTTTGCTGGTTGTTTGAATTCTACCATTAATGTTGCCACCGTTAAAGAAGGATTTCTTATTATAGAAAATTCAATTCGTATAATATGTATAATCAGCATAAATACACATTACAAAAATAAAATTATTTTCTTACATGCTAACATTTTAAATATTAAATAAATAATTTGAAACTTAACAGTTCCGTATTTATTAAGCAGAATAAATTATGAAAATGTTCATACCCTTTGTTTCAAATCACTAATAATTTCACTCCTATTTGATAACAATCCCAAATATATTTTGAGTTTTCTATTATATTCTAGAAAATATTTAAGATGCAAATAAACTTATCATAATAATACAAATCGTTTATGTGGCTAGTTTGCTATAACAAAAAAATAATTTTTAACATTTAGAGAAAGCGATGTTGATTTATAGTGAAACATATTAAACACAGGAGTTTTTTAACGGGTTATAGCTGGTGTTTCACAAAGAGGAAATAAAAATTAAAAAATTAAAAATTTCTTCAATTATATTTTGGAGATTATTTTTCAATACAATGTAAAATTTATCTTCAGTCTTTTGTTAAGCCTCCTGATGATGGGCTCGTAACTTGAAATATGTATACAGAAAAATAAAAAATCTCCAAAATATAATTAAAGAAATTTTTAATTTTTATTTCTTCATTGTGAAACACCACTATAACCGCTAAAAAACTCCTGTGAAAATAACTTTTCTATATCCAATCTGGTAATTGAATCCATAAGAAATAACGGAAAAATATTTTTAATTAAAAGGACTGATTATTAAGGTCAAACCTTCGAAACTATAGTCTCTAACTAATAAATTATTAACATATATATATATATATATTCGCACCAATCATGAGACAACCTCATTGATTTCTCTTTATAAATCGACAACTCTGCTACTCTTAAAATCACATTAATTAATAACTTGGTTCGTGGTAGATGTTAGGATCTTTTTGTGAAGTGTTTTCATCATTAAGAATAAAATCTTCCCCCAAAATAAAAAATCTCACATTATTTTTAAAATGTTTTATGGGAATCTTATTACTCTTAACAAAAAGATTCCGAACAAGTTCGGAATGTCTACCACGAAGGAAGCTATTATTTCACAAAAATAAAACAATGAAAACATTTTCAAGTTTGTGACGTTATGCATAACTACGTATCAAAACAACTGCTCAAAGTATTTTGATAAAAAATAAACTGCAGTGGTCTTGACTTTACCCATATCCATTTGAAATATGAATATGTTTATTCCTTTATTTATTAATCAAATAAAATGAATTTGGTCTTTTTGTAAAGTGCTAGTTTACTGTAAAGTATTTTAAAATGTAATTTTCTTTAAAAAATTTTACAGCCTTCCTTGAGGTCCTCAAGGTAGAGAAAGAATATTAAATTTGATCCGAATTGGTTAAAACATTTTCAAAATATTTATAAAAAACTAAAAAAGTACTAGGATTAAGTACTAATAGAAATATAGCTGTTAAAGCTTGTATTTTTGTGATTTAATTTATTAATAGTTAAACTTTTATTTATTGAAAACAAACAAATAATACATAATAACTACGACGTTTCGATCGCCTTATTCCACGATCGTTCTCAAATATGAGCAGATGACTCCCCCCTCCCCCGATTTTAGGATTAGCGAAATAATCAGAGTGGGTGCTCATGCTTGAGAACAATCTCGGAATAAGCCGATCGAAACGCCGTAGTTGTATTTTATTATTTGTTCGTATTTTAGACTTTTACTTTCACCTAGAGGGTAGTCGTATGATCACCAAATGAAACCAATTGGTTGCATAAATTCACGGGGCTCCCATTTAATTTAGCTAATATTTAATGTATTATTTCATTTGAAGGATAATTTTTTATAAAGATCACACATCATTATTTGTACCGTACTATGTACTCACAGCCAATACTAAAGCTAGAGGAGGGGGTTAAAAAATTATTTAAAATAATAAAATATAAATAAGTTGATATGTACAATAGAAGAGTCTTATGTTTAAAAGAAGATATGACTAATTGCTATTGGTCCCAAAACGGGGGTTCTTTTGTTAATTATTATAAATTATTTTATTAAATATTAAATATAAGGGTCGGATGTTCGGTAAAGTCATGTGGATGGCCAATATCAGTTTATTATTTTTTAGTAATTTTCAAATGATCAACAAAATAAATGAAATAACTATATTCAATTAAATTAAATTAAAAAATGTGATATATTTATATAAGAAAGTTCAAGTGTGTTATTTTTTCATTCAATTACCTATTTTTATTAAGTTTTTGTAAAACTAAAAATTGACCGCAATAAATTTTACAATCCTTTATCAAACTTTTATTGATTATATGATATGTATATATTTCTAAAGAATCAACTAAGTAGAGCAGAGGTTCTCAACGTTTTTATTCCAATGAACCCTCTCTGCAATTTTATAAGAATTCCATTTGCGCAATTCCAGGATTTTCTAACTCCAAAAGTTTATTTCAAATAATATGCGCTGTCGTTGGAATTATGTGGAATTATTTTGGAATTCATTAGATAATGCCCCTTCATCTATTGTCTTCTTCTTGGAAATAAAAGTGGAAGTAGGTGTACACGATATTATGTCGCGGTTCACCACTCGCTTTTAATATTGAAAATACAAGGTATCACATTTTAATTTAAAAATAATTATAAGTAATATCTTATCTTTCTTATTAGATTAAACGAGCAATTATTGTGCAATATATAAAACGGCTCTAACGATTTGGATGAAATTCACGTGTTAGGGGGTTTTTGTGTTGACAATTCGATCTGTCACGGTCTTATCTTCGGCTAACTTGTTTTTTATGGGTTTTTGTTAATTGAAATAATTATTCACTGATGGTTGTCTCGATAAAAATGTATAATTACATTTTTATTCAATTTCCTTTTAATAATTAATTGGTTTTTCAATTTTCAATTCCACTAATACATCATTACAAATATTAATATATATTAGAATTTGCTAATTTAATTAATTAAAGAACTGACCGATTGAACAATGAAATATGAATTAATTATAGGAAAAGAGGTTTTTTATTTAATTAGTTTTTTCCTCTTATTAAAAACAAGGACTAAAAAGATGATCAAGGACAGTCGATGGTGGAGAAGTAATCTCCGGAGTCGAAGCACAAATACAATGTATACATTAATGTAAAATAATTGGTTTAATAAATTAATCAATTAATTAAAAGAAAAGATCGGGGATAGAGACCGATCGAATATGCAATTAGAATAATTATCGGAAAAGAGTTTTTTTTTATTTAATTAGTTTTTTCCTCTTATTAAAAACAAGGACTAAAAAGATCATCAAGGACAGTCGATAGTGGAGAATTAATCTCCGGAGTCGAAGCTCAAATACAATGTATACATTAATTCATTTAAATTAATTGGTTCAATAAATTAATTAATTAAAGGTATTCTAAAAAATAATTTATTAGAATATCAATTTCATTCTCTTAAAGAATCCGACAATTCGATGGATTATACCCCCTTCTTCAGGATTTAAAAAAGTCAATAAATGAACCTCGGTGTATATTTATATTATTTTTAATTGCAATTACATTCAAAACTTTGTGGCCAGTGATACGTCTTGATTTTTTTTTTTTTATGATAATGATGAGAGAAGGAGTTACACCAAAAAGGTGCAACCCCTAAAGGCCTGGGTTGGCCCCTCCATCGTGAAAAGAAGAAGAAAGAATTTTATGGGTTGGGCGGGGGTCGAAGGTATCTGCGGATACGGGTCTTAAATAGCTGAAGGTTATAAGTCGCGGGAAAGATGGTGGCAGGGAGCGAGTTCCAGTCTCTGGAGGTCAAAGGGATAAAAGAGTTGGCGAAAGCGCTTGTTCGACTTTTATCCAATTTGACAGCGAAGGGGTGCTGAGCGTTAGAAAACCGCGTGTTTCGCGTAAAGAGGGCATTAGGGGGATAATTGATTTCAGCTCGACTGAACAGACACCGTGATAGTATCTGTAGTACAGGGAAAGGGCAGAATGATGGCCATAGCGGAATGAAAGGCAGATGATGGCCATAGCGGGTGTAAACGTTGGTAAAAATATAAATTAAGTTCAATTCAATTTTATTTTATTTTGGCTGCTATTAAAAATCGACCATTTTACCTGAATTTAAAATCAAAATTAATTTTTCGTTTTTAACTCGAATCAAAAAATTACCGACCATCGCTCGGTGTTCCAGGTACTTTTCCTATTGAGAAAGCTGAGTCTGTTTTTTCCTAGGTTTTTAATACTTTTTAAATTTGTACGCAGATTAATTCCTCCCTGAAATACTAAAATTCCCCCTTGGAGGGGAATCCCACCCCGATTGGGAAGGAAACCTCGCCCATTTCTCTTCCATCCCAGCTTCAAATTTTTATTTTCTCTTTTAGATTATTTCACAGATATATTTACAGAAATGCCGATTTAAATAAATAATCTCACCCGAGCAATTTTTTTTCCGCCGATTATGCGTTTTTATTGGCTAAGCGTGTTATCAGGTCGGTCGGCACGTTCCGACAATTTCCCCCGAGTCTATCTCTCGACGGGGCTAGAGGTGTTGATATTTCTAAATTTATCATGCGTTTTCTATATTACAACATGTGTAGTTGTTTTTCTACCCCTCTGTTAATAAAATAAAAAATATATATACCTATATAAAACAACACCAATTTTTATTTCAATCTTGGCGAATATATTGTAACTTAGTGATTTTTTTCCTTTAATAAATAAATATAATTTGGCTGGTTAAATGTATAGCTGGCAAAAAATTATTTAATTGAAATCTTTTATTTAAAGCTACCCCAGAAAAAAATTACAACCCTTTAAATAAATAAAATAATTAAAACGTTTCACTCACGAACTTCGGGTTAATAATTAACAATTTCAAATGATAGAATTATTAGAACATGATATGTTTTAAATCAAAATTATTTCTTCTTCTTTAAGTGCCATAACAGGTCTCCCTGACGTTTCGGCTCCACTCCACATTTAACTGTGCTGAGTGTGTTTAGCTGTTTTTATACAGATATACGGGACCTACTTTTTAACGCCGGTTCCGAACGGCTAGTTTGGAGAGGTTACTAGGCAATTATACTCTTGGTAGGTTGCCATTGCTTTCCAAGAGGAGGCTGCAAATATCTGCCGAGACTCAGTTTCGAACCAGCATACTTCAGGCCAACGGGCCGACACTCTAACCACTGACCCACAGTCGCCTCAAATTATATACTTAGACTTAATACCAATTCACGATTGATTTGAAAATTCAATTTATTATCTTTTTGAAAACGCATAACGAGATTTTAGTTAAAATCTACACACCAGAAGTGCTTCTTTATTTCTTGTTTAAAATTATTAACTCATTAAGAGATTAATAATTCCATAAGAAATAAGTAATTGAAAAAATTTTATTTTGCCGAGAGCTTCAGTGTTCATAAAGAGAAATCATTAATTCGTTATATATTGTACATTGTACAATGTACATGTACCATACATAAGAGTATAATTTATGTTCATCTGCATCAAGCAGAGGGCAACTCATTGAATTCTTTTGATGAAAAAGAGTCAATATATTTAAAATAAAAATATTCTATATTCAATATAAAAAAATTAAAAAAAAATTATAGGTTGTTTTTAATGATTTTTTGAAAAAACAATCAAAATTTTTTTTTTAAATATCATTAAACATTTTCATTAAAAGAATGATTAAATAAATAAAAATACCTTTATGAATATCGAAAGAAAAGTTTCGGTTAATACCTCAAGATTGCACATTTGCACTCGCTGATAATGCATTTTAATGAAATTTTCTCATTAAAAATGTGCATTGTGCAATCTAGGTCAGTGTTGGGCAAACTTTTTGTGTTCAAGGTACACCTAACAAATCAAGATATTTTAGAGGTATACCAAAGAAAAAAAAACAATGTTTATTTAATATTTATTTATTATTAAAATCAATATAATAAGAAAAGATTTTTAATGAGAAACGTGAGCCTGCTTAATCGAATGTTTTTTACATTTGATTCAATCGCGAATCAAATGTAGGAAATTTTTGTCAAATATTGAGTGAAAATAATATTTTAACTTATATATTTCTAACTTGAAATAATAATCTTAAATAAATTTTTATAATTTTTCTAATTAATATAACAAAGATTAATTGCTATACCAATGAGAATGGTTTTTGACAGCGCTTATTTGGAAAAATCCGTAAGACTCGAATAGCGTAATCCGCAGTAGTCTCGCGATAAATATCTTTTTCAAATAAGCGCGGTCAAAAACAATTCTCATTGATATAGCAATTATTCTTTGTTATATTAATTAGTGAGCCTGCTTAACTGAGTACAGGCGATCAAAATTTGGAGCAATCGTTGATAAGGCTGCTCTAATCTGTTGCTGCTCGTATAACCCTATCGTATAGCATTATCTTCACAAAATTTGACATTTTTCCGCGGCACACTAATTAATGACCACGGTACACCAGTGTGCCGCGGCACACACTTTGCGGAACACTGATCTAGTTGGTTTTAGTCGAAACTTTCCTTTCAGTAAACAATTCAACTACAATAGCATCAAATCTACAATCTTAATAATTAATCAAAAATTGAAATTTCTTTTGGCGAAAATAAGCAACCGAAAGAGAAGCTCTTAAATAATCAACCCACCCCCCAGTATAAAAATGTTTGTTTATTTTTTTTAACCCAGTTAAGGGGCGCCCAAACAGCTCCCAATAGATGTTATGGAGTTAACTTACAGTAAATTGATAATTCTATATATCTCGAATAGATGTCACTCCATCATTACTTTTTACCAATTAATTAAGAATTTAAATTTCAGTAAACAACTCAAGTACAATAGCACCAAATTTACAATATTAATAATTAATAAAAAAAATTAAAATTTATTTTAACGAAAATGAGCAACAGAAAGAAGAGCTCTCTAATAATCAAAAAATCCTTCCCCCTCCCCCTAAAAATATATTTTTTAATTTTTTTAACCCAGTTAAGGGTCCCCCAGCAGCTAATAGATATTATGGAGTTAATTTACAGTAAATTGATAATTCTATTATATATCTCAAATAGAAGTCACTCCATCATTATTTTTTACCAATTAAGTAAGGAATTTATATTAAAAGTTTATTTTTGCCGAGAGTAGCAGTATTTTTAAAAATTGAAGGAGAGAGACAATAAAAGAGTGTCTTCTGCTGAAATTATAAATTTTAAATTTATTTATAACGATCGTTATTAATAAATTAAACATTTATAATTCTAGCAGAAGACACTCTTTTATTGTCTCCTTCATGTAAAAAATTTAATAAAGTTCCTAATGAAATTGCTTCTTTAAATATACCATCTCTTGAAATATTTTTTCTCAAATAAAATTAAATATTACTTATTTTTTCATATTTTTTTTTTAATTTTTTTAAAATTATTTATTTATTCTATTTTTAAAATCTAAACCAACTTATTCAATTTAAATCTCAAAAGCAATGAAATAAATTAAAATACTAAAAAATAAATATAATTAATTTTCATTTTGTTAATAAATAAATAGATAAATAAAATAGAGGGTAAAAAAATAAATAAAAAAAAATCCATTTTGGTTGGCATTTATTCATAAGTAGCAACTTTGCAAATTACTTTTTTATTGATCCCCTTCATTGTCCCCCACTCGACTACGTAACTAACAAGCCTCGTTGTCCAAGCTACGCTACAATTTAATTTATTAGTTAAATTAATTAAAAGCTCTAGAGCGATGGCTTCAAGGGAATGAGGAGGGTAGGTGGGATAGGACAGGGGGTGACTGGTGCTAGGGGTGGGTATTTCAAAACGCTTGTTAACACGTTTAAACGTCAAATGTTTGACCGATTAATCTTTTCCAACCATCCACATTTTATTGTTAATCATGCTTTCTTTTACTTTGATTTATACATTTCTGATCAGGTCAGGCTTTAAAATTTTTGAAATTATATGAAAAAATATAATACTAAAAAAGATTTAACTCTTATTAATTAAACTTTAGAAGTAAATTTTATCTCATTAGCTAATTTCAAATACGCGATTGGATTTATTATAGATAAATTCTTTTTGTCGTAATAGTAAGCAGGTCAGTGAACAAACAAATATATCTAAATCCAATCGGGTATTTGGACCCATTAGAAAGAACAGATAAAATATTTCCAATTAAATTATTGATAATGAAGGTTAAACGTTCGAAACTATGGCCTCTAACAAATGATATATATTTATATTTGATATATATATAGGAAATTATTAAGATAATGGATGAATTTTAGTTTTGGCTCGAAGGGTTAGTTAGAAGGATGCTCGCCGGGCTTGGATGAGATCTTCAGAGATTAAAATCTCTTTTGGCGGTGTGAAGCCAAAAATGCTATTTTAAAATAAGAATTTTCGCAAAGGATGTAGAAATTTGCTTTAAATAAAATATTGACACAAAGCACGCATTTATTGCCTTTGCGTTACAATTTCTTGGCAAACTTTAAACACAACGTGTATAAAATTAATTATTCTCTTCAGAGAGCCATGACATAGACGCCTCGGAGAGTTGGCCCCTTCGATGAGGTTTAGCAACTGATTTTGCGTCGAGGGGCTTGGTGCATTTATAAGCCTGGCGGCTCTAATTAGCAATTCAACTGATTGGTTAATTGGTCGCGGCTTTCGGGTGACGTATGCCTAAATATTCGCGCCGCGCGGCCCGTGATCATAAAAGGGTCGTGTCTCCACTGTTCACCTGTCAGTCGATCGGAAGATTCTGACCGGTAAACATCAAGCGCCTTTTTCAAAGTGAAAATAAACACACGAAATGACACGGAAGTTCAAAAATGAAGATTCTAGACCGTTGAATCAAACTCAAGCAACATCAGTAAACTCTAGTTGACATAAAGGTATTCAGTGAAACGCGTTTTAACTAGTAAGAACGCGTTCTTACTAAAAACGGGTTTTTACTGCAACATACATACTAGCTGCGAAACCCGCCTTCGGCGGGCATCTTACTCGCCAGGTGCCTACGCTTCCTGATCTACGCAGTGGGTATTAAAATAATAATTTAAATTTGCTAATTTTAATAAATTTTATTTGTGATGAACTATTAGTGGGTTTTAAAATAATAATTTAAATTTCCTAATTGTAATACATTTTTTTTGTCATGAACTAATAGTGGGTTTTAAAATTAAAAAAATTACATCGGCATCGTCCCACAAGCCGATTATAATAAGTATAGATAGATATAGATACATAAATATAGATATAGATAGATTTGTTAATATGAAATAATTTTTTACTGTTTATACCACTAGTTTTTCTTATATACTATATTTTAAAAATATTTTTACAATTAATTATTGTCAATAAAATTAGTAACCAATTAGAAACATGGATGTCTGCATGTATTGTTTATAAATATATTCTATAGTTAAATATTTAATCGAGTTGTTGGAAAATTCGCACTCGGTTGATTTTCTGAACTGTCGACAGGGGAGTTTTTGCCAGTTGGTAGTGAATTTCATTAGCGGAACAACCGCCCTCACTTAACTTGATAATGAGTTCATTTTCATCAAAGAGTGAATTTCGCGTGCAATTGGATTCTTGACAAGCGATAACAGGAGGTTAATCGTGTAATTTAATCAATTAATGGCGAAGAGTATTAATTGGCTGATGGCTCCCGGAATCAACGACATTGGAATTTGAATAACGAAATTCGCCATCGACCAGACATTAGCACAGGAGGGACATGATAGAAAAAATTAAATAAAAAAAAAATCGAAATCGAATTGAATAAAAAAATGATGTAGGTATAAAAGAGTGTAGTGCATCTAAGTGTTGAAATTGTACTAATTAAAAGACAGGCTATATAAAAAATTTAAAATTTGTGTAGATTTTTAAAAATATTAAAGTTTTGGATAGGAGAGAGCTGACCAGTGGCATATGGTTGCGTCAAACCAGTCTTAGTATATTCGATGATAAAGATTTTTAGTTTAGAAAAATATTGAAAAAAAAGATTTATAGCTAAAACCAGAATCAATCAAGTGAGGTCAGGTTAAACAATTTTTACCGTTTGGGAAAATGTAAAAAAAAGAAATTTTTGAAAAAAAAGTAAAAAAAAATTTAAAAAATTTAAATTTTTTTTTTAATTTAAAAATACAAAATTCTAGGTAGGTTTCACATTTAAATATGTTTCCCCAAGAACCTACACAATTTTTCCTTAACAAAATTTTTGAAATCCACAAAAAAGGAATATTCCATAATATTAGATTATATTATCTCCAAAAATTAAATAAAACTAAAGTTTAGAATGATATAGTAGCATTTTAGTGCATTTTTCTGATTGCTTGAAATTTTTCTCTATACATACATTATAAATTCACATTTTTTGTATATACCTAAGTCAAAATTTGGGACATGTAATATAGATCTCAAATTGGAGCACTTTTTAAAAAATTTACATAAATTTATTACCTATTTATAAGATATGCAAATTTTTTAGAGAACAAAATAACGTTTTGTTGCTTGTATTTTTTTTATAATTTACACCCCCCCCCCCCCCCTAGCTTTATGACACCCTTCTTCCACTTTCAAGAAAAGTAAAGCCCCCCCCTCCCTTTGTACATTATATTTTATTCACTTCTAAAGAATTAGAAGAGGTTTTTATTACCTTTTGTTCAAGTTATAAGACTTGACCGTTTTTATTTTTAGCATATAATAAAATGCGAGAATTTTCAACCCCCAGAAATTCCAATGCGTCTTAACCCTCCCCCCTGATTGACATCTTAACCACATTACTTTTAGCAATAGTTAAATTAGGTCAGTGGTTCTTAATCTATGGCTCGCGACCCAAATTTGGGTCGCAAGCATATTCTTTGGGTCTTGCAGAGTCGTTACCCAAATATTTTACTATTATTTATTTTCAATAAGCTTAAAAATATATTTTACTATGATCAAAAAAAAGGTAAGAAATGAAAAATAATTAGTTGGCTGTTTTGGCCCGCGACATGAACATATTTCTTAAATTTGGGTTCCTGCTTAAAAAGGTTAAGAATCACTGGATTAGGATATCATGATGTCATCAGAGGGCGCGTGATGACACATATGGCAACATTAAATTTTTTTAGAGCTACTCTAAGGAAAAATTTGCCTACCTTATAAAATCTATTTATTACTTCTATAACAAACAGAAAATATGAACAAGGTTTAAGGAGGGTAATTGATCCTCGTGACCCTCATTGTGTGAACTCTTACATGACAATAACAATATATTTTGACTAATTTCATTACGTATTAAAAATTAATTTAATTACTGTTTGGTTTCTTTATTTAAGAATTTGATTTTCATTAATAATAATTATGTTCAAGATTAACCATTCAACCAAAGTATTTAAATAACATTTTCTTTCGATCACCACAAAAAACTACATATTTTCATTTTTCGAATATTATTCTTTTTTATTTTTTAATAGAGGGCGATTATTTTTGCAAGAATTTAGAGGGAATAAAAAGAGAGAAAATGGATCGAAACCATAAAATTTCTTTGTTGCTTTGTTCAAAGAAACACAAAAGATTTGAAAATAATAGGAATCCCCACATATCCTTCCATATATATATAGATACTCCCACTCGTATATATATATTTATAATTGGTTAAAGAGTCTCTACAATTTCAAGTACGTTTAGAAAAGGCAATTTCATTTTTTTAAAAATAAAAACGTTTAATTACTTCTGGAAACCTTTTAAATATTGAATTATTATTTTTTTCCAAATGAAAAAAAAAGATTTTCATTGAAAATTAAAAATATAATTTAACCTTGTTTTTATTAATACGATGTAGTAAGCCTTCATATAAGGGTGGTAGAAATTTGTTCTTCTATTTAATTCTGGGTGTTGAGGTTTTGTGAGGGTTTTTGACTGAACTTAATAAGTTGTTTGATGAAAATTTGAAAAACTCACTTGTTTCAAATTATATTAGTTGATAAAAACAATTTTTTTATTTTTTTTTTACTTCATCAGGTGTTGTAATGTTTATTCCACCAATTAAGGGCCGATTGATTATGTGATTAAATAACAATCATGATCAGGCTAGATGCTAGATAGATAAGAATAAAACTATAATCAATTGAATATATATTTCTAAAGACAGACTAGATAATTATAATTACTATGGTTAGAAATTTTGTATAATAATTATTTAAGTATTGAGGGAGGTAAGGACTTTTTTTTGTTGAAAGCAATATTTGGAGTCGGAGGCGTAGTCTAAGAGAATATATACCATACACCTCTGTTTAATTAAAATTTATGATGATTATGATGTTAAAAAATAGATTTGAATCAGATAGTAGAATTAGAATATCCATAGTCTTGTACAACTTGAGAGCCGCTTTTTAAAGGGGCCCATACACTGTCAAACAAATTGCGCAACACAGGCTGTTGCACAATTGTTTGACAGTGTATGGCAGTGTTTCATGCGTTGCGGAACTGTATGACAAGTTTTAAAAATGTTTTAAATCTTTTGCACAACGGGAGCGTTTGTGCAACACGTTGTGTAGTGTATGGGCGAGTTGCTCAATATTTTTCATTTGTCTTCCCATTTTCTTTGTGAACGGTTCACTTGTGAAACGCAGCGTTGTGCATCACTTTGTTGCGCTATTTCTCTGGCAATGTATGGGGCCCGGCAAACGATGGGCAACGGAACGTTGCACGTCGCTTCGTTGTGCAATTTGTTTGACAGTGTATGGGTCCCTTAAGGATCATTATTACAA
Organism: Forficula auricularia; assembly: GCA_024734495.1. Classification (NCBI taxonomy): domain Eukaryota; kingdom Metazoa; phylum Arthropoda; class Insecta; order Dermaptera; family Forficulidae; genus Forficula; species Forficula auricularia. Next base: position 22,243,560 of record JALMQS010000030.1, on the reverse strand, counting down.
TTGGAATCAGCTTTTGAAACATTTTCTTTAATGTGTATCAGTGGAATCCATAATAAACTTGTAACAGGAATAGCAGGGAATTGAATAAAAATTAAAAACACAGAGTTTTTATTAAATGGCACAGACGTTTCGTCAATATACTTTGACTTCCTCAGTGGCCCATTTTATCACTCTGTTAAAAAACAATTTCACTTTACGACAAAAAATTTAATTTGTGTCCAATTCCCTGCTATTCTTGTTAGTTTTCTTTAATATCTCCACACATACTACAATGGCAGATTTGGGTGCCTAACTAGTTTAAGACTTAAACTTTAAGTAGCCGAACTGGTCACTAACTTGGTTCCTTAATTGGATTTTGGGTTTTATAGGATTTGCACGTCTAAAACCAAAAACTTTTGTTTTCCAAGAGAAAATCAAAGAGGGTGTCTTTGCTTGACTAGACCTGATTAAGCAAAGGATACCCTAATTGATTTTCTCTAGAAAATCAACAACCCCGCAACTCTCGGCAAGAAAATCTTTTCAATTTAATTTTTGTTTTCTTCATTTGAAATTTATCTGCAGTGTTCGATGGTAAATAAAAAGTTATCTTCGGTGTCTAAGGGCCGTCCATAAATTACGTCACACGAATTTATTTTTAGATCCCTATACACATGTGTTGCATTTTCATTGAGCCCCCCCCCCCACCTGTAGTGTGACCTCACACTATCACTTTCATACCCTATAATTTATTAATTGTAGAAAAAAAATTATATAAATTAAAGTCAACTACTTAAAGGGATTTAATACACATTTAGGAGACGTAAATAAGCAGAACTGCCGTTTCTGGAATGCAACGAATCCGAAACGCAAGTATCAGAAACCCTTTCATTCGCCTAAAGTGACCGTATGGGCTGCGATATCGGCGCGAGAAACTTGCCATAAGAAATTTTACTGTTCGATTAAATAAGTGCCGTGAACGTAAGGGTTTACATTTGGACGATATTATTTTTAAGAAATAAATTCCCAAATTATGTACTTTAATAATTAATAAACATTTTTTTGATAGACGGCTTCCTTTTTTTAATCGATCCACTAAATATAAACTTTCTTTTGAAACACCCTATATATTTTAAGAATAATTTTTTAATTTTTTAATTTGACTTTTTTGACATCATAATTTTTAAGATCCCCGGGACCATTTTGTCACAAATCTGAGATGCCCCCCCTCCCTTTCTATGTGACTTATTTTATGGACGACCCCTAAGTAATACATTTTTAAATATTTTTTTTTCCTTTTTTTGTCGAGTAATATAGAATTTTTTAACAAAAAAATCACAGAAATTAAAAAAAAAATCTAGTCCCAGTCTCACCTAGAATAAAATTAATTATCAAATCAGAAAAAATAAAACATTTGATTTAAAATTCACTTTACTTGTTTTATACAACAAAAGGATAGAGTTCATTGGTGTTTTCATCTTTTTTAAACATAAAGTTCATTTAGTTTAGATACAACTGTTTTTTTTTTTTTTTTTTTGGCTTTAGAGAACTATGCCCATACAGCCACGCAATTAATGATTCTATAATTCAAAGTGTAAAAATGATGGTACAATTGAAGAAAGAAAAAACTATTAAATATGATAATCTCATTTATAACTCAATTTTGCAGCTGATGAAAAAAAGAAATGGGTTTTGAGATTCATTAATTAAATTCTTCTTGGAGAAAAGTGATCACTATTTTAAACATATTTTATATTTTAATGCTAATGACTATCTTTTGGGTAATTCAAGGACTGTGTTCAATTTGAATTAAGTTGTCCTACACGGTGAAATGAAATTACGCAAGATTACGTGCTAATTTGTATTACTAGTATGTTATAGTTTTAGAAAATAGGCTATCTAGAAGGCTAAAACCGAGGGGTGGACCGCGACCTAAAATCCTGTACACCTACTTCCACTTCCACTTTCATATCCAAGTAGAAAGCCATAGAATACAATAGAGTATCTAATGAATTCCAAAATAATCCCAAAGACGGTGTCTAATTCCAATTGCGGTTTACCCCTCGGCTAAAACATATTTTTAAGTAACTTGTGTTTTTAAATTCGTACCGAAAATATTATTAACGTCTGAAATACTTAATTTTAACTTTTGAATAAATTGCCAAAAAGACGCACATGAAAATTGGCCGCTCTAGACTCCAGCCTACTTAGCCTATTTAGAAATACGGCCCTGTAGACGAGGCCTCTTTATGGTTGCACCTCAAGGTTTGATTAAAATGTATTTACCAGCTTTGAGTGCTGTAATTAATTGACAGGTAATTGAATATTTTTCAATGTTTTTAAAATTTATGGTGGAGAATAAAAACCGTTTATATACTCACAATCAACGGAGACTTTAATGCGTTTGCTGACTGTCGGCGGTACTCCGTTACTGGCGATACACAAATAAGCGCCCATATCCAATCTCGAGATCCTTGCGAGTTCAAGTACTTCACCCTCCCATTCGCTCACAGATAACGATTTGTTGAGAGCGATTTTCGATCCATCATCCCTTTTCCATTTCACTGACGGTGGTGGAGAGCCCGTGGCGTGACATGTCAATGTCACATTGGCATTCTCACGCACGATCACATCCGAAGAAGAAAGGGTATCGTCGATGTTCGGTGGAACTGAAACAGACAGGGGGAAAATTCACGAGATATTATTGATGTCTTTGTTCTGTGATTGAAATTAATTCAATAAAATAAATAAATAACACTACTGACGCACACAAATAATATATATAATTCAAATAGAGGCAAATATTTGCGACTTAAGACAGATTACTCTATGATGATGACTGATATTTCTAATAATGATTATTCTTTTTCGTACCAATATTAACCAATCAATCAGGAGTTTGCTTGTATAATTTCAATAATATTTAAATCGATTATGCTCAGATATCAATTCAATAACAAATAATTAAATACACTTTTAATGTTTTTTTGAATATCTCTTATCCCCCTTTCATAAATACATAAATAATAATAGTAATAATTTCAACACAATGCGTACTTTGAATAGGATTTACTTCTCGAAATTCCTTCAAAAGAACAATTTATGTAATTTTATTAACCATTTTATTAATCATCTAATTTTATGGACTATATTTTATAGTGTTTATTGGAGAAAATGATCGATCTATTTTTACTTTCACATTAATTATTCTAGAGAATATAGTAATGTGAAGTATTGCGATCGCCTGCCTGGGTCCTGACACTTTGAGAGCTTAAAAGTTAATTTCATTTTGTAACTTCAAGGTGGAAGTCAGATTTATGACTTAAAACCGGATATTGTGCCAAAAAGCGGTCAAAAATCCATTGGTCAGTGAGTATGTACGTATGTACCTCGCCTGCGTTTCGCAACGATAAGTCTCAGAGATAGGAAATTCGAAAGTTAAGCTCAATATAGGCTAGAAGGAGTACAGCAAGCTTTTGGTTGAAATGGGAACATCGGAAGTTGACATTTATATGAAATATTTTTTTTTTATTTACCCAAAAACGGCACTAAAGATTTTTTTAAATTGGTGTACTTATCAAATGTCATGAGTTATATGTCGTGAATAAATTTTAATCCGATTGTAAAAAAGGAAGGGTGTAAATTAGGAGTGTCGCGATCATTTCAAATAAGTGAGAATGTGAAAGTCGTATGGTGACCACATTAGTTGATTTATGAAATTTCCCGACTTTCTACCAATAACTGCTAATTGTAAAAAAAATATTGAACACTGAGACCCCTATGGACCGGGGGTAGGTTCTAAAAAAATAGGTCGATAGTATCCTCTGCTTGTCGTAAAAGGCGACTAAAAGGGGTTGGATGTGAGGCAAAAAAGCTCACTCTGTAAAAACTCCCAGTCATGGAAGCAAACATTTACTTCCATTTAACAGGGAGAAGAATATTAAGACACCTAGATAAAACAAAAATAATAAATTAAGATTCTAAAAAAAGGATCACATTTCTTAATTGAGAAACTTCGCAGCCAAGTAAACATAGTATACACTTTACGCTCGATCTGAGTGTAGCAAAACCACCTGCTTTTAATTGGGAGTGGCCTCTCCCTAAGTAAGTTCTTTGACTTCTTATTAATCAAAATTTGGAACTCATATACATATATATTTCATTCATGCATGGGATGCAAACCGCTCCTCTGTTGCGATTGTATTTTCGGATTTCACGATAAATTAAACTATGAGAATAATTTTTAAATCAAGTCCTAAAAAGACACTTTTCTAATATCTGGGGAATGAGAGATTACTTAAAAAAAGTGTCACGAGTTAAAATGATTTCAAATAAGTGAGAATGTGAAAATCGTCTGGTGACCTCACCAGTTGATTAATTATAACTTATAACTTATTATATACCCATTAATTTTTAACTTCTTAAACATTTAAATGAATATTTAATAATATATATAACATTTTGTGTAGAATTGAACTTACAAATAAATCCTGAACACTATGCAAGTGTACCTCAATATTCGAATTGTAATATCCATACAAGTTTTAGATTAGATTTAGTTTCCCTTAGCCATTAGACAAAAATATTGAAATTGTCAGATTTTTCAGAATAACGTAAAATGATTCTTTGGTTTAAATGTTTTTTTGAATAATAAACTATGAAAATTAGAAATGATATATTTAAATTATGAGTTTGAATTTGTTGGTGTAGCACAGTAAGAAAAAAATAAAAAGTAAATAGAGATAAAACCTATAGTTAAATATCTCAATATATAAAAGACAAATGTAGATATTAGTAGCTTTAAAATTAGTATAGAAAATCCAAAGAAATAAAGTACTTGCCTTCTCAATTATGGGCATAATTTTCGTCTGCATATTTTTCATATTAAAAAATTCGGAACTTTCAAAACATTCTAATCAAATTAGATGGTATGACTGTATGTATATTTACAATCAAGTGAATGCGAACTTTTTTAATGAGAAAGATCGATTATTTGAGTGAAAAAATTTCCCCAATGCAATATGTCAGAAGTGGATTCAATTTTTTGGCATTAGGAGAAAATTCCTTAAGGGGTTAAAAAACCTTTCTGACATAATCATTGGCGTAGCTTGTCCTAAACGGACCCTGTATCAAAATTTGTCGGGGGCCCTTCTACCCGATGTGGATAACATTTTATAAATATTTGCTTAGACACGTCGGGGCCCCTATATGGTAGCCTGGGGTCCCTGTATCATTGATACGGCGGTAGCTACGCCCTTGGACATAAAAAAATAACCCATAACATTTTGGATCTAAGAGTTGACAATCTCTCTTGATTTTCTATAATAATCTCAATATATTTCGGGTCATTAGCCCATGATCAGAAGTTTAAATTGTAAACTTCAATCTCATAATTTAACCAAATGTTTCACCATCAGCCAACACTGCGTTTCCTAAGTTTTGTTGTTATTGTTTAAAACTGAAACTTTATCCTACTGTGTTTTTGTATTTGGGTGTAACTCGTCTTGATTAAAAGGTTGTATCGTGTAATCAGGCTCAGAATTTGTTAATCAAAGTATAAAGTTCATTTCTTCAGGGGCCGGGCCCCAGGGCTATAACCCGCTTTCACTATCGACATCTCTAATTACGTCTTTGGGACATTATTGCTGATCTGAGTTAAAAGCTATAATGTCTATTAGCAATAGATAAATTAACATTGTAATAATAGTTTATACCTTTTTCTACAAGGGCATATTACATTGCTCTACAAAAATTAAACAAACATTTCTTTAAGTATACCTAACAATAGGGTAGAACAAACCAGTAGAGTTTTATACACTGATTATCATGCGATTTCCCGATTTTTTACAACACGTCAGAGTTTTGAGATATTATCGGTCAAAATTACGAAAAATGCCATTTTTACCTATTTTCCAGTCACATTAAATATTAAACAGCAATATTTGAAATCCAAATATTTTGTTGACGTAATAGAAAACAGCTTCCTCTTTGATTTTCAAATTACCACTTGTGTTTAGCTCAATTAGAACTCGAGTTATAACTAAAAAACTAAGACCTTATGTTTCTATCTATGATTATTACCTTTATAATCACATAATTTTAGTTATTTAATAAAGTCAATAAATTTATTTTTATAAACTTGTCTTTTTTGTACTCCTGAAGATGGGCTTATACCCCGAAATATATATAGAGTTGTGCTATCAAGGATCTGATCTTTTAACCTAGTATTTTATATTTTAAAATTTTAAACAAGTTTCTAAAAATATTTTCAAAAAAATTATTTTCTTTACTTTATTTAATGTTTCACCAAGAACCTACACCATTTTCCCTCAACAAAATTTAGTTTTTTAGTTATAACTCGAGTTCTAATTGAACTAAAAACAAGTGGTAATTTGAAAATCAAAGAGGAAGCTGTTTTCTATTACGTCAAAAAAAAATTTTGATTTCAAATATTGTTGTTTAATATTTAATGGGACTCGCAAATAGTTCAAAATGGCATTTTTCGTCATTTTGAACGATAATATCTCAAAACTCTGACGAGTTGTAAATTGCATGATAATCAGCGTATAAAACTCTACTGGAATCCATTGCTAAGTTTACGGGAAGATATTTTTGTTTAATAGTGTTATTTCAAAAAACTGCGACATATAGGCTTATAAATTAAAAAAATATATAGTTGTTTTCCTTCACTATTATTATCTAATAATAAAAGTTATTTTTGCTGGCCATGTCATATATATAATATATTACTTTCTCTCTTTCATAGTGACTTCGCAGTCGCCAACAAGAGGACTATTATACATCGGAGCTTCCTTATTGTATATACCTGATTCTCTGGGTGAGTTATGAACATACGCTTCAACTTCTTTTCGAAAAGAGGAAGGTGAGGGGGTTGTTTTGGGCCTGATGGTACACAAGCAACGATGATAAAAGACGTGCGTAAAGAATATATATATAAAAACAAATTGCTTTTTAAACTTGATAAAAAATATCTATATATTTTGTAGGTGACTTGTAAACCAGGTTCAGTCAGTTACCTCTAATATATATATATATATATTTACCTGAGAAAGGCATGTTTTATTCAGAACGTTAAGTTAGTGAAAATATCAACGTATGGGGTAAGGTGGGATCCGGGGTTGAATTGGTGGCCCATTTGCCAAGTTTGAAGACATTAGAAGAAAATTTTCTACAGAGATTTCATAGAAAAAACTTTTTTATAAAATGGTTATATACTTTTTTTGTTCTGGTCTGTTTTTCGAATGAAAGTTGAAGAACTTGACGAAAAGTTTATTTGCGTATATATTTATTGATTTTTTTAAATATATTTTTCTGGTATAAGTAAAAAAATAAATATATCTAGCTAATTTTTCGAAAGCAATTCAATGGATCTCATTGATACCTAATTGCCAATTAAGTAAAATGCAAATTTTCTATAAAAATGAACCAAGGATCTTTACATGTTTTATTTGTAGTCATTGTTCCTTTGAAAATTTTATGAGAAATTTCAAACTACGCAGATTCAAGGCGACTGCTTTAGGTCGAATATGCTATTAGCTTTTTATAATTGCGAGTGATTTTACTGATGGCAAATGAGAATAATGTAGATTCTTGATTAAAAACTAATCTTTTTCTAAAAAAAATATTCTATTCACTTCCAAATGGAACCCGTACTTTTTAAAAGATACTATATACTAGGGCTCAATATGCTGCGATACACAACTATCAATTTTTTTATTTATACATAGGATTATCAACCCTCTATAAGGAAATTCCGGAAGCTAGTCAAAAAAATTACGGAAAACATTTTTTATTAGGCAAAAAATAACTGAAATAAATTATACAACGGAGTATCACCTTACATCTAACAACCTTGGATACAAAGTTTAAACTAAAAATTTGTAGACTTTCAAAATTAGTCCAGAGATTCCGGAAGGGGGGGCAGGGTTCGAAACCTTATTTACACCCCACAAAGGCTTATTCTATCACAAGAAATTATAGAGCTAAATTAAATGCTTAATAAGTTTTCAGCGATATTAAATGCTGTAATCTGTTCGAAATTGGCTACTGAATGCTACTACTAAAAGAGGACATTTAATCTTCAACAATTTATATTCGCTTGTATTAAAACTTTTCATTGATAAAGAAGCTGATTTCTCATAAACTTTTGATTCTAGATTAATAGATTAAATTTCATTTTGATACGGATATTGCATTTTTGTATTTTGGACGTGCCATTTACAAGATCACTGATTATTTGAAGAAAGGTGCCCTTAAGCATTCGATACTGTTATTTACAACTACATGGATTTGGCAGGTTATTTTACCAGGATAGAATGATAACAAACCTTACGAATTATACTGTGGTTTAATTTAGTATAATTTAGTAAGTGTATGAAAATATGGAATCAAGCAAAAAAAATAATTAAATAAAAAAAAAAAAATTGATACCTATAATTGTAAAGTATTATTAAATGCAAAGAATCTCTTAGATGAATGGAGCTTTTAAATATCAAATATTCAAGCAGGCTAGAACTTAATTTCGACTATTCTAATCCAAAAATTTTAGATAAAGAGCACAATTTAGAAAGAATACTAATTTTGGAAATGAGGGCAATTTTAAACAACAAAAATTCATCACACAATTATAATTTCTCTATTCTTCTTTTCAATCTAACATTATCCAAAAAGTAAAGAAAAATCTTCTCAAATTTTAAAAGTTTGAACAAAAATTCAATTAACAAAAGGTCAGATATGGACTGTTTTTCTAATATTTAACAGAAATTTTTAATGAAAGATAATTTTTCGTAAATATTTATTTATGTATGTATTTATATCTATTCTAGATAATTTCATCACCAAAACAATTCGTATCATTGTCTACTTTTCAAAATATTATTTCTTTAGTTTTGCTTTATTAAACATTTTATTAAGCAAACTGTTTTTTTTTTTGAAATTCCATTGATAAAGGAGAAGTTCTCCCCAAACGTTTTGTGTTTTTAATTAAATAAAAAAAAAATCAAATTTTAATGAAATTAATCACAAAAATAAAAGCTTCAACAGCTTCATTACTAAACGTTTGAAGTTTTTTAAAACATGTTTATATATATGTCGTAGTAAAAACCCGTTTTTAGTAAGAACGGGTTCTTACTAGTTAAAACGCGTTTCAGTGAATACCTTTGTGACAACTAGAGATTTCTGATGTTGGTTAAGTTTGGTTCAAAGGTCTATAATCTTCATTTTTGACCTTCCGCCTCATTTTGGGTGTTTATTTTCAAAATTTCAAACGAAAATGTCAAAAACTACATCCTCTACAACTTTGCTTCTAATTTTTGACATTTTCTTTTAAAAAATTTGAAAAAAAAACACCCAAAATGAGGCGGAAGTTCAAAAATGAAGATTCTAGACCTTTGAACCAGACTCAACCAACTTCAGTTAACTCTAGTTGCCACAAGGTATTCAGTGAAAATGTTTTAATAGGAATAACCCGTTCTTACTAAAAACGGGCTTTTACTGCAAATATATATTGAATAGAAATCACCCCTATTATGATTTTCCATTATTTTATTTGATACTATAATAATTAGTAGAGATTGTGTTGTTGGTGCAAGGTGAACATCTTTAATAAAGATAAGAGTAAATAAATATTATATTTAATATTGATTTACTATGAGTTAAAGATTCTTGGTCACTTGTTTCACATTAAAATTAAAAAATTAAAAGTTATAAAAAATTTTCTTTTTCAATATATATATTTCGGGCTATCAACCTCATCTTCAGGAAGTACAGAAAATAACTAATTCAACTTATTGAATACTAGGTTATATATATGTTTATTGAACAGAGGGAAAGAATGTTTAAATTATTTTAAAGGACAATAGCCTAAGAGAAATTGTCCTTTAAAATAATTTAAACATTCTTTCTCTGTTCAATAAACATCTTTTAGATATTTAGATAATTTTCTGAATGAGTCGATGGTAGTTATATTTATTTTTACTGTCGAATTTATTAATCCTTTACATATGTATTCATTTTTATTTATAACCTCCGAAATGCTATTTGCCATTTCCGAGAAGTTTGAAACATCATATATATAAATAGGTGGAGGTTTGGGAATTCTTTGTACCTGATTTTGAGAAGTGTTTTCCTTATTTGAGGTATTTACTTCTAAATCATCATTTGACAGTGGAGCAAATTTATTCGAATGTGTAAATTCAACTTCATTGGCTGGCTGTATATTGTTCATGGAGCTAGTTCTTTTGCGTTTTGGTCTCTGCCAGGAGATTTCCATGTTGTGATTTTCTTCGATTCCAGTCATTTTGATTTGTCGGTAGAACTTGAGATATTTTCACAACACTTCACTGAATTTAAATGTACAATTAAGTTTTGATTTTAAGTAAGGGCATAGCCCCCATTTGAAAAATAAATTTATGAAAAAAATTTATATCAATATATATTTATATTGGAATAGATAAGACTTGGCTCAGAGGTCAGAGGATTAGTATTTGATCCGTCCTGCTCGAAAGCCAATATAGAACTGATATATAACCTAGTATTCAATAAGTTGAATTAGTTATTTTCTGTACTTCCTGAAGATGGGTTGATAGTCCGAAATATATATATTGAAAAAGAAAATTTTTACATCTTTTAATTTTAATGTGAAACAAGTGACCAAGAATCCTTAACTCATATGTAAATAAATATTAAATATAATATTTATTTACTCTTATCTTGATACTATTATAATACATATTAAAATCCATCCTACGGTTCTAAGTAAATTTTAAGGTTGATAGCCCGAAATATATATATTGAAAAAGAATTTTTTTTATATATTTTAATTTTTTAATTTTAATGTGAAACAAGTGACCAAGAATCCTTAACTCATAGTAATTCAATATTAAATATAATATTTATTTACTCTTATCTTGATACTATAATACATATTAAAATCCATCCTACGGTGCTAAGTAAATTTTAAGGATTATACTAACAGTTTTAAACTATGGAAATACATGATCCCGCAATAAATAAATAAATAAATTTGTTAAGTGTATTGAAAAAGGTATAAAAAATTTCTAAGAATTTTTTCCAAAAGGGGATGGACTATTTATCGATAGGAAGAAGGGAAGTTGTTTGTGTCAAAGGTTGGCTGCCAACTTTCTAGGCGCCACTAGACGATAAATAGATGATTTTCTCGACCCCTTGGGGGGAATGAATGTATTACTTCGACCAATTCCACTCTCGGAGCTTGATTTCATTAACGTATAGTGCTCGAATCTTTCACCTCGCTCTTTGGGCTCCCTTTTGTTTGTGATAAACAAAAAAATAAAACAAGATACATTAGCGTTTAATTAAACTTGTCCATTTACAAATCTAGATGTTTGTTACAGCTAGTTTTTTTTTTTGGCAAAATCCAGACGAACTTGTTTTTTTTTTCATCTGATTTTTTTTCTATAAATTCACAGTGAAAAATGAAAAAAGGTGTTATGGCGAATAACGAACATACTTTATCTTAAAAGTTGAAAATGAAGTTTCTTTTAACTAGATAGAACATTTTCTCTCGTGTTATTTTATTTTATTTTTTTATTTTTACTTAACTTATTAAAAAAAGAATTAAGGAGAAAAAATTAATTAGATTTTTTTAAATAGGATTTCTACTAAAAAGGTTTTAATTTAATTTATTATCAACAAATAAATTAAAAGTTTATTTTCGAATTCAACGCCTTTCCAAATTGAAATTTAATAACTTTAAAAAACACAGATGCACATTCTTTTTTAACTTAAGATATTTTTTATATAATATAATTTAAATTAACACAGCTACATTAGTGATTCTTTTAAAATTATTTGAATTGCTTCAGAACATATAACCCTCTTGTTGCCAATCACACCATAGTCTCCGAAAGGAAGGGGCAGGGGGTCACGCCTCTTAAGGGGGCCCGGGGCTCACCAAATATAAAATCGGAAAGGGGTGAATCCCTGCTTGAAGGGCCGAGAGGGCTGTACACTTTCATTTGTTTCCAGACCTCAAAATTTATAAAAGAAATAACATTTCAAAATTTATTAAATATTTACATATTTATAAAACAGTATTTTTTAAATTGAAAGTTTCTTTTATCGAGACTAGCAGAATTTTTGTAAATTAAAGGAGACAATAAAAAAGTGTGTCTCTTTTCTGGAAAAATAAATTTTTGTAATAATTTATAACGAGAATATAGTTTCCAGGGCTTTGCAATTGATTTACAGGAATTGATGTGAAAAACCTTCGAAACTATATTCTAGGTTATAAATAAATTAAAATATGTATTTTTCCAGCAGAAGACACACTCTTTTATTCTCTCCTTTAATCAGTATTTTTTTAACAAATATTTAATCCCTATTAGATACAACGCTGGGGTCCGGCCCACCACGTGATTGACACATTTTAATAACAAATCATATACAGGAAACCCCAATGGTTAGGTTTTGATAGCGAGTATACGCAGCGGAATTAGTATAAAATGAATAAAACACTCGTTTAGGAGATGTAATTTAATATAATAGTATAAATAGTTAATAAAGAGAATGTACACGTTGCAATATAAAAAGAGATAGGACAGACAGACGGACTGACTCTTCTGTATGCTTACGCCATCTCGCGGATTGCCGCATAAGTTCCATCACTTTTGAAAAATATCGAGTTACCTTGTATCTTGCTAAATAATCAAGATATTAAATTCGATCTTATTTTAAATTGAAAGTTTTTGCCGAGAGTAGCAGAATCATTCATAAATTAATTCCTGTGAATACATTGTAATAGACTGATGAAGAGGGCAAAGCCCTCGAAACTATAGTCTCGTTATAAATAAATAAAATTTATAATTCCAGCAGAAGACACACTCTCTTTATTGTCTCTTTCAATCGATCTTATTTGTTCTTAATAAGGGAGAGAATGAACAAATTTGTAGTTTTTTTATAATTTTAAACTTTGCCCCTTCTAAATGCCGACACGTACAAAAATCACCTGACTGATCACTCTGGGTCCCTATCACATCCCTATTTTGCAGTGTATTAAATGTAAAGATTTTTAATCTGATTTTACATATGAACATCTTTTCTTTAACTGCACCTCCCTAGAAAGTTTCAACTTTCAAGCTCAAACCGTTCGACAGGACCGGGTCTAGGGAGTCAGCGGGGCACGAGTCCCCAGGGGCAAATTTTAAGGACAGGCCCATTTTGGGAAGCGGAATATTTTTTGTAATGTAATTTTAAAAATACAATGGTGTTAAAATTTAAATGATATATTCTAGACGCTATAAAACCACATGGTTGTTTATTATAACCCATTTACTATTTTTATCATACTTTAAATATTTTAAATAGCATTGGGGGGGGGCAGCGGAAAATTCAAGCCTGGCCCCCCTGCTCAAATAAATTATACAAGCTTCTAGTGAACATTTCGAGTCTTTTAAAAATGTTTTCACTTTTCCTTCAAATTTATTTATAAATTACTAAAAAGGATTATATTAATTGTATTGACAAGTCCACTGCACAGTTTCACACATTTTGTTAATCTTAAAACATATATAATTAAAATCTAATAAAAGTGCTTTTGTGTTTTTGCCAATTTCGATTGTAATTACAAACCTTTCCCTAATTCAACCAATCTGTATCATAATGTGTACAATGTACTACATAATTCTATATATATATATACATCTATATTGAACAGTAAATAATGAGATTCCTAATTTAATTGAATTTTCATGTCGTATTTGCAAATAATGAATCAGTATTGGTTAATCTTTAATTGGAGGCCGGATAAAAAGGTATAAAAACAGGAGGATAACATAATAAAATAGAAAGGATCTATTTTCATGTGTGGCGCTTTGTAATTTTCCCATTACAAACTAGTACAATTAGATCAATGCTAATTGGATTGGAGCAACCTCAAAGCATGTTTTAAATTTATTTTATTATTTATTATAATGGGAGTTATTTTTGTAGCTAAATAAAGAGATTCGCCAAGATAATTATTTAATGTTATAGACTTGTCATTTAAAATTTCACTAATGTAATAGATTTTCGTATCTTATTTCGTTTCAGTGAAAAAAGTGTGTGTGTACTTATGTACACGCGTTAGAAGTTATACTTCTTTGGCGTCTGAAAAATAATTTCAAAAAACAAAACTGCAGTAAAGATCGAAGAAAAATATTAAAATTAATCAAAAAGGTTTTATTTCAGCTAAAAATAGCTAATACAGTTAAAAAAATTATCAAGGTAATCTATAATATAAAATATAAAGATATGTTAGATTTGACAAATAAAATGATTAAATATTTATTAAAAAATAATTAACTCTCCAGTAATAATTTTAAATTTAATACTTACAGAATTAACCTCTAATATTTGAAAAATAAAGTTTTTACACAGTTATTGGAACTGACAAATTTATATAATAAATATGTATATTATTTAAAAATATAATATATAATTATATAAATAAATAATATTAAGAATTGTTTAATAATATAAATAATATATTTCACATCCACATCAACTGGCTTATTGAATTTGAAAATAACAACACGTTTTGTTAGATTTCTGCAGTCATTTAAAGGAATATATTATTTATTCTATTCTGCAGCCAACTTCATCATGTTAATTTTTGGGACATCTGCGCGCGCAGGTCACAAATTCACTCTCATCCAAACGAGCCAAAAGAAGTATAACTTCAAAAATTTTCAACTCAAAAATTCAAAGCGTCTCACCAAATACAGGAAAAGACAATGGGAAAGCTGTAAAAACATTTCTCAGTAAAATTTATCATCGACCCCCAATAAATCACTGGAATACTATAGACCTGGGATTCCAAACTTTTCCAAGTCACGGGCGTCTTTTTTCACTAAAGTTTTTCCATGGCGCCCTATCCTGAGTAAAAGTATGTCTAATCATAAGAGATAAAATAAATAAATAAATAAATAATATTACATGTGTATTTCATTCATTGTGAAACTACACCCCTTTACTTTATTAATAAATGACAGGCTCTTTTGTTTCACTTTAAAATAAAAATAAATAATAAGTAAATTTTTAGCTTCTCATTTTGTTATAATAATAAAACTTGAGCAAGATGCGAGGTTGGTTTCACAAAAAAGAAATAAAACAAAACTCAATTTTTTTTTTGTTGTCTAGTTAGGCTAAATGTCTGTGTTTCAATTAATTAATTAAGCATCTGCGAAGAGGCCGCGGCGCACAGTTTGGGAATCTCTGCTATAGACCCATTTTAAACTTCCATCGACTCTCAAGGGGTCCACCTGGACCCCATTAGGAATTCCCGGATTATACCTACAAATTTATTTATCACCTGTAAAAATAATTTATCATTTGTTGCTGCTTTTTTTACATTATTTTGTTTAAATTTGTTTTTCACTATCATTCTTGAGGTACACTATATATATAGAAAGTCAAACATTGGAATTTAATTCTTCCCCTCGTCAAGGATTTCTTATTAAAAAAACTTAATTTACCAGTCTTAATAAAAAAATAAAAAAAAAGGAAAGAAAAAGAAATTGAAGCCCATCTATTTCGTATTTTCTTTCTTTTTTTCTTTTTTTTCTTGTGTGAAGTGGATTTTTCATCGCGAAGGCATCCCGTGGGTGTCTGTGTACATGACTGCCAAGGGTAAGGGTGGAAACGAGCGAAGGGGCTGAAGAAGCGAACAGAGGGTGCCTCAGGGGTTCCCCCGGAGTAGGGTTCATTCGACCCGTAAGATATACGGGTGCAATCACCGTCGATTAATGCCGCCCAACGAAAGGCGAATTAGACGCGACGCAAAAACCTTTCGAATCGATTGCAACAGTGAGATTCTGATTACTCAGAGAAAAAAGGCCCATAGTCGAACTTGGATTAGAAAGAAAAATTGCGTATTTCATATATAATCTCGTAATAAAAAATTTCGAATTTTATTAATCGGGATAATTAAATTACACATATATAATAATATAATATGTTTATCATAATGTGTACAATGTACTACATTCTTCTATATATATATAATTTTTGTTAGATTAATTTCTATTTTTAATTATTCTTATTATTAAGGTAGTTGTTTCACCATATGGGTTTTCCTAGCATTTTTTTGAAATTTAGACAGATTATTATTTAAATACTTCTGCATCGATTGGTGGCAAAACGAAATTTATGAACAGTATAGTTCAGGAGATATTAAATTCCAAAGATAGAGTTTTTCAGACTCTTATATCATTGCGGGATATAGGAAAGTTTACATACATATTTAAATATAATTAAGAAACTCTTCTTACCATTTTTATAAAAAACTGAACCAACATTAAACATAAATAAAATTTAGGAAACGCGGTGTTGGTATATAGTGAAACATTGTTAAAATCCAACTCCAACCTAATTTAATTTCAACATTAAACAATAACTAATACATTTTTTAAGAAAATTTTAATTCATAGCTACAACACAGCTTCTGAGATAATAATACATAAATAATGAAAAATCTATAATGATAAATTTACACTAAAAACAACCTGGCAACACCGCATGTATTTAACCTAAAAAGTGGGTTAACTTTTGTACTTTTTTGACGTTATTTCGCTTCAGCCATTGTCGCAACAGCTTTCTATCGCTTATTAAGAACTTTTTGTTTTATAAATCTTCCTTTATAATGTACTTTATCTGATATTTCTATGATAAAATATATACAAACTCGGACAGTGTTGCCAAATTTGTCAAACACGGGATTGGCTAGTAGTGGTACATAAACAGCAAAAAAATTTGGGCTTATGAATTATGAATTCTTATTGTCTGTTCTATATACTCTAGTATTAACTTTTTGCTACTATTATTGCGAAACAACTACCTTAAATTAAGTTTTGTTGCTGAAAGTAGCAAAGTTGTTGATTTTATCAGACCACATCGAAGAGGGTGTTATGTATTACTTGATGCAAATTCATACACATTATATTGTTAGATAAATTTACTTTAAACTTTAATTTTTAAGTAAAGAATTGAGTATCTATTTGAGAAAGAAAGATTGAGTTTTTTCTCAAAATCAACTTGTGATATTGAATCAATTAATTTTAAGAACATGAATTTAGGTCATTTATCAAAGATATTAATAGATTTAGATAGTTAAAACAGTTTTAGCTTGTAAACTCCTGATGATGGACTAATAATCCGAAATATATTGAGTTTGTATAAACCTCTTTGAGTTTTATTTCATTCATTGTGAAACTACACACCCTTTACTTTATTAATTAATATCATGTTTCACCTAAAATCTACACCACTTTCTCTAAGTATAATTTATTCAACAATATCTGACTGTTAATTACATAGATCTAGAACTTATTTATTATTTTTGAAAAAAAAGGAGAAATGAAATTGATCACCTGACAGGATTTCGAACCTGCGATTTTCCTGGTATAGCAAAAATACATTTTATATTTTATTTATTGACATCAGCTTTGTCCAATTTTTATTAAAAAAGACAAAAAACTTTTTTGAAAAATTTAAATTTAAAAATTTTTGTCGATTGTTGAAGTTTCATTGTTTATGACAGCTCCAAAATGAATACCTATTCATTACTTATACATTTATTCAAAAATAAAAAGATGTTAATTAAAGTTGTATACTGTTTCCGAAATAAAACAATTAAAAAAAAACAACTGATTATTTTACTAATTGTGTGTTGTGAATTAATCTCTTGACTGTTATGAACAAGAAAATACGAACAAGATAATTTTTATAAAAAGAATAAAACCTACTTTCAAAAAAATTAAATGCAACAAATAAAATAATAAGAACACAAAAATAAAATAAAATGCACTAAAAGGTATGAAATTATTATCTAATTTAGTTACAACTAAACGATGAAATATTAACATGAAATTACTTTTTGAAGTCGGTGCCAAACATATACATTTTATGAATCGCACTCGACGGATCTTACTTAGTAAGTGGCTGGTAATGAAGACAACACCTCGTATTCTCGCTTATATAGTTTGTTTGGCACCGACTTCAAAAAGTGATTTCATATAACAATTTCATCGTTTAGTTGTAACTAAATTAGATAATAATTTCATATCTTTTAGTGCATTTTATTTTATTTTTGAGTTCTTATTCTTTTATTTGTTGCATTTAATTTTTTGAAGTAGGTTTTATTCTTTTTATAAGAATTATTTTTATTTTTCTCTTTTTAGTGATGTTATTAATAGTGACTTATGATAATACCTTGCATGCATCTCGTAAGAGAAAGATTAGGGGAAGGAATCAGAAATTGATAATAAAAGGCAATTCATAAATAGAGGAATTCTCTCGAAAATTTAGCGGGTTTTAAATGAACGTTTTAAGATTGTTTGTTTTTTTTATAAATGATTTTATTTATTACCTATAATTTCGATTATTTGCACATAAGAATTAGACATTTTTGTTATTTCGTCATTGATCATATCATCAGAACTTGACCACCCCTAAGGTACCCCCTTTCCAATAAAAAAGAATCATTGAAATCGGTCCATAAACAAAGAAGTTATGCATGAACATACAAACAAAAAAGATCCAATACCAATGACAAAAACGGGACCAATTGGGTACTAGGCTGACTTCAATGAAAAAATCATCGAAATCGGTGAAAATCGTAAAGGGAAATAAATGTTCAAACACAAAAAAAAACCTTGATAACTTCCTCCTTTTTTCAAAGTCTGTTAAAAATATGAACAAACAACAAAAATTCAATTCTAAAATTTAAATTTCTTAATTTATATTTTTAAACAGATGTTTTCGTCTTCTAATAAAATTTGAACAAAAGCTTTGTAAAAAAATATATATATATTTTTTGTCTGGTAAAGATCGTTTTCAATAGATACAGTGATATTATTTTGTTTATACTGAAATCTCATCTGAAATAACTGTTTGAAATATTTTAGCTCTATTCAAAATATTTTTATTCATTTAAAAAATAATTGCTTAAATTGTGAAATCATATAAATGTATTTAAATTTTGTAAAAATGTAACAAGATATAAATAAATTAAATTTTTTTATCAATCCATTTAAATATAATAAATTTAACCTATTTTCAGAATTAATATTAAAATCAGTTTTTCTCTCCCACCCATGGCATTTAATTAATTCAAATCCAATCAAAATATCAAAAACAGAAGGAATTTCAAACAGTTAACTTTCCCTCCAGCCCCTGGCTCCATTAACACCCCACTCGTTGCCACTTCAACCCCTGGTAAAATCCTTGAATATTTGCAAGTAAATAAACAACAACATACAAAAGTATTTGTAATTAATTAAAATTATGCTATTTTGCTTGTGAAATAATACTTTTATTAACCGTGCTCGTTATTAGATAACTACCAACAAAACACGAACAAGAGACCCATTGTATTGTTATCCAAAATAAACGGTAAATAATATACAATATTCATTTATGTTTCTCGCATTGATATTATACATTATCGTGCATGCTTATAAAACAAAATTATTATTTTTTTGGCATATATCATTCATAGAATATCAATTCTCACTCAAATATTTAGCGAGCTCAACATTTGAATGTCAACATAAAATCTAGCGACAACTGATAATATGTGATTACTTTTAACATTTCTTTGTTTCCTGAACACCAATAATAAATATCAAATATTAATTGTTACATAATCTGTAAAAGTGAAATTAGTTTATCATATATGCAAAGGAACTGTTTGTTTTTGTAAATTAAGATAAATTATCTCTCCCAAAGGGTCATTCAATTACTTACAAAAAGTGTTTAATGTCATTTATGCGTTTATCAAATATATTAAATAAACTAAAATAGTAAGGGTAGTTTGTATCGTTGAATAAAGGCAATATGATTTTTGATTTAGGGATCGGTTGACAGAAGCTTAAGGGGGGGGGGGGCAAGGGGCTGCAGCCCTAGGACAAGGGCCATACTAAATAAAATCAGAAAGGGTGGTTTTCTGCAAGAGGAGCCGTGATAGGACCTGAGGGCTATCATTTTCCTGCCATTTTTTTAAATAATTAATTATAACAAAAATGGCTGGAAAGCGATAGCCCTCAGGCCCTATCACGGCTCTTCTTGCAGATTATTAATTAGGGGGTGAGGGACTATAAGATCGAACCCCGAGGCCCAGATAAGCTCATACCGTTGACCATAAGCAGACTAAGCGGTTCGTTCAGCAAACTAAGCCTTTCAACTGTTGGATAAGAGCTTTACTATGTTCTTTGAAGGTTCGCATTGTTTCACAATCCAGGAGAAGTTCTATTCAAGAATGGGAGCAGAATTTTTTGAATAATGAAATACAAAATTCCAATTACATCAAAAACTATTAATCAAATTAATGCAAAATACGAATTATATTAAAATTCTATAACTGAGTTATAAGATACCAAATAATTATTTAAATTACTATTACTTTTTCAGATTATGATTACAAAACTTCAGATTCACATGCGGTCACCTAAGTCAGAAAATGGGCAACATTAGAAACTGTTCACACTTGTTCTAAAAATAAACTTATAATAAAAAACTTACCGACAACATGAAGATATCCGAATTGAGTTTTTGCTGTAACCGTATTAATTTGACACATATAACGTCCTTTATCCTCTTCTTGTACGTTTTTTATGTGCAAAAACCAAGTGCGATGCTTATCATGAGAAACGGTAATTCGTGGATTTCTAGTAATCACGTGGGTGTGCACTGTCAAAATGGCAGATTGTTCGAAATGCATCCACGCCACCTGAAAACATAAGAAAGGTACAAATTAAAAATTGCATACCTAAATTAAGAGAAATTTTTTATTTTAATTTAAATAAATATTTATTTATAATTCAGGATTGGACTCGGACTTATAAATTTATAGTTCAGGATTGGATGAAAGGCAGTCCAGAAATAAATAAGAGGCTATTTCCAATAAAAGAGTATTACACTATGTTCTTTTGATGATGGAAAGTTTAAAAATATTATCTATACCCAGCAAGCACTGAAAGAGGAAACAAGATTCAATTCCTTCATTGACCCTTTTAAACCCTGAAGAAGGACGGAAGTTTCTCCGAAACGTAGGTTTCAAAATATAAAGAGGAAAACATTTCCAATAAATACTCTTTTATTGGAAATTGTTTCTTATTTATTTCTGGACTGCCTTTCATTCAATTCTGAGCTATAAATATATCCATGGCCGCCAGGAGGAGCTTGCCAAGAGGGTGCACTTGCACCCCTGACATAAAAGAAAATACACAGAAAAATATTAAGAATTTATTTGAATTTGACATTAACTTAATTGACATAACATAAATGTCTAATATTATATGTCTACCTATAATTATAAGGATGTACATTTATAAATTATATTTTTTTTTAGTTAATAGTATAGTGTGTAAATGCAGGTGCACCCTTCTGCAAATAATCCTGCCTCCAAAGAAAAACTTCTAACGTAGTAATTTATAAGAAGACACAGAACCTTTTGGTCGATCATCTTTTGATATCAACTTAGAATCTACTCCACGGAAAAACAGTATTAAAATATTCGCTCTAATAAATACTACATTTCATTACTTATATATGATAGATAAGATAGTTGCTATCATGCAAAACATTTTATGAAAATACAAAAAATACTATATATACCTACACAATATTTATGGTTCTTTTCACATAAAAGTGCGCGCGTGCCTAAACATGATGCAAAAGACCAATCCAGAATTAAATAAAAAAATATTTTTTTAATTTAATTTTTATAGTTTTAAAGATGTTTTGAAGTCTTTTAATAAAAGTTGGATGTAATTTTAAATAGGTATATCTTGCATTTGCTTCAAAATAATTAGTGAAGGATTAATTTACATGAATGCTTTTTTATTTGGCCTTAAATTTCCTATTTATCAGAAGTCAGTCAACACTGCGATATAGATATATAAATATTTTATTCAGTACTCTATTTATTGCTAAAGCTTAGAGGACTTTTTTTTCTTTTCGTTTTTGGAAATGTCAGAAATATAGGAAAAAATCATATTTTATGCATGCATTTTTGTCTATCTGGATTTTGATAACCGCGATAACTCAAAAACAGAAGGTAATATAAAGTTTAATCTGCTGTAAAATCCTTGTATTTTAAAACTAATTAGATTTCAATGTTTATAGGTTCAGAACTTAAGGTTGAAAAATGAAGAAAATCAGGAAAAAATCAAATTGTAAATGGGAAGCTCTGGAACGATTGTAGTTAATAAGCTGAAATTCAGCAGAGAAGTTGGTATTTATAATTTAAATCTTATTGCCAAGTTTCAGCTTCCTAGTCAGAACAGTTGCTATAAAATATTCCCAAAGCACTCCGATTCGTGAATATTATAACGAGTATTGAAAAGTTATTCACTTTTTTCGCCTGTTTTATTTATCTAAAGTATAAAAAAATTATTAAATAAGTATTATTCACTGAATAACATAAACCCTATAAACATTGAATCTGGATGGATTAAACTAAATATCAAACAAAAATGTATAAATTTTCCAACATTTCTATCAAATTTTAAATTAATAGTGGAAATGAACTCTATTCTATATGTATATTATGTTATTTACTTATTTATTCGTATTTGTATATATAGTAAGAGAAAGTTTTCCCATCTAACTTTTAGTTATCATTTACCTCTCTTTCGTTTCATTTACCAAAATAAATTAAATAGCTTCTGAATAACAAATTTGAATCCGTTGTTTGTGATTTATTTTTTATTTATTTATTTTTTTAATATAATTTAACTCGAGGCTATTTCAACTACGTTTAATTAATATCTCGATGGGTAATATTTATTAATAAAACAAAAATAACTTTTTGTATTTACATTAAAGTATTTTAATTTATTAGATTTAAAAGATCAAAGGAATTTTTCAATCATGGTATTGAAAAATTAAATGATGATATAAAAATGCATTCATTTATTTTATAAAGAAAATTAAAACATTTATAAATATTTGTATTAAAATTTTAAAATGAAAGATTTTATTGTTTTTTAATAGAAAATTAATGAGGGATTCTCCGGCTAGATGGAAATAAACATAATTACACTTATAATATATATATATATATAAGTTTAATTTTAATTGAGAAAGTTTATAGTTTTGAAGGATTAACCTTAATCTTAAGTAATTATTAATATTTTAGATGTACTTTTTCATTGGCACAAATACTAGTTTGGATGTGAATTAGTGTTTTTGCATCCGACCAGGTATTTGTATCCATGAGGAATAACATATAAATTATTTCTAATTAAAAAGATTCCAGGTGAAACTCAAGACTTCGAAAATATAATTTCTATCAAATAAAATTATGTATATATATATTCGTATTTATAAATTATAAAGAGATGATTTCAGCCAGTAAAGAAAGCCTCTGTCGAATAAAAAACTCCCAATTATAGAAAACAGTTTCGATTTTAATTAGATAATGCCATCTTCAGTTTTAATGAGCTGTAATGAGCATAAAATGTATGAATATAAATACAAAAACAAAATTATAAAAAATAGTGCTAACAATATTTGCAAACTCAATACATTGAGTTCAGACAGAGTTGTAATGTATTATCAAACACAAAAATTATATATAACATATAAAAATGTGTACATAGGTCTTAGTTAAATCTCAAAAGCGAATAAAAACATAAAATTAACAAAAATAATGTCAGACTAGCGAACTTTTTATTCGACAGTTTTTTTTTTTTTTTAATGATATTGATGTGAGAAGGAGATACACCAGAAGGTGGATCCCCTAAAGGCCTGTGTGGGCTGGCCCCTCCATCGTGAAAAGAACAGAGGAGAAAGAAGCCGGGATCACGAGCCAATCTCAGAAACTTAGATACAATTCAATATCCAATTTACTAAGGTTTTAGGGGCTTCGAGCAGTGGTAAATTCTCCGCGCGATAAATTCGGTTAAATTTATCTCCCACTTAATACAGTGTCTTCTTTACTGGCTTAAATCCTCTCCTTTTTAATTTTATCTTTTTGGACTGCCATTTTCCTTCTTCAATTCATATAAATTCATTTCTAAGTGGTATATTATATGTGAATGTTTATTTGCATCAAGCAGTAGAGACCTTCGTTGATTTCATCTTTAAAATCAATAACTCTTACTCTCAAGCAAGAAAATATTTTCATATTATTGTTTTATTATCGCAAGGCGAGAAGATGTTTTTGCGGAGAGCGAAGGGTAGTGATTCTTCTTCTTCATCTTACTATTCTATATAGGTGCGAACACCTGCTTCTCCAACATATATTCAGTCATCTTTCCATCTTTTCTTCGGTCTTCCACGGTTTCTGACCCCTTCGGGGCGGTTTTTTGCCAATATTTTCGGGAGATGGTCGTCTTGCATTTTGTCTACATGGGCAACCCAGCACCTTCTTACATGAACCCAATCGTCGTATGTCCTGAAGACCGATTATTTGCCTAAGGTGTTCGGCTGCGCATTTTATCATGCAGGGTATTTTATCATTCAATACATATATCCCCATGACTTCAAGGAACTGGAACTCTCTCCCAGCCTCCATCTTTCCCAGCACCTTTAATCTTCAAACCTTCAAAACCGGCGTGCATAGACACCACGTCTGCACCCTCTCACTTAATCAACTTTCCCTTCTCTTCGGTAATGCAAGGGTCTTTCGAGATCCATAGGAGCTGCATCTTTACTGGTGCACCCCTTCTTGCATTAGATTGCATTAAAAAAAAAAAAAAAGGGTCTTGGAATGGATGAAATGAATCTTACAACTCTCATCTCAGTCGTCCGGAGAAGCTGCTTCGTAACGGTTGTGTCTGCCCTGGACACAGCCCCATATGTTATTATCGGGCGTACACAGGTCTTATATATCCTAATTTTACTTTCGGCAGACATAAACTTAGATTGGATAGACAGCCCTAAATTTTTGCTCATTTGATGACTTGCGATTTTACTTCATCCTTAAGGTTTCGTCTGCTAGAAATCTGAACTCTCAGATAGTTAAGCTTGGGACTTGTTCTATTGGACTGTTGTTGATGACTAAGGGCCGGTTGTCTGATCCATTTACCATCTACCTGGTTAGTGGTTAAAAGCATTTACTTTGCGACAAACTAACCGGTCTATGTTACACCTAAGAGAACCTTTTTCAATCGCCATGCATTTTGTCTTGGTGGTAGAGACTTGCATGTTAAGCCTAACTGAATTTTTAGAAAATTTGTCCAGAAGAATTTGAAGGTCCTCTTTGCGCTCCGCCATCAGGACCGCATCGTCAGCATAGTAATTAATTTTCCAAAAAAAGAACTATAATAGTACTAGAGTTTCGAAGAGTTTGATTTCAGATTTTAGCTGAAATAAATATATAAAATCAAGTTGGTTTTCGAATCATGAAAAAATTGCATTTTTTCAAAATACTATCGTCACTGAAAAAGTCTCAAACATAAGCACGATGGCATTTTATTATAGAGATATGATCTTTTGAAACTATTATTTGAGTAAAATCTTTTGGATTGGACTACATATAGCGAAATTGGAATGATATATTACGATTTTCAAGGCTTAGGTTTAACATTGAATTTTAGTTGACAATTTAGCTATTCGATTATTTATCATTAAATTTTCTGTTTTCGAGACACGAGCTGAAATGGGCCCAAATTTCATTTTGTAGTATTTTATTAAAACTATAAATAAAACAAAATTTGATTTGATTTTTGTTTTATATCCAATCATGATTTTAATTAAAATATATATCAAAGGGTTCGATTAAACGATTAATTATTTTCATCACTAATGGTGTTGCAATTTAGTGATCGGATAGACCATTAGATGAACGCAATTAATTTATAATTTTTCAATTAATCGGACAAAAATAATCATATATAAATTAATGATAAAACTTCCTGTGGTTGATTATCTAGTTAATAATACCACCATAAAAATTATACTAATTTATATTTTAATACAAAACAAGTTTTAATAATTTAATATTTTTTATTAAATCAATTAATAATAAGCTTATGGAAAAATTTTTATTTCGTAGGATATTTTTACTTATTTAATTTTAAATGATTTGTTCTGTTGACAAAAAATATTAATTTAATAGAAATTTTCTTTGCATTTTCTGGCGCACATAGTATAACTGCACTTTATGAAATCACTGGAATTTTTGAAAAGAAGCTGTAATAGTTGGGTTAGTTAGGAAAATAACAAGCTCCAAATAAATATGAGTAGGACCATCGAGTATTTTATAAAATGAACTTTCTCATTTTTTAAATTAAACACACAAACTACTAGTAATAATCTAAATAATCTAAATCTTCTTTCCTCCATGAAAAATTTAATTTATAATTAAAAAAATGACTGATGATGAAGGCCAAGCCTTCGGATCTATAGTCTGAAACAAATAAATAATAATACATACATACAGATATATATGCAGGGTTGAAATATTGTTAAAGAAATTTTTTAATTACGGTCATCTACAACACAGACCTAACAACTGGTTTCTGCGCTAAAGCCCTTTCAGCCGACAAACGTTTTCTTGCAAAATCTTTTCACCCTTTTCAGTACACAAAGACCATTCTCTGAAACTTGAGAAAGTGAGTCTAAGGGAAAATCCCACTACGTGCCTGTTTCAATTCCACCCGTAAATGATAATATTTGTCACATGATGTTTTGTCCCACCACCCTTACGAGATGAGGTCGACGAGAGCTTTGGCGACACTGGCATTCAGTCAATGACGACACTTCGAATCTGACCATCAAACGGACAACCGTCAGACACGAACAGATTCGACGATACACGATAGATTCAATCCCTTTACTCTCTTAACGAATTACGATAATACTATTACGCCTTTATAATAACGCCCTTCGAATGAAAGTTGTCATTCACCTGTATATAGAATATTATTTTTTTTCTTTTCTTTTATTGGCCTCGGGAACATAGATGCCTATTTGGCCAATATAATATTATACTTGTTAACAAATATTTTATCTTAAGTGAAACTTTTATTTGATAAAACCCCTACCCTAGACACAAAACGCAACAAGCCACACGGAACCCAGACGCAGGGATCAGTGAAGAGTTTCAGTTCCCACATATATTTTTGATATATATGTGTGCATGTTTATTTGCATCAAGCAGAGGACAACCTCTTTGTTTCTCTTTTTGAATTTTGAATTTTATTTATTTATTTCAAATTTTCCCCTCCTCTCCCTCCCTTTCTTCCTTTTTAATTAGAACTTTTGAACGGCAAATTGACTCTGGAACTCTCCCATGATTAATATACAGAGAAGAGAGAAAGAGTTTTCAAATACATTTAATTTTATTAAGCGCTCCTGAATTTAAAAATCATAATTTAATTTATCTCAAGTTCAAAACTTTATGTTATTTATTACAAACCCAAACCCATATTCAGCGTACATGTTTAATAATTCAATGGTTCGAACCTTGCTTATTATTATATTTATTTTTTTATTCAGAATTTTAGTACCTATCATATACGTATTTTATTTAAAATTATAAAAATGTTATCTTTCTCAAATCTGTTATTTTTTTAACTTTATTTCAAAAATTATATAGGTTTTTTATTATTTTTATTATGATATATTTTTTTTACTCATTAAATTTTATATTTGGTTTATTACGATAAAAGGCCAAGTAAAACTCATGTAGGATATGCGATATGAAGTTTCACTTACATCTATATTAATTATTACTCTTGTTCTTCTCGAGTTCTTTTAGGGTATCTACTTAGGTTTGATTCTGGTTTATATTATCAATTGAACTTGGATACATTATTTTTAACCGACTTCAAAAAAGGAGGAGGTTCTCTATTCGACTGAACCTCATATCTCCGCCAATTGTGAACAGATTTTGAAACAAAAATTTGCATTGGGTTCAGTCTAGCCTCCGATTGGTCCCGTTTACTGGTATTGGAGCCTTTTTTGTTAGGTTTGTTGAGGCCTAACTTCTTTGTTTATTAACCGATTTCGATGATTTCTTTTTTTATTGGAAAGGGGGTATCTTAGGTATGGTGCCATATTAATTTTGGTCAAGTTCTGATGAAATGATCGACGACGAAATTACGTAAATCTCCACTTCTTATGAGCAAATAATCAAAATTATGAAAATAAAATCTTTTATAAAAAAATCTTAAAACATTCCATTTAAAACCCGCAAACGTTTTGAAGATTTCTATATTTATGAATTGAATTTTATTATCATTTTCTGATTTATTCGCCATGACGCTTTCTCTTATGAGATGCATGCAAGGTATTATATTAAGTCACTATTAATAACATCACTAAAAAGAGAAAAATAAAAATAATTTTTATAAAAAAAAAATAAAACCGACTTCTAAAATCTTAAATGCAACAAATAAAATAATAATAACTTAAAAATAAAATAAAATCCACTAAAAGGTATAAAATAATTATCTAATTTAGTTACAAATAAACTACGAAATATTAACATGAAATTACTTTTTTGAAGTCGGTGCCAAACATATACATTTTATGAATCGAACTTGACGGATCTTACTTAGTACGTTTGGCGAGTACGTCTCGCTTATAGGTATAGTTTGTTTGGCACCGACTTCAAAAGTAATTTCATGTTAATATTTCGTCGTTTAGTTGCAACTAAATTAAATAATTATTTTATACCTTTTAATGGATTTTATTTGATTTTTGAGTTATTATTATTTTGTTTGTTGCATTTAAGTTTTTTAAAGTCGGTTTTATTTTTTTATAAAAATTATTTTTGATTTATTTAAAGGATTTTTTTAAATAGTTTTATTAATCCAAAAAAATTCATTTAAGTTCAGTACATATGTAGTAGGGTGGTCCTTATTTTGGGTATTTTCAAATTTTCACGCTGACAAATAACTACTAATTTATATTTACAACAATCAATATCGAGCACCTCACGCTTTTTTTACAATGAAATTAATTTTCTTTTCCATAACTTTATTTTTATTTTAGAATTTTTGAAAATTATTGATACATATTGAGTTAGTATACTTTTTATAGACAGTTGAATAAAATATAAATTAAAAGTTATTTTCTGATTTTTAGTTCGATTTGATATTAAAGCGTGTTTTTTTAGTTTTTTTAAACTATATTTTATGTGTATTCAATTTTCCTGATATTGTTAATCTACTTTTTTAAGTGGTCAAGACGATGTGACGTCACGAAATTGGCGCGTGCCTGGACAAGTTTAGACACCGACCGGCCTCCTCAGTGCAGCGAGAGCCTCCCGCCTGACAAGTTAAGTATAATACCTAAACAATAATTTTTTATTGCACGTTGTTATAATCTTAATTTTGTTTTATTCTAGAAGAAATCGGCATCAACTAGGGAAGTTGTATCTATGCACTCATCATGGATACACCCTGCAGCTTTTCCATGTGAGTTTTTCATCTTAAATTTATTATTAAGACATTTTCATTGTCTGAGTTTCAGATTAAGTATATTTATGTATAAAACATACTTTCAACCAAAAATGATCGATCTTACTATAACTCTAAACAGAGGCAAAAAGTAGCCCTCCCCCGAAATTTTGAAAAAATGAATTATATTACTTAAATATTATACAGATTAAAATCAAATTTTATATTTTATTTGAAATGAAATTTTCTCTGGAGAGAGACGGACTGGTAGAACTTTAATTGAATGTAATGGAAGGCAGCCGAGGGTTAGTGAGGAAAGAAAAATTAACCCCATATCAAGTAAGGTGTAATTAATTCGAATCCTTCCTCCTTTCCTTACAAACCGACGTTTCGGAGGGATTCTTCCCTACTTTTTTCAGGGTTTCAAAGAGGTCAATGGAAACAAATAAAATGCTTCTTTCCTCTGGTCCGCAGCCAAATGTTCAAAAACTTTTTTCTTCTTAGAAACATGAAAAACAATTTTTTTATCTTTTCTTAAATAAGAAAATAATTAAGAAAAAGAAGAAAAAAAATGTTTTTCTATGCTTCTATAGCTAAGGAAGAAAAAGTTTTGAATACCACGGCTGTGAAGAGAGGAAGGACGCATTTTATTTGTTTCATTCATTGATCCCTTGGAACTCTAAAGAAGGAGGGAAGAATCCTCCGAAACATCGGTTTGAAAGGAAAGGAGTTCAATAAATTACACCTTATTTGGATATGTGTTAATTTTACTTTCCCATTACCCCTGGGCTGCCTTCCATTACTTTCAATTCAAATTTTATATTTTCCAAAATTTCGAGATTACCTCCCTCTTCCTGCTTTGGTTAATTCATGATTTTAAATTAAGTTTGGTTGATTTTATATTTTCCAATTTCAAAAAAAATAGATAATAAATATGGGTATTTAGCTTCAACACTTCCCCCTTAATTAATTAATTTATTTTTAATAGAGTGTAATTTTTGTTCAAATGCACTTGAAATTTTCTATTAGATTAAAACGATCATTCATTTCCTATTAAAATGCTTAGCATGTCTATCAGGATTCAATTGGATATTTCAAAAACGATACAGTTGGTGCATAATTATGGAACGTTTTTAAAAATATTTTTATTCAGAAAAAACAATAATAAAATTTAACAAAAACATGTTTAAATGATTATTCGGGAACGTAATCACCATCTACTTCAATATCTGCTCCATTTGTAGCAGTCGGTCGATTCCACGGGCGAAGTAGTCACGATTCTTGGAGGCAATCCACGCTTTGACATCGGCCACTAAGTCATCCAAATCGTAGTAGATCTTAGTCTTTTGCCAGTTTTTCAAAGAGCGGTTGATGTGATAGTCCGTCGATGCTTCGGTCGGTGAGTACGGCGGATGTGGGAGTAGATCCCAGCCCTTATTGGCGATGAATTCGACGAACCGGCGCTCAACCTGTGGACGTGATGGAACACGATGTGGTTCTTTTTGCGCGGTCTTTTCGCCTCGATTGGACCGTGAAGACGGTCAAGCAGTGCCAGGTAGACGTCGTGAATTGCCGCTTGCCGTTTTTGTCCAGGATTGGTCGATATTGAAGTCTGCAGCCAGCATTCGTGTTCCACGGGTGCCAGAAGTGCCTGATCATCAAAATCCGATGGCCGACCTCTTCCAACTTTATCCTCCAAACTAGTGTCACCTGATTTGAAACGGGCAAACCACTTCCGTACTACACTATCAGTAATTGTTCCTTCGCCAAAAAGTTCGTTGAGATCGCGAAATGACTGTGCTGCCTTCCATCCTTTCTCGTAGTGGTAGAGCATAATCATGACGAATATGAATATGGTTTTCGACATGCATTTTTATTAACTATAAAATAGAAGATTGTTTTTATAAAAAAATTAACAAAACGCCATTTTTGGCTAAAGAAAAACGCGCCAATACAAACGTTCCATAATTATGCATCAACCTAATAGAAAATCCTCACAGATTTGTCTATTAACATTAGAAGATTTTTTCATTTGATTAAATTACTAGCTGCAAGGCCCGTCTTCGGCGACCCTTTAATATTTTTCACATCATTTCTCAATATATAGGAACCGACCAGTGACCAGCTCATATCTTCAACCTGAACTACAAGTGTCTCTAGCAATTCTTCGCTTCTTCTACACTTCGCGCACCAGTTCTCCATCTAACCATCCATCTGGACCTCTACTTTAACAGGTTTTGAGAAAAGCATTGGCGCAAATAGTTCTGGGCTATCAATTTCAAAATTTAATCTCAATCTTTCTTTCGGACTTGCTTAAATTTATTTATTTTCAATTTCAAATAGTTAAAATAAATATATTAGCTTCAGGATAGGATGTATTCTTTTCTAGCACTTCTTTTTCTACCCCTTAACAAATAAATAATTAATCAATTCTTGAGTTTAATATTGATGATTTAATATAGAGATAAATATATAACAATTAGAAGATAAATAAAAATTTAGAGTAGCAATGAAATATATAATAATTAATTCTATTATAAAAATTGATTTCTTTTTAAATTGAATTCAAAACAAAAAATTTAACATATATTTTTTTTGAAAAATAGGTAAGATATAAAAAATAAAAAAATATATTTTTATTTTGAAATTGTCCCACTAATAATGTTTTTTCACAGGTGTTAAATGTATAATAAAAATACTAAAGAAACTAAAAAATATCCTCTGTTTATTTAAATATTGAAATAGAAATTATATTTTTGCAAATAAAAAAATTAAAATCGCCCAGTAGTACGTAGAATAATAATAAATTTATCATGTTAAACTGTGACAGCAAAATTGAAATAACTACTTAACTTGAATTCTTTTCGGCTAAATCTATATAGAATGTATTTTCATTTTAAAATTCCACCCTCCTACTCTTCATTAAAAAAAAACAATTCTTCCTCTTCAAATATTAAAATTGTAAACAATTCTCTTTTCAAAATTTTAAATTCTACTTTTGAGAATTTATCAGATAGAGCAAATTAGGATTTTCAGAGCCCCCACAACATTTAGGTTCTCCGAGGCTCTCCGAGATTGAGGGTTGATTGGTCTGCGCTTCGCAAAGTAAGAAAGGTTAGCTATGGGTCGTTCTTAGTTCTCTTGAGGAAGGAAGATTTCATTCTTAGATCAATTCTTTCTTAAATGAGAATGTCGTGTTTAATGTGCTGCAGAGATTTCCTTTCAGAGACGCAGCCCTCGACCTCCGTGGGATCCATCATCAACTTTGTACACTCTTTAGCTTTGGATAGGGTTTACATGTGCACAAACCCTGGTATTTGAGGGATATTTTCTTGGCTAATCCTTTTAGCCATACTTTCCCTAAATTACTGCACATCTTAAATTAAATATATTTAATTATTTTATGAAATACATAATAAATTAATTAGCTGTATTAAAATTCATTCAAAATGAAAAGTAATGGAAGGGGGGGGCGCCAATGCCAACGATTTACAAATAATAAAATAAAAAATAAATATAATAAAAATTACAAAATACACATATTAATTAATACAAATCTGACAGATTGATACTAACGTTATGATTTCTCAGAGGATATGAATAAATACTATATCGCTACTTCCAAATTAAAATAGATACTAGTATATTTACTTAATATATAACATTTATTACTGAATAGTATTTTAAAATCGTTCCTAAAATGATTCTAGTGTACAAATTCCAATTTAACTTTTGAAATTTTATCATTTAACATTAATAGATTTTTTTCAAAATCATTAAGTATACATCACCAATTCATTTTAATTATATTTCTCAATTGAAATTTTTTTCAAAATTAATTAAATATATATTTACATAAAATATATTAAAGTAGAAAAAACATAGCTATTTAATTACATTCAATCACTTTACTTCAAATATAAATTTAAAATATATCACACACAAGTGAATTACTCTTAATAGTTTAATTATTTGTGGGAAATTTATTTGAATTTAATTTATTCATTTTAAAATGACATATTTAGAATTTTTTATCATTTATAATTTTAACTTAAAATTAATTAGCGTGAAGGAGTTCAAAGCTAAATTAGCAGAAGTCAGTTTTTTGGACGTGTATAATGGAGCTTTGCGTTGTCTAAATCAACTTATTAATTCCACAGTGATATAAGTATTATTAATTATTTAATAATATTTACACCACAATAGTACTTGATAAATGTTGGCTTACATAATGTAGAGTTACATTATACACTATATTTAAAAACTGCTTATTTTGATTAGTTATGTCCATCGATTAAATTATTAAAGTTGTTATCGGAAAATAAGGACTATATTTTTTATGCAGATAATTTATATTTTATTGCCAACGTTTCGTCAACTTTGTTGACTGATTGATGTTGATGACTTGCCTTGATATGTTTACTAAGAAAGAATAATTATAAAAATGACAAATATGCAGGAAAGTTAACTATTTGGGCACTGAAGAAGTCAATAAAGTTGACGAAACGTTAGCAATAAAAGATTTTTAAGAAAAAATAAAACCGAGGTCAAAAAAATTAAATGCAACAAATAAAATACACTAAAGGTATAAAATAATTATTATCTTATTTAGTTACAACTAAACGACGGAAATATTAACATGAAATTACTTTTTTAAGTCGGTGCCAAAAACAAACTCATACCTATAAGCGAGCGGACACGCACCAAACGTACTATTGGTAGAGATCCGCCGAGAGTGCCCGATTCATAAAAGGTGGCTATGTTTGGCGCCAGACTTAAAAAAGTAATATCATGTTAATCCTTTCGTCGTTTAGTTGTGACTAAATAAGATAATAATTATTTTATACATTTTAGTGTATTTTATTTGTTGCATTTAATTTTTTTGACGTCGGTTTTATTTTTTCTTAAAAATTTTTTATTTCTTTTAGTGATGTTATTAATAGTGATTCTATCATCAGAACTTGACCAAATTAATATTGCACCATCCCTAAGATATCCCC
This sequence comes from Forficula auricularia, assembly GCA_024734495.1. NCBI lineage: Eukaryota > Metazoa > Arthropoda > Insecta > Dermaptera > Forficulidae > Forficula > Forficula auricularia. The sequence goes on along the minus strand of JALMQS010000030.1, from coordinate 22,209,194 downwards.
TTTCCAATAAAAAAAGAATCATCGAAATCGGTTCATAAACAAAGAAGTTAGTCCTGAACAAACCTAACAAAAAAGGTCTAATACCTACGAAAAAAATGGGACCAATCGGAACGTAGACTGGACCCAATGCAAAAAAAATTTCAAAATCGGTTCTCAATTGACGGAGATATGAGGTAACATAGGCACAAAAAAAAAAAAAGTTCAATCGAATAGAGAACCTCCTCCTTTTTTTAAAGTCTGGTTAAAAATATAAATTATTTGCATGAAAAGTATAGTCCTTATTTCCCGATAACAACTTCAATAATTTAAAAACTACTTTACCATAACTCAAAACTACTTATTATTATAAATAAAAAATAATAAATCCAAATAGATTGTAAAAAAAAATTCTTTCAGAAATCATTTCGAAAAAGAGTCTGTCGCCCGGAGCCTGCAGGCTCTCCTTGTGCGTCTATTAGTGGTGATTTCACGCACAGTGTCTTCCATTTTGGGCCTCTGCTGGACAATCTTCTAGATTTAAGTTTATCTCTCAGGTTGCCCACTAATCTAATCTTAGCTAGTTCGCTCTGGATAGGTCCTAAACTGCATGTGCATGTTTCATTAACTGTAGGATCCAGCAGAGAGCTAGGATTGAAGTCCTCGCCATGACAGAATCACGAGGGGAGGCGACCAGATCACAATGAACGGTTGAGGTCCAGATCTCCTCTAATTTTAAGTTGCGATTCGTAGTCGGGAGATTTCATTAAGATCTCACACAATAAATGTCAGTGTAAAGTGGATTTGTGATAGATTTTGCCCAGTTCTGGAGTTCAGGAGGAGTTCCTCTTCTTTCCGGATCGGCCCGGAACAGAGTTTCATTCTTTTCTCTAAATTTTTTCGTGATACTGACAGAAAGATTCTCTACCTTTGTAATCTTTTCTGTACATCGCTCTGACAGTTTTAAAGTTGGGCTTTTGGCCTTAGGGAATATTCGAATAGACAACTTGATCTCTACAAAATGAGATTGTCCGAATATTCCACAACTAAGAGGTTCTCCTGTAGCTAGGGACACATTCTGCGATGCATTACCCATCTTGGTTTTGGTCGCCACACATTTAAATACTCTTCTAATACAGGCTAGGCAGGATTTCTTTCAGGAGCCCTGGCTTTTTTACTGGGGTCTAAAAATCAAATTCATTCTCTCACTGGCCGGGTTTCGTGACACGAGATTACCGTCTCAATAAGTCCAAATCATCGTTTTCAAATTCAAATTATGAGAATTTGATTTGTATCGATTGACCCTTGGACTTCGCGATTTCATTTTATTAAAAGTCTAAATCAGATTTGTTTGTTATCAGACGATGAGATATTTGATTCAAAGGATCTGACATTTGGACTTAGATTTATTTGAGGCAAATTAATATAGTCTTTGAATTGTTACAAGTAATATTACAAATATTTTAATTTTAAAACCCTTCTTGATAAATGTCTTTTGGATTTGTTATTACTCGATTTATTGCTCCAACTACAAAAAATTTAGTGCATTATTAAAGAGGAGTTTTGAAACCATTTTAATTCTTTCCAAGTCTGATGTTTTCAATAAATTTCAATGTACTTTCTAACTTTGGCAAATCTTAAAGAGAAGTTTATAATAACTAATGTTATCTTTTGAGATGCCTTGAGTTTCATCATCTATTCATATTTTGTTTACTTTTACTACTTTCCAGATGGATCGTTTAATTATCTTGTACGTTGGTTTGATATTATTATATTCCTTTAAGCATAATATTCATTTTTATCATTATTTTAACTCAGCACAATATTTATCCGAAATAAATTAAATTATACCTGCGTGTGGATTCTTCTGTCTTTGTATCTGTTAGAAAAAGACAAGAGACGTTCATAATTTTATCTCGAATAGTTTCCCATTCATGATATCTGAACCAAAATTAAATAAACGAAATTTAGGTTATGCGCTATGTTGTAAAGGAGACTGTGGGTCAGTGGTCAGAGTGTCAGGCCGCTGACCTAAAATATGATGGTTCGAGACTGAGTCTCAGCAGATATTTGCAGTCTCCTCCTCTTGGAAAGCAATGTCAACCTACCAAGAGTATAATTGCCTAGACAATCTCTACAACTAGCCGTTTGGAACCGGCGTTAAAAAGTAGGTTCCGTATATCTGTATAAAAACAACTAAATACACTCAGCACAGGTATATGTGAGAGGCGCTGACGCCCGCTTCGGGTATGGCACTTGGCAGAGCTTTATAGTAATTTTGTTATTTCGAAGTTTATTCGCTTTTTCGGACGGAACTTAGTAAGCTCTTATTTCAAGAATCCACAAAATGTGAGATTCTCTTCAGCCAAGACTACTGTTGGCATTTTACAGCCCTTCAAATTCATTAATGGAAATTTTTACAAAATTGTTGGTAAGCATGAAATAAGTCAAGTGAAAACATGCTACCTTAAAATCCGCGTTTCCGGACCAAATTAGATTTGTCTCGGTGAAAACTATAATCTCATGTTTCTTGTTCGGAACCTAGGGAACGCCTTTTATAATTTTAAATAGGCATTGCCAGTTCAGGCCGATCCGAATGATTGTCAAAGCTTCAGGGGCTCCCTTAAAGGATGCTAGAAATAGCAATTTTTTCATTTTAAGGAGGTTCTTTCTCGACAATTCACACACAAAGTTTTAACTCTCGTAGCCATTCTATAAATATGAACGATGCTAAAATTTTAGGTTATTTTTTAACGTGACTGTACTTTTTACACTACTATATTCTCTTTATGAATGGATCGCTTCCAAGCCATTGATATTCTATCCTCCACTAAAATCAATCGCCCAAATGCTCTTTTTATGTTTTTTATTAAAACTACGAGGTTTATAATTTCAATTTTTTTAAGTTACTCCAAATATATTATTCTAACAAATATTAGTTTTTCATTTAGATGGTGAAAGTCCTTCAATGAAAAAAATAAAATAATGATCATTTTTCCACCCTTTCCAAATCTACCATATGTAAAAATTTCATTTTTAATTGCAATTATTTCATGTTTGGTGTGGTAAATCGTCTTCAAATTTTAATAGTGTGTTTATTATGCTTTTAATGACTTATATTCCCGGTTTCGAAGACTTCTTGAATTTTTGCATTTGTGAAAGAACTACCTTAAAGAACGATGTATATAATTTAAAACTTTTTAATGCCTCTTACAATTTACATTATATTTCCTTGTAATTGAAGTATATTTAATATGCTATAAAGAAGAAATAAAATTTATTTTTCCTTTGTAAATTTTATTTTAAGGTATGTTTTTTAATTTCTAAATGTCGCATAATCCATTCTCTAATCTAATCTGGTGAATAGAGAAACACCATTCACTGGAATTCCATTTCTAATTGAAAGGTCTTAGCAAAATAAATTCCTTTAATATATATGATAAGTAGATCGAAAACAATTTAAGCTTCTTATACGTGAATGATGAGAAGGATGATATAAAGGCTGCTGACTTTGATATAAATTTAATGGAAAATAATTAAATAAATCTATTTCGTTGCTGGTTAAAAGGATTATCATGTCAAGTCTCGGAGGATATTAAAAATAATCAAACCCCTTCGGATAATATATACGTATATGGGTGTATGGGAAAATATTAATATCGTCTACCTGTCCTTTTTGATTAATTTCCTAAATTGGCTTGAAAAAAGGATATTTTTACTTATTTATTTTTTATTAAAATATATAAAAAAATTACAAATAGATGATATGCTATTAGAGAATATAAAAAAGATAGACAAAGGACCGGTAGAAGAATTAAAGTAACATAGACAAGAAACCAAAAACCCATAGGGTTATGGTTTTAATGTATTAAAAAATATATAATTAATTTGTAAATATTTGATTGATTGAATACATTTTATCTACTCTTATTAAACGAGCAAAAATTGTATATATATATATATATATATATATATATATTTGTATCTTGGTTCTATTTTGAAAACGACTCTACCGATTTTGATGAAATTCACGGGTTAGGAGTTTTTTGGGGTGACAATTCGATCTGTCACGGTCTCATCTTCTACAAAATTGTTTTTGATGGGGTTTTTTTCGTAATTAAATTAATTATTCTCAGGTAGAAAAATGAAAATCTCTGGGATTTAAAAAGGGTTTATCTTTTCTTTTATACCCAGACAGACAATGAGTCGGGTTAATCCTTTATTCTCAAAGGTGTATTGTTGTCAAGCATTAACTAAACCCGAACAAAGCTCGGTCTTCCAGAGTATATATATATATATAATATATATATATATATTTGCATTTTTGAAGTTATACTTCTTTTGGCGCGTTTGGATGAGAGTGAATTTGTGACCTGCGCGCGCAGATGTCCCAAAAATTAACATGATGAAGTTGGCTACAGAATAGAATAAATAATATATTCGACTGCAAGGAATCTAACAAAACGTGTTGTTATTTTCAAATTCAATAAGCCAGTTGATGTGGATATGAAATATATTATTCATATTAATAACCAATTCTTAATAATTATATATTTATATAATTAGATATATATTATATTTTTGAATAATATATATATTTATTATACAAATTTCTCAGTTACAAAAACTGTGTAAAAACTTTGAGAGTGTTTCTAAATATTAGAGGTTAATTCTGTAAGTATTATACCTAGAATTATTACTGGAGAGTTAATTACTGAAATAAAACCTTTTTGATTAATTTTAATATTTTTCTTCGATCTTTACTGCAGTTTTGTTTTTTGAAATTTTTTTTCAGACTCCAAAGAAGTATAACTTCTAACGCGTGTACATAAGTACAAACACACTTTTTTTTTTTAACGGCTCTAACGATTTTGATGAAACAAACTCTATTAACAAGTTTTTAGGATGAGAAAGCGATCTTGATGCGGAGCGGGGGTGGATGTGGTGGATGTGTGGGGTGCAGAAGGTGGGGGATCCGGGGGTTGGGCAAGGTTTCGGGGTGGGGTCGAGCAGGGTGAAGGTGGGGGGTACAGTGGTCGAATACTATGTAGATATATTTGTATTTTTTTAATTTGAAAACGGCTCTCAAATAAAAATCGACCTTTTTATCAGAATTTTAAATTAAAAATAATATTAAAATAAAGATTTTAACTGAAGGACGAAGTTACCGAGCATCGCTCGGTGCCTCTAGGTATTATTATTATAAATAAAATTAGAGAAAAAATCTTTTCAAGGCTAGGTATGTATTTTCTAAATAAATTTTAAGTAACTTGTCGGTTCTAGGTGAAATATTTTAAATAAGAGTTAATTAAAATACTAGGTAGGTTTCACATACATAAAATACATTTGTTTTATTTATATGAAACCTATCTAATATTTTAATTACCATTTATGTATGTTTTCCATTTAGATCAGCTCTAGTAGTAATAACTTTATATAAAATAAACTATTAAAAATTATTTATATTTATTGGCCAACTCGGCCTATTTTCGGGCTAATTTTCCTGGTCTACAAATGTTCTTTTTAATTACAAATTTGACCACTATGGGATTAGAAGATGGCAGCACTAGCCAGTAACGCCTGTATTTAGACAACCACCGTAGCTGAGAAACAAATTACACACATTCTACATTTTTTTTTTATTTTATTATCTTAAAAAAAAAATTATTAGAATTAAAACATTTAAGGAATTTAGAAGAATCATTTAAAATTTCAGGAGAGAAATTCTAGAATCTAAATTATTTACTATACTATAAGTACGCAAAGGCAGGCTTAATTTATTAAGATGCCCTAGTATGCAATTAACTTATTTTTTTCTCATTGTGTCTAAAAATTTCTGAAAAGTAGTTTTGGTATCTTTTCTTTTTTTGAGAAACCTACGATAGCCTAAGTTCGGAAAGTTGTAAAAAGTTTTTTCATGTACCAATATGTTGTATTTCCACTGTGTAGTATTGATTACATTTGGGTTCTCTAGCTTTACTAGGTCTGGTTCAAAAATGCAGAAATATTATTTTTTAAGATAATAAAAATAAAACATAAATTTCTAATATAATACAGTTTATTACTTACTATTGCGTCTCTAGCTGTCGAGTGTATCGTGCATTGAAAAAGTTTTTACTTTTTCTCGAATTTAATTTATTGGCTTAAATTCAATATCTTAATTAATTAATATATATATTCGAAGACCTTAAACCCAACAACCCACTTCTGCTTTATGGTGGCCATTTCATATAATCTAAAGGACTATAGAGGAGGTTCGATTTCTAGCGAGGATATAGGGTTGCAGCTCTCCATAACTCCTATCTCTCTTTGTGCCTTACTATATATAAATGGCACTGGGATGCAAGAATCACGATTATAATTTGAAGATCTTAAATGACCTATATTAGAAATAGTAGAAAACAGCAACGTGCAGTTGCGACTCTTATACCAAGTATTCCGTGTTTAATTTATTTTTTATTTTTATTTTTAAGCCTTTATTTGTTAAAATTTTACATACAATTAATTAATTAATATCATTATTTTCTTTTTTTTCATAGTAGTACATTTATGTTTGAATTTGTAATTACACTATATACAAGTTATAAAGTAATCAGGCCCCGAGGGGGTTCGGCCTGTCCCACTCGAGTCTAATTAATATATATCTAATACCAAGGAGGGCGCTACCACGGTGCGGGGGGGGGGGGGGGGATAAGGGGGCTAAAGCCTCACCCCAGGACAAGGAAAATAATGAAAAAATTAACAAATGTGAATTTCGAAGTTTAATAATTTAAAGACAAGACTTTGAAATATAATATAAAATTAAATTACATTAACTTTGAAATTGCCGAAACATTATTTTTGTCATTTTACGAAAATGTTTATATATAGGTATATGTTTGTGTGTGTGTGTGTGTGTGTGTGTGTACTACTCCCCCCCCCCCCCCAGGACAAAATACTGGTTTTGCCACTGTCAAATACCTAAATAAGTAAATGTATGATTTATTTAATTGTATAATTTAAAAAATAAAACATTTCCCAAACGATTTTGATCCTAGAACTCTAAACACTAAATTCAGCAATCTAAGCAATTTGCTTGTCTCACTTTCAATTATTAATGAGAAAGTAAACATATTGTTCCTGAAGTGGATAAGTTACTTTAGAACAAAAGCTGCTTAACTCTGGTGATCCTTTGGGAACTTGTACTTGGAAAATTCCAAGAGCTATGGCTAACTCGATAAACTGAAGTAGTTATAGTGTATTACTACAGAATACAAAATCTTTAATTTACTCCTAATAAATAAAAAAACTATCGTTCTCGGAAAAGTTACCAAATTAATTTGTTAATAAAAATTATTAGCTACTAATTAATAAATTTCAAATAAAAAAAAAATCGAAAATTAATTTTTTTCCTTACTTTACCATACAGGGTATGGTCAAGATTGTTGTAATCGTGCATGAAAAAAGTGCTTTTTTCCTTCTTTTTTCAAATAATATCTAAAGCACGGTTGGAAACTATTTCTATTAAAAAAATTGAGTGAAACCATGGCATTTACGCTCTACAAAAAAAGCTCCTAATAAAGAAGTGAACATCGAAATATTATATTTTTTGAGATAATAATTGTTTTGTCAAAATGTCTGTTAGTTAGTTAGTTAGTTAGTCTGTGCGTTACCAAATTTGTGTGGACGAGCTAGCTCAAAAGCTAGTGTGAATATCAAAAAACCAAATTTCACACGTAGTTTTGATTCAGTGAGCTTAAGAGCTGATTAGATTTTGGTGAATATCGATCCAAAATTAAAGTGGGTCGAGGGGGGGTTAAAAATTAAAAATCTAGGTCGTTTGAGCAAACTCAACCAAATTTTGTATACACAATCAGTGGACCCTCAGAAGTCTAAAAATGCAAAAACTAACCGCCCAAAATGGGGGGAGGGGGGGGCGGAGGGTCAAAAAATGAAAATCTTGGCCATTTACCAAACTCAACCAAATTTTGTATATATAATCAGTGGGTCCCCAGAAATCTAAAAATGCAAAAACTAACCGCCCGAAATGGGGGGGGGGCGGAGGTCAAAAAATGCAAATCTTGGCCATTTACCAAACTCAACCAAATTTTGTATACATAATCAGTGGGTCCCAGGAGTCTAAAAATGCAAAAACTAACCCCCCTACATGATTATAAATAATTTTATTAAATATTAAATATAAGTGAGGGGCTGAGGTTGTATGGTAAAGTCAAGTGGATGGCCACATCAGAACACGTCAGCTTATTTGATTGTATATTCATGGGGGATATTCATTTGCAGATTTGATAGGGGGGGGCGGGGGGGGGGGGGGGGAAAAGTTATTTTTAAGTAAATCGACCAAGGAAGGAGTTGATTTGAAGAGTTACAAAGTTTTCGCAGGGGTCTTAGACCCCGTACATTCTCGCCCTTCATCCCTCCCACTGTTGCCTTTCTCCATTCTTGATAACGAATTCATAACTAAAGAAAAGACTTAATTTAATTTTGTAATTTTTCGTTAAAGAAGATGTCTTTTGTCTTTATACTATTTAATTAATTTATTCTTGAAGACAAAGAGGCTTAATTGAACGGATTCTATCTCAAGCCAAGGGGTTTAGTTAGAATAATAATAACATAGGTTGGAAATAGAAATTGTAACAACCAGCTATTTATTTATGAATCCGAGATAAGAAAAAGAAAGCTAAGAAGAAAGTAATTGAAATTGAAATTGAATTTAAATTTATTTCTATTTAAGCGTTTATCTACGAACATAATCTTAATATATTATGAATTGACTAAGCAACTGATGTCTAGCTTTTGAAATCTATTTCCCCCAACTAAGTATCAGAATGGTAGCAGGTTAGATGTAAATTAAAAATATGGTGCGGTGCTTTATCCCGCTAGTTTTAGTACTTCTTATAATATTTCATCGCCTTAGAGAGTAAATCTACTAATAGCCCTAGAGCCCACGACTGCCAGACCTTCGTTATTTTATAAAAGCTGAAGTTTTTCTGTGCATGTCCCCTATACAGGTAAGAACGACCAGCGACTATAGAGTTTGGGTTGTGGTTACTTTGGCAGGTAACAGGTAATAAAGGTCGACATAAAATAGTACTTTAAATTCGTTAAAGTATAAAATTTAAATTAGGTTGGAGTTGGTGGTGAAACACCACCAACTAACTAATTGTATTGCTAATGTTTCACTATAAACCAACACCGCGTTCCTAATTTTGTTAAAGTATAAAGCTCAGTACATATTTTCTTCGGGATAACTTTAGAAATCTCGTCATCCATTGCCGGACACTTATGACAGTTGCTACCACTGCCAGACACCCCTAAACTTTAAGAAACTCAAGCTTGTGTGGTTTGCCATAAAAGAATTTAGTCTTTTTGATTTTTAAGTCGATTCTTCCACGTTTTCAGTAGAAGTTGTCATTAATAGTCAAAACAACAAAAATGGAATGCAATAAGGTTATTCCTCTAGTATTAGATAAGAATCGATGGTTATTTTTGATTTTAAGTCGATTCCTCCATGTCTTCACCAATGGTTATCAATAATAACCGAAATGTCAAAAATCTATGTAAAAACCATTAAAACTGTCTATTGAGGTAACATTTTTTTATAGGTCGCCAAGTAACATATATAAAATTTATCTTTTATATTATAACGAAAGTATAATTATAATTTATTAAAGTTTAGGGGTGTCTGGCAGGGGGTAGCAACTGTCATAAGTGTCCGGCAATGGATGACGAGATTTCTAAAGTTATCCCGAAGAAAATATAAAAAAATTGAGCTTTATACTTTAACGAATTTAAAGTACTATTTTATACACCTTTATTACCTGTTACCTGCCAAAGTAACCACAACCCAAACTCTATAGTCGCTGGTCGTTCTTACCTGTATAGGGGACATGCACAGAAAAACTTTCAGCTTTTATAAAATAACGAAGGTCTGGCAGTCGTGGGCTCTTGATCTATAACTCACAACAATGAAATTTTACAGGAGAGAGTAAAAAAACAAACAAAATTTAATATTGTTTTTATGGAAAACACTTTTTTTCACATTTTTTTTCTACAACTTACGATCGTAATTTTACGTAGCAGTTTTACTTGGACGATGCTGCATCTCTTTTTCTTTTGAACGCTATTAATATGTCATATATGATAAAAAGTGGAGTTAGCAGCTTACACTCTAAGCCGACGATTTGTGAAATAAAATTGAAAGTTTCTTTTTGCTGAGAGTAGCAGAATTTTTATAAATTAAAGGAGACAGTAAAAGAGTGTGTCTTCTGCTGGAAAAATAATTCTTTTAATCCATTTATAACGAGACTATAGTTTCGAGGGCTTTGACTTTCACATATGAATTCCTGTGAATTAATTGTAATTGACTGATGAAAAAGGCAAAGCCCTCGAAACTATAGTCTCGTTATAGATAAATTAATAAAGTTATTTTTCCAGCAGAAGACACGCTCTTATTATTGTCTCCTTTAATTTGAGAAAACATTCACTTTCAAATTGGGAAAAACTAGAATATATTTTACTATATTCTATAGATAATTGACAAATAATGACGATTTTGATACCTCAAGTATTCATCATATATACTAATTACGTTTTTGGAAATGTAAATTTTCATATTAATTTTTTTCCAGTAGTGATAATTAGCAATTACTCATTTTACCTTTAATCTTTTGTTCGTATATTTTTCATGTATGTTTTTTTGCTGTCTCTCTTATGTATTTCTGTGTGTCTGACTGGATTTCAATACACACAAGAATTAAATTGAAAGTTTTTGCCGAGAGTAGCAGAATTTTTATATATTGAAGGAGACAATAAAAGAAGTGTGTCTTCTGCTGGATTTATAAATTTTATTTATTTATATCGTTATAAATGAAATAAAATTTATAATTCCAGCAGAAGATTCACACTCTTTTATTGTCTCCTTCAACACACAGAATAAAAGATAGTAGGAAGCTCGTTTTGGTGTCAAAATGTTTAAATTTCCAAAACAAAGATTTTATTTTCGGTTTTCATAATGTTCAAATGTGACTTTTTATGCCTGTCTGTATATAGATCTGTGTGTCTGATTAGATTCCAGTGATAACACAAAAACAGATGGTCGTCAAAAGTTGGTTCTGGGTACCAAATGCGTGTATATTCTAAACAAATAATTGATATCTAAATAATCGTTTTATTGGGAGTTTTCAAACCGGTGAAGGTAAAGAATTGATATTAATTACAAAAGCTTGTATTAATAAACGTCATATTTTAGACAAGTATGTTTTTGAAGTGAATACTTCTATAGGCTCGCCAGGTACACATTTTTCCCGGGGAGTGAATTGAGAAAAAACCGACCGAACGAACGAACGAAAAAGCGACCGTAACGAAATCGAGGCAGATCTCTCTCTCTCCTCTCCCTCCACTGCGCTCTCTTCGCCGCGCAAGGCATCACATATTTCTCTCTCTCCCCTCCACTACAAATTCCACAACATCTATTTCAGTATTCACTTCTATCGGCTGAAGCCAAATATTTTTTTTTAGTTCAAACTGTTTGCTTACAAAAAAATTGCCAAATCACTAAAATTTATAGAAATGGTAATAAGCGCATCTTAAAAAAGTTTCTACTTTTTACTCGAATTACTTCTTTTTATTTTTTTCAAAAACTAATACTAAATCCATCTATATTTTTTCTTTATTCACTTCCTCGTTTTTAAAGTAACATCCCCTCCTCTATTTCTCTTATCCTGTTGATGTTTTGAGCTCTAACTTTTTAAGTTTCACACTGACCCATGAAACGTCTCTTCAATTCGATCTACCCTTTGCAAACTTGCCGATGTTTTTTTCTTTTCTCAGATAACAACATTCGCCAACCATTAAAAGGTTATTGCTCGATTTTATTGTCGGGCGAGAATCTGCCACCAAAAGAGGAGCATTGCAATGAGTAATAACTGAAATTACCTCAATAAAGTTCAATAAATAAAATTAATTGAATACATGAAAAGATTTGTTAAAGGGTCCATTGAGGAGTCGGGCTTAGAAAAGAATTGAAAAAAAATGGAGGGGTGCACTCGAAGATTCTTTTTATAAAATGTTTCAAACGCGCGTTGTCCGATCCAATTCAATAGAAACCGGGGTGGTTTAAAGAAGGCGACCCCAGGCGGGTGGGTGACATAAATTAAACTATCCAGTAATGCAAGTCATAATTCTAAATTAAAAATAAAATAAAAAAGCAAAACGAATAGAGAAATTTACTTCTGCTTTTACAACCAAATGCAATGGATTAAAAAATCTATCTTTTTAATAGACTGTAAATTTCATCAGAATTCGTTCCAAAAGAATGGGGTAAGGAATCAGAGCAAAATGGGGTAAGGAAGGGGACCAGCGCCTTCACAGATGAGAGTACCAAAGAAAAGATGCGGAAATGAAATACGTAGATCTAAAGTAGGATTAACAATATAAAAATAGAAGGAAAAAAATTCGACACCATTCTTTCGAAAATAATAAAAAAGTCTTTTTAAATTTTCATATTATAGTAGATATAAAACTTTTAATTTTACAGTTACGATAGTTGATTTAGTTTGATTGTTTGAAAGAATATGTAAAAAACTTAAATCAATTCATCTCTACAAAAAAGTACAATTTTTCGACAACGAGGAGGTATTAATTGTTCAGAATAAAACTTTAAATTTAAAAAAAAATCATAAAAATGTATTTAAATGTTCATATTGTAATATAATAGTAAATAAAAACATTTAGCTTTCTTGAGTTAAATAGTTGAACTATTTTTATTATTCGAAGAGAATATGCGTTTTTTAAGATTCCGTATAAAAAGTAAAACGGGAGCCTTTTAGTGTCACTACTTGCTCGTCTGTCAGAGCATTATATATAAATTAAATAAGATATAAACTTTAAATTTACAATTTATATTCATTTGGCCAGAAATCAAAAATCATATTACACTTTTTATTGAATGATTTTATTGAGGAGGGTCAAAAATAAAAACTATTTTTTATTATAGTTTATGGGGTGTCCCTTTTAAAAACTAATAAATTAGAAATAGGCCAAGTATAATTACCTTAAAATGACGGCGTGTAAGAACCTCAAAGTACTCATTTTTAGACTAATCTTACATAGTATTTAATTTAAAATTCCGAAAACAAATTCGTACATTCTTTGTCAACGTGAAATAAGCTCGATTTTGATATCTCAACTATTTTGGAAGATGAGGTACTGAACACTCGGTATGCTAGCCCGGCTCGCATTTAGCCTCTTTATCTTGGATAAAGTTTGATTTTCTGTAATAGACTTTGATAGCGAGTTGAATTTCTTTTTTGCTTATGTTTGAGCTCCGAGTCAGGGTATATTTATTTACAAAAGAGCTTGAGGTTACAATAAATTACAGCATTAACTAAACAGTAAACACTTAGACCCAAACTACACAAATAAACCCCAAATTCAACACAAGGTATGTAAATATTTTATCCGTGCTCTATTTGCCACACGAAAAATAACTAAAAAACGTGGCAGCAATTGGATGACAAGGCACAAGAATGCCGAGTGTTTTTTCATTTGGACATCTTGACATTTTGTGTCCAAAGAAGGAAAAAAATACTAAAGGGGAATGACATGAAACAAGAGAAAGAGAAAGGGCATTTGTTGCTTTATTAACGGTCATGACAAAGAATGAAAGGGTAGTTTCATGGGGGAGGAAAATGGATAAATAGATGGGCGATTCCTTAGGGTGAAGGAATCTAAATTGAACTGGGATGAATAATTTCACACTGTCCGAACACATTAGGAATGAAGGAAATAAGAAAAGTAAGGTATTTCCCTTTGAAACCAACACCAGGGAGCTAAAGTAACTTTAGGGGAGAATTATTTTGGAAGAAAAGTATATATAAATATTTATCTGGGTATATTTTAGGATTTTTTCAGGGGAAGGCCACGAAGGGTCTTTTGGACTTGAGCAATATCAGCCAGTAGAGCAGTTGCTAAGTCGTTTGATTTCGGATCGAATTTACTTGGGATCGAATCTTGCCTTAGTCAGAACAATTTTCATCCTTATCAAAAAGCCAGGTGTCTTATTAAATGAAGGGGAAGGCAATGGAAAACCACCCATGTGAAAAATTTCCCTAGGAAAATTACAATGGAGAGGATAGTCTCCATATTAATCGCCGAAGCTCGGAATCGAGTATTGGCACTTGAAGAAAAATACTATCATTCTTCTTTTTAGGATTTCAATTAAGAGAGGTTGTCATCTATTAGAAATGGAATAGATAATTTTAATTATTCAACAGAAGGAGTCAATTGGCCGAGATTACTATTTCTGGCACTCGAGTTCGATTCCTGATAGGGTAAACCGAGGGGTGAACCGCGACCTAATATCGTGTACACCTACTTCCATTTTCATTTCTAAGTAGAAGACAATTGATGAAACGGCATTATCTAATGAATTCCACATAATTCCAAAACGTGCAGTGGCGTAGCGAGCTTATCTCGCGCCCGGGGCATAATACCTTTCCAGCCCCCGCTCCTTTCGAAAACCATAAAATATTATATGTAAAATATACTCGCAAATTAATAAATAAATAAAGTAAAATAAATAAAGTCATAGGCTCAAGCTATGCTTTAAATTTGAGACAAAAAATGTAGTTGAGAAAACAATACTAGATTTCGAAATGTATATGATCATCTAGAATTGGTTCAAAAGATACCTATTATTTATTTTACATATTTATAAAGAAATATTTTAAAAACACGCACTTTTAAAACAATAAAAAGTAAATATTTATTATCTCTAAGGAGATACATATATTTAATTTGATATATTTAATAATAATATGATTATAATACATTAATAAAACTATTTATAAATAAAAAAAATTAATAAAACTATGTATAAATTTTCCTTGCTTTTGATGAAGCAAATTTATCAATAATTTCATCAAAGTTGATCAATTCAAATTTTTCTCTTTCCACACTTTTAAATACGCCCCTTTGTGAGTAGCGCCCGGGGCATGATGACACCCCTTGCCCCCCTCTCGCTACGCCACTGAAGACGTGTACACCAAATTCCAATCGTGGTTCACACCTCGGGGTGAACACAACCTTTCCGACATAAATAGATGACAATCTCTCGTGATTTCTTTAGAAATGTTAGTCCAACTATTTTTTGAATTTTATGGTTCCATCCGAATCTACTTTGACCGTGAAATGGTGTTTTATTGGGTCATAATAATATTCCGCGATTTTCCCATCTTAAAACATTCATCTGCGTGTATTATCTTAGAGTTCTTCAGCAATTCTTTGCGGTTAGCTATAAAAATGGAAATTCCCTATAAATCAATTCATATTTGACTTCTCTGTAAATTGCACACTAACTAAATCCTCCTTCCATTTCTGTTTGTCTTCCAATTTTGAATTTCCATTTCTTATTCGATTTATTTTTTTGCAAAAAGTAACTAACTAATGTTCCTTTTGAATGTGAACACTCACACTCACACACACCTGGTTTCTCTCTGGTGATGTTGCTTCTTCTATTCACTTGGCTCCTCTCCTTAGAATAAGTTAATATAAATGTCAATAATCCCAAGTGACGGCTTTCGAGACACGTTTCCGTTGACAAACGTAACGACTTGCAAATAAAGAGATACATTTACTTGGCTTCTCTACCTGGCATTATTGTCAAAATGACGGGGTGATAGTCGCGTAGCAGAGAGGCGTCGCTCCCTAAATGAAACTCAATACAAATTGAAGCAGTCTTCTTAAGATATAGGAGAAGTGAAGAGAAAAAATAAATTACCACATACGAAAACACAATGAATCATGCGCCATTTAGAATCAACAATATATACAAAGGACAAGTTCTCATTAACTAAATGAGTTTTGGACGATTTTTGAATACTTTTTATTTATCTTGTTTCTTTTAAATGAGCTTGCTGGGTAGAATATTGTAATCAATTTTAAACCTATTTCTACCAAGTCGTTTTAGGGAAAATTTGCACGTACCTATACATATTTTCGATGACAATACAATATTTCATCAATTCCTGTAATTAATAGTAAAAAATATAATGTAAGCATTACGTAGAAATTTTCAAGATATTAGGTATATATAGTAGTACCTGGAGGCACCGAGCGATGCTCGGTAACTTTTCCTTCAGTTAAAAGCTTTAATTTTAATATTATTTTTAATTTAAAATTCTGATAAAAATGTCGATTTTTATTTGAGATCGTTTTCAAATTAAAAAAATACAAAATATATATAGTATTCCCCCATTGTACCCCCCCCCCCACCCCACCTATATTACTATTAACCCCCACCCCCGAAACCTCGCCCTACCCCCGGATCCAGCACTGCACCCCACCTCCTGCACCTCTTTTGATTCAACCACATGATTCTTTTTATTCATCCAATTTTTAATAAATAAAACCTATCAAAATGTGTTATTTTTCAGACAATTGAGACCTGCTTATGCGAAAGATATTTTTA
Source organism: Forficula auricularia (assembly GCA_024734495.1). Lineage (NCBI taxonomy): Eukaryota > Metazoa > Arthropoda > Insecta > Dermaptera > Forficulidae > Forficula > Forficula auricularia. Next base: position 22,192,750 of record JALMQS010000030.1, on the reverse strand, counting down.
AATAAATTCTTGATTATTTTTTATTCTATTAAATAAATAAGGTTCTTTATAAAAACAATTATAAAACGTTTATTAATAATTCTAACGTTTAGGTAGAACAAAATATATTAAAAACCACAATCAGAATACTTTTTAAAGGTCCACAAAGAGAAACAAAGAGGTTGTCCTCTGCTTGATGCAAATAAACATACACACATATATATCGAGATGATATATCTGTATATATATTATTAAATTTGTTTGAGACTATAGTTTCGAAGACTTGGTCTTCATCATCAGTCTTTCTTCAATTATAAATCATCTCGATATATATCTGTGTATTAATTCAATTTCATGAACATGAATTTTGGTCATTTATCAAAGATATTAATAGATAGAGAAGTTTATATTGCATGTAGTGAGGGTTTTTGTCCCCTCAGGAGCCTGAACCCAAGCACTTAGTAAGTATGCTTTCCGGGCAACTAGTCCAGACCCTTGAGACACTTACCTCCAAACATGCAATATACAACGACTCCCGAGGGGACAAAACCCTCCTACATGCAATATAAACTTATTCTATTAGTATCTCTTGATATAAATTGACCAAAACATGTTCTATAAAAATTAATTGATTCATGTCACAAGTTGATTTTGAGAAAAAACTCAATCTTTCTTTCTCAAATAGATACTCGGTACTTTATATATATCTGTGTATGTTTATTTGCATCAAGCGGAGGACAACCTCTTTGTTTCTCTTTGTGAATCAACAACTCTGCTACTCTGGGCAAAACAAAAACTTTTCAATTACTTCTTAAAGGTCTTTGAGAACAATGAATTAACCCAACCCATTGTCTGTCTGGGTACAAAAGTAAAAGAATAACCTTTTTTAAAAGCCCAAGACAATTTTATCGAAGATGAGGCCGTGACAGACCGAATTGTCAACCCAAAAACTCCCTAACCCGTGAATTTTATCAAAATCGGTAGAGCCGTTTTCAAAATAGAAATAAGATAGCAAATTATAAATACAATATATATACAATTTTTGCTCGTTTAACAAGAGTAGATAAGTCAAAAATGAATTACTAGAATTGGGTTTGGTTTCTCACCCAATGACAAATGAAAATTTCTTCAGACAAGTTGAATCAATTAATTGCATTTTGCCCTACTTTTACTGATCAGATACTCTTGAAATTTTGTATATATATATGAGTAAATCCAACTTATTTTGCATTTTTTTATACCTAAAAATTTGAAAATATAATTTTATCCCACGCCAACAATAATAATATAGTTTTGTGTTTCAACTATCTATAGACCAATTTCTAATAATGGTCATGAATTAAAAATTTTTTTTCAATTCTTTTATGATTTTCACATTCAGGTGTGACAATCAAGGGGACGGAATTGACAGGGACTGATCTATTTGCGATTACAAAACAATATTTCACTTTGATATTTTTAATTTAAAAAGTAATTGATGCTAAATCAATTTTCTTCCTATATGTTCTACAAAACTCAAAAACTAAAAACTAAAAATATATCTTATAATAATTAAATAAATAAAAGTGAAAAACTTGCTTTCGTTTCAAAATGCCCTAAAAAAAGTAAAAAAAAAATAGATTTTTCTTCGTATTGAAAAATCACTTTCATAGATAATTTTTCTGTCTGTTTTAATGTCTGTGTCTGGATTACAATAGATCCAACAATTTCTAGAAACAGTAAATTATAGAAAGTTTATTCTGTGATTTGAAACATTAAAAATCTTCAATTTTTTTATAAAAAATACATAAAATCTGAAAAATTATCGAATCGTCAAACATAAAAAGCTCTTTACAATCAGCTGAAATTTGGAAGGAAAGTTTGTTTTAATAAGTTATATTTTTGCTGAATTTCAGCCTTCAAGATAAAATATTTCTATTGCAAAAATTACTGCAATCATTAAAATATTCAAAAAACCGTATTTTAAAAATGGTTTATTTTCTAATCCAAATTTGTTGTATTGACATGGAAATAAAAATAAATTATTACATACGAAAACACATTTATTCTTCCGTCTATTTAGAATCAACAATATCTGTTTATTTTATATTGGAACGTTTTAGAGTGGGTGGTGGATCAGATCAAAAGTATTAAATCAAGTAGAAAGTCAAACATATTGCATACACATATTGAGACTATTTAAATAAATTTGTTGACTTTACAAAATTAATTCATAATATTATGCATTCAAAGAATTTCATTATATATTGACGTAAATATCTGTTTATTAATGGAGATAAATATCATGCACTCAATTTATATAATCAAATATTGTAGAACATATTTTGGGGTTAGGTATAAACTATAAAGAGCGAACAAACAACAAATTGACATTTGAAATCTGGGGTATCGGATCTTAATTAATCAAAGATTTCTTGCTTCTACTACAAAATTATTAACATTTACTAATGAATATTCGAGGGTTATATTTTAGAAATTAAAGCCAACTCGCGACAAATCTTTGTAAAGGAGTTCAGAATTCAGGTTTAATTTTGACACTAGCTGACGCCATATTTGATTGAGGTTAAGTAGTTAGTTGGTTTTACATTGAGGTGTTCGTAAAATATTTTCTTTAATTATTTATTTACTGATGATATGGAAATCGTGGATTGTCTAACGAATACACTAGGGTAGCCTTATTTTGTGTATTTTCACATTTTTAGGATGACAAGAGCTCATATGGTTCGAAATAAATAAAAAAAAAAAATATTCCCCAAGTTTCAAGTCTCTATCTTAATTATTATAACCTGTGCCCCCAGCAATGTAAGTTTCCCATCTAAATAACATGGGGTTTTTGGCATTGAATGATCAATTTTTTATTCCGTCCAAAGTAATGGTTCAAAAATTTGAAACTCTGTAGGGCTTTATCCTTATAATAGTAGCTATCCATTAGAATTATTACAGATTTTTAGCTTTTATAATTTTAGTGTTACAGCTAGATAAATTACTGCTATTTTTAGCGTTATTAAGTTGTAGCCAGAATTATAATAGTTAAAAATTTGTAAAAAGGATAGCTACTATTATAAGGATAGAGTCTAGAGTTTCAAATTTTGAACCATTACTTTGGCCGAAATAAAAAATTGATTGTTCAATGCTAAAAAATCCATGTCACTTGTATTTACATGGGAAACTTAGATTGCTGGGGGCTGAAACATAATTGAGATAGAAACTTGAAACTTTGGGGATTTTTTTTACTTATTTCGAACCATATGAACCCCTGTCAGCGTAAAAATTCGAAAATACCCAAAAGGACCACCCTACAATACACTGATTGCAATTCAAAGCTCTCTGAGTAATGTTATTTAGGTTTATTTGAAAATGATTATATTTATGGTTATGTAAGTTTATCACGACAAACATTCTTTTTTGTCTCTCTGTCAGAGCGAAATGTTTCCATAGCTCCATAAGCCAGAAACAAGACATGATGTGTGCTTTACGAATCCAGATGTGGAGGTGTGTATCTAAAACTCAAAATATCCGGTTGGAAGGCAGGAATCGAACCGCACAGTTGTGGCTTCTAGAGTTCATAAACCTTATCTCAAATTTTAATAAAAATAATAATATTGTTGTAAATAGATTATGTTCTATAAATATCTTTTGAGGTATTCAGGTATATAAATCAAATATTTGAGGTTAATTTCATATATAAAATATTTCCTCTTAGTATATACCTAGTAAAAGTAAAAACAAAAATATTTACAGATGATGCCACATGTATAGTCAGAAACCCATTTCTCCCTCTTAGAGAGATCGGGGAACTATTCCTAAGTTCATCGCATTAAAGACCAACTTTTAAGTAAGTTTCACGTATCGTGTAACAAAGAAGTAAGTGATCGAGATATATTTCAAGTTGAAAGTTGAATATGATTGATGATTCCTATGTCCCGGGTTCTCTCTCTTGTTCACTCTTTTCGTTGATTTATTTTATTCTTGAAAATTAATGGAGTTACTGGAATGGAATACCTGAATAGATAGATTATCCTTAATATATTCAAAATTAGCATTTTACACAGATGGAGAAAAAAATCATAATTCTAATTAATTCTATAAAACTGACATGTTTGAAAATTAAATTCTTGTTTGTTGAAGCTCAAATCATATATATTCAACAATCACATTTTCGTGATTATGGTTTCTTAGTTGTTTTTTCTCTTAATGCCATAAATGTTAATGGATCTCATTGTCAGGAGAATTTCGAGGCGATCTTATAAATAGAGCAATGCTCATCCAATTTTTTTTAAAACTATTGTGGACTGTGACATAGTCCAGGTACTTTTGGGACAGTTTAGAACACTAATTGAAATGGGATATTTAACTATGTGCAAATTAAAGAAACATGAGAATTCGAGATGAGACTATAATTGTTTAGCTAGGAGCTGGTATATATCGTCGGCTGTAGGTATTTCTCAGATTTCAATTTAAATTGTGAATCAGCAAAGAGCTAAAATTCTTACCTCTTTTATGAGACTGTTTAATGTTATTGGTTGGTGGAATTAATATCGCGTATTGCGTATCGCAAATTCGTGATATGAATTTTATGTGATAAATTTATAATATGTTTTTAGATTAGATAATATTTTTTTGAAATAAATATTTTCCTTGTAGAGGTAGGATGCCTGGCTTAGACAATGGAGTTTGGAAGCTTTGCTCAAAAGATAAAAACCTTTGTATAAGCTACTCATGGGGTATCCATTCTTCTTGGGAGGCTGTTTGACTCTTAAAAATTTCAACCACAGGCTTGGAACAATATGAATTGACAATGAAGAAAGAGTCTACTAAAATTAAATTCCATCAATATGGGCAATAACTTTAGACTTTTCTCTAAAATAGGTAAAAGTTTCCACTTCCTAGCTTAATCTTTAAAGGCCCAAACTTTAAATTAAACATCTATATTGATCAATCTGTCTATATATTTATTCTTCCCTTCATCGTGGTTATAAAGATATTTCCACCAAAATTTTACACCTAAGACTTTCTAGGTTTTTGAAAACCAAGTGTGCATATTAGAGTGGTTCTTATTTTAGAAGTATGTGGAAATCAACGGGACAGCCCAGAAACTTGTTCTTTTAGATGAAAAACTAATAACTGTAGATTTTGAGCCATATCAAACATCTCCTAACCGAGCCCTAGTCCTCTAGAGTTTGGAAAAATCGGTTTATTCCCCATTTTTCATTTTGGTGCACCCTAATATTATACGGTCCCAAACTATATATTATATCGTTAGAAGACGTTAATACGAATCCAAAACATGTTTATTTATTGAAATCGGACTAAAATTGACCGAGTTATGTATTTCTTAGTTACATCATATTTGTATATTTCAAAATTTTATACATTTTCTAGATATCATATTTTATTAAAATTCGAATATTTCTTGCGATACTCTTCAATGGTTAATAATAAAAACTCTGTCAATTTTAGTTCGATTTCAAAAAATAAACATGTTTTTGATTCGTTTGGGAAGACCGTTTAATATTAAGATGAACCAAAAGGAAAAACCCCACTTTTAGAGGGCTAGGGCTCTGTTACGCGATGTTCGGTATTGCTCAAAATTTACAGTTATTAGTTTTTTATCTTTACAAACAAGTTTCAGGGCTGTTCCGTTGATTTTCGCATAATTTGAAATTCGCCATATACGCTAAAACTATTCTAGTGCATATCTTTAGTTTCCTAGTGGTTTCAACTAAGGTAAATTGCTTCAATTATTTGGATAACAATTTTGGTCTTGTATACCAACTTAAGACATCGCCTTTTCAGTTGAATCAAAGATTCCCTAAACCCCAAAAAATCGTTAAAAAAATACTACATAAGTCTGTTCATATTTTCCAAAGTAACTTATCACAATTTATTCGTTGGCTTTTTTATATTTTCGTATTCTCATTTCTTTCTATTTGTCTGATGGCAAACAGCAATATATTTCTATACGACCCCCTGTCACTTGAGAATCCGGTAGACGAGGAAGTCGTGGGAAAAGAAATGTCGCCGACATAAGACGCCGACCATTTGTCGAAACGAATCGGCAGGTGGTTTACTTTGCCATATAAAAGTAAACAGATTTCGCGCTATACACAATGCTTCATTTTTATACATCTCTAGAGTGAAAATCTTTTTCCCTATATCTCTGTCTGTTTGTGGGTATGTGTGTGTGTGTGTAAAATAACAGATTTGCAAATTACATTTCCGATATAGTGAACATAAGCTTAGAAGACATTCGCATTTATCTAGCAGTTTCTTTCTTTGCGCTTTTGGATGAAAATATAAAAGATTGGACAGAACTATGCATGTGTAAAATGGCATTTTTCTAAGGGTGGTGGAGGGGGGGATCATCATATTATCATTTCTGTCAATTTATTTATATAAAGACAAGCATAAATTACTTCAAAAAATACAAAGTATCCAACCAAATAGAAAATCGAAGTCATTTGCTTTATATAATAAAAATTGTATTTGAAAATCTGACTCGAATTCTTTTTTATGAAACGCATTCATATTTGGATACGCCTCATTAAAGAATAAAATATTTCACTCTGCCTCTATATTTCTTTAATACCATACACTTGCTAATCAGTATCTTAATGATTCAAACTTGTCATGGAGTTTGATAAAAAGAAGTCAACAGAAGTAAAACAAAGAAAACATATTTGTTAATAAAATGAATCAATCAGGTTGTCCTATGCTTGATGCAAATAAAATAATTATCTATAAATAAAAAATGTGTTTTCAAAATTTTTTAAGATCTCTTAAATCAGAAAAGATATCGATATGTTTTTTGATTAAAATGGTGAAGCATTAAAATACATATAAAAAAAAACATATTTGAGTATTTTTCACTATTTGCCCCTGAAAGGGAGATATAGTCATTTTGAGGTAAAATTTTGAGAATTCTCAAGTGCTCTATCTCCTGGGTTTTTTAAGTTTTGGCATTCAATTTTGATATATAGGTTTATTGTTGAAATATCCCAAAAGCGTTTTTTCATTCTCCTGAACCGAAAAATAAGGGAGGGAGGGGGTGATTTCAGGGTCTTAATCACAAAAGGCTTCGTATCTCCTATGTTTTTTTTAAGTTATTGAGCTCAAATTTGGGATATAGGTGTCTTCTTCAAATTACTTAAAAAGTTGGTTCATGTCCATTTTAATAATAAATAAAAGATTCACGGGTTTTTGGACATTTTTTTTACCAATATTAAATATCAATTTTCATACGACGTTTCGTCCTTTTCAGGACTTTTTCAAGTACTGAAAACAAAGGACAAAAGAACAATTAGACCACAACAAAGCAAAACAGAACAAATCAAATGAATGCATAATATTTAAAATTACAATAATTTATACATAATTGGCTATTTGCCACCCACCTCAATTACTTAAAACATCAATCGTTGATAAAATAGTAAAACAATTAAGACAATAAATAATGTATTCACAATATTCATCCTATAACAAGTTAGCACAACCAATTTACAAAATACAATCTTAAATCTTACAAAAAATTTCTTTTTTTCCTGCCGTGTCTAACAAATGATATTTAACATTAATAAAAAAAATTGTCCAAAAACCTGTGAATCTTTTATTTATTACTAAAAAAGATTTTATAACTGTTGAAGAGTCAACGTCATGATTAAGAATAAAATTTATCAAAAATTGTCTATTCTTTTGTTGAAACAAATAAAATTTTGTACTCCCTCATCAAATAAACCGTATGAATCTTGTACTCGTAGTTTACGGTATGTTTTAATTTTGTTGTATTAAACATGATTCAACATCTTTAGTCTTTGTATATACTCCTGGTGGTGGGCTCTCACCCGAAACATATCGAGATATAAAACTACATGCTTAAACTCAATTTCCTTTTATTCCATTTCCTTACTGTGAAACACAAACCTAAAGTACAGTAGAACCTCGTTTATTCAGACTAACTGGGACCAAAGGCAAACCGGATAACCGAAAATCCGGATAATCCGGATATAACAAAACAAATCCTCGAATAAGCGAATTTGAATTTATTACGATAAAAAAAAACATTAGTAATAAAGCCGTTGAAGTTTTAATTTTGTGATTAATTTGATTAAAATTTGAATTTTTATTTAAATCACACATAAGTAATTATAATTATTTATTGAAACAAATAATACAATTATTAAAAAACAAAAATTAAAAAAAAACATGTTTATATCAAAATTAGTGTGGATTTTATAAAAAAAATACATAAGTAGGTACGTTAAAAAAATAAAATAAATTTTCAAAATTTTTTTTGAGATATTTCAATTATAATATATTTTTTCAATTTCATAGGACCGTCTGATCCTAAATATAGTAAAATTTCTATAATTTGGATATTTTAAATTTTTTGTCAAAATCCAGAAATTTTACGAGGCTATAGCTAAGGACAGTTCCGATTTCGTCAATATAAAAATATCAAAATTAAAGCGAATTTTCGGAGAAATTATAATAAGCATTCTTGCTATGGAGTTAAAAATTATTATGTATGTGGATAAACATGACATCTCTAAAAGAAAACCTAGAAAATAGTGTTAAAAAATTCGAAAATAATGAGCAATCAAATCTCAACCCTCTAATTAACGAAATATACCGGATGTGACAGTTCATTTCTCATTTAGTGCTCTTCATTTCATCATTATTCATTTTGTTTTGTTTTTGTGTTTTTTTTTGTTTTTTTTGTTAAATAAAAAGTAATGGGGTTTTTTATCAATTTTTCCCTTAACAAAATAAGGAGTGAGAAAAATATGTTAAAAATTCAAAAAAAAAAAATAGACATTCGATGGTGAGGCTTTTGGGCCTCGAGGTCGAATTTTTTTGTAATTGTAAAACATTTGTATTTTTGTATTGGATAATAAAGGTCATTATTTATTATTATTATTATTATTTTCTATGTGGACATTTATTAAAATAAAAATATCTACAAATCCGATCCGGGTAATGCGGGATCCGATTAAATGAGGGCCGGATAAACGAGGTTTTACTGTACTTCGAGAAATTTATTTATATGTAATTGGCCTGCACTCCCTCTAACCAAAAAGCTTAGCACATCCTTGAAAACATAATAATTGTTAGTCAAAAATTCTTAATTTTAATAAAATTGAATGGAATTTGTAATAAATGAACCGAAATATTGGAAGGATTTTGGAAATAATTTCCAGGTATGAGGTCAGTCACGCGGCAACCGCTCATCACAAGCACCCACTCCAATCCGAGTTCACCCTTCTACGAACGATTTCCTTTCTAGAAGGGGTGTGGCTAGAGGTGAGCTTTAATGTGGCTTCTTAGCACCATAGGCCCTGATCAAAACTCGCATCCCGTGTACCGGCTGCACATAATGGCTAGGACGTGTCTCGCGTGCACGAAATCAACCATGCCTCTCTCACAGACACACATTACGTACACATACCGATATAATATGTTACCCCGAGAAAAACACTCATGAACAATACCCGGGGTGCTGTCTCATGACTGCATAATTTTTCCTAATCTCCAAACTTTATATGAAAGCACAAATTGACGGTGGTAGGCAGAGTTAAAATTTCTTAAGAAATCATGAGAATATGTGTTCTAGTAAATCCAAGCTGTCATGAATAATTGAAAAGAATTTGTTTATATCGCTAGCTTGCTATAATAATAGTCTAAGATCCCGACTTAGGTCTACCTTCACTTATCGAGTTTCCTAATGAAATTAATATTTTGATAATATAATGTTAAAATAAACAAAACTTGATAGGGTCGACATCCAATTTCCCTGCATAGCTATTTTTAATAAAAAATTAAAGTTGTTAATTTTATTACATAAATGTAGTTATCGAGCTTCTGGATAAATATATTACCAATCGAGAGTAAAATATATATAAAATGCCAAAATTGGGTCGCCTGCACAAGTCCAGGTAGACAGGGTATCAACAGGTAACATCGAATTAGTATTTTGTAGTTGTAGTTTCCTTTATTGTTATATATGCAAATGTAGATAATGTTATTGGGAATTAATTAATTAATTTTTTTTTAATTTGTTTTGTTTATTTTTATTTTATTTTTAATCAAAAATAGCTATGCAGGAAATTGGATGTCGACCCTATCAAGTTTTGTTTATTAATACATTATATTATCAAAATATTAATTTCATCAAGAAACTCGATAGGTGAAGGTTGAATTAAGTCGGGATCTTGTACTATAACAAGACAAATTTCTATATCCAATCGGGAAATTAAATACGTGAGAAATAACGGAAAAAAATATTTCTAAATAAAAAGAATGATATTGAAAGTCAAACCTTCCTAAACTATAGTCTCAAACACATAAGTTCTAGTGGGTTAATGGAGATGTCAGTCAAAGTAGGATGCATCGGGTTCAATAAAACTTTTAGAATAAGATGTTTCGGCCTGAATTTTATTGGGGCCATCCTCAGTTATTGGGAATTATACACATATTACATTGTGATCGAACATAGTTTTGTCAACAAAATAATTTTAGCTTCATCTAGTTCAAGGGTGTCCAACCTTTTGGCTTACACGAGTCACATTTGAAGAAAAAAAACCGGAAATAAAAAAATATTTAAATCCAAAATCCTGAATAAAAAAAACTAAAAAAAAAATGCCATTTTAATCATGAAGTAGTTATTGATTTATTTTCATTAGATAATGTGAAATTTTTAAATAATATTAATTTCATATAGCGTTATTTATTAGTTGAATAAAAGATTTCACTGTCGATGGTAACAGAATTGTTTTTATTTTAGGTTAAAAATAAAATAAAATGAGAGAGTCTTCTGTTTTTTAAATAAAATAATTTTTAATTATTTCTAGAGACTATAGTTTCGAAGGCATTGCCTTCATCATCAGTCTATCACAAATATTTCAAATTAGTTACAAATTAAGATTTATACATTGAAAATTATTTAATGTCTTTTTTCTTCATGTTTCCTCTTGGGAGTTATATTCAAATCTCCCAAGAGGAAACATGAAGAAAAGACATTATATATTTTTCAAAATTTTCAATGTATAAATCTTAATTTGTAACTAATTTGAAATATTTGTGATAGCGTTATTTAAATAATTTTTAATTTTAAAAATTAAAGATAGTAATTTTATACACATTTTGATTTACAATATTTACTATATTCAAGAAAATAATTGAGTTATACAATTATTAATAATAGCCAGTATTCATGGAGTGTGATTTTTTAAGGGGGATAACATTTTTGGCGCTATTTTATTAACTCTAATATTTTTAAAATAACGCAAGGAACTTCGCCCCGACCGCACTCCTTTGAATTCTTACATATTTGTTTTCATATTAAAAGTGAAGAAAAATCATTTTACAGCATTTTTTTGTCTATCTGTTTATTTGGCTGGAGATGAACCCCAGACAAGTATTCCATGTTTATATGAATATAAAATGAATTAATGTTTTTGGGGATTTCGATACCCACGATAGCTTAAGATCAGAAGGTCTTAGAAAGTTCGCTCTTGGTATCAAAATCTCTGTATTTCTAAAAAAAGAATTGAATACATTTTGGAGCCTCAGAAAAAACAGTTGATAAATTCAGAAAATGATAAAAAAAAAATTGAAGCGCTATATGAGATTCCGCGACATTTCAGCCCCCGACAAAATATCCCCGACAAAATATCCTTCAGACAAAATATCTCATGAAAAAATAACCCTCCCCCTCGTGAATCTTATGAGTAATGCAAATCGACTCCGGTTCGGTTAATATATATTCAGTTCGGCTCGGTTGGGTTCGTATAGCTCCTTTTCGGGCTGGTTTTTAGACGTTATCATGTTCTTTCTATGTCTTTAGACGGTTCGGTTGGCGTCAGCTGAACTGAATATATATTAACCGAACCTCCGAAAGTTTAGTCCGGGCGGGGTGTGTTTCGGGCTCCCATTTTTTCCTAATCAAACACGACAGACAGCAGCACTTTCAAACGGCTAATTAGCCGCCAAAATATGAAAGTCTGTTTATATTATTCAAAACTATGATTATAAGCTTCTCATTTAATCTCTTTTGTATTCTCCCTTACACAGGGGAATATTTTGCCAGAAGATATTATGTCGGGGGATATTTTGTCGGGGGATATTTTGTCGGGGGATATTTTGTCGGGGATATTTTGTCGGGGATATTTTGTCGGGGATATTTTGTCGGGGATATTTTGTCGGGGGCTGAAATGTCGCGGTACCCTATATGAAGCTCATGGATTGATGTAGCCTATAAGCCCAAATTCGGGGCTCCAAGTTTATATAAATATATTATATTTATATAAACTTTTATTTTACTTTTTTCAATTTTAAAATAGAATTTTTATGAAAACAGATAAATTCCATGTATTTAACATTTCGAATTGGAGAGTTTTAACTCTCTCCATACGGTTTTTATAAAAAGCGAAGTCTAGATAAAGCACTCTTCATCAATTTCATGTTAGGACTGATAAAAAAAATAACAGATACAAGATAAAAAAAATTCGAGTAGAAATGGAAATACTTGAAAATATTTTCTCTTTTTTCCTTTGTTAATTTTTTTTACCCGATGCTTTGTTAAGAATGTAATTGAAGTCATTGAAATGTCGGTTACAATTATTGAGTGTTGGTTTATTTATTTATTTGTTTATTTATTTTTTTATTAAATATCTAATTGAAGAGCTTCAAAAAACACTTTAGAAGACAACAAACCATCCACTTATAGTTAGTTGTTGATTCTCAAAATATAACTGAAATGATTGAATTTTTTGTTATATAGAGCAAGGGAAGAATTATTTTCACGTACAATACAAATTTCTTTCTCATGATTTTGGTAAACATTTTCAAATAAACAATGATTCAATTGATTAAATCGCACTCGACAACGTTCTTTATTGCTCTGACGAAAATATATTTTAAATTTGATTTGTAAATACACTCTAGTTAAAAAAAATAATAATAAAAATAATAAAAATAATAAAAAACAAAAAATTTGTTTTGTCTAGTTAATTGTTTTCATTATTCGTATTAAATGAGCCCCGCGGATTGGGCGTAGAATCGACCCGCAGTACTCCCTGCTTGTGATAAGAGGCGACTAATAGGGAAATGTTAGATGTCTTTAGCCTTGATCGGTTACCCGTTTAGGGGAAAAAACACTAAACAAATTAGGAGTGAAGCCACTATAGGGCCAAATTTGACTCTCCTGCGGCAGCTTCTGAACTCTGGCTGACTCTAGACGTGTTGTTCACCTTCCCTCTGGACCAAGTCAACTCAAACGTGAGGGGGATATTGGAAATGGTTAGCCTTTACTTTCATAGATAGACCCGAGGGGTGAATCTCGATTAGAATTAGGTGTACATCGTCTTTAGAATTATGTGGAATTATTTTGGAATTCATTAGATAATGCCCCTTAATCTATTGTCTTCTATTTTGAAATGAAAGTGGAAGTGGAAGTAGGTGTACACGATATTAGGTCGCGGTTCACCCCTCGCATAGACCCAAGGCAGAAGTGTTTACCCTCTAAAATTGTCCGCCAGGGTAAAAAGGCCATTATTATTATTATTATTATATTCGTAGTAAATGTATGATAAGTTGAGACTAAAAAAAGTGAACAAAGAGGCGAAACCATACTTGATTGGATTCTACGTCCAGGTCAAATATAACAACAGAATGTAGAACTGGAGAAAGTATTTATTTATTTATTTTTTGCTTCACTATGATTTTCGTCCTACTATAAATTATACTACCTTTTCTTGAAGATTGGCTCGAAAATAAAGGGAGCATCTAGAAAAAACATTAGAAATGTTTAATTTATTATAAATAAAAAGGTGAAATTTTTTACGAAGGAAAAAGGGTGCAAAAAATACTTGATGATATTTATGGTGGAGGATCCAAAATGGGAACAGTTAAAGAAAGTTAAATTTTTATATCTTAAAGCACGAAAGAGCTAGGAGGCTGAAATTTCTGTAGAGCATAAACCAGCTGCATTTCGGGGCATATTTCTCTTGTGGGGAGCTATTTAAGTAAATGTCTTCATGGTGGATAATATGTCAAATGGTCTTTAGTGCATTTAATTTTTGTGCTCTTTTGCTGCGTATACCACGGATATCTTAAGCGGATTTTATAAAATATAATAAAAATGATATTTGTTAATTTTTTATCTTATAAAATGTATTTATTTATATAAATATAATTTATTAAGAATACCTTTAGTAGCTGATTCGGAGAGAAATACCATTAAAAAATATGTGTGAAATTATGATTAAGTAAATTTTTTTAAAAAGATCAAAAATTAGTGAAGGTGAACTACAAATTCAAATTTCTTAATTAATTTTTTTGTGTTAAAATGAGGCAATTAAAAACCTTGAGAACAGTTAAGATGTTCTCGTAAGGAGGAAAAAATAAGGCTGTTAAATAAATCTAAGTTTTGTAAATAAATATTTGCTAAGGACAATAAGAATTTGGGTTTTATTTAACAGCCTTATTTTTTCTCCTTGCGAGAATATATTAACTGTTCTCAAGGTTTTTAAATGCCTTATTTTAACACAAAAATTAATTACTATAAAAACATCATAGTACCATTATCTAATTCAAATTTCTTTTTTTCCACAACACAAATGTTATATAGTAAAAAAATAGCGAAGTGAAAGGGCGAGAAAATGATCAAATATTCTTATTTTTACCACTGCGCTGTATTGTTTGATGCTTAAACGAGAAAGAGTAAATGTTTTTTGATCTTTTGAAGTTATAACAGATTTAAACAAAATAGAAACAAGGAGAGAATCATGGGGATTAAATTGAGTAATTTATTAGAGTAAAGCTGTCAGACGATGCGAATATGTATTAACCAGGGTTAAAAGGTTTGAGTTTTGCCGACAACGCTATTTATTGTGATGTGATGGTCAGCAACTCACCCTGGTGTATCCCGGAGCCAAATGAAATTGTTTTGATCATTTTTGTGTTGCGTTTGAAACCAAGCCTCTGTTTTAAAGCTTGATATTAAATATCACTAGTGGGGCTATTTATTAGTACCTATGATGAAAATAAATTTTCAAAGCAGCCAAGAATGAAAAGAAAATTTTCCGTTTATACTTTGAAGTTTTGATATAGTAATTGTATCTTTACAATAACCAACATTGCAACACTTATTATTCAGTGTTCTTATATCAATAATACAATGAAACCCCTCAAATCCGAACTATTTGGGGCTGTAGGCTGTTCGGGTTAGCCGAAAGCTGGTGGTTTGGATATCTTATTGAAGAAAATGGTTCTCTTTCTATCATTAGAAGCTGAAGAAAGTTACAAAAAAAGAGGCTATTTACTGGGTTGCACAATTGTGGCAAAATACAAGTGTGAACTTACTGTGGAGATCTTGGAAGAAGGTTTGCGAGTTCGAGAAAACACCTAGCCAAAATTAAATTTGTAAAAAAAACTCGTTTGGATTTCCCGGGATTTCGGATTTCCGGGGTTCGGATTTGAGGGGTTTCACTGTTTTTTCATTGTATATTGATTTAAACATAATTACTGTCAAGAGTACATACAGAAAAAATAATTTGAAATGTTAATTGTCGAAGATATTCCAGCAGATCTCTTAAAAAACGGTTGAGCAGTGATCTAGATAGAAAAAATCATCTATATGAACAAACTCTTTAACAGCTTCGAAATATTTTCGTTAGAATTACTCCAAAATCCGCGGGCTATGTATAGTGTTCCTAAAAATACCAGACTAGTGTCAAATAAATGATGGCAAAATTAACACGGGGAGAGCGACTTTAAACTAAGGAGAGCTTTAGTCACCCTCAAATTTTATCTATATCTACCTACATATTGCTGATATATCAATAATTGAATTTTATATTCTTCAGGTTATATAAACCAAGAAATAGTTCCTATATCAGTATGATGTTTTTGTATTGAATGCCGTTTCTTCATGAGTTCTCAAATAAATACGATTAAGGTATCAAAACTTTGACAATATCTAAGCAGAAAATAAAACATTTTGGTATCATTATTGAGTATCCTGAAAATTGTTATCATTTTTATTTTTTTAATTAATAATTTTCAACGTTAACTGCAACTTCAGTAAATATAGCTTTAAATGTTGACAATATCTATGCGTTTATAGTGGACACAGAGGATCGCAAATCCAAGTAGTTAAATATTAAAAGGAAGCAGTACTACGGAGACTCTAAGCTAACAGTACACAACCTTATACGGTCAACAATCTAATTTAATGACAACAGGGTCCATCAATTTTTCAAGTTTTCATATTTACGAATAAACTAAAAGAATCTTAAGTTTAAATCCTAAAACAGTTTCCACAGCTTTCTCTTAACAGAACTAAATGTTGCTTAACTTAATATGAGAACCGATGCTAACATGCCAAAAATAAAGAAGGCCAATAACTTGTTTATGTGGTGTAATTATTTGATTAAATCCTTATGCATTATATCAATACAAAAAAGATATCTTTAAATATTATATCAGTCGTAGAATCTTTTATAATGGAAATTCAATATTGCAAATTTAAGTAGTTAATACTTACAAGCAAAGCAGTACTAGGAATATTACTGAGACACAAACTTAAATGGCCACCAATTCATTGAAATACAATCTAATCTAATACGAAGAACATTTAGTGTTTACAAATTTTACTTGTTCTCATATTTCAAAGAAAATAATCTTAAACGTAAACTATAAAACAAAGTTTCAGTAGATTATCTCTTAGACCATGAAATATATAGACACGCCCTCTGCTACTCTCCACACAGAGTGAAGTGAGGCCAACATCGCCTACAGATGACGTCACGTTCTCGCATAAATATTTTGGTTATATTAATTTAATATTAATTTGCGATTATTGGAATCCAAAATAAATAATCTTTTTTTTTTTTTAATGATATTGATGTGAGAAGGAGATACCCCAGAAGGTGGATCCCCTAAAGGCCTGTATGGTCTGGCCCCTCCATTGTGAAAAGAACAGAGTAGAAGGAAAAGAAGCCGGGATCACGAGCCAATCTCAGAAACTTAGATACAATTCAATATCAATTTACTAAGGTTTTAGGGGCTTCGAGCAGTGGTAAATTCTCCGCGCGATAAATTCGGTTAAATTTATCTCCCACTTAATTTTTATTACCAGACCCTATACTTACAGAAAAAATGTCTGGGTATAGCCGGGAATCGAACCCGAGACCTCCGGGTTGCCAGTCAGTTATTCTGACCATTACACCACGGAGGCGGACTAAATCTAAACTCCGATAAATTTATCTCAATGTATAATAATTCCTATAGTGGCCATGCTATTTCTGGGTGTTCCTACCTACCGATGACGTCAAGTTCTATAGGAGATGTTGGCCTCACCAAATCGACACCAGGGCGTGTCTATATATTTCATGGCCTAAGGATTATCTTATCAGAACTAAATGTTGTTTTGTGAAAACCGATATTTTTACCATGCTAGCCATTAACTTGTTCCTGTAATTATTTGATTAAATCAATTCCTCTTTCCATATTGTTCTTCTATTTGTATAATCTTGTTGTAGTAATGCTCGTTTTTTTCTTCTTTTTAAGTGTCACTGTGATTGAATTCTTAATTCGGACATAGGGATGGATTCTTAATGAATGGCGTGGGTGGTGGTGCTTAATCCGAGATTCTTTTGAATACACCCCTCAGCCCCAGCCTCTTGACGTATTGCATTGCAGGGTTTTCTCATTTCTCGTAGATAATTAAAGAGGATTGAATTTACTCAGCGAGGCATGTCTCTAATCAACATGAGCTCGGATTCAAATCACGAGTAAAAAAAAATAATAAAAAAACATATATATGAAAACTCTCTTGAGTTGTTGCTTTTCTATTAACAAAAATGCTTGGATTTTCTGGCTATTTATATAAATATACACTTCTTGTATTTAAAATAGCATTTGAAACAAATAATTAAATTCGTGAACTGCCTTAGACATTAGTTTCTTTGTCAACTAGAATACATGAAAAATTAAATCTCAATTTTTTTTAAATTGAAACAATATTCAATGCATTCGTATAATAATTTGTTGTAAGATAAAATTTAGGGAATCCAAATATGTTAAAATCCACAATCACAATACTTCTTCAAGGCCTTTTAGAACAATGAAACAAACAACCCATTTTCTGCCTGGGTATAAAAGGAAAAAGGAAACCTTTTTTAAAACCCTAAGAATGGGATTTGTATACCTGAGAATAATTAATTTGATTACGAAAAAACCCATCAAAAACAATTTTGTCGAAGATAAGACCGTGACAGATCGAATTGTCACCCCAAAAACCCCCTAACCCGTGAATTTCATCAAAATCGGTAAAGCCGTTTTCAAAATAGAACTAAGATACAAATATATAAACAAATATATATACAAACAAATAAATATACAATTTTTGGTCGTTTAATAATTTTAATTAATTAATAATAATAATAAATGAAATTTGACCTTTTTACCTGAATTCAAAGACTGAAATAATATTAACATATTATTGCTTCAAACTAAGAGCAATGCACTACGTAAAGACTAGTTAATAGAGTAAAGGGTCTGTAGTTTCACAGTGAATGAAATAAAACTCAAAGAGGTTTATACAAACTCAATATATTTAGTATTAACTTAAGCTCCATCATGATGGACTAATAATCCGAGAATTAATATTGAAGTTTGTATGAAACCTACTAGTATTAACTTGTAAACTCCTGATGATGGACTAATAATCCGAAATATATTGAGTTTGTATAAACCTCTTTGAGTTTTATTTCATTCACTGTGAAACTACACACCCTTTACTCTATTAACTAACATCATGTTTCACCTAAAACCTACATCACTTTCCATAAGTAAAAAAACGTAAAGACTAGTCTAGGAAAGCTGTCCGCCTGTATCTATGCAACCGAAAGACGCTTCTGGATCGTACTAGCCTACCCTACAGGCGTCCTTGTAAAATGAATATTTTTCATAATAAAAAGTACCACGCTTAACTGTGTCGAATACACCTCATAATTTTTAAACATAATAATACAGGTATGAAACCCGGAAGTTTTTCTTTTTTTTTAAAGATTTTTCTATCCATTTTTTCAAAAAGATAAGACACTCAGATTTCCATAATAAATAATAAGCTTCTCTTTTATATATTGAATGTCTTCTTCAAGTGCCATACTCGATTACGAGCGTCGACGATTACTATGGAGATTATTCTCTCTATTGTAATTTTCCTGGGAAAATTTTTCACATGGGTGGTTTCCCATTGCCTTCCCCTGAAGGAATCAGATTATAGCCGGTCAAATATTTGCATCGAGTCTGGCTTCAACCCGCGCTAGTTTGATTAGAAGGCATGCACTTTAACCACTCGGCGAACCTGACTCCTTATTCATGTCAGAGTGTTTTTGTCTTGAGGGTTCAACTAATAAGCCCGGCAAGCGTGTTAGTACTCGGGTTCAATTCCTGAGGGGACGAAGCTCTCTGATATGCAATGTAAAATTATGCTATTATACTAAAATCTTAGATTTTTGTCCTTAATTAAATTATTTCTTGATATATTCGTTTTTCATCTTGAGTTGTATTTTTGAAAAAAAAATCCATCTAATTTTCAAAAAAAGATACTCAAACTTTCAGGTTAATTATTTTAATACATAATAATATTTCTAAGGAAATCACAATAGGTTGTCATCAAAGATTGAATGATTTATTTTTAATTAAATGTCAGATGGTTTATCCCCTCCCGAGTGTGTGACTCTTATATTCAATTTGATCTCTTATATTCGTATATGTTCCAATAAAAATCCGTTTTTAGTAAGAACGAGTTCTTACTAGTTAAAACGCTTTTCACTGAATACCTTTATGGCAACTAGAGTTTACTTATGTTGGTTGAGTTTGGTTCAAAGGTCCTAGAATTTTCATTTTGACCTTCCGCTTCATTTTGGGTGTGAAAATGTCAAAAATTACATCCTTTACAACTTTGACATTTTCGTTTAAAAATTTTTGAAAAGAAACACCCAAAATAAAACAGAAGGCCAAAAATGAATATTCTAAGAGCTTTGAACCAAACTCAACCAACATCAGTAAACTCTAGTTGCCATAAAAGTGATTCAGTTAAAACACGTTTATTCCCTAGTAAGAACCCGTTCTTACTAAAAGCGGGTTTTTTTCTACAACATATATAATATTTTTATAGAAAGTAATTCCTATTAATTTACTGATTTCACAAAATCCCTATTGTCTTTATTCACTATCAGTAAAAACACGTTTTAGCTAGAAAGAACGAGTTCTTACTAAATACGGGTTTTACTGCAACATATATAATATTTCTTATAGAAAGTAATTCCTATTAATTTACTGATTTCACAAAACACATATTATCTTTATTCACTATCAGTAAAACACGTTTTAACTAGAAAGAATAGCGTTCTTACTAAAAACGGGATTTTACTGCAACATATATAATATTTCTTATAGAAAGTAATTCCAATTAATTTACTGATTTCACAAAAACCCTACTGTCTTTATTCACTATCAGTAAAACACGTTTTAACTAGTAAGAAGGCGTTCTTACTAAAAACGGGTTTTTACTTCAACAAATATAATATTTCTTATAGAAAGTAATTCCTATTAATTTACTGATTTCACAAAAACCCTATTGTCTTTATTCACTATCAGTAAAACACGTTTTAACTAGTAAGAAGGCGTTCTTACTAAAAACGGGTTTTACTGCAACATAAATAATATTTCTTATAGAAAGTAATTCCTATTAATTTACTGATTTCACAAAATCCCTATTGTTTTTATTCCCTATAAGATATGAAATTGTTAGCAATACTTTGTATTATTGTATTTTAGCTTAGGTAGCTCTCTTTCTTCATTGCCACTTTTTTAACCATGGCAATTCCTTAAGAGCAAGAATAAAAAAAACATTAAGCTTGTGACACGGTGGGTTAAATTCGACCCTTCGTATCGTAAATCCCAATAAAATTATAAATTTAATTTCTTGTCGACCCTCACCCTCTGATCTCTTTTTCCCTTCTCGTTTCCTTTTGCTGCTTTTAAAGATCTCTTCCCTCTTACTCTTTTCGTTTTTCCTTCTGGTGAAAATGAACCGGTGTTAAAACTTCCAAGATAATTTAATATTTCAGGATTTCCATCATCTAAATTGCGAAATCAAGCTTTAACAAGGGATTATATATATAATCTAAGTGAAAAATTAAGGTCTCTGGAATATTGGCCTTTTGATGAATTTTTCATTCTAATGCTGAGCGAACCAAATTATTTAATTCACTCTTTTTGCTTATCTTGTATAGAAATGTCTGAACTTTTAAAAAAATCCTTTCCAAGCATGATTTTTTTTCTTTCTATCTGGATTCCAATAATCACGATATCTCAAGAAAGGAAGGTAGAATAAATTAGTAATGAACCTGATGAAGCTTTTATTTTTGTGATTAATTTGATTAAAATTTGAATTTTTAGTGAAATCACTCTTAATCAATTATAATTATTTATTTATTTATTTATTTATTCTCATCCGTTCCCTATTTGAGTTTTTGATTAATTAATTTATTTATTTTTTCAACGTTTAATGCCTAATATAGTACAATATTTATCAAACATAATACATTATTTCAATATTAATAATAAAAATCAAAATCATACATTATAATAACTTATAAAATAAGACAATAACAATAATTAAAAACAAAATAATACATTAAAATTATGGGTATAAAATAAAACAAACATTTGTATTAGACAAATTAACTTTTAAACGTTAGCTTTAATTTTTTCTTAAGGCAATTTGAACCGCGAAAGTTAAATAATGTATTCAATAATTTCTTATGTTAATTCTACATATAGAAAATTATTTTATTATTTTTCCGTTTCAAAAATATACAATTGAAATTTTTACATAATCAATTTAATTATTTGTTCGTGTTCAATAAAATTATAATTATTTATTGAACAGGAACAATAATATAATACAAATACGACGTTTCGATCGCCTTATTCTGCGATCGAAACGTCGTAGTTGTATTATTTGTTCGTGTTCAATAAATAATTATAATTAATTATGTGTGATTTCACTATAAATTCAAATTTAAAGTAGAATAAAGTTCGTGCTTGTTTAAAAATGTTTGCTATTTGTCAAAACAATTAACTGATTAGATTTTGAGCTCGCTAGCTTCAAAACTTTTTCTTCAAGTGCCATGTTCGATTCAGGGAGTCGTGGATTACTATATGGAGACTATTCTCTCTATTGTAATTTTCCTGAGGAAATTTTTCTCCCTCAGGGGCGGTTTCTCATTGTCTTCCACTCGATTTAGTGAGACGTCTGAAATTTTTGAAAAAGATTAAATATGTTCTGACTAGTAAAGCTGCAAAACTACTTGATGTATTGTTAATCGTTCTATTGTTTGTATTTATATTTATATGATGACGTTGTTGTTGTTAAATAAATGTTTTTTAATGAGATTACGAGTTCTAATTAATATGATCGTAATATTGGCGCCCGAACAATGTGAAAATGATAAAAAAGCCTAGTAGGCCACTGGCGAAGAGGAATAAGAAAAATGATTTTTTCGAATATGGAAATAACGGGGAGGAGATATCGAAGATCAAGGATGATATAAAGGTGAGCATAGAGTAAGGGATTTGGGAGAGGAAATTAGACCAATTAAAAGAATAATTTTGAAGAAATAATAAAGAAATTGAGATGAATTTGGAAGAGGAAAAGCAAGAGGATAGAATTGGAAGAAATGGTAAAAAGGAGAAAAATTCGGAAAAGGCTAGTGATTTCGAGATTAATAGGAATATTCAATTAGCAGACGTGGGAAAATTCCTTCCGGTGTTTAGAGCACTCCCAGGAGGAGATCCGAAGTTATTTTTTAAAAGTAGTCGAGAATACCTCTGCTAAAATATAAAGTACCGGAAGATGTTTGGCTCATGGTGGCTTTCGGATCAGTTGTTAGATAAGATAGCCAAGACATGGTGGCGGTGGTGAAGCAATTTCCAGCGTTGGATTGGAAAGATTTTAAAATGAAATTTCTCCAGAAATGATAGTTTAATCGTAAATTCTCAAAGTTAAGGTTATGTTTTATGGGGAGAAACAGAGGGGACGAACCTATAAGGTTATTTATTGAAATAGTGGCTTTATATAAAGAGTTTTCCGGACAAAGATGTTGGTTCAATCCTGCAAGTTTTAGTGGAGATGATTGCACCATATTAGATCGTCCATTAGAGAACGATTGCTATTGAAGGTTTATGCAGACGGTAGAAATAGAAAGTTGAGGATGTGGATAAAGAAGAAGACAGGTCCCACTCAAATAAATTGCATTCAGGATAGACGTTTTGTGGCGGATTCTGTAGACGGGAAGGACATAGGGAAGAGACTTGCTTCAAAGAGAAACGAGTGGAGGAGCAAGGAAATAGGGAGTTCTGTTCAAAAAAGCAGTAGGATTCCTAAAGTAAGAATGAAAGTGAGATCTCTAGTCATATTATTTGTTGTGAGAATAAAAATTTTCGGAAATCATTTGGCCATCAATGGAATTACAGGCCGAGGAATGAAGAAGGGTGCTAACTAATGAAGATAATTTAATTCCGTACTGGTTTGAATGAAGTCAAGGAGGATGAGTTGAATAAAATGGAAGAGGAGAAACTAGATGCTGGGCAGATGAAATTAAATCAAATATTCAAGAAGAGTTACTTCATCAAATAAAATTATATTTAGAAGAATCGATGGATGGAGCAAAAATTATTGAAAATAGTCAAGAAAGGGGAAGGTTAGTTAAATATCATTCGAGTTATTTTAAACCTAGGAAGAAAGAAGAATGATCCTGTGAGAAGCTGCGTCCGCGTTCTAAGGAGGAGAAGTGATGCGTACAAAGCTTACTTGATGTATTGTTAATCGTTCTATTGTTTGTATTTATATTTATATGTTTGACGTTGTTGTTAAATAAATGTTTTTTAATGAGAGTTACGAGTTCTAAATAATATGATCGTAATAGACTATGGCGAGATTCGATCACGGGTAAACTAGATGCGAAGTCAAGAGTCTTAGCCACTGCTCTAACGTCAGCTCCATAGCTTAAAAACTGTTGATTTATATATATATCCGCGATTTTTTTTTACGGATGACTCCGCATATCGTATCCCGCTTTCCACCTCTCTCTAGTCTTAGCCACTGCTCTACCGTCAGCTCCATAGCTTAAAAATTGTAGATTTATATATATATCCGTGATTTTTTTTACGGATGACTCCGCATATCGCATCCCGCTTTCCACTCTCTCTAGTCTTAGCCACTGCTCTACCGTCAGCTCCATAGCTTAAAAACTGTTGATTGAATTTATATATATATATATATATATCTATATATATATATATATATATATATCCGCGATTTTTTACGGATGACTCCGCATATCGCATCCCGCTTTCCACCTCTCTCTATCATTCCAATCTCCCTCGTGTAGTCCCCGGGCACTCATCGCACGTCCTGATGCCAGGTCCTTGGGGGTCGTCCGCGTTTTCTCTTCTCCACAGGAACCCATTGCCACACTCGCTTCGGCCATCGACTATCGTCCATCCTCATCAGGTGACCGTACCACCGCAATCGCTTGGTTTCAATTTTGTTTATGATGCTTTCTTCTTTAAAGTTTAGGGAAAGCGGTGTTGGTTTATAGTGAAACATATTAAACACAGGAATTATTTAACGGGTTATAGTGGTGTTTCACAAAGTGGAAATAAAATTAAAAAAATTAAAAAATCTTCTAAATTATTTTGGAGATTTTTTTAATTTATCTCTATACATATTTCGGGCTATGAACCCTTCATCACGAGGTTTAACAGAAAACTGGCATGCTTTCTTCTATTTCCATCATTCCCCTTATTGTGTCGTTCCTTACATGATCGAGCCTCGATATTAAGCAGCTCCGTTGATTTAAAAATTAAAAAAGTCAAACAAAATCAAAATTTAAAAATATTTCTTGGAATGATTAGGGGGTCCTTAGGGTGAACTTTCCCAGCGAAACAGTACAAATTGTCCACCTAAAAATACGGCTGACATAATAAAAAACTAATTCACAATTAGTGTTTGTTGTTTATATTGAATTACATCTTCAAAAAAGTTCCCCAAGGCCTCCTAATCATTTCAAGAAATATTTTTAAATAATAAATTAAGGGGACATTACATCCAGTAACTGTATTGCGAATTATTTATCAAAATCAAATCGTCGCCTTAGAGTGTAAATCTTCTAAATCCATTTTTTATCATATATGACATATTAATACACCATCGTCCAAATAAAACTGCTACTTAAAATTACGATCTTAAGTTGTAGAAAAAAATTTGAAAAATAGTTTCTTTCCATAACAACAATATTAAATTTTATTTGTTTTTTCTCTGCCCTGTAAAATTTCCTTGTTGTGAGTTAGCAGGTTTACACTCGGAGGACAGGCGAGGATATGTTAAATAAGAAGCCCTCGAACGATTGTCCTTAATGTCGAAATTCGCGCTGGGTTTGTCACAGTTTTGAGTTCCTGAACGGATTTTACACACAACCCATAATTATCTGTAGAGTAACGTGGATGAGAGATTTTCTCCAAATTGAAGTCGGTACTCACACTTGGACACGATCGCAGAATTAGTTTATCGAATTTTCCTAGTTATATTGTATCAAATAGATCAATAGTTAAAATTAATTACGTGTGATTTACATTAAATAACAATTTACCTTCTCATCATCAGTCTTTTCAATTTGAAATATTCTATATGTTATTTCTCATGGGCTCAATTACTTGATTGGATGTAGGTAATTTATTTTGTTATAACAATAAGCTGGTCACTTCACAAACGAAATTAGACGGTTAATCATTTGATATTGGGTTGATTTGATTCTTTAGAGTAATTATAACAAAACCAGTTCGTAAAAACTAACCGCTAACATTAAGACTCTTCAGAACATTAAACACAATAAAGTTTATCTCATAGAGAGAAACAAAGAGGTTGCCCGCTGCTTGATTCAAATAAACATACACATATAATATATATATATGTATCATTGCCATGCTGTGGATGCGGCGCATCCCAAAAATTTCTTAACATTTAAAGTATTTTCATACCGTGTGTTAAAAAAATTATAATGTTAAATTTGAATAATAACGAAGAATTCTATGATGCCGTAGTGGATGAAATTTGCGAAGAATAATATCTAAAAGAAAATGTTAAAAAACGCGTGGCCTTCATCATCAGTCTTTTTTAATTATAAATATTATTTTTCATGGGGTCAGTATCGCGTGAATATTTTTATGTAATTAAATTGGTCTAAAAATTGTACATTAAAAGGGGCTAGATGACACTACAGATATAATGTTTTTAATAAATAAATAATATACATATATATTTATCTAGATTAATTTGTAACAACGCTTAGAGAAATTTCTCAAACAATTGCCCTTTGCTTAGAATCGAACCGGACGAACTCTTGAACTATGGGCATCAGCTCTTACCACTAGACCAATGTCACATTAATATATATATATTGATTTCTTTTCTAAAACTATATATTTTTGATTTAGACTTTGTGTATAGATAATATTGTATTCATTTGAACTCGAATGAAAATGAAAAAACACCAATAGATATTAAATTAAGAAACATTAAATATATATTAATTAACGAGGCAAAATTTGAAAATATAATTTTTAAAACTGATGGCTCCAATCGATTTTCAGTAACCAGGCAAATTTGAAATATATATATTCGAATTTTGAAAATGAAAGACCCAATTCATTTTAAATTAAGAAACATTTAAATATATTGATAATTGTTCCTTCCCCCCCCCACGCCACTCAAAAAAATTAAAGATGCGAAACTTTTAAGAGACGATGTATTTTGGTAGTTTACGGGTATACATTTGGAGTGTGGTTTTTTAAGAGGAATAAAAATTTTTGGACCGAGACGCTGCCCGCCAGGGCACCAGCCCGGGAGGGCCGAGCTTCGAGGGCGTGCGCAGAAGGCACGCACGAAAGCTCGTAAATAAATATTGAAATTTTTGTTCTTATCGAAATGACAAGCCAAATTAAACATGTTTAAAATACATATATATTTGACATATATATGTGTATGTTTATTTGCATCAACCAGAGGACAACCTATTTGTTTCTCTTTATGATTCAATAACTCTGCTACTCTCGGCAAAATAAAAACTTTTCAATTAGAGTTTATCTCATTTCGCGAACACATAATAAAAAATTAAAAAAATAACATAAGCTTGTATATAAATTATTATAATATTATGATCTGTTATTTCTCATAAGGTCAATTACCTAATTAGATATAGAAAAATTCGTTTTTTTCTTATAGCAAACTAATTATACAAAATATTTATTTATTTATATAAAGCATAGGACAATCTCATTGATATTTCTTTATGAGTCCACAACTCCGCTATTCTCTTCTTCTTCGAGTGCCATACCTCGAAACGGGTGTCGGCGCCTCTCCACATATACCTGTGCTGAATGTGTTTAGTTGTTTTACACAGATATATGGGACCTACTTTTTAACGCCGGTTCCGAACGGCTAATTTGGAGAGGTTACTAGGCAATTATACCCTTGGTAGGTTGCTATTACTTTCCAAGAGGAGGCGACTGCAAATATCTATCTGCCGAGACTCGGTTTCGAACCAGCGATCTTCAAGTCAGCGACCCGTCACTCTAGCCACTGACCCACAGTCACCTCTATCTCTGTAAAACAAAAATCTTTTCAATCAAAAATTAAATCTTGATAAAAACTAGAGAATAAATAATTTTAATCGTATATTTCCTATATTTAATTCAATTGCGAATCGAATACAGGTGATTTTTGTCAAATATTATATTCTTTAATATATTAATGGGAAAATTATAAATTTAAATAATTTTAGTACTTGTTGACAATAATCGCATTGAAAATACTAGTATATATAGGTATACGTATGTTTGTTTAATGTTTTAACGCTTTTCTCTCTTGCACAGGATAATTTCAACAATGGCATAGTGAAAGTGCGTACCTAGTATGTATATATCTATATAGGTGCATCAATCACAGAGGAGAGCGTGCTCCGCTTTACGCTTTACTTGTCATCAACTGAGCCAATATTAAATTGAACCACCTCTAGCCCTCCCTTTCGAATTCAACCCCCAAAGCCAAATCTCATCGTACGCGGCCAGCTTGAAATGAAGTTGACACTCATTTGCATTTTAATTTTGGATACGCCATGGAAATGTCTTTTTATGTGTACATTCGAAACGTAGATTTTTGCATTTTGGACACTATATCTAATACTATATAGTAATACCAAAGTCGGATGTAAATTTCAAATGGGTAATCCAATTAATAGTCACCTCAATTCTTTAATTAATTAATTTAATTATTTTTATTTATTTAGTGATGCTCTGAGGCAAGTTGTCTCATAGAGCAGAAAGTTTCTTTTGCCGAGAGTAGCAGAATTTTTATAAATTTAAAAAGACAATAAAAGTGTGTCTTGTACTGGAATTATAAATTTTTAATTTATTTATTGAAGGAGACTATAATTCCAGCAGAAGGACACACTCTTTTATCGTCTCCTTCAATATATAAAAATTCTACTACTCTCGGCAAAAAAAAACTTTCAATTTAATTTTAATTTATTTATAACGAGACTATAGTTTCGAGAGCTTTGTCATCTTCATCAGTCTATTACAATTGATTCACATGAATTAATGTAAAAATACAAATCTTTTATATAAAAACAATCTAAAACGCGTTTATTCAAAAGTCAAACATGTTTTTCATCCTCTTCTCAGCTCTTTTGCGCTTCATATGAGGACCAATTTTTTATGATTTTTTCATTTTTCAAACAGTAGTTCTGAAACAAGCATTTATATAATTTATATAATTTAGTAAATGTAAACATTTTGGCACCAAAACATACTTTATAAGAGCATTCTTGAATTATCGTGGGTATTAAAATCCGGACTAACAAAAAAAAAAATAATCATCCTTGAAAATGATTTTTCCTTACGAGCAGACATTTGTGATCAAATGACTAAGTAAAAAAATAGTAAACATTTTCTGGTGGATTCTACACGTTGGCCTACTGGTAAGATTTGCCCGCCGAGCGTAAATAGATATTATTTTATGATTTTTAGAGTTCAGGAATTTTTTTTTTATTTTCTATGCGGATAATTTTAGTAAATCCATACCCCATTTAGCGACTTGAAATAAATAAATAAAGAATTGTTTAAATATGTAGGTCAAGTCCGAATCTTTGAAATGAAAATAAAATATTAACCCTATGAAATGGAAAAATTGAGTGCAAAAGTGCATCTACAATAATCCCCTCCTCTGTCACCCTCTAAATTATATGTTATCTTTCTAAAAGTGGTCACTAT
>JALMQS010000030.1:21935915-22163265 GCA_024734495.1 Forficula auricularia | reverse complement strand
TCAACTTGATGTAAAACAAAACATAATAATTGACCTATTAATAACAAAGCCAAAAATTTATTCCCAGCTTAGAGACATAAGTCAATGAACTTCTAACTTTTCTTTTATTTATCCACACCTATGTCAATAAACCCTACCCAACCTGAAATTTTCAATTAACAATAGTCTAAGAGAAACTGTCCTTTGAAATAATTGAAACATTATTTCCCTCTGTTCAATAAACATATATATAACCTGACATTCAATAAGTTAAATTAGTTATCTTCTGTATTTCCTGAAGATGGGTTGATAGCCCGAAATATATATATTGAAAAAGAAAATTTTTTACATCTTTCAATTTTTTAATTTTAATGTGAAACAAGTGACCAAGAATCCTTAACTCATAGTAAATCAATATTAAATATAATATTTATTTACTCTTATCTTTATACTCAATAATAATAGACGCATTTGTTTGTTTATTGTTGAATTTAGTTTATTTTAAAATATGTAGGGGGTCGGGTAGGCTAGGCGGTAGCATGTCAGCCAGCTAACCAAGAGGACCCGAGTTCGAATCCGACTCGAGGCATCCGGCTAAAATCTGACTCCCGAGGTAGAGACAAATTTAAATAAAATAATTAGTATCGTAAATGGCTTATGGCTAGAAAGGCCGAAAAGCCAAAAAAAAAAAAAAAAAAAAATATGTATAGAAATTTCCTTAGGGTTCGTGAGGTTAATTGAGCCCACGAGGCAGCTGGAATTTCTCAAATTTTAAAGAAAAAATTATAATGATGTTTTTTCTTTTTTATTTCAATTAAAATTAGAAACTAGAAACACTTTCGGCTAGTTCGACCCGCTATAAATCAGTCTGGAAGACACAAATATATAAGGAAAAATAAAAACTGAATGTATTCATCATAAATTATTATAGTCACATATGTTACCTCAAATTCAAATTTACATTCCTAAGGAAATTGCTATACTTATAATAAGTCATTAAAGTGCATCTACATTCTACATACATTTATTTTAAAAATTATTGACAGTCCATTTTTGGGGCTTTGACGTTTGAGTGTATAAAAAATCGCATATAACTTGCCTAAATAATGTAATTTAATTGGAACAACTATCAAACATTAAATTATGTCACTTAAAAAACCAACTACTTTCCCAAGAATTTTAATAAATTTATTAAAGCTTTGGAGAATGATTTACTTATGTCACTTAGAATATAATAGGTATATTTAAATCGAAGGGTGATCCGCGATTTGAAGTAGGTGTACACCTCTTTGGAAGTATTTTGGAAGTACTTGGAAATATTTGGAAGTACTTGGAAACATTTAGAATTACCTGTAAATATTTGGGAGAACTTGGAAATATTTGGAAATACAAGTGGAAGTAGGTGTACAGCATATTAGGTCGCGGTTCACCCCTCGATTTAAATATACTCGTTAAAAAAATAAACTGTTTTGTGAATATAACAAATTTTAAAAATATAAATCCATAATCAATCACCAAATATAAATTTCAAGAAGGTGAAAAATTTCCAAATCAATTTCTATTGAAGGAGACAATAAAAGAGTGTGTCTACTGCTTGAATTATAAATTTTATTTCTAATTCAAGCAGTAGACACACTCTTTTATTGTCTCCTTCAATATATAAAAATTCTGCTACCCTCGGCACAAAAAACTTTCAATCAATTTCTAGATAGGATTATTAAACAAATTTTTTTATAAATTCAATATTATGCATTTTAATAAATAAATTTATTAAATAAATGTATTTTGATGGACCAAGGCTAAAAAAGAGAGAATATTAAATCTATATTTTTATTCAAAACCCACGTTTCGGAGATTTCTTCCTCCTTCTTCAGGGTCTGTAACCAGATAAAATGAAATTTGGCCGTCACTATCATTAAGAGTATCACAATCCATTTTAACTGGTTACAGATCCTGAAGAAAGAGGAAAGAAGTCTGCGAACCGTCGGTTTTGAATAAAAAGATTTAATTTTCTCTCTTTTTACTTTACCATACAGGGTATGGTCACTATTGTAATCGTGCATGAAAAAAGTGGTTTTTTTCCTTCTTTTTTTCAAAATATCTAAAAAACGGCTGAAACTATTTCGATTAAAAAAATTGAGCGAAACCATAGCATTTCGGTCTACAAAAAAGCCCTAATAAGTGAACATCGAAAAATTATATTAAATATAAAATAATTGTTTTGTCAAAATGTCTGTTAGTTAGTTAGTGCGTCACCAAATTTGTGGACGAGCTAGCTCAAAAACTAGTGTGAATATCGAAACCAAATTTCACACGTAGTTTTGGTCCATTGAGATTAAGAGCTGATTAGATTTTGGTGCATATCGACCCAAAATTAAGGGGGGTGGAGGGGGTTAAAAATTAAAAATCTAGGTCGTTTGAGCAAACTCAACCAAATTTTGTATACATAATCAGTGGACCCCCAGAAGTCTAAAAATGCAAAATCTAACCGCCCAAAATGGGGGGGGGGGGTCAAAAAATGAAAATCTTGGCCATTTACCAAACTCAACCAAATTTTGTGTACATAATCAGTGGACCCCCAGAAGTCTAAAAATGCAAATACTAACCCCCCCACCTACATGATTATGAATAATTTTTTAAATATTAAATATAAGTGAGGGGCCAGGTTGTATGGTAAAGTCAAGTGGATGGCCACATCAGAACACGTCAGCTTATTTAACCTTGGACTGCCTCATCAAAATCCATTTATTATTCATTTAACAGACCAAAAACTTCAAATTTATTAATACATAACAAACAGATTAAAAAATACCCGACGTTTCCATCACTTCATCTGTAAATGTTTAAAAACAATCGCTGATGAAATGATCGAAACGTCGAGGATTTTTTATTGGATATTTTTGTTTAATGTGTTTTTTATCAAAAAGATCTTCCGCGCTCTGCCACCCCCAGCTAATTCATAAATGAGTAGGTTGAGATATCGATAAACATTTTACGATATGCATAAGCAATCGTAAGTCTTGTAAAGTATAAAATTAATCCATGAGCGTAGGGTTGTGCACCCCTGAGGCCATGTCAGACGCTTCTGTCATCAATGGCCCCATCAACAGGTTGGGGGTGGTTGCCGCCCGCCCGCCCGGCTCACGCCCATTCTCACCCCCGCTGAACCACACTCTAACACCACCCCCGACACACTCGTACCAACAATTTCTCCACGCCAACATAAAAAAATCTATTCAAAAATATAAAATTGGCGAAAAAAGTGAATTTTTTTCTAAGGCTCGATCTATAATAAGTAGAGGGAATTTTATTTGTTAACAAACAGTTTGAATCAGTAAACTGAAACTTATCACAAAAGCGCATTTATACAACCTCATCTCACAAATTATCTATTTAATTAGCTCATCCCTTAATGTTCTCATGCCCCCCCCCCTCTAACTTAATTACTCCCCCGTTTTATTCATTCTAAAGAATTAGACTAGGCACACACAGTCGATTTTCAGTAGAGTTGACGGACATAAATATATTAAATAATTAGTTTAAAGATTTCAGTATCTTTTTTGAGTTTCATTTTTTACTATTCCATTCGAATTGAAAGGAGTGAAAAATATGTAGCTTTATTTCTTATATGTTGCATATCAGAGAGAGATTTGTCTTAAGGGTTTGGCTAACGGCCCGGAAAGCTAGTTGGCGCTTGGGTTCGATTCCCAAGGGGACGAAACCCTCTGATGTGCAATGAAAAAATATTTTTTTGCATTGGGTTCAGCCTGCATGGTTCTTTTATCCGAAAGGGGGTTGTCTTGAGGATGGTGTCATATCAATTTGGTCAAGTTCTGATGATATGATCACTATTAATAACATCACTAAAAAGAGAAAATAAAACTAATTTTTAAGAAAAAATAAAACCGACTTCAAAAAATTAAATGCAACAAATAAAATACACTAAAAGGTATAAAACAATTATTATCTTATTTAGTTACAACTAAACGACGAAATATTAACATGAAATTACTTTTTGAAGTTGGTGCCAAACATATACCTTTTATGAATCGCACTCGACGGATCTTACTTAGTACGCTTGGAGGGTATGCTCGCTTATAGGTATAGTTTGTTTGGTACCGACTTCAAAAAGTAATTTCATGTTAATATTTCGTCGTTTAGTTGTAACTAAATAAGATAATAATTATTTTATACCTTTTAGTGTATTTATTTTTTGCATTTAATTTTTTGACGTCTGTTTTATTTTTTTCTTAAAAATTAGTTTTATTTTTCTCTTTTAGTGATGTTATTAATAGTGATCATATCATCAGAACTTGACCAAATTAATATGGCACCATCCCTAAGATACCTTCTTTCCAATAAAAAAAGAATCATCGAAATCGGTTTATTTACAAAGAAGTTAGTCCTGAACAAACCTAACAAAAAAGGTCTAATACCTATAAAAAAAATGGGACCAATCTGAAGGTAGACTAGACCCAATGCAAATTTTTTTTCAAAATCGGTTCACAATTGGCTGAGATATGAGGTAACATAGGCACAAAAAAAAAAATTCAGTCGAATAGAGAACCTCCTCCTTTTCTGAAGTCGGTTAAAATGTTACCCCCTATCACCTGCTCATCCTATTCTTCCCATATAGAGTAAGCTATCAATTTAGCAAATTAGTTTTGTGTTTTAACTACCATTGTTGCATTAATTTTTAATCCGTCCTAATATCAAGATCTAAAGAGTACTTTGTTATTAATATTATTTATTTTGTTACTTTAATTTTTTTTTAACATGTATATTTTATATATGTATGTAAGAATTATGTATAATCTATTAGTTTTGTATTTTGTAATTATATTTTGTAATTTCTTTTTGTTTTTTGAGTTTTATTGTAAAGTGGTTTTATAATTTTTTTTATGTAATTTAAAGAGAATGGCCTCTGGTCACCAAATAAAAAAAAAAAAAAAACTACCATTGTGCCTTAGACTTCAGGGTATTTATTAACCTTACACAAAGTCAAGTAAGTAAGGGGATTTCAAGGGATTCAACACCTCCCTCCATACAACATGTATCAGTTAAATTGTTCTATTGATTTTCTTTTCAAATCACATCCTTTCACTACATATCTGTGTCTGAATTATGTATATTAGAAAACATTTCAATTTTGTTTTACCTATTTCGGGGTGTGGGGGAAAGGATCCCTGAACAAATCAGCTGCACAGTTATCGAACCCCTTATGAAAATCTATGCCTGCTTACATATTCTTTTTTTGAAGTCAGTATTGTTTAGCTATTTGAATGAATACTTGAGAATACTTGAGGAATAAGAATGCTTTATTATTTATTCGATTCGAAATTTGAATGGCCATTTTTTCGAAAATCCGGTGAAAGATATTTATCGAGATTTTCTATCATTCGAACATAAAACATGAATTATAATCTGGATGGGAAAATCTGGAGTGGCGTGTATTTTTTTTTTTTTTTTTTTTTAGTTTTTTTAGAGCAATTCCCTCTTGTGCTTTATCTCGTTTCTTGGGGGAGATGTTCACCCCCTGTTTTCCACCCCCTACGGCAGTGCTTTGCCTAACAGCCACATTCGTCTTTCTGCCAAATTGCATGCCTCACTTTCTCTCCCTCTCGTTTGTCGACTTTTGCCATTTCGAGGAAACCATCCCCTCTGCGTTGTCCTGACTTTCTCCAGCCCTCGGGCATCGCAAACACATCTCATATTAGATTACAACTGTTCAAGGGATACTTGCTATTTACTTCTCGTATTTTTTTTCATTCAAGAGAGGCCTTAAATACAAACGAATTGTAAATAGAGAAAGGTAGCAAAAATTCGAAAAATTACCAATTAGTTAATTTAAAATTTTTTAGAAATTCTAGAATCTTTTTACTTTGACTTTTCAAAGAGTTCTGTGAGAGGCCCTATTCAAGTATTTACACACATTCCAAAATTTCAAAGGTTCGAATTCTTTTTATATTTACTTACATAGTGAAGCCTGAAAGTTGAAGTATTCCATTCACTTTCTAGAGGTTCAATTTATTTCCAAAACTATAAAAGTCAATTTTACTCGGACGGATGCAAGTGATAGTAATACACTCATGTACAAAATTATCGGAATGTGTAACTAATAAAGAAAATTTTATAAAATTTAAGGAAAAATAAATATTTATAAATGAATACAAGTAAGATTAAAAATAATTATTAAAGTCCATAGCATCCATATTATTTAATTAATCAAGTACGTTTGCAGGTATTTGGACAGCAAGGTGTAAATCAAAAAATTGTCATTGATTTAAGCGACGTTTCGCCAACTTTATTTTAGCTTCATCAGGCATCTGAATATTTATGATTAATATTAAGGTATGCAACAGAAGTGCACATATTTATGAATGAAATCAATTGTAATTATTTCTTTTTTGTTCCGAACAATGATCCAATTTATATAAATTGAATCATTGTTCGGAACAAAAAAAGAAATAATTACAATTGATTTTATTCGTGCACTTCTGTTATACCTTAATATTAATCATAATCATTGAGACGCCTGATGAAGCCAAAATAAAGTTGGCGAAACGTCAATGGCAATTTTTTGATTTACATCTTCCTGTCCAAATATCTGCAAAAGTACTTGATTAATTAAAAATAATGTTTTAACAAAATTAATCAAGAAACTAAAAGATAAGAGTCATCGCTTTAAATCCAATTATAGCTTTTTTTTGTACCGCTAATTATATCCATGAGTATAAATGCCCTTAAAAGATTTAGAAACTGAGTTTAGGAAAATAAAACGAGTTTTGGGGACGTCAGAGCCAAAATTCCCTCAAAAATTCACTGTGTTTATGTTCGCAGTACTATGTCTAAGTATCATAAGCCAAAGACCAAGCCAATATATTAATCAGCCAGCAACATTATGATAAACTTATGGTCCAAATCGACATAACACTTGCACTCCTTTACTTAAAATGTGTCTAGTTTTTATTTTTATCTGAAAAATGATCCCTATGATTTTTTTATAAAATTGCTATCTACTCTTATTAAACGAGCAAAAATTGTATATTTGTTTATATATATAGTATATATGTATCTTATATCTATTTTGAAAACGGCTCTAACGATTTTGATGAAATTCACGGGTTAGGGGGTTTTTGGGGTGACAATTCGATCTGTCACGGTCTCATCTTCGACAAAATTGTTTTTGATGGGTTTTTTCGTAATCAAATTAATTATTCTCAGGTAGACAGATCCACATCTTGGAGTTTAAAAAAGGTTTCTATTTTGTTTACTTTTGTACCCAGACAGACAATGGGTCGTATTAATACATTGTTCTCAAAGGCCTTGAAGAACTATTGTGATTGTGGATTTTAACATATTTTGTTCTTCCTAAACGTTAGAACTATTAATAAACGTTTCGAGGGGTCGAGCGGGGTGGGTACAAAGGGCGAATATTATATATATATATTTGTATTTTTTTTTAATTTGAAAACGGCTCTCAAATAAAAATCAACATTTTTATCAGAATTTTAAATTAAAAATAATATTTAAATAAAGCTTTTAACTGAAGGAAGAAGATACCGAGCATCGCTCGGTGCCTCTAGGTACTATTTAACTATGATGACAAGTTCTGTGATGGATATTTTTTATCTCGATTGACATAATGAGAGAATAATAACTTGAAAGGGGGAAATTGATTTGATTATTGATTGTATTTTTATTAATAGGTATACAAAATAATAGTACATTAAAAACACTGCCAAATATATATCTGAATAAACAAATTTTCATAACGATAACCATTATGAGTTTTTGGTTTCTTCAGTTCATCTTCTGGTTCCCCATCTATCTTCTTAATCTTCTCCAATAGTACCTATATTGTCTATTTGTCCTCTTAAGCCTATCCACCAGTCTTCCATATTCATTCCTAAAAGGTAAAGAAATTGAAACGGGGAACTTGGTAGTAAGTAAAATTACAAAAAGAGGAGATTGTAAGTGAAAGTCTTGTTTCGCACTCAAACGCTGATTTAATTAGGGTTTCATTTTTAAATTAATTGTATGTGTTTGAATTTGTAGACTTAACATGAGAAATTACCAAGGTGTTTTGATGATATTAAATAGATAATTATGTTTATTTGTTAAGTCACACTTGGTCACGAATCCCGAGGTGAGGACGACCCTTAAAGGCTAGTTAACACGAGCATAGTACTAACCACTCGCACTAATTCTGTGTCCTGTAAACACACAATATAAGTGGTTAGTATTAGTAGAGTGGCAACTGCTAACCAGTTAGGCCCGGTTGTATGTCGCAAAGTAAATGCTTTTTACCACTAACCAAGGTAGATGGTAAATGGAGCCACTGGGATGGCAGGAACATTCAGTGGCTGTCATCTGATGGGCATCTCAGTGGCTCCATTTACCATCTACCTTGGTTAGTGGTAAAAAGCATTTACTTTGCGACATACAACCGGGCCTTAGTCTGCTAAGTGCGTAGTAAATGGAATAGTACTAATGGCAAGTACTAAGTCCGTATAAACTAGGTTTTAAACATGTAAAGAAATCTATCTATAACATCTCATATCAAGCAGATTACTCTTTTATTGTTTACTAGTAGTTGAGTGAAATTTTTTTAAGTATTATGAATTTTTTTTTTTTGATTTTATCGAAAAAAGTAGACTTGGAACGCTATATCTAAGCTTCATTAAACAATTTGCAATTAAAATTTGCTTCGAAAAAAATAATAATTTATATCATTGCGCTAAATTTTCCATTCGGGGTCAACATTATTGTGGTGATTTTCTCAAATAAACTCTAAGAATAAGACCAGAATTGGGGGCTTTCGGGGTTGGGGGGGGGGGGGGGGAGGGTGTTAAGGGCAATGGATGAAACGTATTTGCTTTAGCGAGATTAAACCCCATTCTGGTCAGCCGAAGTGGCAGACAGCCCTGCAAGACAGGAATGGGCTGTTGTTGCCGGGGGGTGGTTTGGGCAGTTGGGGGTTCCCCCGCTAGCTAGCCCTTTGCTAAATATTTGCCCTGCCCACCGGGCTTGCCACTAAGTCTCCTACTAACTTATATTTATTACATTTCTAATTTTCTTCCTCTAAAATGAAATTTGTTTTCTACTAAAATGCTTCTTTATTTTTATGGAATTTCAAATTTTATTTATTTTTTAATAATCCTATAATTAAGCATGTCTCTTATATATACTAGCAAACAAACTACGACATTTGTGACAACAAAGTGAATGTCATTCATTCTCAAGTCTGTTTACAAAGATCCTGACATCAACAATAAATGTCACAATTTGTTTACTAATGTATTTAAGCCACATGGATTAATTAATAACGAATCAAGCTAATTCAGACTTGATTGCATCTACTTGAGTAAAAAATGGGAGTGCACAGATAAATATTTCCCGTTAAGTAATTTTTAGCGTTCTGATCGGCCTAATTTTATATTGCTACTTTCACTTAGTAAGTTAATAGCCTATTTGTTCTAATGTTTTTTTCATAAAAGATTAATTTACGTTATCTATATACTATGACTTAATCTAGATTGATTAAAAAATGTAATATTTTCTATATAAAATTCAGTATTTTTATGAAACCAATTAAATTCTCTTATATGTTTTTTTATCAGTCAAGTTAATAAAAATTTGAAATTTAGTATAAAAAAAAAAAAATCATCTCGATTTCGATATAAAATCAAGATGATATAAATAATATGAATATTTATTTTTAGTTTAAGGGCGTAATAAAAATTCGAAGTCGTATTTTTTTCTTGTTGTTTTTGTTTTACTAGGGTGGTAATAAACGTTTTTCCCCGGGGTAAAGGTCGCTTATCTTTTTAGAATCTATTTTCTTTTTTTATTACATTAAATGAAATGCCAGGACATAATTTTTTTGGAAGAATTTAAAGAGGATGAAATGTAACATTTTTGTAATTTTTTTTTTTTTTTAATGAAAAATTGGTGAGTTTGCCTATCGATTAAAAACAGAAAATATATTTACAAGTATAAAAACTAAATAATATCTATTTATTTATTAAGGGTATTTTCAGAACCGGATCTAGGTCTTTTGTCAGAGGGGGCAAACTTAAATTTGCCGCTCCTCCTCCCCCCAAATGCTATATAAAAGAAGTAAAGTATAATAAATAAAGTAAAAATAGTAAATGGGTTAATAAGTAGAGACCGGAGTCCTATGCAACCGCGTATTTTGTTTGCCGCTACATACGACCCATACTAATCGAATCATTCATTTAGGATACTGTGGGTTAAATTTTATACTGCATATTTTTGCATATTTGAGTAATATTGCATAAAATTGCATATTTGAAGAATATTGCATAAAATTGCATATTTGAAGAATATTGCATATAATTGCATATTTTAAGGATTTTTTGTCAAATATTGCCTATTTTGGCCATTGAGTGTTTGTATTTGTGTCTGAAAGTGTGTGTAAATTAAGGTAGTGATCAGATTATACCCGGACAAATATTTTTATTATTTTATTAGTTTATTATTTGTACGTAAATAAGAAAAGCTTGTTAATGTAAAAAAAATATAAGCAATACAATACAATCGCTTTCTTTTAAATAAAAGTACCCCCCACCCGTATTTTTTTGATCACATTTTTGAAACATTATTATATTTATTTGGTTGATTTTATTCAAGTGGACCTAATATTTCTTTGAATTTCAAGATTTTTTAATATATTAAATATAATAATGGAATTTTGTGAAATTTTTTACTCAATAAAAGTACATATTTGACACTTGGTGTCTATAGCTTACTTTATCATTTTATTTCTTTCATAGCACTACTTCAAATATATAGTCCTTTTGTCTTAAATTTTATTTTTTTAGTGTATAAAAAAATTTATTTTGCCAATTTTTACTGGATATATTTGCATATTTTAACGTATTCTGCATATTAGATGCATATTTCAGCCCTTTTAACTGCATATTTTGGCAGTTTTGTCTGCATAAAAATCCGGTCTCTAGTTCTAAGTTATAATAAACAACGATATGGTTTTATAGAGTAGTTTCCAAATTATATATAATTTTTAAAAATTATTTATAAAAATATTATTATATTATGCATGTTATTTTGTTATAAAAAAGAGCCAAGTATTGTTTTGTTCATATTAGTTTATATTGTATAAAATCATCCTATAATATAAATATTAATAATTTGTTTAATCGCATGTATATTGATAAATAGATATCAAAACATCCATTACGAATTGTCATGTGTCCTTTGTAATTTACGATTAGTATGTGAACATAATAGAGGTATTTTATTTAAAATTTATTTTTATCGCATTTTAACGCATTGCAAATAAATGCAATAACACCTCACCTCTCACTCTGTTCGGCACCTTTAATAAAAAACAATTCAAATTAAAAATAATATAATAATTGCTCAATTGAATAACTACGAATTTATTTGTAAATGATAAATTTTATTATTGTTTTTATATTTGGGTAATTTTATTACATTTTTACTTAGGTACACATTTATATTCTATAGAATATAGTATTGTGCAGTATTGCGATGAGATTTTTCGTTTTTTTTTTTTTTATTTTCTCAAAAACTGCACTAACGATTTTTTTTTTAAATTGTACTTTTCAAGTGTCATGAGTAATTAGTCGTGTATAAATTTTAAAGCGATTGAAATATAAGAAAGGGATGGAAATTAGGAGTGTCGCGATGAATAAGTGAGAATTTGAAATCCTTGTGGTGACCAACCAGATCAGTTGATTTATGAAATTTCCCGACTTTCTACCAATAACCGCTAATTGTTAATAAAGTAAAAAAAGTTTTATAATTATAAAAACAAAATTTTGTTGATTGGTATGTTGTGTGGTTCTACATATATTTAAGGGTATTTTATAAATTGCTGAAGCTACTTAGTAACAAATTTTGTTACTAATTCTTTTTTCAAATATAGGTAAACAATTTTGTATATTTTTATACTTATC
This sequence comes from Forficula auricularia, assembly GCA_024734495.1. Lineage (NCBI taxonomy): Eukaryota > Metazoa > Arthropoda > Insecta > Dermaptera > Forficulidae > Forficula > Forficula auricularia. The sequence goes on along the minus strand of JALMQS010000030.1, from coordinate 22,151,320 downwards.
TGGGCGAACCGATTGCCCTTCTGTGGGCCCCAAGGAGGGAAACACTTTTCTAGTGTTTAACGAACCCACTAAGGGGCCGGTTGTATGTCGCAAAGTAAAAAGCATTTACTTTGCGACATACAACCGGCCCTAAGTCTGAGAGTGAGAGATATGCTACAATATTCTCTCAAGCGAAAACACGATTGGGCAGGTCATCTTGCCAGGAGAGAGGATGCAAGATGGAGCCTGGCAGTGCAGCTATGGATACCCCGTGAAAAGATAAGACCCCTCGGGAGACCGCCAATCCGCTGGGCCGACTCCCTGAATAGGAGCATTTCCCTTAGAGCGACAAATAGCCAAACTATCAAGGAGCACTGGACTACGATATCCAAAAACAGAGACAGATGGAAATATTCTTGGGACCCGCATGCAACGAATCGACGCATCGAATAAAGTAACTAAGTAAGTAAGTAAGTAACTAAGTTGAAAGTTTTTGCCTAGAGTAGCAGAATTTTTATATATTGAAGGAGACAATAAAAGAGTGTGTCTTCTGGTGGAATTATAAATTTTATTTATTTATAACGAGACTATAGTTTCGAGGGCTTTGCCCTCTTCATCAGTCTATTACAATGTATTCACAGGAATTAATTTATGAATCTATAGTCTCGTTATAAATAAATAAAATTTATAATTCCAGCAGAAGACACACTCTTTTATTGTCTCCTTCAATAAGTAACTAAGTCTAGAGACCGACACATTATAAAAACTGTTGATGATTTCAAATAAGTGAGAATGTAAAAGTCGTGTGGTGACCACATCAGTTGATTTATGCAATTTCCTGACTTTCTTCCAATAACTTCTAATTGTAAAAAAAAAGTATTGTACAGTGAGACCCCTATGGACCGGGGGTAGAATAGGTTCATAGTATCCTCTGCTTGTCGTAAAAGGCGACTAAAAGGGGTTAGACGTGAGGCTAAAAAGCTCACTCCGTAAAAAAATCTCCCAGTCATGGAAGCAAGCATTTGCTTCCATTTAACAGGGAGAAGAATATTAAGACACTTAGGTAAAACAAAAATAATAAATTAAGATTCTAAAGAAAAAAAAGAATTATTCTTCTTTGAGAAGCTTCCTCATATAAGAAACTTGGATTATATGTTTACTTGGCTGCTTCGCAGCCAAGTAAACATATATACACTTTACGCTCGATCTGAGTGCAGCAAAACCACCTGGTTTTCATTGGGAGTCGCCTCTCCCTTAGTAAGTTCTTTGACTTCTTACTAATAAAAATTTGGAACTCATATATATATTTCATTCATGCATGGGATGCAAACCGCTCCTCTGATGCAATCTTTAATCAGTTCATAAAAATTTATTCAGGAATTACATAAAAATCCTAATCAGAATTTTAAACAATAGAATTTTTGGCACATTTTAAATAAAATAGATTCGGAATTGATTCTAAAATAAAAGAGAAAATTTTTTTTGATTACTTCGCATGACAATCATCAACTAATAAATATATCAATTAAACAATAAAATGTCAATTTCAAAGTTTAAATTGCAACAATGGACATATTTGAATTCAATTTTTTCATATTTTAACTGAATTTTGAATAAAAAATTCCATTTAAATTACACATTGCTATTTGCTTGGTGTAATTCTTAAAGCAATTTATATAATGATTTCTTATCAAGAGATGCTTGTCAGAGGTCATTTAAAAGGTCTATTTTCCGAGCGCTTTCTATGTGAGTTCCGTAGCTCAGTGGGTTAAGTGAGCATTTCTCGAGCAATTAAATAGGGATAAATGTTCAATTTATTTATTCATATTCATTCTGGTTCGATCCCAAGCCATGCATAATATCTAAATTATTATTTTTATATATAAATAAATATATATATATTTTAATTATTTTAAAAGATTGATTTGTTTAATTATTATTTCAAATCCATTACGACAAGTATTTCGATTTTTCAAATAAATTTTAATTAAAATATATATATTGACTGGTGAGAAGGAGAATCTTTCTGATATATAAATGTGTACATTTAGTGTGCTTTACCTATATTATCCATGATTACAAGATTGCCTGCGACGTCGGCAACCTTGAGTATTTTTATTTATTTATGCAAGTTGTATTTTCGGATTTCTACGTTAAATTAAACCATGAGAATAATTTTTAAATCAAGTGCTAAAAAGACTTTTCTAATATCTGATGAATAAGAGATTACATAAAATAAAATTCATGCCCCCAACTTACATAAACTCCGAAATAAAAGATCAAAACTAACATGTAATAACATTTTTTTTTGAAAATCTCATTTAGTTGGAATCCGGATTTAGGACATAAAACCGGATATTGTGGTTTCCAGAGGCCATAAAGGGGTCAAAAATCCATTGGTCAGTGCGTACGTATGTATGTACCCCCTGCGTTTCGCAACCAGAGTACATGCAATAAAGACACTTTGCGTAACTAATGAGGTAAAATCAAATAATGTGTAATATATATATATATATGTTAACGTTGGATGAACGAGAAAGTTAAAACTTTTTATCAGGCCACTGCCCCATTTTGGTGCAATTGGGACCAGATTCGTTTTGATACAGAACCATACTTAGGAAAATAGGAGAAAGCGCGCCTGAGCTAGAGTTGAATATATAAAAAATTTGATTATAGGATCTGGTCAGGGGATCCATCGCTTAAATAGAAAAGGCATTTGCGGGCTTAACGCAGAAGATGTCAGATCATACCCGGCTGGGTCCTGTATCTTTTTTCAACCCTTGGTTCAGTATCAAAACGAGTCTGGTCCCAATTGCACCAAAATAGGGCAGTGGCCGGATAAAAAGTTTTAACTTTCGCGTTCATCTAACGTTAACATATAAACATTCTAAATAAAATTTATTATTGAATATCTGAACAAAATTCATCTGTTTCGATTCCCCAAAGAATCAGACAGATGGGCTGTAGTAAATTTATAGCCGGTAGCCCCAAATGTATAAAGTGATCGATTCTGCATCTATTCTGCAAAAATACAACATCACGGGTTCTATCCCAGCTAGAAGCAAACATTTAAAAATTAATATTTGTCAAATAATAATAGCAGTGACATCTATTCAAGATGTAAAAATTCAATATAAATTCGCTGCCTTACATAATGGCAATGGCTTGAAGCTCTACTTAACGGGATTAAAAAAAATAAACAAACATATTCTTATGGGGGAAAAATGTTGTTGAAGAGCGCCTCTAGCATTTATAGATTTTCGCCATTAGTATAATTTGCTTTCACAGATAATTAGAAAAAATGTTTTATTTAAAGATTACAAAAAATTTAAATAAAAGAATTTTAAAAAATATATAAAAAATTGATTAATAAATAAATATTTAAGCTACAAGACTGAAAAAAATTGTCAGATATCTCTTCAACTCTACTCAAGAATAATAAATGAATAAAAAGTTTTTTTTTACCATTTTTTTGAAATATGCAGATAAAAAAAGTCAAACAAAGAATTTAATTGGCCACTTGAGAAAAGTGGAATAATCTATTTAGAACATTTCTATATATCACACCGGTTGTTCTCTTTTCTTTTTTTATTCACTTTCTCTCTCTTTCTCTTTCTTTCTCTATCTCTATCTCTTTTTGCCATCTATTTATCTCCGTTTTACTTTTCTTGTTGTTGCTGTTGTTGTTGTTTTTTTCCTCTCTTCTCAACTGCGTCCACAAATATTTCCGTTTGTCCAGTTTTGTTTGCGTGGCTCTTTTTTTTTTTTTTTTTTTTTTTGTATGTGTGTGTCGAGAGGGATTGTTTGGAAGTTTTCGCCAAGAAAGGAAATATGCAAAGAATGCCGGGGAAAAACCAAGGGGAGTGTGTCACCACCGCCTTTCGGTCGCACTAATACCAACCGAATTAAATATAAACATGATAAAATACTGAAATACATATAAATGAAAATTTATCTAGCCCCACATGGACAATAAACTTGAACTCAAGATTTTTTATAGAAAAATCCGTCTTTAGCAGAGGAGTAGCTACCATATTTATTTATTTATTTAGTATATATACCTATGCTAGAACCCCGATTATAAAATTAATAAAAAATGCATTCGCTTATCATTAATCATTATTAGTCAATCTTTTGAAAAAACTATTCTAATTCTAATCATTGACATGTCAAATAATCAGCTCTGATGAAACAGGGGGAGGATTCCCCCATGTCCCGGATTTTTGAGGGACCCCTTTAAATTGAAATATAATGTTGTGAACTCATATGATATGTTCAATTGTTCATATAAAATATATATATTCATGTAAAACAATATATATTATACTATATATATTTGTCTAGATTAATTTGCCGCAACACTGACGAATTGCTGCCGAGAGAGAGCGCCATCGGTATATTTGCGGCAAATTTGAAATATAATCCTAATTTGGACTCAAATTTCGAAATGAAAGACTCCAATTGATTTTAAATTTAGAAATATTAAATATATTGATAATTATTACCCCCCCCCCTTCACCACTCAAAAAATAAAAATTCAATTCGCTTTTCTTTGCCCACAGAAAAAAAATCAATCACATCTTATTTGATTTATATGTAGGGGGCGGGGGTTTTCACCCCCTACGATTCATCCCGGACAGGCCTCCACTTGTAGAAGGCGTGCGGGTTTCACCCTCTTCGCTCATAGGGGTGAAAATAACAATAACACACTGATTCATTCTTTATATATATATTTATTTACAAAAAAGGGGTTATATACAAATTCGTGTCTAGGGGTCGTCGTGAAACATCATAATACACATCGTTAATCAATACATCGTGTCATCTTAACTATGGCTCGTCTTCAACTTACTATAAACTCAAATCGACAAGCATCTTAACCATCACTCGTTTTTCAATCAACTGCCGCCTTGTCAACGACTGCCTCCCAGCTGAAACACGTACACCTATACACATGCATATGAGTGTCAGCTGACCAGCCCTCTCGAACACCAGTTGTCATAATAATATTTATTACCGAAAGCTTTTAGCCTGGGCACCATGGTTCCTAAAAAGAAAGAATGCCGCCTTCACAAAGGCACAAAGCCCAGCCGAGACATCTGTCAAACATATGTTCTTAATAAAACAGAAATCAAGAATTACTAAATTAAACACTTAATTTCCCACATATATATTATAGGTTTATTTATTAATAATTTGCCACTCTTTTATAATTTTTTTAAAAATCTTAATTTTGTTATTCTTATTTTTTGATTTTTACAAAATTAAACGACTTAAGACACGCATGCCCATATGAGTTTCTCATTGCAATACTGGAGCAGTCTGTCATACAAACAACACCTGATATGTTTTAAATATTTGGAGCCTTATATCGATTATCGATCCCAAATTTAAAAAAAATGATATAATATAATTCTCCTCCTCACACGATACCACTTATTTAAATAAATCTATTTCCACACAAAAAATATCACAATGCTGTAGATTATAGAGAAAAAAAATACTTCCAGATTCATATCTAGAGCCTCATTTCTGTAGCTGTGTCAGGACGAAAATGAGGCGAAACTTTTAAGAGACTGTATTTTTGGGATTTTAGAGGTATACATTTGGAGTGTGGTTTTTTAAGAGGAATATAATTTTTGGACCGATACGCCGCACGCCAGGGCACCAGCCTGGAGGGCCGAGCTTCGCGGGCGTGCCGAAGGCACGCACGAAAATGCTCGTATATATATATATATATAATTATATTCAGTGCCGCGTGGTCTATGGATGCTGTGGATGAAGCGCATCCATAAAATTTCAAAATATTTAGACTATTTTCATATCGTGTCATAAAAAAATATTTAATATTAAATTTGAAAAATAAAGAAAAATTCTATGAACCCCATATTTGATGAAATACTTTAGGAAGCTTTTTATTAGTGTAAAGTGTTAGATTTATGTATTGAAAGAAAATGATAAATGAATAAAATAGAATTTGGATTTGTTTGCATATTTGGATTTTTTCGGAAAGAAAATTTTCTTGTCTTCCATTAATTCGATATTTGTTATATCTATGTCTCAGGTTAATAAAAATATATAAATAATCGAGTTTTTTAATAGAAAATTGTTCCAAAAAATTATTAAATTGCTTATTGATATTTAACTGTTGTAATTTTTGACTTTGGCAAAAAAATAATTGTTGTTATTTTGTAAGTGAAATATTGTCAACTTGATTGAAAAATTATAAAAAAAATAAAATATTAATTTTCAAAAAACTAAACTCATTTTAAATGGTAGATTTTGTAAAGAATTAAAAGAGTATACTTTCGTTAGAATTACTCAAAAAAAAAAATAGCTTTTAATCCTCTCTAAAAAGCGACATTTATACAAGGGGAAGGGGACCCTTATCTACTTGACGACTCTATAAAATCTACTATTTTAAACGAGTTCAATTTTTTGAAAATTAATATTTTATTTTTTCTATAAATTCTCATTCAAGTTAATAAGGGTCCTCCTTTGTATCAACTATCCTTCGAAGAGAGGGTTAATGTTCTATTTTTTTCGAGTTATACCAAGGAAAGTAAACTATTTTAACTCTTTATAAAATCTACTATTTGACTATATAATAAAAATGAATTTCTTTTTCTTTGTAAGTGCAGATCTCTCAAATGCCTGGACCGATTTGGCTAATTTTTTTTTTTTAAATGTTCGTAATAATCCATTTCAGGTTAATATGTAAAAAAAAAATCGGAAAAGTTGCCCGGAAAATTGGAAAATTCACGAAAAACTAAAACAAAATCTGTATAGCCAACATAGCTTGCCAAACAATAAAAGAACTAAACTAGCAAACTAAACATTTGTTGGCGGCACTGTTTGTCAGATTTTTGAATGTCATTCATTCTTAATAGCATAGATAATAGAGTTCTAACCACATTATCGTTGAAGAAGAATTTAATAATGCAACAAAGATTTAAAAAACTATCTATTTTTTTAAAGTACATTTAAAAACAAAATTAAAAAAATAAACTGCAACGGATCGTTGCTAAACTTTATCGAATGTACTATCTTATTCTAAAATAAAGTCACTTTAAAATATAATTTTACAAAAAACTATATATGACCTTTTTTGTGGTCCTCAAGGTACTTAATTACAATTAATTTTAAATCCCACAAATATTAATTTGACAATTTAATTGATGAACTCAAAAATTGTTATTTAATTAAATAAACTGCAACGGTTGCTAAACTGTATCCAAATTCATTTGAAATATTAATATGTTTATTCCTTTATAATTAATCAGATATCACTTGCAATTTGCAGTTCATGTTGACCATGCGCGGATCCAGGGGTGATGGGGCGATGGGGGAGACCGCCCCCCCTCCCAAAGCATTGGAGATCAACATTTTTTATATGTTTATTTAATTTTTTTTTATATATAACATAAAGTTCTTTGTGGGGGGGGGCGTCCCTGACCTCCCCTCCCCCCGCTTGAACAATTCGACCGCGAGACACTTCCGAGATCAAAAGTAAATCTTATATACCGGCGACCGCCCCCCCCCCCCCCAAATCAGAGGTCTGGATCCGCGCCTGATGTTGACTTTATTTCAAAAATAATGATCGATTCTCATTTAACAGTCGAGGAATAACCATTCTACATTCGATTTTTGACGTTTCGGTTTTTATTGGTAGCCATTGCTGAAGACATGGAAGAATCGACTTAAAATCAAAAATAGCAATCGATTCTTATCTAATACTTGAGGAATAACAATTCTACATTAGATTTTTGACCCTTCGATTATTATTGGTAACCATTGTTGAAGACATGGAGGAATCGACTTAAAATCAAAAATAACGATCGATTCTTATCTAATACTAGAAGCTAGAAGGCGGGCCTTGAAGCTAGTTTGAAATAAGTTTAGTTTTTTGAAAATTAATATTTTATTTTTTCTATAAATTTTTATTCAAGTTAATAAGTGTCCCCTTTGTATCAACTACCCTTCGAAGAGAGGGTTAATAAACTATTTTTTCGAGTTATACCAAGGAAAGTAAACTATTTTAACTCTTTAAAAAATCTACTATTTAAAATAAGTTTAGTTTTTTGAAAATTAATATTTTAATTTTTCTATAAATTCTTATTCAAGTTAATAAGTGTCCCCTTTGTATCAACTACCCTTTGAAGAGAGGGTTAATAAAGTAATTTTTTTCAAGTTATTCCAACGAAAGTATACTCTATTTTCTATTAACTCTTTATAAAATCTTGAGATTTAAAAAAAAATATACAATGGTGTTAAATTCCTAGCATTTACACTATTTTCTTTGTAAATTATATAAAATAAAAAAATAAATAAAAAGGCAAAAGTGGTGATGATTGTAAATGTTTCATTCCGTTCGTGACGGATTCCTTTACGACCTCCGCGTCCTCTTTTGGACAATGTTCTCTCCTCTCGCCCCGATAAACCCCCAATTCTCCACTTTGCACAGAGAGAGAAAAAAATGTGCTTCCGAGGGAACACGAAGGGTAGATAAGTTTTACTATCAATCCTATCGGTGTTAAACGGGAATAAATCCCCACACGGAACTCTAGAGGGTTTATAAGAGATATTTCATGGCGTCTTCAAATCCGTAAGACGTCGAATTTTATCGCAATCTACATATGTAGCGAAAGGCAAATTGTCAATGGATGATCCTATTCATCAACTTATGCTAGAACTAGGAATGAGTGGAAGAAATTTATGCAAAGAGATTCCGTGGTGATACTTGAAACATTAATGGTAAAGAATGAACTTAATTAAAACAGAGAAAGATCCAATAAAAATTATATTTTAAAAATCCAAGAGGATATTAAAATTATTCAATACATACACTGATAAATATGTGAATAAGAAAATAAAATTATCAGATATTCCAAAATTAAGGAAATGTTTTCTTCTTAGAGTGCCATGCCCGAAGCGGGCGTCGGCGCCTCTCCACATATACCTGTGCTGAGTGTGTTTAGTTGTTTTACACAGATATACGGGACCTTCTTTTTAAAGCCGGTTCCGAACGGCTAGTTTGGAGAGGTTGTCTAGGCAATTATACTCTTGGTAGGTTCCCATTGCTTTCCAAGAGGAGGCGATTGCAAATATCTGCCGAGACTCAGTCTCGAACCAGCATACTTCAGGTCATCGGCCCGACACTCTGATTGTTTTTTAGGTCGAGAAAATTTAAGAATCAAACATTTCAAATAGAACGTCACCAAAATTAAATTAATAGATTACATTTCTAGGTCTACTTTGGCTATCTGTTCAACATTTTCATCATCTTAAATTATTATTATTAATTCTAAGACTTCAGTTGATTCGGCCGCCCGACTCTATCCCATGCCGAATTCTTCTCTTTACTAAAAGTCTCACGTCTAATATCCCATATTCTTCATTATCTGAGAAGAATATTTTAATCTCTCGTATAATATATTGTTAATTATTACCGATTTTAGCACACTTTCTAATGTCTTTCGGAAACATCTTACTTTATAGTAGGTTGTAAGAAGCAGTCCATAAACTTATATTATTATCTAACTTCCGACGTTTCGAAGACTTTTCTTCTTCTTTTTCTTGGTATTGAATAGTTATTGATGGGTGAGCACAACTCGGTCCCATTCGTCTCTCCTTTCAATGAAAGCAACAATATAACCAAGTACCTACACTTTGGTATAATGTTGGAAAATATTGTTATATTGTTGCTATCACTGAAAGGAAAGACAAATGAGAACCGAGTTATACTCACCCATCAATAACTATTCAATACCCTGAAGAAGAAGAGAAAAAAGTCTCCGAAACTTCGGAAATTCAACAAAATTAAATCATTTTTGGACTGCCTTTCATTATAACCTACTTATTTCGCTTACTAGTCCGTCTTTCTAAGAAAATAAATAAAATTATCTTATTTTTTTCTAATATAATCAATGAGGAACTTAATAATTCTTGTTTCGAATTAAACCGCATTTTAGTTTGAACAATTCCAGACCTAATTTCTTTTTGAGTCCTCAAGTTCTAAGTTATTTTACTTCGCATATAAAATAACTCCTTTGATTCTTCTATGTGCTCTTAGCTTATCTTAATAAACTCGTATCTATTTTATTGTTTTGTGTACAGACTTGTTCACTTATGAGCTAAATGCATATGTTTCCTGTTATTCCTAAGAATTGGCACATAGTTCAAAATATATTGTGTTTCAGTTCAGTGTAATTTATTTATTATCTGAAACACACAGCTTGAAACATAGAGTACCAATTTATAATACTTTTACAGTTTCAGCCATTATTACATTTCTCACATATACCGTTTCACAGATTATTTATTGAAGCAAAACTAGTTCCCATATATGTGACCTTCTCCGAGAAAAGGGACCTAGTGTGTGAAAATGAAGTTTTGAGAAAAACGCATTTAAAGTTTCATAACGCATTATCACTTTGAACACACCTTCAGTTGGGAGATGCGATTTGGTATGGTTAGTTATGATTGGGTGCCGACTTTGGTGACGTCATGCCTATGTGGTGACGTATTTTTTGTAAAAATAACTATAAGAAAGGAAAAGAATAAAGTGACGCTTCAGTCTTGTGCCAACTGTATAACGAGTGTTATCAATATCTCAAAAGTTGTTTCGCAATTCCCAAGTTCGTTTTGTACGTTTTTATGGGGTAAATAAATTTTTATCAGAAATCTAACTCATTTCATCTTATTCTACACCCTTTTAGGTGCCAGAATCCACTCTTAAGTCCAAACCCGTTTTTTGACACAATAGGTCACTTTTCTCGGAGAAGGTCACATATTATGAAAAATTTTATCAGTATAGATACCAGAGATTTATATGAAACACACCTAGAAACTTAATCTAATTTATAATAATATTTCAGTTTGAACTAACATCACATTCCCTATATTCATCACTGAACAGATTATTGGTGCCCCACATATTACTCTACATCTCGATCAGAGTAGATACCAGAATAGTTCACTCATTTGATTTCCTTTCCTCTCCAGTGTATTCATTATTCATTTCACGCTAAATGATAAGGAATTTTGATTCGAGCGCAATCTCTCTCGCCCCTTTGACTAATTGGCTGGCTCCTCGGATTGCGCTTCGCGTGCATATTTAAACGTCAAGCTGCTCTCGCTTGAAAGATGGCCAATTTAATTTCGTTCCTCGCTCTTAGGCTCGTTCATTTTTCATAGATCGGTTCTTGTCAGTTTCTGCTCCTTTTTTATCCCTCGAATGCCCCGAGGGGTGTATTGAATGTCGCATCTAAGACTTCGCTTATTGGCATATCTTTTTTACGCATTTACTCCAAGTTTGTAGACTTCCATTTATTTAATTATCTATTCTTATTTATTTATTTATAACAACCAAAAGAATTGTGATTATTTCCGAATCTGAATATATTATTTTGTGCATTACATCGTGATTCTTGTTTCCTTTTTACAATGACGAAGTGATTTTACAAAAAAGAAATATACACCGACTTTGTGACCAGACAAAAGAAAAAAACAATTATGCAGAATTTCACGGAAACTGTTCTATATTTTTCTTTGCTTTATTAGCGGTCTTAAAACATATTGGTTCAAAACAAATTAACAAAATTCACTACGCGCCAGCATGCATTTCTCCTCGGACGGCTAGAGCGTTGAATTGAAAAAATTGAATTTTTTTTTTTACGTATTTATGTTTAGAAATGACAGAAACGAGAACAAAAAAAAATAATTTTCGAAAATGCCTTTTTGCTGTAACAAAAAATGATTCGATTTCAGATTGAATATTGAATTCAATCAAAAATTTTATTTTTTCTACATTGAAAATATTTTTTGCTTCTTTTTGTTTAGAAATGTCTGAAATTTGAAATCCATGATGATTTAAACTATCTACTGTTATATATTAGTGGAGTGAAAGATTTCTATGCTTACATCAAATATTGCGATTCAGAGGGTGTTTTTTGTCTCGAGGGTGTGAGCTAACTGCCCGGAAAGCAAGTTAGTTCTCAGGTTCAACTCCTGGGGGATGAATCCCCCTGATATCGCAATTTAATAATATTTCTATTAAAATCTTAGATTCTGTCCAAAAAAATTAAATTCTTTCTAGTTTAAAATTGATTTGTTAATCTGAACCCGAGCTCATTTTTGAAAAACATTCCAACTCTTTTAAAAAATAAGTTGCTCAAATCTTTACTTTTATATTAAAATATCAGGACTTTTATGAAAAACTTTTTTTCATTTTAAGCTAAATTTTTTAATTTCCGTTATATATTAGTGGAGTGAAAGATTTCTATGCTTACATCAAATATTGCGATTCAGAGGGAGTTTTTTGTCTCGAGGGTGTGAGCTAACTGCCCGGAAAGCAAGTTAGTTCTCAGGTTCGACTCCTGGGGGGATGAATCCCTCTGATATCGCAATTTAATAATATTTCTATTAAAATCTTAGATTCTGTCCTAAAAATTAAATTCTTTCTAATTAAAATTAATGTTTGTTATTCCCGCTTAGAACCTACTTATTTGCGATTCAATGTAATTAAAAAATAAAAAATTAAAAAAAAAAATAACCTAAAATCACATTTCTAAATTTTCGATGGTAAAACATCTGAATGCATGTTAAAGTTAAAGTCATAATTACAATGAAAAGGATTCGAGATGTTTTTGAATAAAAAAATAAATGAATAAGTAAAGCATTAAAAAAGACATCGAAAAAAGTGATAAATTCCGAATGAAACGAAATAATGATTTATGACACATATTTCTGTTGTATTAGATTATTATATAATAATAATATTATATATTAATTAGCTTATTAATTATTCATTATTGAGTTAAATGAATCTCTAAAATTTGTAGTTGAGGTCTCTCAAAAATGTAATTGGTTAATTAGTTATTCTAGATGTAATTCGATTTTTTTTTTTTAATTTTATAGACCAAGATCCCAGCGACCCCTGACCTACGTCAAAGTATAAAGCCTAAGATTTTTTCTATGGGTAGGTACTTTAGTAGGTTATAACGTATGGGTATTAGCTAACTTAGATCGGGGGGGGGGCCTTTGGCAGATATCAGTTACTAAAGAGGTGAAAAAAAGGGGTTAATCTACGTCAAAGAAACAAAGCTAGTTTTTTAATATGTCATACAGGATAGTATTAGAGACCAACAATTACTATTGCCAGTCGCTCTGGGCGGGTCCTTACTGTAGCCATACGCCTCAAAGATCAAAAAATAGTATAGTCTCAAGGCTAAATTTTATATATTTTACTCAGAAGAAAATTATATTCGATAAAAATCTGTAAAAATTTTGAAATATAGCTACTCTTATAAGGATAAAGTCTACAGAGTTTCAAAATTTTTGAACCATTACTTTGGGGAAAAAAAATCGCTAGTTCAATGCTATAAACCTACCCATAGAAAAAAAATCTTAGGCTTTATACTATGACGTAGGTCTGGGGTCGCTGGGATCTTGGTCTATTAGCTTACGCCGATGGGTGAACCGCGACCTAATATGCTGTACACCTACTTCCACTTGTACTTCCAAATATTTCGAAGTACTTCCAAAGATTCCCAAGCACTTCCAAATGTTTCCAAGTGATTCCAAAGATTCCCAAGTACTTCCAAATGTTTCCAAGTACTTTCAAATATTTCCAAGTACTTCCAAATATTTCCAAGTACTTCCAAATATTTCCAAGCACTTCTAAATATTTCTAACTGCCTCCGAATATTTCCAAGTACTTCCAAAATACTTCCAAAGAGGTGTGCACCTACTTTCAATCGCGGATCACCCCTCGGCTTACGCATCCCAGGGTATATATATTTAATACCTGGATAAAGTTTATTTTCATTCAAATTAGTTACCCATCGTATAAAATTAAATTTAACTTTAGAAAAAACTTTTCAAATTATAAAATTTTGAAATTGCCAATTATTATCTACTCTCGCGATGAAGATTATTTTTTTTTATTTTTTTTTAGTTTTAGGTGAACATTAATCATGAATCAGCTAGTGTGTAGACAACCAAATTGACACTGAAATGGGGAGTGAAAAGGGCGAGCGTTGATTTCGAGAAAGAATGGAAATCAGGCAAAAGAGGATAGGACTTTGAATTTCGAGGGCGGCGGGTGACCGGAAGTGAGCCAGAGCGGAAAAGTTGCTTGAGCGAATCAACGGACAAGAAAATGAGCTCGGGATTCCATGAGGCGAGTAATAGGGAGGAAAAGGGTTGCTGGTATGTAAACGGCTCCCCTTCTGGAGAAAGTCTATGCATTTTCGTGAAAGTAAATATGAAAAGGCCTGATAATACTCTATTAAAGGTTAATATGATAATAAAATTATATGAAAGGGAATATAAAGAGTCGATGTACTTATTTATAGTTGTGGTTGTAAAAAAAACGTTACAAAGAGAAGAAGGTTGTCCTCTGCTTGATGCAAATAAACATGCACATTTGCACAAAAAGAAGAAGATACTAAATTTAAATAAATAAATAAATATACATAAAAAAAATATATATTTATTGATTGTTTTATATAAAGAAATGAGTATCTATTTGAGAAAGAAAGATTTATTATTTTCTCAAAATCAACTTGTGATAAATAATCAATTAATTTTAGAAAGATGAATTTAGGTCATTTATCAAAGATTTTAATAGATAATTAGTAGAGATTGTGGTGTTGGTGCAAGGTGAAACATCTTTAATAAAGATAAGAGTAAATAGACATGGAATCACTTCAGCCCTTTATAATATAAATAATTTATCCTCTCAATTAATAAATAACAAACTAGACAAAATTGATAAAATAAATAGATCTGGTGTATACAAATTAAATTGCAACGATTGCGATGCAATTTATATTGTACAAACTGGACGATCTTTCAAAAAACGGCATAAAGAACATGTAGCTTCCCACAGACAATTAATAAGAAATCAACCCATAAATCCAGATTCCACTTCCGCATTTGCTAATCATCTATATTCTTTAGATCACTCACCTTCACCTAGTAATCCCACCCCTATTCATTTCGAAAGAAAAGGATTAAGATTGGATCTTCTTGAATCCACGGAAATAAAATATGCCTTGTCGAACGATGAAAATACAAGAATAAAATTATTTTACATTTTTTAATTTTTTAATTTTAATGTGAAACAAGTGACCAAGAATCCTTAACTCATAGTAAATCAATATTAAATATAATATTTATTTCCTCTTATCTTTTAATAGATATCTTTATATTGCATGTAGGAGGGTCTTGTCCCCTCGGGAGTCGAACCCGAGCACCAGCAAGCTTTTCGAGCAACTAGTCAGACCCTTGGCTTTCATTATATGTTGCACAGTTTGGAGGTGATGGTCTCAAGGGTCTAACTTGTTGCCCCGGAAAGCTTACTAGTGCTTGGGTTCGACTCCCCAGGGGACAAGACCTTCCTACATGCAAAATAAACATTTCTTTTAAAATTTTTGATAAATGACCTAAATTTATATTCGTAAGGTTGTTTTATAATTAAAAGAATAGAAATCTTTTAAAAAACAATCTTAAGAAGGTTTATTTAAAATCGAAATGCTTTCGGGAAAATTTCTCCTTTAATCAATGGAATTTTAATTTGAAAAAAACATCAAAATTAAAAATTTCATTAATTAAGAGAGAAATTTTTCCTAAACGTTTCGATTTTAAATAAACTTTCTTAAGATTGTTTTTTAAAATATTTGTATTTTTTAGATATATATAAGTACATTTATATTAAAATTTTTGTATATGTATAGGTAATGTATATAATTTTTTTGTTTGAGACTATAGTTTCGAAAGTTTGACCTGAATGATTAGTCTTTTTAACTATAAATATTTTATCTGTCATTTCTCATGGGTTCAATTATCCTAATTTTTTATATCCAATCGGATAATTTGACCACATGAGAAATAGTAGATCAAATATTTCTAATTAAAGAATAATTTTTTATTCCAACATTTTTGTTCGATATAGAGAAACTGATTCTCTAATGAAATCTCAAGGTTTATGAAAAAAGCTCGACTATGTTTTCACGTCCTGAAGTGGTTGAAATTTTCCGATTATAATTTTAATAGTCATCATCATTGAGTACACAGTCCTAAGACTGGTTTGATGCAACAATCCGTCTCCACTCGACTCTGTCCCCCGCCAGCTGTTTAACCTCTCTAAATGTCTGGCATCCTATATCCCCAATTATTTGGTTGAAATATTCTAATCTGGGTCTCCCCCTTCCCCTTTTCTTTCCCACCTCCAAGATATCCCTAAGCAGTCCCCCATGTCTCAGTGTGTGCCCCATCATCTGACCTCTTCTCTTCTTCAGACTCTTCCACAAGGTTCTTCTTTCTCCGATTCTTCCAAGAACTTCTTCATTTGTAATTTTATCCATCCATTTGAT
Source organism: Forficula auricularia (assembly GCA_024734495.1). Lineage (NCBI taxonomy): Eukaryota > Metazoa > Arthropoda > Insecta > Dermaptera > Forficulidae > Forficula > Forficula auricularia. The sequence goes on along the minus strand of JALMQS010000030.1, from coordinate 22,134,962 downwards.
ATTCATCATTCTTCTGTAGCACCACATTTAGAAAGCCTCCAATCTCTTTCTCACCGCTTTTCCAATTGTCCAGGTTTCACGCGCGTACATGGCTATGCTCCATACATATGTCTTCAATAGCAACTTCCTGTTTGCTAAGCTGATTGAGGAGGAGCATAGTAGTTTTTGTTTTGAATTAAACCCCATTTTTGCTTGGGCAATTCTTGATTTAATTTCGTTTTTGCTCCTCCCATCCCATGTTATTTTACTTCCTAGGTAGCGGAATTCCTTAACTCCTTCTAGGTTTTCTTGGTTAATTTTGATGAATTCCTGTCTCGTTTGTTCTTTTTTTGTACATACTAGGACCTTGGTTTTATTCTTGTTTATTTTCATTTTGATTTCTTCTATTAGGATTTGGTTAATTCCATTCAAGGCGTCCTCTAATTCTTTTTTTATTGCTTCCTAGAAGGGCAATGTCATCGGCAAATCTTAACATAGCGATCTTTTGACCTTGGATTTCTATACCTGTATCAATTTTGTCTTTGAATTCTTTAATCGCTTCTTCTATGTATAAGTTGAAAATCATGGGTGACAGCACACATCCTTGTCTTACACCTTTTTTTATTTTGGCTTCTCTTTGTTCATCACCAATATTTATAATTGCCGTCTGGTTTTGATATAGATTGTAGATTAGTCTTCTCTCTGAATTTTATTCCCGCCTGTTTTAATATTTTAAACATAATTTCCCAATTGACGTTATCGAATGCTTTTTCTAGGTCTATGAATCCGATGTAGACAGATTCTTCCCTGATAAAAGCCCTTTCTATTATTAGTCTAAGAGAGAGAATTGCTTCTCGGGTGCCTCTGTTTCTTCTAAAGCCGAACTGGTCTTCCCCCAGATTTTCTTCAACTCTTTGTTCTATTCTTCTCTTGGATTATTTTGGTTAGGATTTTGGAGGCATGTGAGGTTAGGCTAATGGTCCTGAAATTTTCACATTTATCCGCGCCTGTCTTTTTGGGAAGTGTGACTATTTTGTTTTTTTCGAAATCTTTTGGGATGATTCCCAATTTATAGATTTTGCTAATTAGTTCAAAAAGTTTGTCACGTGCCTTTTCTCCAGAGTTCTTTAGGATTTCAGCTTGTATATTGTCTATTCCGGGTGCTCTATTATTTTTTAGTTCCTTCAAAGCTGTCTCGAATTCTGACCTGAGTTAATAGTGGAAATTGTTTTTACTTTACCATACAGGGTATGGTCAAGTATTGTAATCGTGCATGAAAAAAGTGGGTTTTTTTCCTTCTTTTTTTCGAAGTATCTCCAAAACGGTTGAAACTATTTAGATTAAAAAAATTGAGCGAAACCATGGCATTTCGGTCTAAAAAAAGCTCTAATAAGTGAACATCGAAAAAATTATATTTTTCGAGATAATAATTGTTTTGTCAAAATGTCTGTTAGTCTGGTTGTATGTTAGTTAGTTAGTTATTTAGTCTGTGCGTTACCAAATTTTTGTGGGCCATCTAGCTCAAAAACTAGTGTGAATATCAAAACCAAATTTCACACGTAGTTTTGGTCCATTGAGATTAAATGCTGATTAGATTTTGGTGCATATCGACCAAAAATTAAGGGGGTGGAGGGGGGGGGGGGTTAAAAATTAAAAATCTAGGCCGTTTGAGCAAACTGCAACCAAATTGTGTATATATAATCAGTGGGACCCCAGAAGTCTAAAAATGCAAAAACTAACCGCCTAAAATGGGGGAGGGGGTGGTATAGGGCCAAAAAATGAAAATCATGGCCATTTACCAAACTCAACCAAATTTTGTATACATAATCAGTGGGACCCCAGAAGTCTAAGAATGCAAAAACTAACCGCCCAAAATGGGGTGGGGGTAGTATAGGGTCAAAAAATGAAAATCTTGTCCATTTACCAAACTCAACTAAATTTTGTGTACATAATCAGTGGGACCCCAGAAGTATAAAAATGCAAAAACTAACCGCCCAAAATGGGGGGGGGGGGGGTAGGATCAAAAAATGAAAATCTTGCCCATTTATCAAACTCAACCAAATTTTGTATATACAATATAATCAGTGGCACCCCAGAAGTATAAAAATGCAAAAACTAACTCCCCCTACATGATTATAAATAATTTTAGGGGCCAGGTTTTATGGTAAAGTCAATTGTATGGCCACATCAGAACACGTCATTTTATTTTTCCTAATTATACTTACTGCTTTATCCCTGTCTCTTGGCATAAATCTCTTAAGCGATATGGATAATAAAGTGATGATTGTTTCCGACCATTTCACACCTTCATAAGAACCAAAAATAAAAATAAAAAGTTGCAAGAGGGTGAAAAAGAGAAAGTAGACTGATAGTGGAGAGAAAAAAGAAAGAAAAGAAAACGGGGGCTGACAACTTTTGTTTTAGAGAACGAAACAAGACAATATCACCGCACACACTTCAAGAAAGAGAGAAATAATAATAATAATAAAAAAAGAAAAAACATCCCCCAACTGACATGTATTTGCACTGAAGGCTTTTTCGGATGCGCTTTGGGAATAAAAAGGCAAGGGTTTCTTTCAACGGCGCTTCTCTATTTCGACAAATGCAAATCTTCAAAAGGATTCGAGAAGCTATCTACTCCGAAGAGAGTTTCAAAATATTTCAAAGAAATTTTGCTTGAAGAAAACTAAATTATCTAATAGGTATATAAGATCAGGGGTGGCTAATTGATCTATTTTGAGCCTGAGACATGATTTTCGCAAAAATAAATTAAAAATGTTATTTTTTAATTAATTAAAACAGGAATAACAGGGAATTGGACAATAAATAAAAAACAGAGTTTTTATTAAATGGACCAGACGTTTCTTTATGTTTATTTATTTCGAATTCCTCAGTGGCCCATTTTATCCCTCTTTGTCAAAAAATAATTCCACTACGCGACGAAACATCTTTAATCTTTTTTATTATAACTATTATACACAATACACTCTTGGCCTCAATTATTCAACAATCTTGAACTTTTTCTCCTTTTAACAATTAAAAAATCAAAATTCCCATAAAAATCTTTTATGCTGATTTTACTTTTAAACAGCATAAAAGATTTTCATGGGAATTTTGATTTTTTTAATTGTTAAAAGGAGAAAATTTCAAGATTGTTGAATAATTGAGGCCAAGAATGTATTGTGGTTATAACTTAATGTGAAACCTACCAAGTATTTTTTATCCAATAATTTAAAAAATGTTTCACCAAGTATCAACACCAAATTCCTTAAAAACTAGAAAAGCCCGATTTTAGTCTGCTTAAAAATTGTCAAAATTTAACCGGCTATAACAAATGTTCCCTCTAATTTTTTCTCTAACTTCATGGTACAAAAAATGTTCAAAACGTATGTAAAAGTGTGCAAGTGTGAGGGGGAGGGTCCTGATCCTGTGTTTGAAGTCAAATATTTTTGAAGTTACTACTTCTTTTGGCTCGCCTTCACACTTTTTATTTTACTTGGCAGTAAATGGGATTGAGCCGTCACGCATCACGCGTCACGGTTGGTACCAATATTTAAGCCACAGATGGCCCTACAGCATTAACTCTAAGCTCAAATTAATATCTTATATTTGAATTTTGGCGCTCATGTACATTTTATTTTTCTGAGCAGTAAATTGGATTGAGCCGTCACGAGTCACGGTTGAGCTGTGGTCAAGGGGGGGGGGGAGGGGGCGATCCCTCCCATACAGGCCCGTGTCTGGCGGGAGTGCAACACGTGCGTCGCACGCAGAGGCCAAAAAACGGCGGCCAAATCGACAGGGAATTTATAACAATTTTTTTATTTTTATATGAACTTAAAATATGAGATATGAAATTTGTAAAAAAAAACATTTTTTTTTTTAATTTCAAAATTGAAAATAAAGTTCTATGTGTGTGTGGGGGGGGGGGACTTGTCTCTGACAATTCGATCGCGACACACTTTCGAGATAAAAAGCATATCTTATATACATCGGGCACCTTATATACAGTTCTCCCCCCCCCCCCCCCATAAAAAATTCCTGGATCCGGCCTTGGCTGTGGTCTAGTGCCAGTTCAATCATTGTCGGAAAATATATTTATTATTTCTTTTCAAAATTTTTTAGAATATTAGAATTATAAATGCCATATAAATTATCACTTCTGTCGTGTGGTCTTAAGCACACATCCACATTTTTTTCATAAATTCTCTTGAAAATTACATTTTAAGCATTTTAATAATACACAAACAAGAAAGGATTTTTAACTTATTGACAATTTTTTGACACCTCTAAATTTCACTTTTTTGTGAAATTAGGATTTTTTCCATTTTTAGATGCAATTCTTTTATAAAACGATTTAAAAAAAATGATGAACAAGCCCATTGTGTGCAGAACACTATAACGGTTGCGCAACTTTTGAAAAATTAGCGGCCGCGCAGCTTAGAGGGGGCTTTAGATATAACTCAAAACTACGTTTTTTACTTCTAAATATTCAAAAATTCATAACTGAGTCAACTTTTGGAATTTTTGGACGGGACAAAAAGCGTTTTGTTCAGTTGTTTCTCTAGAAACAGAAGATGCAATTATTCCGATTTTGACCAGGTGAAGATAAGGGCCTTTCCCTGAGACTATGTTTGTAATATCTTAAAAAATAAATAACTTTTCTTGAATATTTTATCAGGAATATTTTATGATTGAACTGTTTGTAGCGTTTTAGTAAAATATTCGAAGAAAATGTAAAATTAATTGATTTTTTTTTTTTTTTTTATTAAATTATATCATTCTCTATTTTTGGAATTGGTTGGTTTTTGAAGAGAAAATTAATCACACCAGCGAAATCAATATGGGCTCTATTGAATAATTTGATGAATCAATATTTGAAAAGGTCGAAACGTCATTAATTTAAAAGAAAATTCCAATCAATCACAATTACTCCAACTCTATAAGTGATTTAAAAGGAGAATATTTTCAGTGCTTAATATAATCTTTTTTTAATTACTAACCCTTAACCCAGTTAAGCAAGAAAAAAATCTAGCATATCGGTTTCTCTTTTAATACACAGTGTTTGACATAATTCTGTCTTTGTCTTTTTCCTTAAAATAGCTGATTTTCATAATAAAAACGAAAAGTACTAAAATAGTCTGATTTTACTAGTAAATCTTTGATTTCTTTTACCTATTTTGAAACAGGTTGATTGATAAACTCATTTTTTTATACTATCTGATATTCTTTTAGCCTAAATTTCAGTTTTATGAAAAATTTTACATGTCCTTGATTAAAGAAAAGTTCACTAAAATAATTCTAAAAATGACAGCGAATTAACAACAGCCTAAATTGCTATAAGATTTGAGTTAAATGTTTTTTTGTCTTAATATCAAATAATGATATTTATATAAGTGAAATTAAATAAATAAGACATAATCCAACTTTTATTTGGGTTCCGTTCAAAAATAATACGAAACCTTATTAGTGTCGTAGTTCTGTCCATCTCGTAGCATTGTAGATCATAAACTAAATATGTACATATATCTATATCTAACTTAAATTTACATGTACATTTATATGTATTCATTTTCCTCAATATCAAAAATTGTATTCAGATAATCTAAATTAATAATCAGTAGAGATTGTGGTGTTGGTGCAAGGTGAAACATCTTTAATAAAGATAAGAGTAAATAGATATTTTATTTAATATGGATTTACTATGAGTTAAGGATACTGGGTCACTTATTTCACATTAAATGTGAAATAAGTGACCCAGTATCCTTAACTCATAGTAAATCCATATTAAATAAAATATCTATTTACTCTTATCTTTAATCTAAATTAGCTTAAAAATTCCACAAATTTACTCATTTTCTCCGTGTCAACAAATAATAAAAAAATTTGATAAATTAAGTATTTTGGAAGATATAAGATGCAGAACCCTTGGTATGCGGTTTCAGTAGCACTTGGCCAGTTTATTAAAATGTGCTATGAGTTCATTAATTTATTATTAAAATCGAAGTTTCGGAGGCTTATTCCTTTCTTTTTCAGGGTTTTGTAAGGTCAGTGAAGGAAATCCAATGTATTTATATTTACCTATATTTGAGTAGATATTGATGATGAGGTCCAAAATTCAAAAAAAGAAGATAATTTAAACTATCTTTTTATTCATAATCGACGTTTCTGAGTCTTATTCCCTCCTTCTTCAGGGTTTTGAAAGGTCAGTGAAGTCAAAAAAATAAGATAATTTAAACTATCTTTTTTATTCAAAAATCGACGTTTCGGAGGCTTATTCCCACTTTCTTCAAGAAATAAGCCTCCGAAACGTCGGTTTATCAATAAAAAGATAGTTTAATTTTTTTAAATTTTTGACTACCTCATCATTATCTATTCAATTCACTTATCAGTCCGCGCCAAGAATGACTTCAATCTTACCATATACGTATATTTATTTAGATAATTTATAAGGATATTGTTCACCATTGACTGTAATATTATAAATATGAAAATAATACATCTAACATATATCTGACTTTACCAGGCATTGAATCATTTTATTTTTCTAATTTGGACTTTTACTACTTTCAAAAAAGCTGATCACATAATATTAAAAAAGTTTAATAAAATATTTTTATTTAATGGATTTTGTCGTCTTTGAATATAAAACTCTTTTTATATATTTATACTTAGACATAATATTAATTATTTTCTTAACATTTATTCACAAACACTCACAGTGTACTTACTATATAGAATATTTATAAAAAATTTTTTAGCTTTTTCTAAATATATACTTTTTTACACTTGCAAATGTGTAATATAAAAAATTCATCAAACAAAAAAATCTTTAATGATCAAAGCACATAATTTAAAAAAAGCAAGTTCTCTTCGTTTTTTCTAATGAAACTTTTAAAGATTTTATATTTGAATGGCCTTTTTTCCTCCAAGAAATTAAATATTTCTAAAGTATCATTCGCAAATAAAAATGAATTTTTTTGTTATGTAAAAGTTTATTTTTTTTATTCGAAGAATTTTATTTTTCTTTCTAGTAAGTAAATTTTGAATAAAGTAAAATTGTTAAAGGCATTTAATAACCGTTTATAAATAGAAAGTTAATGAACATATAGTTTCATTCAATTTTAGATTCATATTATCTAAAATATAAATTCATTTGAACTAAATACAAGATTTATAGGTGGTGAATTTTTTGGTGCGCCAAGTATTGAATTTATACCAAGAAAATAATTTAATACCAATTCGCAGTCCCGAAAAAAGTTAAAAATTTTATACTTATTTATTATAAATTTATTGTCGTAAATTTTAATAGGCCCTCTAGGAACATAACAATTTAAATGTAAATATTACCTTAGAATACTTTAATTAAGAATATTGAATACGAATTTTTTTGAAAAATATTCCGAAACAAAAGACTAGTAATTAATTTTTTAAAACTTCATTATCCTATACTACTAAAGCGCATTTGTGCTTGCCTCTGTATGTACCTATCTATCTACGATATGTATGTATGTACCTATTTCCATCTCCCTACAAAAACAGTCGTCATGGTTACCAATTTAAATGAAATTATCTATATATATATATTATAAAATTAAGGTTTTGTCTGTACATTGGGGTGGTGGTGTGCGTGGAGGTGCTGGGTGGATTTCGTGGGGAGTGAGGTTCAAGGGGTGGGGGTCTAGGGGTCGTCATGGTTACTAATTTAAATGAAATTATATATATATATATAATTAAGATTTTGTCTGTACATTGCGGTGGTGGAGTGGGTTTCGGAATCGGGGTCCAGGGGGCGAGCCCCTTGGCTAGCAAGAGAGCCGCCGAAAGCGGGGCTTGCAGCTAGTATTATATATAGAGATATTCTCAATAAAAATGTGTTCGTTTTAGCCGAGGGGTAAACGGCGACCTAATATCGTGTACACCTGCTTCCACTTCCATTTTCATTTCCAAGTAAAAGACAATAGATGAAGGGGCATTATTTAATGAATTCCAAAATAATTCTACATAAGACGTGTACACCTAATTCCAATCGCGGTTCACCCCTCGGTTTTAGCCGGAACTTCTCTTTCGATATGCATTCCATATATTTTCAAATGAAACAAAAATATATGAGCTGACCTCTGACGTCACATTCTTGCATGCATGCAATTACTACACCCCCAGTAGCACAATGTTTCAAACTATATAATAACTACATAGTTTCTATATAGATTCTTCGAGAATTCTAAATAGGAACTATGTAGTTACTATATACTTTGAAACATTGTGCTACTAAGGACTGCTACTTTGTCAACTTATTTATTCTTATGACTTCTAGAGAGTGGAACTCTCTACCAGCCTCCTTCTTTCTGGTGATATAGCTATAACCTTCAGTCTTTTTTCTACATTTATGTACCTCAAAACTCCCACTGAATACCTTAAATTGCTTCTTCGTTTCACCGTGGAGTGTACTCAGAACTACAGAGGTTACACCTTTTCGTTACATATTCTTGCATCGGTATCATTATATAAAAAAAGCCGTATATTGTATTAATCTGATAGCTAGCCTAATGTAATATAATTGATAGTTTTGCCTTAGTTTATTTTAATTTGTTCTAAGATGAAGTGGAATCCAACAAGGAAGGCCCTGAGTCTAACAAACTGGTATACAATTGAATCGGGGATTATTGAAATGAACTCAGTCCATATTTTGACAGTTCACATTTTAAGATGGTTTCCGTGGTTTTAAATGTTTATAATTTTTGGAAATGTAAAAAAAAAAACTTTTATGGACATTTTCTTTTTTTCATTACTTCTATTTAAATTGAAACCATCTTAAATCATTTTTATAAGAAAATTCTCAAATTTTTACTATCGAATCATTACTGTATTAAATATTTATTTCCGAAATTTTAAGTTGATCGTCTGTCTCATTACCGAGAAATAAATTATTAAAAATTGTCCTTTTAACATGGAAGTAAATGGACCGAGCTTTTAAAAGGGCTATAACTTCTATACAAATTATACCATTTTCAAGAAATTTATACAGATCAATAATTCAACTTTTGTGAATCGAATGATATCTAAATTTTTCAATAGATTTGACAGTCTTGTTAATTAGTTATTCATAAATGTAAAAATAAAAAGCTATTTGCAGCCAACAGAATATAACAAAAGCACTAGTGTAGAATTCCAACTCTATTTTTTGAAATTGTTTTTGTAAATAGATGTTTTTATAATGAGAAAAAATTTATCTCAATATTTCTTTTATTAATATTATCAAAACAAAGATTTTTATTCGAAATTAACCTCATTATTAACAATTTTTTTTATTAAATAATTTAGTAGGCAGAAGTTGTCACTCTGCATAAATACATAATATTTCTTCGAAGATCATCCAGATAGATAAGCTGTCTCGAACTCCCTTAAAATACAAAATATGGACTTAGTTCCTTTCTACAATCACCGATTCAATTGTAAATGTTACGAAAGACTGCACATTGAATTGTTTTCCCACTAACTGGAAAACGTTCTACCATCTATTCTTTGAGCTCAATAACTACTCTGCAAAAAAAGAACATTAAAAACAAGTAAGCGTGTTTTTGGCTCCTTCTACTCATTCTTACGTAGTAATGGGTCTCTTAGGTACTTAAGGTGATCCTAATGATAGCGCCGGCTCTTATCTTACCTTTACAATGTTTATTGAATATATGATGATAATATTCTATTATATAAAGATAAGAACACAAAAAAAAATTATGAGTGATGTTGTTGATGTGTAGTTAAAAATTGTGACGTCATTGTTATTAATTAGTAATTAAAGTGGGTAGTTTGTCATCGAGGCCTCTTGACTTATTTGATGTTTGTCTCTCTCTCTTTCCAAGGGGGATGTTTGAACAACCCTCAAGGGGGTGGTTGCGCGAGGAGGACCTTCTTAATGCCTTTGTGGCGTGACTTGGGCCCGTTAAAGGCATCCATCGATTTTTCTTCTTTAGTGTTTAATTAAAACTACAACCTCGAATATCCAACTTGTCAAATTTGTTTCTAATTTGTTAACAGTAATTCGATAACATTATAATGTTACTATTCTTGATTGTATTATCATACAAAATAAATACATTTTATTTTATTTTATTGTAAAACAATCAAATAAATATTTTTAAAGCAATCATGAAAGACCGTCTTCTACTAAATCTGAAATCTCATTACATGTCAGAAGAGCTAAGTTCACCCCCTTCGGGAATCGAACCCGGCTGCCAAAAATAGCAACCCTGACCAATTGACTACCCCTTTGAATTGCGAATATAATCCGGAAAATGTTCAAGGTTTTTATCAAGTTTAAATTTCTATCACATTTCTGACAAACTATAAAAGATATATCACAAAATTTATAGTTTTATAAACCACATTTCGTCTGTAGCAATCTTGTCGTTATTGATTTGGTTTTACATAGTTAGTTTTTAAGATATTGCGAATATTATCTCGAAAATGCTGAAGATTTTCATCAACCTTCATTTTCTATTGATATATGTTCAAAAACCATAAACGATATGTCAAAATTATTTATTGATTTATACCTAAACTAACTATTTAACAATCATGACATTTATAGTTTGTGACTAACATTGTTATTAGTTAAAAATATCGCGAAATTGCTTTAGATTTTCATCAAGCTTAATTTTATATCACTATAATTCACAAACTAAAAGGGATAAATCAAATTTTATATTGAATTATAAACATTGTCCCAAATTGATTTTCTTCGAATTTCGAAAATGTTCAGGATTCTTAAGTTTAAATCAGTATTCCTAATAGATGTATCAAAAGTAATTATTGTTTTATAAACTAGATATTCTCATAAACAATATTGTTCTTTACTGTTTAGCTCTAAAATTTTTAGTTTTCAAGAAAATTAAAAAACAATCTCAAATATTTTATCACTTTCAAATTTGCATCGATATTACTCGATAACCATTTAAGTTATATAAAAACTATCTATCATATTAAAAAGGTTGTAATATACTTAACAATTTTGTAATTTACTAATTACGTCTATCTATAAGAGTTTTGAAGTTATTACACATTTTATTCGTGACTGTGTCGTTTACTTTAAGATTTTTCTTGTGAGAGGGTAGGCATTCTCTGCACAGACGGATTCCATAGTTGCGTAGATTCAAGGGGCTTCCAGTAAATTGATGAAAATTATATATTTTTAGAAACTGTTTAATACAAGCTTGATTAGTGGGAAATTAGATGGACCCAAAAAGGTTTTATTTAATTGTTTTTTTTGTTTTTTGTTATTTTAATTGGATATTATTATTATTATCATTTTTTTGGCTTTCTCGGAATTATAACCATTAGCCATTTCACAATAGTCTATATTAATTATTTTTTCTCAATTATGTAGGGATCGGATTAAAGTCGGATTGCAGCGAGTCGGGCTTGAACCCGCACTAGCTTGATTAATTATTATATATTATTATTTTTTTTAATGGCCTTCTGAAGCTATAGTCCATTATGGCCATTTAGTGTCCGTGTGTGTGTAAATTAGAATAGGGATCAGATTAAAGTCGGATTGCAGCGACTCCGTCTTGAACCCGGTCTAGCTTGATTAGAAGGCATTTACGTTATCCACTTGACCAACCCGACCCCCTGGATATTTTTTTTTTTTTTTTTTTTTGGCTTTGCGGCCTTTCAAGCCATAAGCCAATTTACGATACTAATTATTTTTTATTAAATTTGTCTCTAGCCCCCCGGGGTCAGGTTTTAGCCAGATGCCTCGAGTCGGATTCGAACCCGGGTCCACTTGGTTAGCAGGATAACACGCTACCACCTAACCTACCCGACCCCCCCAACTCTGGATATTAATTAAATTTTGTTTATTTCCTCAACATTCGAATGAACAAAACTAGTACACGCAAAAAAATACATTATAATACCGATTTTATTTATTTATTTATTTTTTGAGTTTCCTCTCTATTTTGGTTCATTAGGTTATAAATTGACTGTAAAAAAATAACCAAACTAAATATTAATATTAAAATGTCATCGACCTTTAAAAATTTATATTTTGATCTATCAATAAAATTTTCATGCATTTGTTTTTATTACATATAGAAAGCATTTTTATATAAAAAATAAAAATTTTCGAAAAATCAAAAATTGATTTTTTTACATTTGTGAATTTTTAAAAGTTCTCGAGCAACCTTTAAAAAAAATTTTATCGAGCTAAAATTTGGGGAGGATTTTTATAAGATAAAATACTAACAAATTTTAACGCGAGTCTTAAAAAAATATAGTCGGTCAAAATGGGCTACATACTTATCTACCTATATAATATATTTGTGTTATATTTGTCGTCTTAGTAATTGAGTTTTTAAAAACTAAGATTACAAATATTCATGCAGTAGAGCTAAGGATGGTAATGCTTGGATAGCTTATAGTTTATTTAATTTAGACTTTTTGAATCTAATATGGGTGCCGGATTTATTAGGAGAAAAAGAGTTTATTTATTTGAATATTGTTTTAATAGAAAATGTTTATAATGTTTATGTTATTTATAATAATGTTTATACACGAGATTTTTATACATAACACAGTTTGACTTGATAGAAAATATAAAAATATAATGGGTTAGATGGAGGGTATTTGCGGGTCAACCGCTCAGTGTCACACTAAATAATGACCAAGGGCGGATCCAGGAATTTTTTCTGGGGGGGGGGGGAGAATGTATATAAGGTGCCCGATGTATATAAGATCTACTTCTTATCTCGAAAGTGTGTCGCGATCAAATTGTCCAAGCGGGGGGGGGGGGGTTAGAGACGCCCCCCCCCACACATAGAACTTTATTTTCAATTTAAAAAAAATTTTAAATTTTTTACAAATTTCATATCTCATGTTTTAAGTTCATTAAAATAAAAATAAAAATTGTTATAAATTCCCTGTCGATTTGGCCGCCGTTTTTTGGCCTCTGCGTGAGACGCACGTGTTGCACTCCCGTCAGATACGGGCCTGTATGGCGGGGGGGGGTCGCCCCCTCGTGGATCCGCCCTTGATTATGACAACCCAGGAGAATCAGGTGAAGTACGTGATGTTTAATAGTACGGGTTATACCGTTCAGTTGGTCCAATTAGTGTGACCAGTACTCACTGTTGTTCGGGCAGAGATTTACTAATACTGTAGTAGCGAGGAGACCTATTAGAGTCTAGCCTCGGAACAATTATTGCTCGTCTCAGCAGCGAACGATTCTGGATTCAATGGTTGCGAACAGCCCTTTTTAGACAGATTTCTAATGCTGACACTATGCAAAACTATGGGCTAGCGGGGAAAAGTAGAAGAGTGTAGCAGCATCGTGGGAAAACGATTCAGCATAAAAGTAGTGGCCTGAAGGGGAATGTTGAGGAAGTGAGAATGTTAACTTATATTGATAATCTCTTTTTTTAATTTATAAGGTCAGTTAAAAATTCGTTTCGATAACTTCACCAGTGATTGTTTTCAAGTGGACAAGTGAGTGGGAAGCTAGAGACGTTATCACTCCAGATTAGAGTCAAAATAAATCTTAATTTTTAATTTCAAGAAAAATATTATATGACTTTAGTGCTTAAGCCTGATTACACATCATAATATCATTGAAAATAATTTAATTAATTTTTTAACGAATTCCTATTCACAAGAGATTAAGCGCAGTATATTTTTTCATCAAATACCTTTCACTCACTTTGTTCTTTTGAAAAGAAAGAAAAATCAAAGAGTGATTTTGGTTAATATTCAACATCAAAGGGCTCACTCTTGACGACAAAAAAGACTACGAATGAATATTAAATTAATCAAGCGATTAAATATAGATGCCTTAATGCAGTCGAGGCGTACGCGGAGTTTAAGGATTCAAAAAGGATTCCGAACTAGTGCGCACTCCGATCAGAATATATTCTTTTTCCTTCATACGAGTTATTTTTTCTTCTCTTTTGTAAGATTTCAGATGGATAATAATATAATTATTTAATTCTTTTATTGTTATATGATCTTAGGGAGGTTCTTTCGCTACAATCCACACAAAAAGTTTTAGTCTCGTAACCACTCTATAAATACGAGCTTTTCGTGCGTGCCTTCGGCACGCTCTCGAAGATCGGCCCTCCGGCTGGTACCCTGGCGGGCCGCGTCTCGGCCCATAAATTTTATCCCTCTTAAAAAACCGCACTCCAAATGTATACCTGTAAACTCCCAAAAATACATAGTCTCTTAAAAGTTTCGCCTCATTTTCGCCCTGACTCAGCTACAGAAATGAGGCTCTAGATATGAATCTGGGAGCATTTTTTTTTCTATAATCTAGAGCATTGTGATATTTTTTGTGTGGGAATATGTAGATTTATTTAAATAAGTGGGATCGTGTGAGGAGGAGAATTATATTATATCATTTTTTTTAAACTTGGGATCGATAATCGATATAAGGCTCCAAATATTTAAAAGAGATCAGGTGTTGTTTGTATGACAGGCTGCTCCAGTATTGCCATGAGAAACTCGAGCATGCGTGTCTTAAGTTCACTTATTAGGGCTTTTTGTAGAGCGAAATGCCCTGGTTTCGCTCAATATTTTTAATCAAAATAGTTTCAGCCCTTTTTGAGATATTTCGAAAAAATGAAGGAAAAAAACACTTTTTTTCATGCACGATTACAATACTTGACCATACCCTGTATGGTAAAGTAAAAACATCGATTGCTGTTTCATGGACTTAACCACATTGGCTTGTGAGCAGCTCATATGATGAATCTCGCCCGGCAAGGGAATCTGGCACTCAGGTTCGATTAAATAATAGCTCTTTTTAATAATATAATAATTATAATATATTTGAATTCATATAAGGAATCGTAGTGAGTTGGATAAATTAAAACTAAAAGCTTTTTTTAAATAAGCTAGACCAGTGATTCTCATCCACTGTGTCTCGGAACTTAAGTGTGCCGCGAGATTCTTGATGTGTGCCGCCACTGCTAGGCAGTGGTCCCTCCCAAATTGAATTTTTTTTTACATTTCTTTATCAATTAACACTACGATTAATCCAAACATTTATTTTATCATTTGAACTAAAGAGGTAGTAACATTTTACAGGATGTAGAATGTCTTATGATAATTTTATAGGCACATCAATTAATAAACCAAATAAAATTATAATTTATTTTATTGTTATAGTGTCGTCAAATTTTTAAATTATTAAAAGTGTGCCGTGACGAAAAAAAGGTTGAGAATCACAGAACTTGTTTTGTCATTCCAGCCACTGATGAAGTCAAAATAAATTGACGAAACATCTGGCTTATTAAAAAAAAGCTGACTTTTAATTTATCCAGTTCCCTACGTTTCCTTATATGAATTTTAATATGAATGCGAATGATATACCATTATATATTTTAATATTTTTCCTAAAATAGGTGTTCTGTATTTATTTCAACAGGGAATAAACAAAAACAAATGGGTATATCTTTGATAAAAATTTGATTTGTTTACTTACTCGTTTGATTTAAACCAAAACCTTGCTATGATATCTCGATCGGAACACTAAATCAACTTTTACTAAATTAATACTTCTGAAGTTTTTTTATTTTCAACTTGTAAATACGCTTTTTAACAATTATTTGATTGAAATTTAAAATAAAATATTTCCCATTTGCTCGTTTTCCTAATGTAATAAAAAAATTGTTTTTGATAAAAAAATAACCCAAGCAAACAATGTTATTAATTAAGTTAAGGTAAAAAAGTATATGCTAAAAATAAAATAAATTCTAGAGGGAAATATAACTTGGTATATATATATATATACTCACAATATGAAATGAAAAAAATCAATGGTAGTTAAGTGAGTACAATTTAATTTTCAAATAGATTAAAAAATTATGTTATCCAAATACGCATATTAGATTAAATTGAATAATAAAAATATATCTTCAAAAAAAAAAAAAAAAAAAAAATTAGAATATAAAAACAATTAAATATATATATGCAATTGGGCTGAGAATATTGTAATTAGCTGCACCTCTTCATATTAAGTTAGAACTTTTAGCTCAAATTTTTTAGAGACAAAAAAATTACCAAATCACCAAATTTTGCAGAAATTAAATCGAGTCTTTAAAACCTTTTCAATTTGGCTGAAATTTTTGTTTTTCATTTTACAATTTATTTATTTTTTGTTTTTTTAATAACTAGTTTAATTTTCTATATTTTTTCAAAATTATATATAAATCTTCTCATCCTAAAGTATCGACTTTTTTAATTTTATTTTTAAAAAATTACATAACTTTTTAATCATTTTTTTGAATCATTAAATTTTAATGAGGGTTTATTAAAATAAAAACAAAGGGTAGATGAAATTCACTCCGTTAGCTTATACACAGGTTGATTATTATCTAAAACAAATAAACAACTTTTTTATTTCCAGTAGGTATATTTAAACTATATATAAAGCGCTTTTGGTCAAGTCCATACTTAGCCGAGAGCCGAACGCTAGTAAACAGCCGAAGACATTTTATCATTCACAAAGTTCTCTAAAGTCAGGTGCCTCCGAGCTGTAGGCAGTTGGTATATATACAGGGTAATTCAGAGAAACGGAATTCAAGAAAATAAATTTGTATTGATAATCCTTGGGGATCGTTAGTCATAACTTAAGTATAAAATAATTATATAATAGGCTTTAATGGAAAAAGCATAATGCCATCATTCCAACTATATGTATTAGCGTAAGCTGACCAATGCCTTATATATCTATATATATATATAAATTGGAAAAAAATGTATAAATGTTTGTATGATCCAAACGATCTGATTGGCCAGTGCATAGCCAATGGCAAAGCGTTAAATTATTAGAACGATTCTGATTGGTCAGATAGCAATCGTCCTTAGCCAATGAGTTAAATAAATATTAAAAAAAAAACTTTTGTCTGTCTCAAGACGCTGCCCGCCAAGGCAACCCGCCCGGAGGGCCTAGGTGCAGAACTCGTGCCGAAAGCATGCCTGGAGCAGCTAGAGTTATATAGAAGTGATACAGAGATACGAAAATTTTGAAATTTGTGATGGTAGACCTGGGTGATTGTTATCAGTAACATACAGAATACTGTAACTTCATATGGCCACTGCAATTTTGTCATCAAAGCTTATTATAATTATACATAGATCTATCATTCACCCAAAGCTATAATAACACAAATTTCAAAATTTTCCGTTTCCCTGATTCACCCTGTACCATATATAAGATAAGAGATTGGCCAGTTTATGCCTATATTGGCAATGTTATACGAGTATAGTCAGAGCCGGATCTAGGTCTTTTGTCAAGGGAGATGGGGGGAGAAACTTGAATTTGTAGCCAAACCCCTCACCCCCAATGCTAAATATATACAAAAAATCTCCCGCTTCCGAAAATGTGCCTCTTCTTAAGATTTTCAGCCGGGGGCACGGCGCCCCTGTCCCCCCTTGATCCGAGCCTGAGTAGTCTTAAGAAGTATAGCCCATGACCCATTATTCATGAAGTGTTTGATTCAAGTAGATATTTCACCTAGAGGTATTAATAGCTTAGATGAGTAGGGAATCGGCTGTTTTCCTGATCTACCTGGGTACTGCTGCTACTGCGCATAGGAGAAAGTTTTAAAAAAATGTTCGCCAAAAAAAAGTGTTTGATTCAAAATCCAACAAATACTATTCGACAGTTAAGTTGATTTTAAATTAAAATCTAACTAAGCCAGACACTTTTAGGGGGGTGGAGGGCAACACTGAGCCAGACAACCCTAAAAGTGTCTGGCTAGTTAATTTAATTTAAAATCAACTTAACTGTCGAATAGTTGTTGGATTTTGAATCAAACACTTTTGGCGAGCATTTTTTACCACTTTCTCCTATGCGCAGTAGCAGCAGTACTCAGGTAGATAAGGAAAACAGCCGATTCCCTACTCATCTATGCTATTAATACCTCTAGGTGAAATATCTACTTGAATCAAACACTTCATGAAAAATGGGTCATGGGCTCTCCGCCTAATTCCATTGGGATGAGATGCATATTCACCTGCCTATAGTAGATGATGTCTCAGAAAGTTCCACTATTTCCGAACAAGCAGTTTGGCGCTTAACTTCGGGGATTCTTTGGATATCGGTGTTTCGATCATGCAAAAGCTTTTGACAATAGACAATGCTTTCACAAATATATACTTTACTAGCTGCAAGGCCCGCCTTCGGCGGCCCTCTTGCTAGCCAGGGGCACGCCCCCTGGACCCCCAGGCCTCGAACCTCACCGTCACGCCCCACTCCCACTCACCACACTCCCCGAAACCCACTAAGCACCCCCGCACCATGCCCAACCCCAACCCCAACTCCACCACCCCAACACTCCATTCCGCGCCCTAACCCACTAACCCCCTCACCCCCCCCCCCCCACCATGCCTAACCCCCGCCCCACCCCCACCCCAACACTCCATTCCGCACCCTAACCCACTAACCCCCCTCACCTCCACCCCCACCCCAAAACCCCTCCAGCATCCCACCCCGCACCATGCACCTGTTCCCAGCCCCCGCCCCCACACCACCACCAGCACCACACCCACCTCGGACCCCACCCCGTGCACTCCAACCCTGCGCACCACACCCCCGCCTAGCCCCCTGGACCCCCGCTATGCCTCCTGGACTCCAAACCCTTTCTGGGGTCAAAATATCAAAACGTTATATAGCTAAAAACGTAAGTTAGAAGACATCTGATGTGTAAATATGAAATTTCATAATAATCCCTTCAGCCGTTTTTACGTGAATCGTGAGCAACTTTTCGGAAACCACTGAAACAGACAGACAGACAGGAATTTTGTTGAGGGTGTTTTCGTTCATAACTTTGCTTGAAACGTATGCAACCAAAATTTGCCGTGATTTGGACCAATGTGCAGACAAAACCTTAATTTTATATAATATTATATATAGACTATAAGATCAAGTAAATAATTATTTTCTAAATTTATTGAAAAATAAACCTGTAAAAAATTTATAATCTTAGGTCTACTTTAGTCGATTTAAACTTTCAAATAAATCAAATAATCAGGCTGATTCTGAATATTTCAATCATTTTCCTGATGTATCCGAGCCATTAGATCATCTCGAAGGCACTTCCTGTAATTCACTTCCCGTATTCATAGATCCATCCCCCTATAAGTTTTAATAGCAAAAGCTATTCAAATGTTAGATGAATAGGGAAGCTGTGTTGCTATTGAAAGGATGAGAAATTGATTAGATAAAATGAGGAGCTGTTAAATTAAATGGGTTTGCTTGCTCTATCTACAGAGGATGGGATACAAACCACATTTTATATACATTCACTTGATAAACCTAAGTTATTTAAAACAACAATAGATAATTATTAGCTAGAGCTAGAAAATCAAAAGTACAAATGCAAACTTTTTCAAAAATCGGTATGATTACTGAAACTTTTCTTTTTTGAAATAGTGATTTTTGTTTCTACTAATGGTTTGAGAAACAATTCTCAAACTTCACACAAAAGTGCAATTTAATATCTGATTCCTTATATTCGTTCAAAGGCTTCCCATTTAACAGTTACATTTTTTTCTGATTTCCGCCTAAAAAACGTAAAGCTATAAAGCCTAAAATTTAATCAGTTCTTTGTTTTGAGAATAAAAATATTTTATACCTCAACGAACTTTTTTTTGATCTTCCGATCACAACCCATTTTGGGTATCATAAATCACAATCCAAACTTAAATAAATCATGCATTAAAATTATTTTTTTCATATTTCAGATATTTTTAAGTTTGAATAAGTGAAAAAAAAATGAAATCTTTCAATGAATTTTATTCAATGTTGGCAGATTTGTCAAACGAGCACGGGATTGTCTATTAGTGGTACATAAACAGCAAAACGTTTTGGGCTTATGAATTATGAATCCTTATTCTCTGTTCTACAACTACCTTAATAAATTTAATCACAAAAATAAAAGCTTCATCAGCTTCATTACTAATAAATTATTTTATTAAATATTAAATATAATAGAGGGGGAAGGTATGGTAAATTCATGTGGATGGTCACATAAGTTTATTTATTTATTTATTTTGCCTTTATCTAATGTTAAGTTTCATTTTTTGTTGATAACCCCTATTATGGAAAATGATGAATGTGCCTCTCTTAATATTAACCTGAAGATAATTTTCTTTTTCATATTTTTCAAGTTAGTTTTTTCTTTATTTAAAGAGTTTATTTCACCAATATTTAAATTTATATCCAATATATGGAATCGACTAACTATATCTACCCCTTAATATAGTATCCGATAAAAATATCCTAATGCTCAGAAGGTTTATTTTAACGTGTCCCCCCGTTTTCTTCTTTATGATTATTTTATCTCATGATCAAACATTCGTTCGTCCCGTGTAAACGAATAATTGTTGAAGGGGTTGCCTTCAGCTGGAAGTTCCAAAATTAGAAAGCCCAAATTCAATTTTTGTTTTGAGAATCTATATATATAAAAGCCATTGTCAGAGAGTACCCGTGGCGCAGCAAGGAGAACATGTGGGAGAAAAAGCAACTAATATTCAACGACACTTGCTTTTTCTCCCACATGTTCACCTTGCTGCGCCACGGGTACTCTCTGACAATGGCTTTTATATATATATATAGAGTATATATCGTCGATATCCGCATTACTTTTTGAATTGACTATACTCCTTAAAGTACTTGATAAAAATATCTTAATGTTCTGAAGGTTTATTTTAACCGGTGTCCCCGTTTTCTTTTTCCTCTCTTTTTTTTCTTTTGTTAAGCCCCGGGATTCGTCCCATGTAAACGAATAATAATGATTCGTGTTTAATTGCCGAAGGAGAATTAAGAAAAGCTCCGAAGGCGGGGTTTTGGGGTCGGGTGTGTCGTGGGATGGTTTTAGGGTGGTTTGACAGCAGCAAAGAAGCTTCCAAGTTAATCGGCGCCCATTAAGGTAGTCGTCTCGTTGGTTGTTTCGTTAACGAGGGTAATGTCTACCCAATGCATTATTAATGGCAGGGGCACACAGGGTACGACAAAATCCTCCTCCATGTCCATTACCACAAAACGGCGAATCGAAACTCGACGCATTGTCCATTCATTATCTTAATTGGATCCTGGCACACAAATGGACCGACTTAGATACAGAACGACAATCGACACCTAATACAAAATAGAAACAGTCTCTCTGTTGGTATTAGATAATACTCAATCGACCTGGAATTTACATCATGTCATTAATTGGATGAAATGTGTAGTTTGTTTCAAGTCCGAAGAACAAAGACAGAACTTTGAAATAATTTATTTTCATTCAATTAACCTTCTATGAAATATTCTATGAAATATTCTTCTATGAAAATTTCTATGAAATATTATTCTGTACCTCAGTTATAACTGATCAAACGTCTACAATTAGCAAATCCGAGTTATATACAAAACAAGCTGCGTCAGGCGTGCCTCCGGCACGCCCTCTACCTTGGCCCTCCGGGCGGGTGGCCCTGGCGGGCAGCGTCTCAAGACGGCCAAAAGTTTGTTTGCAATATAATTTTGTTCAACTGTATTTTAATTAAATAGGTATATTTTATTAATTAAAAATCAGCTCCAAGAAATAATTTAACTCATTGCGAAAGCAAAATAAAAAATATTTTTTATAGATTGTAGATATTATTTATTTTGAGCATATTTAAAAAAAAATTGATATTTAGGTACTAAATAAATTTATTATATAAAAATCTCATCTATTACATTTTTATTTAAATTTAGACAATTATCTTAACGCGTTTTCATTAGGGCTATTAATTAATTTTTTGAATTTAGGAGTGAACACTTACATATATATTCCTCCGTTCGAATATATAAGTCTCTTCAAGGTCTTTGATAACAATGAATTAACCCAAACCCATTGTCTGCATGGGTACAAAAGAAATGAGAAACCTTTTTTAAAGCGCCAAGATTGGCATTCTTCTACCTGAGAATAATTAATTTAATTACTTAAAATCGTGTGAAATCAAATCAAACCGATTTGGCCCAAAATTTAGATAAACCATCCGGAGCACTAAACAAACATATGGTGTAAATATGGTTTAGGCGTGGGTCGATCACGTACATACACACTAAGGATTATATATATATAGATAATCAATAAATGAGGCCTACTATGATTGCAAGTCCCAATTTTCTTACATAAAATTGTTTGATATTAGTCCTTTATGAAGATTGTAATTGAAGGAGACAATAAAACAGTGTTATAAATAAATTAAAAAATTATTTTTCCACCAGAAGACACACTCTCTTATTGTCTGCTTCAATTTATAAAAATTCTCCTACTCTCGACAAAAAGAAACTTTCAATTTAAGACTAATTGAAATGTAATTAAAAAAATCAATTTAAAATAGAAAACTGTATTAAAACTCCATCAAATAAAGGATAAAGTGGCCCCAGCCTCTATCCCAAATAACCCATGACTGATTTAAAAATCCCTATTAAGTCAAACGTATGTCTCGAAGAATTTGAGATAGTATGTCAATCCTGCTATACCCCATTTTTTGACATTATTTATCAACTCTAAGCCAGTGGTTCTTAACCTTTTATTAGTCTCGGCCCCCTTAAAATCCGAAAGTATATTCTCGACCTCCTTAAAATACTAAAATATTTTCGGGCCCAGTACCTCCCCCCCAACATTAAGTAACATACTCTTAATTAATCGTAAAAAAAAAACTCTCAAATGTAACGAAAATTAATAAATAACTCAAAAAGCAGAACTTAACATAACATTTATCTATATATATTTTTTAACGTTTTTTAATTAACAGCTTTATCAGATTGTCAGTAATAACATATTTCTTGAAAAATCGGTATATTTGCTATAGTATAAAAATCGTAAACCTAGACTTATAAAAAATATTTACACGGTTTTATTCAACTTGTAATTTTGTCTGTCTGTCTGTTTGATTCAAATATACCTATGCGCTCAACGTTTTTTTTTTTTTTTTTTAATGCAATCGAATGCAAGAAGGGGTGCACCAGTAAAGATGCAGCCCCTATGGATCTCGAAAGACCCTTGCATTACCGAAGAGAAGAGAAAGTAGATTAAGTGAGAGGGTGTAGACGTAGGTGTCTATGCACTCCGGTTTTGAAGGTTTGAAGATTATAGGTGCTGGGAAAGTTAGAGGCTGGAAGAGAGTTCCAGTTCCTTGAAGTCATGGGGATGCGAATGAAGTGGTCCGGCACTTTTCTAATTTGACCGCGAAAGAGTGTTGGAAGTCGGCAAAACGCGTGCTACGTGCAAAGCATGCTTTTGGGGGAATTATTGATTTTATCTCATCAGAGCACCTGCCGTGATAGTATCTATAGAAAAGGGAAAGGGCAGAGACATTTCTTCGATGAGCCAGCGAGTCGAGGGAGTCGGTGAGGGTAGAATCGTCAATTAGCCTGACGGCTCGTTTCTGAATTCGTATTCATTTAGTTTAACAATATTTAAGAATATTGAGATGTCATTAAATTCATCTGTCACTTACATATGTATCACTTTTAAAAATTAGTAACATATTTATTTTATTTATCTAGTAATTTCGCAGCTCCCCTGCTCTAAGCGACTATTTAAAAACAGTTTTTTTAAGTTAAAGACGTGATATACGTAAATGTGTTAGTGGAAATTACTTAGACTCAGACTACAATCGACTCTGGTTTTTACATCATTAATGGAATAGAACAAATAGCTTGGTTTAAGACTAGCGAATATAAAAAACTTTGATATAATAATAAACCGTTCAATTTCATTAATTTTCTATTAATCTTTAATTACTAGAAAATGAGACCTCTTATACCATGTGTTGACGTTACACACCGAATTCAATGTGTAAAATAACATTAATATAAAAGACAAAAATTAAGCTTAATTAAAACTTATCAAAAAATAGGTCTTCGATTTTGTCCTACATTTTTTCAGAATAAAATAAGTCCTAAAATAGATAAAAATTAATTAATTTTTTTTTTAATTTAAAAATTGATTTTTGCCGATTATTTTATTTTTATAATTTATTAGAGTCCATCAATACATTTTCAAAATAGTTGAAAAGGCATTTGATATTTGTTTTATTCAGGAAAAAGATCATGAATTGATATTTTCTACTAACTAGGAGATTTTATTGAATCTCATAAAATAGATACGAAATTTAAATAATTGACTTCAATTCAGTTTTCAAATTGAAAATTTTTTAAAAATATCTATATTTTTTAATTAACGTTGGGGAAAAGTTGATAGAGTCACCTTTTGTAGTTTTTTATTCTACTTAAAGTTTGTCTTTTTCAGATTTGCTTCCAAATAAGTTTAAATATTGCAATGTTTACATGTTGCAATAGTGAGTCCATCAACACTTGGTGTCCTTATAGTAAGATATGAACTAAGTTTATCTAATATTTTTTAAAAATATTTAACAAAACAATATACACAAAAAAAGATGCCTGTTTTGATCAATTATTCTGAGATCATTATCAACCAATGGATTACAACTTAGGTCTACAAGCCATCCATTAGGGTGGTAACTCATTGCTTGATAAGGATCACTAAATCATTATAGCTATGTATATTTAGACATAATTTGAAAGTTGCTAAATTGAAAACCTTCCTTAAATCGGATATACCAATATATCTGAGAAAGGAAGTTTTTAAATTTAGTGTTCTTCTAAACCACCTATTCACCACAAGATTGATCAGGGCAAAAAAATTGTTGATCCACAGAGCAATGTTGTCACCGACTTGAAAAGACCAAATAGGAAGTTCTTCTAGTTATTGCATAGAGATAGAGGAGGTCATAGTTATGTTTATAAAATTTGGATTAGTCAATTCACGACGTCCAGTCTAGAGACAACAAATTGACAGGGTTAATCAGTGCTGAAGCGAGCTTTTATTTGAATGTACGAGCAGTACCTGGCGTGCCTACGGCACGCCCGGCACCCCTCGGCCCTCCGGGCTGGTAGCCCTGGCGGGCAGCGTCTCGAGATGTGATTATTAGCTGTCCGTAATTATATGTTTTGAAAAAAATATTTTTTTGAATAATGAATATTGATCAAAGAAAGATGAAAAAATATCATTAAATGCTTTATAAATACTTTATTAGAGCATGCAACCATTTCTCTAGAAGTTCCCGATCGGGTGGAAACCTATTTCTTTTTTAATAATACATTTCAATATTTAAATTTATCTAAAAAGTGTCTCTAAATTAATTATATATAATAATTTTAGAATTAATTTATCTACTAAAATTTCAAATGACCCGCACAGTAATAAATTAAGAATTGATTTGATATGATTTAATTTATAATTCCAGCAGAAGGCACACTCTTTTATTGTCTCCTTCGAGAATAGAGATGTTTTATTTGTAAAATTTGACAATATAACAACTGTCATTGAATATTAGTTGCTTTTTCTCCCACTCCCCTTGCTGCGCCACGGGTACTGTCTGACAAGGGCTTTTATATATAAGATAGATTATTTATTTTGAGTAAAATGTATCTACTGTAAGGGGTTAAAATTTTTTATTTAATTCACACATGATTACCTTATAATTATTTATTGAAACAAACAATTACAATTTTAATACAACGTTCGATCGACTTATTCTGCGATCGTTCTCAAGTATGAGTACCCACTCCGATTATAGGTTAACTGAGTCAATCATGTTTATCTGGGCTCAAAGCCCAAATATACCGACGGCATCAGCGCCCTGTCGGATTGAGCATTACATGTTTTTAAAGATTATAAAAAGCAAAAAAATTATATTGACAAATCAAATGATAATAATAGCAATAATAGTACATAACAATTAATTTACTTATCAAGAATGTTATAGTTTACATCGTTGGATTTTTATTCCATGTAATCTACCAGATAAGGTAACTTAAGTTATCAAAAATGTTTGGTAAAAAGTAAGTTTAAAGAAATGCTTTTTAGAATTTCTAAAAAACTTTTTAATTATCAAAACATTTTTGAATACCGTGCCAACTTACAGATGTCAGGGTTGCTAACTTCATGTAAAAATATGTTAATATACAAAATGTACCTTATATTAAAAAATCCAACGATGTAAACTATAACATTCTTGATATAGTGAATTAATTGTTATGTACTATTATTGCTATTATTATCATTTGATTTGTCAATATAATTTTTTTGCTTTTTATAATCTTTAAAAACATGTAATGCTCAATCCGACAGGGGCGCTGATGCCGTCGGTATTATTTGGGCTTTGAGCCCAGATAAACATGATTGACTCAGTTAACTCTATAATCGAGTGGGTACTCATACTTGAGAACGATCGCAGAATAAGTCGATCGAAACGTTGTATTAAAATTGTAATTATTTGTTTCAATAAATAATTATAAAGTAATCATGTGTGATTTAAATAAAAATTCAAACTTTAATCAAATTAATCACAAAAATAAAAGCTTCAACAGCTTCATTATATGACATATTCATTTATATTTTGTTTATATTGGGCCTCCGAGGAGCGAGCCGACTCTTACAAGACAAAAGAGCATTAGACAAATTTATTTACACATCTTTCACACTTTCAGCTTCAGAACAAATTAATTCAGATTCAGAGCGGGTTGCTGAGAGATCCAGGATTAATTTCTCCTCTTTGTCTTGCTCGTATTTCAATTTGTTTTTTATTTCCCTCTGTTCCATGTCGAACGTTCTTTTGTCCAATTTTTCTATATTTTTATCCATTTTTTCAACATTTTTTTTGGAACGAAGTTCCTTATGGGACGCCTCGGAGTGGTACCCTAACCGGTGAAAAACGTCCGTAGCGTTAAGAAAAATTAAAAAAAACGTCCGTAGCGTTAAGAAAAATTGAAAAATGCTCATGCGCGCGCATCCACTCAGCCACTCTGGAGGCGGGGCCTCTGGCTTGTAGCTGTCTGAATTCCATTTCTCGAGACATCCTTCGATTCAACAGGTTAGTATTTCATTACCCTTCTCTACCTCTCTGCTTCTATTTATCGAAATAATCCTCTTTAAAAATTTTTCCCAGTGAACCCTCAATTGATTTCACACTAATTCCTATATTATTTATTTATTTAATTAATTGAATTTTATTATTTATTTATTCTATTTTAGGAAATAAAAATTAAAGAAGAAAAATTCCTGAATTTGATTTCCAACGAGGGATTTGATGAATTATTATTAAAATATCTCAGATTATTTATTTATTTATTATTTGATTATCTATTAGTTAGATATTTATATAATATACTGAGTAAAACATTGTATAAATTATATACTGTTTTTCTCAAATAGATATTTTGGCAAAACATCGAATCACAAATATATATCTCTTATTTTAGTTGCACCATAGAGCTATAGTTTCTATGATATGAAACATAATTGACTTAATTATTATTATTCATATAAATACCTGTTTCTTTTTGTATATTATTATTATTATATATTATATATTTTATAAATCATTGTAAATAGAATAAAGGTGTTGAAGATAATTTTATAAAGTAGTTTCTTTGCTTTTTATCGATAAAAAATCCATAATAAAAAATGTATACCCGAATAATTATTTTTCTTTATACCTAGAATGAACTTCAAATTGAATATTTTTATAATAAGGAACTTCGTTCTATCCGGTGTCCTACGACACAGATCGACTTTTTTCTATTTTGTTGATATTATCGTTCAACTTGTCCATTTTTTTGTTCGTATCACTGAGCAACATGTAATACGAGTCTTGCGTGAGAAATTTTGGTTCTTCTTTTTTGGAGATTTTTCGAAAGCTAAGTTTGTCTAAGCGCTGACTGATGACTTATTGCTACATAGGAATATCTCCCTTGCATTCTACAAGTACGCCAGAAAGCTCCTAGAGAATTGGCTTTATAGTTTATTGTATAATTCTTTGTGTGATTACAATGTTGTACATGATAACATTAATGTGTATTAATTATTAATTGATTAAGAAACACGTTAATAAGTTATTTACTAATTAATCAATAAGAACCTTTTCACGGCTCTTGCCGTGCCATCTATTGGCGGTTGCCGGCACTTAATATTGTGGGCCATTCGAGTCCCTACACACATTTCGTTTTTTTTTTTATTCACAAAAAATAATCATACGCCACCCGCTCTATATGTTCTTCTGCCGAAAGTGTAAAAATTAAGGAGAGATCCCCTCATCGCCCTATATGTCAAATCGATTATTGTTTTTTTTGTGATATACCCAGGACTCCACCGCTTTATGCCACCACACTCCCTTCCACGAGAGTGTGATGTCCTCGACCCTGACCGAGCCCGCCCCGACGCCAAATCGCTCCGCAATATTATCCACCAGACTGTGTTAAGATTTCTAGGTCACTTGTTTCACATTAAAATTAAAATTAAAATTTATTGTGAAACAAATGACTAGAAATCTTAATTCATAGTAAATGAATATTTCATATAATATTTATTTACTTTTATCTTTATTAAAGATGTTTCACCTTCCACCAACACAACATCTCTATTAATCTTAAATTACTTAACACGATTTTCAAGATTTGTAGACCCCCCACCTTCCCTGTGTCACATTCTGTCACATTTTCATAGACCCCCCCCTGTTTTGTGCGTCACACTATAACTTTTGTATTTATTATCTATATTTGAAAATTTTTAAAAATTATTTAATTTGACTTTTGTGACATGACAATTTTTAAGATCCCCTGGCCCCCCTACCAGATTTTGTCACAAATCTGAGATGCTCCCCATTTCTGTGTGACGTAATTTATGGACGGCCCCTTATGATGGAATAGTAATTAGTTAAAGTAATTATTTTTAACGATATTTCTTAGTATCCCTTTCGTCTCGCTCTCAAAGAAAAACAATTTTGAATTTTTTTTATCCCCCCCTTATTTTGTTACGTACGTACTTCAACAAAAAGACATTCTATTGAGATTTCCGATTAAACCCTATAAGCTCTCCCAGTCATCAAACCCCTACGATATTTACCTATGGTATCTTTTAATTAAAAAAAAATCTTTTGTATTCCAAACTTTTAATGATACATAAAAAAGGGCTAATCCGATTAAAAGATTTTTGTAAAGAATTTAATGAATATGTTCATTAAATCGATATTATTATTAGTAGTACTAGATTTTTTTGTTTTAATTATGTAAGCGTTTGAATTTTTTTCTCTTGGAATATTTATCGGATTTTCACCCTCGTTGTGTTCAATGGATCGAAAAAGGATACAAATCCCAATCAAAGTTTTGTTTTTAGCTTATTATACATAAAGGTTAATAAAATATTCGATTTTGTTGACATTTTTTTAAAATATATAATTCTATGTGACAATACCCTACCTGTTTCTTGAATTTTGAATGACTTTATTTATTTATTTATTCATTTTTGTTCTATATCTTGCAAAAATTAAATATTCCTGTTGTACACGAAATAATTAATAGCTTTGGTTGTCTAGCGAGAAAAAATCTTGCATAGAAGCGTTAACAAAGTAAAGTTAACGATAACATTAATTAAAACATGACACTCTAAGTGGGTTAAAAAAATGAAATAGTTTATAAATGATTTTTTAGTATGAAAATTTTGTTTTCATCGCTAACAGTGTAAGATGGATTTAAAATTTTAATCGAATCCTTGTTTTAGAAATTTTCGAAATTTTTTGGGGTCCAAAATAGAAAATATTATTTTATCATGGGGGGGGGGGGGGGTGATCTATCTCTGTAAAAATCTCTTCATGTATAATCAAGTTTTATTTTTATATAAAGAGAAGTCAATGAGATTGTTATTTCTTTGATGTACATAAACATATAGCTATATAGCTATAAAGAAAAAGTAAATAAATATTATATGAAATATTCAATTTACTATGAGACAAGATTTCTAGGTGTTAGTAAATTGAATATTTGATATTATATTTATTTACCTTTATCTTTATTAAAGATGTTTCTACCTTGAACCAACACAACAATCTCTAAAAAAATATAGATATATATATTTATATTCATTATAGGTACCATGTTTATTTTTGTGATATGTCCCACCAGGGCCTTTCTAAAATTCTCATGCCCCATATCTAACATATACATAGTTTTGATATTCTAAAAATGAATTTTTATTTATATAAATATAATTATAAAAACAAAATTTTGTTGATTAGTATGTTGTATGGTTCTACATATATTTAAGGGTATTTTATTGTTGAAGCTGCTCACTATCAAATTTTGTTACTAATTCTTTTTTCAAATATGGGTTACTAATTTTGAGTATTTTTATATTTATCTGGGCGAGCCGGTTGCCCTTCTATGGGCCCCAAGTTGGTTTGTATTGTTTAACGAACCCACTAAGTCTAAAAACCCATAATAAAAACTGTTGATGATTTCAAATAAGTGAGAATGTGAAAGTCGTGTGGTGACTACATCAGTTGATTTATGAAATTTCCCGACTTTCTACCAATAACTGCTAATTGTAAAAGAAGTATTGCACAGTGAGACCCCTATGGACCGGGGGTAGAATAGGTCCATAGTATCCTCTGCTTGTCGTAAAAGGCGACTAAAAGGGGTTGGACGTGAGGCTAACAAGCTCACTCTGTAAAAAAACCTCCCAGTCATGGAAGCAAGCATTTGCTTCCATTTAACAGGGAGAAGAATATTAAGACACACTAGATAAAACAAAAATAATAAATTAAGATTCTAAAGAAAAAAAGAAGCACATTTCTTCTTTAAGAAGCTTCTTATCATATAAGAAACTTGGATTATATATGTTTACTTGGCTGCTTCGCAGCCAAGTAAACATATATACACTTTACGCTCGATCTGAGTGTAGCAAAACCGCCTGGTTTTCATTGGGAGTCGCCTCTCCCTAAGTAAGTTCTTTGACTTCTTACTAATAAAAATTTGGAACTCATATATATATTTCATTCATGCATGGGATGCAAACCGCTCCTCTGATGCAATTTTTAATCAGTTCATAAAAATTTATTCAGGAATTACATTAAAATCCTAATCAGAATTTTAAACAATAGAATTTTTGGCAGATTTTAAATAAAATAGAATCGGAATTGATTCTAAAATAAGAGACAAAAAATTTTTTGATTACTTCGCATGACAATCATCAACTAATAAATATATCAATTGAACAATAAAATGACAATTTCTAAGCTTAAATTGCAACAATGGACATATTTGAATTCAATTTTATCATATTTTAACTGAATTTTGAATGAATCATTTCAATTAAATTACACATGCTATTTGCTTTGTGTAATTCTTAAAGCCATTATTTAATGATTTCTTATCAAGGGATGCTTGTCAGGGGTCATTTAAAAGGTCTATTTTCCGAGCGCTTTCTCTGAAAGCTCCGTAGCTCAGTGGGATAAGTGGACATTTCCAGAGTAAGTAATTAAATACGGAATTAATTTTTAATTTAATTATTCAGACTCATTCTGGTTCGATCCCAAGCCATGCATAATATCCAAAATATTATTTTTATATAAATATATATATATATTTTTTTCAAATTATTTTAAAAGGTTGATTTGTTTAATTATTATTTCAAATCCATTACCACAAGTATTTCGATTTTTCAAATAAATTTTAATTAAAATATATATTTCGACTGGTGTGAAGGCGAACCTTTCTGATATATAAATGTGTACAGTTAGCGTACTTTACGTATATTACCCATGATTTCATGATTTCTTGCGAGGTCAGCAACCTTGAGTACCTACTCTTATTTATTTATGCTGGATGTATTTCGGATTTCTATATTAAATTAAATCATGAGAATAAATTTTCAATCAAGTGCTAAAAAGACGCATTTCTAGTATCTGGTGAATAAGCAATTACTTTAAAAAAATTGTCACGAGTTATTAGTCGTGTATAAATTTTAATCTGATTGAAACAAAGGAAAGGGGTGTAAATTAGGAGTGTCGCGATGATTTCAAATAAGTGAGAATGTGAAAATCGGGTGGTGACCACACCAGTTGATTTATTATAGAAAAAATTTAAATAAATCAATATTCGAAATGAAAATGTATCTGATAAATTTAGCTTGGGATTTGTCTGTATTTAAGCTAGCAGGAAAAACACAATTGACGAAACATGTTCGAATCAGGGAGCTAACAAGCTTTTGTGTTTTGAATTATGCATCTGAGGATGTTAAAAATCGAAAATAGAATCAATCTCCATCCGTTTCCCATATTCAGATAAAGTGCAAATATTGCAAAAGCTTCAATGAAAATAAACTTTTGCGGCTTTTCTGAATCAGAGAAAATCATATTTTATTTTATTTTATTGTCATTTAACATTTTCAAATAACTACATAAAAACTAACTTGAGATTAGGTACTAATGCACTTATATTTAGATTATTTCAGCCTGAAGAGTTTACACCAATAAAATAAATTTAATAATCTCAGTTAATTATTTTTTTTATATCTATTTACTAAACCGATTCGATAACTACTGGTTCTCATGACATTACCAACAAGACCTCTCCTCCTCCTACTGGGCAATTTAGCTAGGTGTCTTTTGCATTGATAGTTAAGGGAGGACCCTTTGTATCATTCAGGATTCTATGAAGTGGTTCATAAATTTAATTTTTAGAAGAGGTATACAAATAAATATTATATTCGAGCTCTCTATATAATATACTATTAGAATAAATTAAAATTTCTTGAAAAGTAAAACTTTATTTTCTTTAAAAAATCCGAAAATGAGAGGTAAAAGGGGGCCCCCCACCCTTTGTATTACTTCACGATTTTCGGAATGGTTCATAAATTTAATTTTTAGAAGGGATATAAAAATAAATATTATATTCGAGCTCTCTATATAATATACTATTAGAATAAATTAAAATTTATTGAAAAGTAAAACTTTATTACATAATAATCTTCTTAATGACATCTTAAAATAAATAAAATTTCTTTGTTCAATTGGATTCTTTTAGTTTTTTGAGAAAAACAATTAATTTAGTTTAAAAAGTTTATATTTTATGTTGGTTGATGAGTTGAATGAATTGTGATAGAAAAAAGAATATTGTTTGAAATGTTTTTTCTCGTAGTAAAAAATCCTGACAAATAAGCTTTAATAAATGAGCCACTGAAGAAGTTTCAAAACAGCAAGAAACGTATGGCATATTTAATCAAAACTTGTATTTAATTTAATTTAAAGTCTTGATCCAACTCCCTACGATTCCTTTAATTATTATTCATGGACACGAATAATGAAATATTAGTAAAACTTTATTTTCTTTAAAAAATCCGAAAATGAGAGGTAAAGGGGGTCCCCACCCTTTGTATTACTTCACGATTTTTGGAATGGTTCATAAATTTAATTTTTAGAAGAGATATAAATATAAATATTATATTCGAGCTCTCTATATAATATACTATTAGAATAAATTAAAATTTCTTGAAAAGTAAAACTTTATTTTCTTTAAAAAATCCGAAAATGAGAGGTAAGGGGGTCCCCACCCTTTGTATTACTTCGGGATTTTTGGAGTGGTTCATAAATTTAATTTTTAGAAGAGATATAAATATAAATATTATATTTTAGCTCTGTATATAATATACTATTAGAATAAATTAAAAGTAAAACTTTATTTAATTGATACATATTTTATTGGAGATTAAATTTCTTTAAAAAAATATATACATATTTACGAAACATTTTTTTATCTAATATTATGCTACTCTCATCAAACTAAATTTTTTCAACAAAATATATTGCCCAATCCATAGGCGGCGGAGTTTGAATTTTTTAGGGGTTCGCTCAGAAAAAAAAGGGTGGTCAAAATGTTTCAAATTTTTATCAAAATTTAACAATAAAGTAGAAGTGAAAAACTTTAAAATAAACGAATATATTTTTAAATATTATTTTAGATAATATCTATCTATCTATCTATCTATCTATATATAAAATAGAAAAGTATGTGGATATATATGTATGTGGAAACGATCTGATTGGCCAGTGCATAGCCAATGCCAAAGCGTTAAATTATTAGAACGATTCTGATTGGTCAGATAGTGATCGTGCTTAGGCAATGTGTTAAATAAATCTTTCCTTATTCTTCCTTATTTTTGAATCAATTTCATTCAGCACATTCTTTCGATACTTACAGTAAGATTTTAAATTTCAATTATTAAATTGGTATGAACGAGACGCTCCCCGCCAGGGTTAGGTGACGCCGGGCCGAAGGCCCGGTCGTCAGCTAGTACTATATATAAGAGCCTAGATTAATTTGTAACAACGCTCAGAGAATGCTGTCGACAGGGGACGCTGATGCCGTCGCTATATTTGCGGTATATTTGCGGCAAATTTTAAATATAATTGTAATTGTAATTTGAAATGAAAGACTCCAATTGATTTTAAATTAAGAAACATTAAATATGTTGATAATTATTCCTCCCCCCCCCCCCTCCCCTCACCACTCAAAAATTAAATATTCAATTCGATTTTCTTTGCGCACAGAAAAATAAATTAATCACATCTTATTTGATTTATATTTTATATATTATTTGTTTATTTTTTAATAATTTGCCACTTTTTTATAATTTTTTAAAAATCTAAATTTTGTTATTCTTATTTTTTGATTTTTACAAAATTGAACGACTTAAGACACGCATGCCCGAGTTTCTCATGGCAATACTGGAGGGAGCAGCCTGTCATATAATAATACAGGAGTGCCCCCCTAGCTTCATGACTCCCCCCAGTTTCATGAAAACAACCCCCCCCCGCCCCCCCCATTTTATTCAGTTCTATAGAATTATAAGAGCTTTTTATAACCTTTTATCTAAGTTATAAGACTTGACCGCTTATATTTTTTGTATGTAATACTAAAATGCAAGAGCTCTGTGGAGTAGCCCCTATGGGCACCCCTGAATAATAGAATAATCCATTAAATGTTAAAAAAATAATATTAATAAATACATTTTAATAGTTGAAATAGTGAACAAAAAAATGAATTTTTAACATATTTTAAAAGAATTTTAAAGAAAGGACTTCTTTATAAAAATTATATTTTAAAAAAACTAAAAAACACGCTTCTAAAAAGTACAAAATTATGTGTAATACTTGATCAAAAAGTGTGGGGCACAGAAACATGTAATTTTAATTAATTTCGACAAAGTGCCCCACGCTTTTTCATTAAGTATTACATTATTTTGTATTTTTTAGAAGCATGTTTTTAGTTTTTTTTCTTTTCACCCCCCCCCCCCTCCCTTTTTTTGGGTGGTTTTTTGGCGACATTTTTTTAAACAAAAATTGTCAGAAATCACATCCCCTACAACTTTGTTTATCATAAAATTTGCCGTAGGGTTAATAGTTTAGGAGTTATTTGATAATTTTCATTCGTGCGCCCCCCCCCCAACCCCCTTCTGGGGTCAAAATATAAAAACGTTATACAGCTAAAAATGTAAGTTAGAAGACATCTGATGTAAATATGAAATTTCATAATAATCCCTTCAGCCGTTTTTACGTGAATCGTGAGCAACTTTTCGGAAACCACTGAAACAGACATACAGACAGACATTCATACAGACAGACAGACAGGAATTTTGTTGAGGGTGTTTTCGTTCATAACTTTGCTTGAAACGTGTGCAACCAAAATTTGGAGTGATTTAGAGCAATGTACAGACAAAACCTTAATTTTATATATATAGATAGATACATACATACATACATACAGGTGACGCTAATATAAAGCGTGTAACAAGCAGACTTCATGGTCTATGTATAGCGGGTTAAGGGGGGGGGTCCCCACTTCAAAGGCCAGGGGGACTTAAGCCCCTGATCGTAATAATAATTAATTTAATAAAGATATCCTCTTGACCCATTTTAATAAGAATCTTAAGTTTGCTATATTGTGGATTAGATAATAATAATAAGCCGCAATTACGCAAAGGGATTAATTAAAAAAGAAAACCCGACTAATTCTCCAAGTTTTTCCTGGCCATTTTGACATGGTCGGTGTTTCGACTATCGACTGAAGATTCTTAGCACGTAGCTAAGTCAAAGAGAGACTTGGGACTTAGTCTTAGCATGTAATGTGCGCGTCCTATGTACATACACCCACTCGCACACCAAGACGGTTTGTACCAAACGAGAACATGCTCATGGCCCGAGAAAATTCCATCTCGATGAGTAGGAGTTTTTTTTTAGATGAGGGGGGTGTTGAGTTGGATGCTGAGGGCGGTTTGAGGCGGGGGATGAGATTGGTTTTAATGGGAGACTCAATTGAAAAAGAATTGACATGGGATTGGATGGAGAGAACTTTTTCAGGAAAAAAATTACTTTTTTTTTAAGAAACTTCTTAATTAATCCGTCTACAATTAGATTTTATTACTCATTTTAAATCAACCCACATATATATTCTTTGTAAATTCAATTCAATTTAGTACCTATATTAAATAAAATTCACTTTTTTTGTTTTTTTAATAGAAATCTTAAAACTTATTAAAAATCAGGAGTGGGAGTATTCATAAGTAGAAATCAATAAGGTTGTCCTTTGCTTGATGCTCTGAACTTCTCATTTAATATGTTTTTTTAATTTGACTTATTTTGCCCTCGCAATAAAGCCCTTATTACGTAGGGGTTGTTGGAGGATCGAAATAAAAGTAAAATATTAATAATATTATTTTCTTAAAAATTTTAAAATTTGTATCCGGCAACCTAGGACCAAATAGAAGTGTACTTTCCTCTACCGCAAAAAAATTTTCATGGACTTTTTAGCTTCAAAAAATCTTACTGCTCTAAGAGTAGGTGAAATGAAAAATCTCTTTAAGCTGCAACATATTCGAATTTCATGTCACGAATCATCGTTTCGTTCCATTTGGTTTTTTAAACAATTTTTCTTACTCTAATTTCTGAAATTACCTTTGAATATATTTTTTTTTATTTGATTTATTTTGACCTAACAATTAAGCCCATATTACGTACGTTTTTTTTCGTTTTTCGACAAAATTTTTTTGAGATATTTGAAATAAAATATATTTGTTTCAATTCTCTAGGGCCGTCTGATCCCAAAAATAGTAAAATTTCTATAATTTGGATTTTGTCCTGGATGTCCAGGAATTATTTGTTCTAATTGAATATTTATACTATGTTCACAAATTATAGATTTTAAATATATATATTTACATCAAGCAAAGGACAACCTCATTGATTTCTCATTATTAACCCCTTATTTCATTAAAATTTTATATTTTCTTTTCTTTAATAGATAGGTATAGTCTGACCATCCTCAATTAAATTTTTTTAAATCACCCTTCTCTTTCTTAATTTTTATTTTTAATTACATCATGTTCATCAACTTTCTAAATATATATATATATATATATAATTTAATGAAAGAAAACCATCCCCATTAACAAAATCAATACTCAAATAACATATCAACGAACATTCCAAAAATATTTTTGAATTAATTTAGGAATAAACAAACTGCAAGCCTCGCCCCCTGGACCCCCACCCAGAAGCCCACTCAGCACCCCCACCCACCACGCCAATGCACAGACAAAACCTTAATTTTATATATATATATATAGATTTCATTTAAATTAGTAACCATGACGACCCCTGGACCCACACCCCTCGAACCCCCCCCCCCTGAAACCCACCCAGCATCCTCACCCACACCACCACCCCAATGTACAGACAAAACTTTAATTTTATATATATAGATAATTTCATTTAAATTGGTAACCATGACGACTTTTTTTGTTGGGGGACGGACATAGGTACATACATACTCTAGACAGGTACATACAGAGGCAGGCACAAATGCGCTTTAGAAGTATAGGATAACTAAAATAATAAAATGTTCTGTAAAAGTACAAAAAGATAAGCAACAGGCCGTTTTCTCGCGGTTGTGGTATTATTAACAAAACCACCCCCCTGACCAGCACCCCTTGCCACGACTACACCACACTTCAGCGCTTGTTCATTAATTATTTATGTGATTTAGAATTCTCCCCGCAACTTATTATTTTAGCATAAATCTGAATAAATCCGGTATTTAAGAGGCATCCGATATTCAGGCGTCTATGCAAATGTTGATGAAAACTGTCAAGTGTTTTTTGGATTTGAAACCTCATTTTGCGTTGACGAATTGGCCTGATTTCATATTCAACTTTAAAATTGCTCATGCAGAAAATGTTCTGCTGAAGCGTTTATGTACCTCTTTCCTCTGCTAAAATAATTAGCATTTATGGGTGAAGAGATCTGGAGTAAGTGCACCTTGGCGGATGCATTTACAAGTTCAAATTTAATTAAAGGCGGACATGAAATAAATTTAATTAGCTATTGCTACAACGCTAAATAAAATTAATCACGTTTATACATGTATTTTATTTAAATCGGGATGAAATCAAACTAAAATTTCTTGCATCTTTTTTATTTTAAATTGATTAATTACTTGGATAAATTATTTTTTATTTATTTAAAGGATTTTTTAAATTATTTTATCAATCCAAAAAAGCTCATTTAAGTTCATACTTATGTAGCTTTAATATTAATAATCATATTTAAATTTGAATATTTGAAATAAGTTAACAATAAAGAATTAATATAATTATTAATGGAAAATAAAAATAAAGAGTTTTGTGAATTTAAAAGGAAAAAAATTGTAACGGATCGTTGCTAAACTTTTATCCAAAGTAATTTGAAATATTAATATTTTTATTCCTTTATTATTAATCAGATATCACTTGCAATTTGCAGTCCATATGGACTCTTTTCAAAAATAGTGATCGATTCTCATCTAATACTTGAGGAATAACTATTCTAAATTGAATTTTTGACGTTTCGGTTATTATTGGTAACCATTGCTGACATGGAGGAATCGAGTTAAATCAAAAATAGCGATCGATTCTCATCTAATACTTGAGGAATAACAATTCTACATTAGATTTTTGACTTTTCAATTATTATTGCTAATACTCGAGGAATAACCATTCTACATTGAATTTTTGACGTTTCGGTTATTATTGGTAACCATTGCTGAAGCCATGGAGGAATCGACTTAAAATCAAAAATAGCCATCGATTCTTATCTAATACTTGAGGAATAACATCTATATTAGATTTTTGTCCTTTCGATTTTTATTGGTAACCATTGCTGAAGACATGGAGGATTCGGCTTAAAATAAAAAATAACGATCGATTCTTATCTA
The DNA here is from genome assembly GCA_024734495.1 of Forficula auricularia. NCBI lineage: Eukaryota > Metazoa > Arthropoda > Insecta > Dermaptera > Forficulidae > Forficula > Forficula auricularia. The sequence continues at coordinate 22,095,844 of JALMQS010000030.1, read as the reverse complement.
ATACTAGAAGAATAACCTTATTGGATTCCATTTTTGATGTTTTGACTATTAATGGCAACCTCTACTGAAAATGTGAAAGAATCGATTTAATATTTAAAAGACTAAATTCTTTTATGGTAAACAACTCAAGCTTGGTGTCTTAAGCAAAGATAACGGATAAGAAATCAACTCCGTTGCTATGGTTACTTATAAAATTTCTTCCCAAATTTTTAGCATTTTATTTTTATTTTATTGTAACTTAACATATCTTATAAATAATATTATAATAATATTACAATTACTTTAAAATGCCCAAAGTTTCCATCAAGAGTGTGTTGTTCTACTTTATAAGAACATATATTTATATATTTTCATATTATCTTTAATGTTTACATTTTACATTTTACAGGATGAATCATAATGTACGTTAGTTTCAAATAACCTATTCCTCTAAAATAAATTTTAACTAGATTCATATAGTACCTACTATTATTATAACTTATCCCAATATTTGTCTTCTATTAATTAAATTATACCTGACTAGAAACCTTTGGATCCAGTTCTACAGGTACTTCTGACCTTAAAAAAATATAATTTCTCATTTTAACTCGATTAGTTGAGAATTTGTAGAATCTAAATTTTAATTTAATTAAATACATATACAGAATTTGAATCTATTATAGCTAGTTTATTCATAATTTAATTCTAAAAATTCAATACTATAAAAAAGCAAAAAGACACACTTTTGTGCTTAATTTCATCTCGTTAGATACAACCAATCAAGTGATCCCCCTATAAATCAATTCGATTTTTTTCCAAACTTGTGCTTTTTTTCAACGAAAGTTCTGAAGCTAAAAAGCCCGAAATCTAATCGATTCTTTGTTTTAAAAATGTAAACTAGAACAAACATTGCCATTACAATTTTTAGGGTTACGTTCAAAAGTAAAACAGGACCCTATTAGTGTGGCTAAACTCCGTATCTCAGAGCATTTTGTTCTCGTAAACTAAATAACATATAAACTTGGCATTTTTAAATTATATTTATTCATTTAAGGAGATCAGGAACTGGCTTGATGAATCCGGTGGAAGATGGAATCCTCTGAGAATGATGGTTATTTTTCAAAATAAAAAAATCCTCATCATGATTGTTAATCTATTTTATTTTGATCATGATACGTTTCGGCTTCAACTTGATGCCATCTTCAGTCTGCAATTACATTCAACATTACATTGATTTTGATGATTTATATCTTATAATTTAAACATTATAAATGTCATGAAATGAGTGTTGATGAATTACATGATCATATAATACATTTTAATGAAGTATGGTTTTTTCATTATATAAGCATGTTAATGAAAAAAACCATACTTCATTAAAATGTATTATATGATCATGTAATTCATCAACACTCATTTCATGACATTTATAATGTTTAAATGATAAGATATAAAACATCAAAATCAATGTAATGTAATGTTGAATGTAATTGCAGACTGAAGATGGCATCAAGTTGAAGCCGAAACGTATCATGATCAAAATAAAATAAATTAACAACCATGATGAAGATTTTTTATTTTTGAAAAATAACCATCATTCTCAAAGGATTCCATCTTCCACCGGATTCATCAAGCCTCGTTCCTGATCTCTTTAAATAATATATGAATCAATAAGTACTGTCCTAATTATATTCATTCATTTTCCCTAAAATCAAAAAAATTGTATTACAATTTTAATCAGCTGATTATTTTGGGAAGGGCGAATTTTTTTGGGGTGGCAAATAAAAAAGTATTTTTTACCATAGGGTGTAAGCAGTTTGTGAAGATTTCTTTAAATAGAATTAGGAAATGTTTTTTTTTTTTTAATTTATCTCAATTTAAAATGACGGTTATAGCTGGTATAGAGGCCTGAAAGTTTAAGGGATTTTTGTACCTCTCGGAGTTTAACTCAAAATATTGAAAAAAATTCATAAATTAATATATTTTATCTTTATCAATGAAAAATAAGTACGAATGTGGTATATCAAGTAATTTGGGAGTTAAGGTTCATCTCACTCTTGGCCAGTTTATTTTATTTCACCGTGGACGGTATGATCCAATACCATTTTGTGATTCATTTACAGAAGAATTTTTACTTTATCGTACAGGGTATGGTAAAGTATTGTAATCGTGCATGAAAATAGTGGTTTTTTCCTTCTTTTTTCAAAATATCTAAAAAACGGCTCAAACTATTTTGATTTAAAAAAAATTGAGCGAAACCAGGGCATTTCGGTCTACAAAAAAGCTCTAATAAGTGAACATCGAAAAAATTATATTTTTCGAGATAATAATTGTTTTGTCAAAATGTCTGTTAGTTAGTTAGTTAGTTAGTCTGTGCGTTACCAAATTTGTGGACGAGCTAGCTCAAAAACTAGTGTGAATATCGAAACCAAATTTCACACGTAGTTTTGATCCATTGAGATTAACAGCTGATTAGATTTTGGTGCACATCGCCCAAAAAATGGGGGGTCGAGGGGGGTTAAAAATTAAAAATCTAGGTCGTTTTGAGCAAACTCAACCAAATTTTGTATACATAATCAGTGGACCCCCAGAAGTCTAAAAATGCAAAATCTAACCGCCCAAAATGGGGGGGGGGGGCGGAGGGTCAAAAAATGTATACACATTTTGTATACATAATCAGTGGGTCCCAGGAGTCTAAAAATGCAAAAGCTAACCCCCTACATGATTATAAATAATTTTATTAAATATTAAATATAAGTGAGGGACCAGGTTGTATGCTAAAGTCAAGTGGATGGCCACATCAGAACACGTCAGCTTATTTTCAAATATTTCTCAAGTTATAATAAATAACTAATGAAATAAATTTTATAAAGTGAACCCCTATCAATAAGCGAGCTCGCTAATTATCGCATTTTGCGAGTCACTCTAGCATTAATCCATTTGGAAAGAAGGGTGAAAACTGCCCTCTAAGCTTAATTCAACGAGGGGTGCCAATTGCTTTCGCCCCTTTGTTTTTCTCATCGTTATCTACCATAAAAGAAAACAGTAAAATCGAAAATTCATCCAATTTATCTAACTAGGATTTTTTTTTATAAATTCAAAAAATAAAAATTCTCTCCCGATTTCATTATCAAGGACGTATATTTATTTTAGTTTTATATTAATTGTAAATATTCATAGATATTGAAAATAACTTTTTTCTCCCTAGAGAGAATATACATTAATCAACGATTCCAATTAAAACATTCATTCGAATTGATCAAGAACTGATCATGTTTGTATTTTTTTTAATTTCGAATATTTTTTGTATTTTTATTAACCCACGTAAAAAAATAATTAAATTCAAATTTATATAAATAGGATCTATCTATTTTATAGATAATCGAAAAATTTTATATTATAGTAAAAAAGTAAGAATCTAAAAATTATGTTAATTATGTTCATAATGCTTTCAGGACTCGAGAAGTTTCAGTTTATATGGATGTTTATCCCCGGGTGGTAAGACCCTTTGTATTACTTCACATTTTTTTAACCGACTTCAAAAAAGGAGGAGGTTCTCTATTCGACTGAATTTTTTTTTTTTTTTTTTGTGCCTATGTTACCTCATATCTCCGCCAATTGTCAACCGATTTTGAAATTTTTTTTGCATTGGGTCCAGTCTAGCTTCCGATTGGTCCCATTTTTTTTTCGATTTTTTTCCATAGGTATTAGACCTTTTTTATTAGGTTTGTTTAGACCTAACCTCTTTGTTTATGAACCGATTTCGATGGTTCTTTTTTTATCCGAAAGGGGGTGTCTTAGGGATGGTGTCATATTAATTTGGTCAAGTTCTGATGATATGATCACTATTAATAACATCACTAAAAAGAGAAAAATAAAAATAATTTTTAAGAAAAATAAAAACCGACTTCAAAAATTAAATGCAACAAATAAAATACACTAAAAGGTATAAAATAATTATTATCTTATTTAGTTACAACTAAACGACGAAATATTAACATGAAATTACTTTTTGAAGTTGGTGCCAAATATATACCTTTTATGAATCGCACTCGACGGATCTTACTTAGTACGTTTGGCGGGTACGCTCGCTTATAGGTATAGTTTGTTTGGCACCGACTTCAAAAGTAATTTCATGTTAATATTTCGTCGTTTAGTTGTAACTAAATAAGATAATAATTATTTTATACCTTTTAGTGTATTTTTATTTGTTGCATTTAATTTTTTGAAGTCGGTTTTTATTTTTTCTTAAAAATTATTTTTATGGAGTGGATCATAAATTTAATTTTTACGAGAGATATAAAAATAAATATTATATTCGAGCTCTGTATATAAAATACTAATAGAATAAATTAAAATTTCTTTAAAAGTAAAAATTTATTTTCTGAAAAAATCCAAAAATGTGAGGTAAAGGGGGATCCTTTGTATCACTTCACCTTTTTGAAATGGTTCATAAATTTAATTTTCAGGAGAGATATAAAAATAAATATTATATTCGAGCTCTGTATATATTATACTATTAAAATAAATTGATATTTTTTTAAAAATAAAACTTTATTTTCTTAAAAGAATCGGAACATGAGAGGTAAAGGGGGGCCCTTTGTATCACTTCACCTTTTTTGGAGTGGATCATAAATTTAATTTTTAGGAGAGATATAAAAATAAATATTATATTCGAGCTCTGTATACAAAATACTACTAATAGAATAAATTAAAATTTCTTTAGAAGTAAAAATTTATTTTCTGAAAAAATCCGGAAAATGAGAGGTAAAGGGGGACCCTTTGTATCCCCTCACCTTTTTTGGAGTGGATCATAAATTTAATTATTAGGAGAGATATAAAAATTAATATTATATTCGAGCTCTGTATACAAAATACTAATAAAATAAATTAAAATTTCTCTAGAAGTAAAATTTTATTTTCTTAAAAAAATCCGAATATGAGAGGTAAGGGCTCAGTACGTTCGCCAGTTTGACCAAGTATTTTTTCACGTTATTCTCTGAATTCTGTTGAAGTTCAATTAAATATTTGTTTTCTCTATAACGAGTATGATTTTGATCCAAGAGCAAAATTCCATTCCTAGAATAATAGAAATTAAAAATGAATCTTTAATAGTCTGAACAGGTCTTGATTTGTATTTCCTTTGCTATAAAGGAAGTTAGATAATTCTATCCACACCCTTTTTAGTTATTTTCCTCAATCGGATTCTAATGAAAGAATCGCCCCCCCCCTCTCTGGAAATTTATTAATTAAGAAAAAAAGTGAAACATTTTCCAAGACTCGGGTCGCTAGATATGCCTTAGTAATTAATGTAGGAAGTTAAAATTAAAAGAAGTTGCAAACACATACAGTATATTGAAACAGTTAGTCTTTAAAAAGACTATTGATGAAAATGCTTTTTTAAAATAATAAGGTTAGTTCTGAAAAGAACTATTGTCCATATGCTTTCTAAAAATAAGAATGATGTCTCAATATATATGTGTTCGCCAATGAAATAATGAAAAATCCACTTACTTTAGAATAGGACCGCCTTGCTAGTGAACTCAAGGCTGATGTCTGTGCCAAGGCTTTTGTAGGCGCTGGGTCGCCTGGGAGAGCGGTTTCCCATAGGGATGTTCTTTGTTCAGATGCCGGAGCAAGAGTGACAGATGTTACACGTTCACGAAATATTTATGCGAAAAGAGACTGAGACGCTCGAGCTCTGTGAGCCAATGAGAGCCCGCCTAATATCGCCTTGATTTAGATATAAGTTAAGTGAAGTTTGTCGATATGTTTAGTTTATAGTCAGTTGAAGTCGAGAGCCGCTTAAGATGACACGATGTATTGATTAACGATGTGTATTATGATGTTTCACGACGACCCCTAGACACGAATCTGTATATAACCCCTTTTTTGTAAATAAATATATATATAAAGAAGTGAATGTGTGTTATTGTTATTTTCACCCCTATGAGCGAAGAGGGTGAAACCCGCGCCTTCTACAAGTGGAGGCCTGTCCGGGATAAATCGTAGGGGGTGAAACCCCCCGCCCCCTACAAATGGGTGCTCGCGCCGGGATGAATCATAAAAAGTTCATCTTACCGGGAACGATTTGATGACGAAATGACGGAACGTGACGTGGAATCTTGTTGATATTCTGGTGAAAAAATTGTGCCCTAGAAGAATGAAGAATCTTGGCCAGCATGTCAATATCGAGAGAAACTTGACAGACTTCGATTTTGAGGACGTCAAAAAGCTTTTTAAACTTATTTTTGACGAAGAAGGCAATCGACACACGAGGCGAAAATTGAAGCTTTTCGAAGGCTTTAATTTTGACTCTTTTAGTCGAGAGCGCAAAGCAAAAGCCGTTTGCAGTGACTTCTCTCAATCGGACCTGGTAATTATCTCTTCGATATTAGGCTTGCCCACAGACTCCGACAAGAAGTGTCTTGCCAGAAATCTCGTGGTAAGCTTGTCCGATTTTGGCCATCTGAAAAGGGTGCACGGGACTTCATCATCAAAAGACACGCGCGTGGACGACGGACAACCAGCTAAACAGCTGGGGGGAGATGAATTCTCTCGGAGCTTCTGCGAAGCCAGGAATTCGATTGAAAAGTTCGACGGAACGGGGAGCATTTCAATCGAACAGTGGATCAAAGAGATTCAGGATTTAGTTGAAGAATCCGGATGGGGTTCGACGGAACTATTTTTTCTGGTGAAGATGTCGCTAGCAGGCTATGCGAAAGATTATATTCAAAGCGAAAGAGGTTTGACTTCTTGGAGTTTGCTCGAAACAGCTCTGAAAGAGGAATTCTCGCAAAAAGATGAAAAAGACGACGAGGACGACGACGAAGATGTTGAACAAAGCAAAGAGGATTGCTTTGTCCATAGCGAGGTTTACGAAGAAGATGTTTCATTTTGCGAGAAAGCCCCCTTTCAAAGCCGGTTACAGCATGACGACGACGACGATGTTGAACAAAGCAAAGAGGATTGCTTTGTCCATAGCGAGGTCTACGAAGAAGATGTATCATTTTGCGAGAAAGTTCCCTTTCACCGGCTGCAGCAGGACGCCAACGAGGACGACGCCGATGACGACGGCAACGAGGAGAGGTTCAAGGAAGAAATCGCCGATGTCGATTTGGATGAAGACGAAGATGCTGACGAGGAGGACGTAGTTGATTTGGGTGAAAGTGGTGTGAAAGAAATTGCCTACTTGACGGATGAGCTGAAAGAAGAATTTGAAGAATTAAAGCCGAGGAATATACTTGGAAAAGGTGAATTGCTTGAGGATGAGAGCCAAGACAGAGAAATAGAAAAAAACAATTTAATTATGGATTTGCGAGAAGAAAGAAGAGTCAACAAAGAGATGAAAGAGTGCTCTTTGTTAGAAACAAGAGATAAAGAAAAAGATACGCAACGAAGGATGAATAATAACCGCCCAGGTATAGCAACAAAAAAGCTTCTCCAAAACGTGACGCATACTAGCGTAAGTGATATTTCAAAAATCATTTATAATAAACGCTATTCATTAATTAAATTTGTGAAAAATATTGGTGAATATGTTTATATTAATAAACGTTTGAGGTGCTCTGAAAATAATTTTATTTTTGATCGAGGAAAGATGTCACGTGATTTTTGCCAGGTGCGCGGTTCGTGGGTTTGCGAGTGTGGGTGTTTGTCCGTGTGTGTAAACAAGTGTTTTTGCAGTGCATTGACCATCCCAAAAAATTCCCACCCATAGTGAAGTGTGAGTGTATATGTGTGAAAACGTGCAGCTCGCCACCCAAGAGGAAGCAAAGGAAACCCGTTGTTTGAACAATACAAGGAGTAGCACAATGGATAAAGGTTTTTCTTGAACAATTATTTAGAGTAAAATTTATAATTTAGCTAAAATATATGGTTACACATATTTTGCATGAAAGTTAGAAATGTTTCTATCATAAAATTAAACTGATATATAAGAAATTTCGAAATTTAAATTATGAGGACGAAATTTTGATTAAGATTGAAGTTTGAGCAATTCATTGTTCTTAAATTTTTTTGGGTTTTGTTTAAAAAATTAGTTTGTTTAAGAAGTATAATTTTGTTTTGAACGTTGAATGTTTAATTTTAGATTTCAAATTTTGAAAGAGAGAAATTAAGTTCAGAGTTAAATAGGTAGATTTTAATAAAAGAATTTAATTTGAAGACGAGATATTCAATTCAATTCAAAATTTAAATTCGAAGAAATTTTAAAATTAAAGATGGGAATCTTGAGAAATTTTATATTTGATTCGGGTTAAATTTTAATGAGATCATTTGAAAAGAGAATTTAGATTTAAATTATTATGATTATTAATTAAATTTAAATTAAACGTTGAAGAATTTAATTTTTGAATTGAAGGAATGAAACAATTTTAGATATAAGAGGAAGTCTAATACTTTATTATTCTTATAGATGTGGAGATCATCATTTTTGTTAAAATGATCTTCTTTTAGAATTAAGTTGCATATTATTTCTATATAATTATTATGTTTAAGACGTTGAAAATTGCTTTATGTGTTAAGAGTGATTTGATTTAAATTGTATCGAGGGATTTTTCATACGATTTTTGTGGACTTTAGTATAATTTGATTTTCTATACAGGATTGGGATTGTTTTGTTTTAATGGGGCTTTAAAACTATTAGGATGGCCGAATTTGTAGGAAGTTAAAATTAAAAGAAGTTGCAAACACATACAGTATATTGAAACAGTTAGTCTTTAAAAAGACTATTGATGAAAATGCTTTTTTAAAATAATAAGGTTAGTTCTGAAAAGAACTATTGTCCATATGCTTTCTAAAAATAAGAATGATGTCTCAATATATATGTGTTCGCCAATGAAATAATGAAAAATCCACTTACTTTAGAATAGGACCGCCTTGCTAGTGAACTCAAGGCTGATGTCTGTGCCAAGGCTTTTGTAGGCGCTGGGTCGCCTGGGAGAGCGGTTTCCCATAGGGATGTTCTTTGTTCAGATGCCGGAGCAAGAGTGACAGATGTTACACGTTCACGAAATATTTATGCGAAAAGAGACTGAGACGCTCGAGCTCTGTGAGCCAATGAGAGCCCGCCTAATATCGCCTTGATTTAGATATAAGTTAAGTGAAGTTTGTCGATATGTTTAGTTTATAGTTTAGTTGAAGACGAGCGATAGTTAAGAAGACGATGTATTGATTAACGACGTGTATTATGATGTTTAACGACGACCCCTAGACACGAATATGTATATAACCCCTTTTTTGTAAATAAATATATATATAAAGAAGTGAATGTGTGTTATTGTTATTTTCACCCCTATGAGCGAAGAGGGTGAAACCCGCAGCCTTCTACAAGTGGAGGCCTGTCCAGGATAAATCGTAGGGGGTGAAACCCCCGCCCCCTACATTAATAATATGCTTAAATATAAATTGTTTATTTATGCCTATATTATGACTTCGCATTAAAATCCCAATAAAGTTTTTCTTTTTGCATTTTTGAACTGGAACTTTTAAAGCTAATCTAGAAGATATATTCTAAACATTCTAAATACACCCCAAAGTCATTAAGAGCTGAATAAGATACATCTCGAGCGAGTATGTTATCTGGGTTATCATGTCCTATCGTATTAGTGAAAGTATTACGACTTACCTTGTATGTCCCGAGATTCTTAACAGAGCAGGCAAGTTTGACATTGCGACCCTCAGACACTGTTATGTTCTCAATTTGATCGGTGAACTCCGGATCTTCCGCCGAAACTAGAAACAAAGAAAACAAAACATGACATTTTTTATGGTTTAATCTTAAGATTAAGGGGTTGATTGTTATTTATACTTTACTATGTCATATTGTTTCTTAAATATATTTTTAAACTTATCAGAATCACACTTGTACATTTAATGGATCTAGATCACAGATCGGGGAACCTGGGTAAATTACCCCAAATGGGGTAACAATGAAACTAACGGGGTTAATAAGGACATTTTCAAAATTTTCTATTTTATAAACTATTATAGGAAATTATTAAGATGATGGATGAATTTTAGTTTTGGCTCAAAATGTTTGTTAGAAGGATGCTCGCCGGGCTTGGATGACACCTTCAGAGATTAAATTCTCTTTTGACGGCATGAAGCCAGAAAATGCTATTTTAAAACAAGAATTTGCACAAAGGCGGTAGAAATTTGCTTTAAATAAAAATGTTGCCACAAAGCCCGCATTGATTACCTTTTCGTTACAATTTCTTGGCAAACTTTAAACACAACGTGTATAAAATTACTTCTTCGCTTCAGAGAGCCATGATATAGACACCTCGGAGAGTTGACCCCTTCAATGAGGTTCAGCAACTGATTTTGCGTCGAGGGGCTTGCTGCCTTTATAAGCCTGGCGGCTCTAATTAGCAATTCAACTGATTGATTAATTGGTCGTGGCTTGCTGGTGACGTATGCGTAAATATGCTCGCGCCGCGTGGCCCGTGATTATAAAAGGGGCTTGTCTCCGCTGTTCACCTGTCAGTCGATCGGAAGATTCTGACCGGTAATCATCAAGCGCCTTTCTCAAGGCGAAAATGAATCTTTGTTTTTTAAAAAGCATTTTATATTGAAAGGTAGAGAATAAAAAATCCTACACTATTATAGTATTTTTACTTTGATAGCTTTTCCAGGAATTCAAAATCTTTGCGAACATGGGTTTTCTTCTTTATTAAACGTAAAAACGAAGAACAGAAGCGAGGACTGCGTATTCAAATTGCGGCTCACGGCAAAAAGTGCTAATTTTTAAGTCATTTTAGCGAAAATGGAACAACATAATTTTTCTAAAACGTAAAAGCGTTTGAATTATGTTAATGTTTATAATTTTTATTTATGGTACTTACGGATAGTTTTCTTGTAAATTTCAATTAATTCTATAAATAGTTAAATATTATACATTTACCTTGCATTTTTTTGCTTTTCAGATTGTAGGGGTAACAGCGACCTACACAAAAATATTTTGGGGTAATGGCTAAAATAGTTCCCCGACCGCTGATCTAGATGAAGCCCGCCTGCGGCTCTTGTATTAAGTGCAAGCCAAAATAAATAAATAAATATCTGTTTCATAAAAATGTCTGAAAATTGGATAAATATTATTTTCCAAACATTATTTTCTTTTTAGTTGTGTGTATGTCTGTCTCGATTCCGACATATTAAAGAAGGAAAATTTCTCAATTTCATGCCAAAATATTTCTATTTTGAATACGGAGAGCTGATTAGATTTTGAGCTCTCTAGCTTTAGATCTTCGAGTTCAAAAAATGAAGAAGACATAATTTTTGAATGATTTTAATTTTATTAAAATTTTTAAAGTTATAATAGGGATAACTAAATAAATTTACCATTTATAAGTAGGGTGGCTCTAGTCGGAGAACGTACAGAGAAAATGTTTTTATTTTTTATTACAATTTAGATTCAATAAATTAATCAAATTATTTTGTTTCGCTACTAGCTATTATTACATACAAGTAATGTTACATAATAGGTATATAGCTACATATTAAAAATTAAGAAATTGAATTTATGCAAAAGCTATAAAATTAATTCAAAAATACTTTTATAATTTATAGTTTATTATATTTACATATATTACTAGACTGGCTTCAGCCTTAGCTTCGTTTGCTAGATACCCCCTTCTATGTATAATCACCTGGAAAATTTGAGGAGAGTATTTGGAGTCTTAAAAAGCTTTCACTTAGTTCTGTTTTTATTTTCTCATAAATGTTTAATATAGCCTAAGGGTATCTATAAATGTTTCTAATGGGGTCAAATTTTTGTCGTTAGGAATGCTAAACACCCCCCCCCCTTAAAAAATATTAGTAATCATTTTAACACCAGGAGGCAGGCGAATATATAATAGATATATTCCTTTTTTATGTTTCAAAAATGTTTGAGAAACATTAAAAAAAAATCGTAGACCAAAAAAACGATAACATACATCCATCCATCCATACATCCTTCCATCCGCACGCACTAAATGGAAAAATGGCACTTTTTGGCCTATCGACGAGACCCCATGTAATTTTTGGCAAAACCGGTCACATGCTAAAATTAAACCTAATTGAATACTACAATTTGTGACTTTAATTGAGTCCATGGGTTCCGTAGTCTTTATCTGAGGACCCTTTGAAGTCGCGCTTGCCGCGAGACCGATTACAATACTTTACCCATGCTTCGCATTGGATAAAGTAAAAAATTAAGCTAAAATTTTGCCCTAATTGTAATTCCCTTCCCCTTTCAGCACCTGCTTATGTCCATGGTTGTCTCTTATATTATTCCTTTGTTTCGGTCAAGATGTATCAAAAAATAACGTAAAAATTCTTAAGGGTCACCATTTCTTCGATCTCATAATAAATATTCAAAAATAGTAAAATTTTTCATAAATTAATTTGGCTTTTAACTCTTGCTTATGTCCATGGTTGTCTCTTATATTATTCCTTTGTTTCGGTCAAGATGTATCAAAAAATAACGTAAAAATTCTTAAGGGTCACCATTTCTTTGATCTCCTAATAAATATTCAAAAATAGTAATATTTTTCATAAATTAATTTAGCTTTTAACTCTGACCTTATTTCTCTGGAGAGTGGGGGGGGGGAGGAGTACATTTTCATATTCAATTAGAATCGTCAAACAAATTGTTGTTCATAATTATTATCATAAATATGCAATAAAGTTCCCAAAGAAAGAGAGCTCTTAAGTATGCATCCTAAAGATAATCCTTAAGTCTCTTTTATTAAGCTGAAATAAACTAAAAGGGTATAAAAACAAAGTCGGTCTGATTCCTTCTTTATCCTCTCATCACTTGTTAAAAAACAAAAAAACTATTATTTACGACCACTGAAAGACTCGGGAAGAGTTTGATTTGATATCCGGCGCCAAGAAAGAATTAATCACCTCTACACGGTATAAGGGCTATTAGCAAGGCAATAATTAAATTAATGTCAATTTAAGTATCAAATTAATTCTTCTTCTCGGGAAACCAGAATAATTCTGATGAAGTTTTCCTGTAAGGGGTGGGTGTTTTTTAACTTAACAGGAGCCTTCCCGTCTGGAGCCAATTCCGGATCGAAATCAAAATTTTCAATTTCGGCAATTATTAATGAAAACGAATCGCGGGATAACCGATTGATTAATTAAATATCGCAATTTTTGTGATTGATAAAGATTAAAAAACATTCAAATGGACTTTTTTTTATTCACCAAATGAATAATATCAATCAATTAGATTTTCTCACGCCTCGAAGAATACAAAAATGTGGTCCCTAAAAAGGGAGGGAATTACAATTACAAAATGTATTTATGACAAAGCAGCACCTTGTATCTTTGCAGTTTGGGGAAAATGGGTTGAGTCAGGTGATGCTATATTTTCAGTACAAGGTAAATAAGAAAAAGCTTAGTTTCGGAAAGTCAGCATTCAACCGAACCGAACCCAGCATCTTCAGTTCATACATTAAGGGGCACCATTCCTCCGATCTCCTGTATACATATATTCAAAAATAGTCATATTTTTAATAAATTAATTTAAATTTTAACTCTGACCTCGCAGCATCTTATATCTTTGCAGTTTGGGCAAAATGGGTTGAGTCAGGTGATGCTATATTCTCAGTACAAGGTAAATAAGAAAAAGCTTAGTTTCGGAAAGTCAGCATTTAACCGAAACGAACCCAGCATCTTTCAGTTAATACAAAACAAATTTTTCTTTTACATAATTATTTTATATATTCACAACCATATCTGAACAAGATGTGAAAGTTGTAATATATAAAAGCAGTGTTAAAAAAAGTGTTTTGAGTTAACTGAAGATGGGTTCGACAAGACCCGAAACATGTTTTAACAATTATAAATGTTTCAAAAATTAAGAAGTTTTTTCTTGTTCTTTTAATAATACAAGATTGATAAGAATATGGAAGATATATTAAATATAGTGACTATACCCTAATTTCCTCCAGAGACTGGAACTCGCCTCCAGCCACCGTCTTCACCTTCACTTATAATCTTCAGCTGTTTAAGACCCGTATCCACAGATATCTTCGACCCCTACCCAGCCCATAAAAACCCTTCTTCTTCTTCTTTTTCACGATGGATGGGCCAACCCAGACCTTTTGGGGATGCACCTTTTTGGTGTAACTCCTTCTCTCATCATTTTCATTTAAAATAAATAAATAAATATTATATAACAATAAATCTTTATTCAGAAGCTAAAGAAACAACCTCTGTGTTATCATTTTTCGTATTTCCAATGATTCTCTAATTTTCTAGAACACCATGTTACCAAAAAGTAAACAATTTTAAATAAAATGACACAAATCATCGTATAAAAAAAATATTATAAATAATTTATCGACTGATTAATAATATTAAATCTAAGTCGCTGTATATTATTATATTTTCCAACACTCCATTAAATAACTTTCATGGGTCGAAATAATTCAATCTAAAATTAATATCCAGGCCAGTATATTTTTTCTCCTGTCATTATCGTAGATTTAATGGGCATAATAAACTTGCTATAAAAATATTTTATTTATGACCGGCAACGTAGATTACATCTCAATTACCGTATAAATACAGACTTATTGGTTTTCGAAAGGGGATGCAAATTACAGACTTCAATTGAAATTAAGGCAAACAGGATATGAGAACAGTGAACGACAGGATATCGAGTTAAAGATTAGCACATGGGAAACATTCCCCTTAACCATTCGATATTTTCATCCCATATTATAAAGATAATTTTTCCATACCACTTTTAAACCAAACAATTCACTCTCATTTCTTTTTTACTTTACCGTATGGTCAAGTATTGTAATCGTGCATGAAAAAAATTGCTTTTTTTCCTTCTTTTTTTCGAAATATCTCAAAAACGGCTTAAATTATTTCGATTGAAAAAATTGAGCGAAACCATGGTATTTCGCTCTACAAAAAAGCTCTTATAAGTGAACGTCGAAAAAATTATATTTTTCGAGATAATAATTGTTTTGTCAAAATGTCTGTTAGTCTGGTTGTTAGTTTGTGCGTTACCAAATTTTTGTGGACGAGCTAGCTCAAAAACTAGTTTGAATATCGAAACCAAATTTCACACGTAGTTTTGGTCCATTGAGATTAAGAGCTTATTAGATTTTGTTGCATATCGACCCAAAATTAAGGGAGGTGGAGGGGGGGGTGTAAAAATTAAAAATCTAGCTCTTTTGAGCAAACTAAACCAAATTTTGTATACATAATCAGTGGACCCCCAGAAGTCTAAAAATGCAAAAACTAACCGCCCAAAAATGAAAATCTTGGCCATTTACCAAACTAAACCAAATTTTGTATACTATACATAATCAGTGGACCCCCAGAAGTCTAAAAATGCAAAAATTAACCCCCCGCCCCTACATGATTATAAATAATTTTATTAAATATTAATGTAAGTGAAGGGCCAGGTTGTATTTTTCCATAGTCAAGTGGATGGCCACATCAGAACAAGTCAGCTTATTTAACATTACAACATAGAAATCCTCAGTTAAATCAAAATAATTTTGTTTACAAAATTGATTTGTTAAATCCGCGGTTCCTAACTTAGGGGTAGTTATCCCCATGGGGACATAGTAGCTATGTGAAGAGGGTAATCATACTAATTAATTTAGTAGGGCAGAAAAATTATATCTGTTTTTATTTTTATATGTTTAGCTAATTGTTAAATTTAAATACACCAAAGTTTTACAAATTGAAACTGAAAGAACTTTGAGAATTTTTAGTAGGAAAACAAATGTTAAAAGTCAATAATTTAGCTTTTTAGTCTTATTTTCCCAAATTTTTTTTAACAAAGAGTAAAAACACATGACTTGCTTGGTCATAAGTAGAGTCCGGATTTTTATGCAGTAAAAACTGCCTAAAAAGGCTGAAATATTTATTTATTTATTATAACATTGTATCTGTAGGGCCATTTAGCCCCTTTATTGTACAATTTTAGACCAAAATATTTACAAAAAAATTAATTAATATAATACAAGAAAAAAACAAAAAATCAAAGGAAAGATACATACTAAATATATGAAACAAAAAATATGCAAGTAATATGTAGAATAATATGTAGAATAAGTTGAAATATTAAATTATATTCAGTAAAAATTGGCAAAATAAATTTTTTTATGGATTAAAAAATTAAAATTAAAATATTTGAAGTAGTGCTATGAAAGAAATAAAATGATAAAGTAAGCTATAGACATCAAGTGTCAAATATGTACTTTTATTGAGTAAAAAATTTCACAAAAGTCTCATTATATTTAATACTAGCTGTAAGGTCCGCCTTCCGTGGCCCACTTTCTAGCCAGGAGGCACGCCCCCTGGACCCCCAACCTACGAACCCCCTCATAGCTCCCTCATGATTCATTTTTATTCATCCAATTGTTAATAAATAAAATCTATCAAAATGTTTTATTTTTTTCAGAAAATTGAGACCTGCTTATGCAAAAGATATTCTTAAATAATTCTATTAAATAAATAAGGTTCTTTATAAAAACAATTATAAAACGTTTATTAATAATTCTAACGTTTAGGCAGAACAACACACCACAATCACAATAGTTCTTCAAGGCCTTTGAGAACAATGAATTACCTCAACCCATTGTCTGTCTGGGTACAATAGTAAAAGGCAACCCTTTTTTTAAAAGCCGAAGAATGGAATTTTTCTACATGAGAATAATTAATTTGATAACGAAAAAACCCATCAAAAACCATTGTGTCGAATATGAGACCGTGACAGATCGAATTGTCATCCCAAAACCCCCTAACCCGTGAATTTCATCAATATCGGTAGAGTCGTTTTCAAAATAGAACCAAGATACAAATAATATATATATAATTTTTGCTCGTTTAATAAGAGTAGATAAACATTAAGGCATCAGAACGAGATAACTAATTTCCTTATTTTAATTTCCGTGTATGACTATTGTGAATATCGGAATCAAAAACGACACATTCACAAACTTAAAAGGCTGCTTTGTATTTTTAATATTTAAAATTATTTAACTAATTTATTTATTGCGCCCTTTGAAAAAGCCATTCTAATTAAAGTGGTAAGAAAGTGACGTCTGATTATTTAGAATACTTTTATCCCAAGGCATTTGTATTTTTTTTTTTTAATTTCTCTAAAATGACTACAACGATTTTAATAAAAATAAAAAAATATAAAGTGAAGAGAAAAACTACTAAAAAGCTTGAAATAATAATTTCTGTAAAAATAATATTTTTAGAATAAAAAAATGTCGCAAACAATTTCAAAATTGATTTTGGATGATTTTTTCCATCTTATTTGTTTTATCTAGTAAATTTAATTTCAAATATCTTTGTAGTTTGCGCAAAAGGGGTTAAGGTAGTTATTCCGCCAAATGGGTTTTCTTAGGATTTTTTTGAAATTTAGACAGATTATTATTTAAATACTTCTGCATCGATTGTGTGGCAAAACGAAATTTATGAACAATATTATTCCGGAGATATTAAATTCCAAAAATAGAGTTTTTTGGACTCTTATACATTGCACTATACGGGATATCGGAAAATATACATACATATTTAATTATAATTAAGAAACTCTTCTTACCATTTTTATAAAAAACAAAACCAACATTAAACAATAACCAATACATATTTTAAGACAATTTTGATTCATAGTTACAACACAATTTCTGAGATAATAATGAATAAATAATGAAAAATGTATAAAAAAATTTACACTAAAAACAATTTGGCAACAGCGCATTTATTTAACCAAGCGAAAGATGTATAAACCGCGCATGCGCTAGATTTTTTTAAAAATTATAATTTTCATAAGGTGTAACGTAGGCGTTTATTACATTTGTTAAAAAATAAAAAAACTATTTGTATAGAAATTTTTTAACTTTTAAAATGTATTTTATTTCTCATTTTAATAAAAAAATATTCAATCCCTTACAATGGTGCCAGATTTGTCAAACGAGCACGGGATTGGCTTAGAATCGGTACATAAACAGCAAAAAGTTTTGGGCTTATGAATTATGAATCCTTATTGTCTGTTCTATATATGGTACTGTAGCATTAACTTTTTGCTAGTATTGTCGCGAAACAACTATATTAAGTAAAGTTTTTGTCGTTTTGATGCCTTTTCTACTAAAAAAAAATCGGCTCTTTCAAATAGTACAAACGGTTTATGCCAGAAAAATTTACTTCAATTGCTATTTCATTTTTTTGGTAGAAGAGACTTATTGAATGATCTGGTATGTCATCTTGAATTTTTTTTTTGAATAAATCATTTTTTACTATCTCAAAAATAACATAATAAATAAACCGAAAATTGAAATATGTTAAATAAACAATATTATATTTATTTTTTAAAATAATATATCATGTCAGTTTTTTTTCTTTTTTGACTAGGTAAGTAATTGAATTCTCTTACAAAAGAAACATTAAAATTATTTTGTTTTTCTTATATCATATAAAAAATCTTGTTATTAAAAGAAAAACGGATAGGGTTTGGTCTTGTAATTAGCCCAAGGGCTCCTTTAGTACAATGTACATGACAACAGAGATAAGGACCTTAAATTCAAAATAATATTCATTTCATTTCTTGGAATATATAAACTAAACGAATACATATATATAAATTAAATCTTGAATTCCCCTTGGGCTAAAAAAAGTTAAGTAACTAAATTATTTACCCCCTTGTAGAGGGAGGTTAAAAAATACGCCGTGAGTAGAGATATGTTTATTTTTAAATAAATTGGAGGAAAAAGAAAGAGACAATAACTAGTTCTAATTACGTCTCAGGACGCCAAACTCAATGTAAATTAGAAAAGTGATCGTATGTCTTTTTTTACGGATTTACTCTTTATCAAAATTAATCAATCAATTAAATTTATTAAACCAATTATTTTACATGAATACTGTGTGAATACTTACACTGTATTTGAGCTTCGACTCCGGAGATTACTTCTTCACCATCGACTGTCCTTGATCATCTTTTTAGTCCTTGTTTTTAATAAGAGGAAAAATTAATTAAATAAAAAAACCTCTTTTCCGATAATTATCATTTTCCCATGTTCCCAATCCCATAAAAAAACCTCTTTTCCGATAATATTATCATTTTCCCATGTTCCCAATCCCATCCACCTCCTTTATCAAAATTGTCACATGTTAACCTATACCGGATATTGATCGATTCACAAAACATCAAGAATAAACACAAAACAACATTCATAAAATTTCTGATTCACTAATTTTATTTTATAGGGTAAAAGTTAGACAAAAAATTATTAATTAATTATTTTAATGGTCTTTTGAATTTCTCCTTGACACTGTTACGCAGATGATTTTCATTTTATCTAGCGAATCCGATATTTTTTCCTTTCACAATAATATACCAACCTGAATGTTTTATCTTTGTTCGATATTAACCTATGTATAATATTTATAAACAAATTATTGAACCCCATGTAAGGCAATGAGATGTATTTGTTTTGTATGTTTATTTATTTTTTTTATATATAGTTTTATATACTTTTCTATTTTCATACTTTTCAATCACTCCATTTATAGGTATGTATAATCAATTGGATTGCTATTGTTCTCTAACCTAATGATCATGTTTTTAATGTATAATACTTAGACCATGAAATATATAGACACGCCCTGGTGTCGATTTGATGAGGCCAACATCAACTAGAGAATGTGACGTCATCTGTAGGTAGGAACACCCAGAAATAGCATGCCCACTATAAGAATTATTATACATTGAGATAAATTTATCGTAGTTTAGATTATTTATTTTGGATTCCAATAATCGCAAATTAATATTATATTAATATTACCAAAATATTTATGCGAGAACGTGACGTCATCTGTAGGCAATGTTGGTCTCACTTCACTCTGTGTGGAGAGTAGCAGAGGGCGTGTCTATATATATATATTTCATGGTCTAAGGTATAATACATAATCAAGTTTTAATTTTTTTTAATGTTTACATTTTTTGTTTTTAATAAAAGTTAGAAAAAGTTTGATATTATGTACTTTTCCTTTGTAGTTTAATACTGCCCTACTTTTGTCCCTTACACTTGTGGTCTAAAATTGTTAGAGGAGCAGAAATTTGCATAAATGTTGTTTTATCCGTTCATGGAATAGAGTTGAATGGGAGCCGGTCGTTGCGTCAAACCAGTCTTAGGATGTAACCTATATGATGATGTTGTTTCACAGTGAGTTGATTGAGATATCAAAGTAAGATGCACCACGTTCAATAAAACCCCCAGAATAAGACGTTTCGGCCTACATTTTATTGGGTCAACCTCAGTTATTGGGGTGTATAATCTATCTATATCTCTATCTATCTATCTATCTGTTATTCTGTTTGAGATCAAGTCCCCTGATTACTTATTTAATAAATTTCTGTTTAAAACCTCTGTAAGTTCCAGAGCTTTGCGGACTTATGGTCTGGACCTCCAAATTCCAATACATAGGACATCATCCTATGCTAGGTCATTTTCTGTCTATTCCGCAAAGCTCTGGAATGAAATTCCAGCAAGTGTGAGAGGGGCGAAGTCTCTCGGCGCTTTTAAGGCAAGGTATTTCGATCTATTAATGAGTCAGCAGAAGGCTGGTTGATGGGTGGAGTGAGGCTGAGGTTGTTGTATTTTTAAATTTATTTTGTTCATGCAGATCATTTTGTGTATATATATATATTTTTTTGTATTTCGATTTCTTTTGTCAATTAATTTCAATGATTTTTTTTTCTTTTATTTTTAAATGTTAAATGATATTGCTTTTGTACTCTCTGGCTTGAATTGAATTATTGTAAGCAGATCTTTTTTTTTCTTATTGTAATATAATTTGTTTCTGTTATGCTCCAGGAGAATTTTATTCTCAGAGCAAAATAAAATCTATCTATCTATCTATCTGTATAAAATGGAAAAGTATGTATATATGTATATGTGTTAGTATGATCCAAACGATCTGATTGGCCAGTGCATAGCCAATGGCAAAGCGTTAAATTATTAGAACGATTCTGATTGGTCAGATAGTGACCTTGCTTAGCATATGCATTAAATAAATATTAAAAAAATTGGCCGTCTCGAGACACTGCCCGTCTGGGTAACCCGTCCAGAGGGCCTAGCTGCAGAAGGCACGCTTGGAGCAGCTAGTTCCCAATAACTGAGGAAGCCCCAATAAAATTTAGGCCGAAACGTCTTATTCTGGGAGTTTTATTGAACCTGGTACATCTCACTTTGGCTGATATCTCCATCAATCCACTGCAATTTCATCAGACCCAAGATTTCCAACAAGAAGTTGTTTTAAATAATATCTAATATTATTAGATTCCTATATGAAATGGTGAATTAGTAAGCTACATGGCATATTATGTACCTGCTCTGTCCTCTTTGTGTATATGTATTTTTTTTACCAGTAACTTCGCTTTAAACATTTTCTATGTTAAAATGAGAAGTAACTAAATTTATTAATTATCCGCTTGTTCTGCAGAAAGAGGTAAAAAAAATTGCGGTAAGAAGAGATATGTTTATTTTTAAACTAATTAGTAAAGAGATATTTACGTACATAAATTGTTATAATTATGGCTCAGTGATCCAACTTCACTATAATTGAGCTAAGATTAGAAATAAGAGGTAAAGAATTGGAGAACGGCACACAATTACTGGTTTCTTCAAAGAAACCATATTGGCATATTTTAAGAAAGAGCAAGTTTCAATTACATGGAAAAATTATTTTGCCCGGGTGGATTTCATAATGGTCGCAATTATTTTTCATATGATTTACAAGTTTATACTTTAGATTCCACTAAAGATGAGTCTTAAAATTAGAAGTCCCAACTTGGTCTAAATTAGAGTGAACAGGGGCGGACCGTGAATTTATGGGCCCCAGGGCTAACACTACTTGGGTACCTACCTAATTAATCAAACTAAATACTATTTTTCAAAAAACTTTTTTCTAAAATGATGTATATGGTATAGGGAAAAATTAGGACAATAAAATATTTTGTTTATTTATCGGTTTCCCATAATATTATCTTGCAACTCCATTAAAAAATTTGAATTTCTTAATACTGTTATGTCCCATAAACTTGGCTTTTTCTATTTAAATCCATGATCAGCTTATCCAAAGCAACGTTTTTTTTTCTTTTCTTTTATTTATTAGTCTTTGTCTAGTGTAGGTTGACGCTTCTATTTTCGTGAATTGAACTATAGGAATAAACGTATTTTTGGTCATTGACTATTTTCGGGGGAAACAATAGTTTATTAAGTAGCTCTAAAAGGAAGGTACAAGAAAATACAAGAAGTTGTGGCTTTCTGTTTTTTTTTTTTTTTTTTTAACGCAATCGAATGCAAGAAGGGGCGCACCAGTAAAGATGCAGCCATTATGAATCTCGAAAGACCCTTGATTTACCGAAGAGAATGGAAAGTTGATTAAGTGAGAGGGTGGAGACGTAGGTATTTATGCACTTGGGTTTTGAAGGTTTGAAGGTTATAATTGCTGGGAAAGATGGAGGCTGGGAGAGAGTTCCAGTTCCTTGAAGTCATGGGGATATACTTTTCTAATTTGACCTCGAAAGAGTGTTGGGAGTCGGCAAAACGTGTGCTACGCGCAAAGCATGCTTTGGGGGAACTATTGATTTTATCTCATCGGAGCACCTGCCGTGATAGTATCTATAGAAAAGGGAAAGGGCAGAGACATTTCTTCGATGAGCTAGCGAGTCGAGGGAGTCGGTGAGGGTAGAATCGTCAATTAGCCTGACGGCTCGTTTCTGAATTGCATCCAGGGTAGCAAGAGCATATTTAGAGCCTCCTCTCCATAGATGAGAGCCGTATTCGAGACAGGGCCGGATTTGGGCCTTGTAGATGGGGAGAAGATGTGGGATCTTGTAAAATCGCTTAGACCTGAATAAGTAGCCAATCTTCCTTGCTGCAGATTTCTCCACAGATGAGATGTGTTCATTCCAAGACAGGTCAGATGCGACAGAGACGCCCAACATGGATAGGCTTTTTCACACATTTTCAGGGTATTCGAATCGAAGTGAATATCAGGGAAATTTTTATTTTCGCGCCTAGAAATTAGACAACATTGAGCCTTGTTTGCATTAAAGTTAACTAAATTTTGAGAGCTCCATTTATTCAGTTTCGAGGTCGAGAGTGATTGAGGAGGCAATATTGATTCGATTATTCGGGAGTGAGGGTTTGCAGTGCAGAGTGCTATCGTCGGCATAACAATAAGTGGGGTTTGACGTCTGATCGATGAGGTCGTTTATATAAATTAGGAAGAGTGTGGGGGAGATTACAGAGCCTTGGGGAACACCAGCGTTTGTGGAGAACGATTCAGATGATATTCCATCCACCGTTTGTTAGAAAGCTTTCTATCCATTTGTGAAGTGTTGGTGTGAATCCAAAGGCTGTCAGTTTAGCAAGAAGATTTTTGTGCCAAACTTGGTCAAAAGCTTTTGAGATATCTAGGGCTACAGCGAGGGTTTCTTTTCCGGCCACTAGAGTTTTGTTTCAGGTGTGGGTGACATAGGTTAAGATGTCGCCTGTGGAACGATTGTCAAAGTAAATGAGACGGATATACATTAATATACGTTAATTTGTTGAATCGGGATCGAATTCTGTTAGGCAGAAAAATTTACCCACTGAAAAAATCCAAGCCGCCTGACCAAATACTGGAAAGGTAACGGGTAACCTCCTCCGTGAACAAAATCATATTTTTATGGAGAAGAAATCGAATATGGATCATGAAAAAGAAGAGAGTTATGTTAATTATTAATCTTCTTTAAGTGCCATATCAGGTCTCTCTGACATTTCGGCACCTCTCCAAATATACCTGTGCTGAGTGTGTTTATCTGTTTTACATAGGTATACGGGACCTACTTTTTAACGCCGGTTGGAGATGTTGACTAGGCAATTATACTCTAGGTAGTTTTCCAAGAGGAGACGACTGCAAATATCTGCTGGGACTCAGTCTCGAACCAGCATACTTCAGGACAGTAGGGCCTACACTCTGACCACTGACCCACAGTCGCCACTAATTTATAATAGATCATTATAAAAGCTCAAATATAAAATAATTTTAATCTGCGAATCACAAATGATTCACGAATATATTTTTGCATATTTCATCTATGGTCCACGTCAACAGTGAAATGAAAAATAAATAAATATATCTGCCGATCTTTTTTAGGTTAAAGGGATAAGTTAATTGTAGATTATGGGATGGTCGAATCCCTTTGCGAGCTTTTCTGAAATTCGTTAACTTTGAAAAACAAACAAACGTCTCCCTTTTTAATCAAATCAGGAAAAAAATCATCACAAAAACAATCCATTCTAAATGCATGTCCAAAAATGAAAGAGAAAAAAAAATGTCATGGGTTTGTATTTGGGCAATGATTGATGGATAGCCAGACTAGAAATATAAATTATTTTTTTCAACCCCCACTCGACCAATCGAAGAAAACAGAGATTATCTCCTCGTGCAATATAGATGAAATATATTTTGGCGAATAATATTTTTTTTCAATTTGATTAAATTTTGAAAATTGAATAAATTAATATATAAATATTATAAATTGCAATCAATCAATTGAAAATAAAATAACTATTAGGTTAAAACTCGAAGACAAGTAAGGGTTCAATTCTCATCAGAGGTCTGTCAATCCCTCCCCCGGGAGTTCTTGACTACGAATCAGAAAGCCTGGGTTCAAGCCCGGCTCACCGCAGAGGCTGATAGCTTAATATTTGTTATATGGCTAGTTTGCTATAACAACAAAACGAATTTTTCTATATCCATTCGGGTAATTGAACCAATGAGAGAATAATATATGGTATATATAGTGCCTGGCCACCAAGCGATGCTCGGTAAATTTTTGCTTCAGTTAATAGCTATATATTAATCCCTGAAACCCCCTCTCGCCCCGGAACCCCACTACTTCATCCCACCTCCTGCACCCCCCACCCCCACCTACACCCCTACTCCGCCCCCGAAATCCCGTACCTCCCCACACCACTGCATCCCACCTCCTGCACCCCCACATCTACCCCCTCCCACACACCCAGTTTTTGTATTTCTAGCCATCAGTGGCCCACAGATTATGTGTATATAGGTATATAAATAATACGATATAATTATTTTTTTAATTAAATAACAATTTTTGAGTTGATCAATTAAATTGTCAAATTAATATTTGTGGGATTTAAAACTTGATTTTTAATCAATAAAATTTATTAAACCAATTATTTTACATGAATTTATGAATACATTGTTTTTGAGTTTCGACTCCGGAGATTACTTCTCCACCATCGACTGTCCTTGATCATCTTTTTAGTCCTTGTTTTTAATAAGAGGAAAAAACTAATTAAATAAAAAAAAAACTCTTTTCCGATAATTATTTCAATTCCATTTTATTCTCTCTCCCTCTAATCAATAAAATTGACCAATTTTTTAATATATAATAATAATTGTAATAATCTTGTTGTGGGATATAAAATTAAAAAACCAATTATTTATTAAAAGTAAATTGAATAAAAATGTAAATAAACATTTTTATCGAGACAACCACCTGTGAATAATTGTTTCAATTAACAAAAAACCCATCAAAAACACCTTAGCCGAAGATGAGACCGTGACAGATCGAATGTCTAACACCGATTGGATATATATATATATATATATATACAATTTTTGTTCGTTTAATAAGATAAGATAAGATAATATATATATATCAGTTGCGATTGGTGACTTTTCAACCAGGGGATGCTGTCCAAAAAATACCCTTCATTTTTTTAAAATTTTATTTCAATTTTCGCTTTATTTTGCAAATTTCATCGAATACGGCATTATTTTCGTTATTCCAAACGGATATTGGTTTATGTGAGTGAGGATGGAGTCAGAAATTAAATTTCGTGACTTAAACTCTACAGTCCCCCTGAGATGGAAAATCGACTATATTCCACAATGAATCAGCCTGTCCTATCAAACAGGGAGTGTAAGTTGAAACAAAGTGACCTAGAAATCTTAACTCATAGTAAACGAATATTTCATATAATATTTATTACTTTATCTTTATTAAAGATGTTTCACCTTGGACCTTAGACCATGAAATATAGACACGCCCTGGTGTCGATTTGGTGAGGCCAACATCCCCTAGAGAACGTGACGTTATCTGTAGGTAGGAACACCCAGAAATAGCATGGCCACTATAGGAATTATTTATTATACATTGAGATAAATTTATCGTAGTTTAGATTATTTATTTTTGGATTCCAATAATCGCAAATTAATATTAAATTAAT
The DNA here is from genome assembly GCA_024734495.1 of Forficula auricularia. NCBI lineage: Eukaryota > Metazoa > Arthropoda > Insecta > Dermaptera > Forficulidae > Forficula > Forficula auricularia. The sequence goes on along the minus strand of JALMQS010000030.1, from coordinate 22,069,571 downwards.
ATACCAAAATATTTTTTCGAGAAGGCGACGTCATCTGTAGGCGATGTTGGTCTCACTTCACTCTGTCTGGAGAATAGCAAAGGGCGTGTCTATATATTTCATTGTCTAAGCTTTGCATCTACACCACAATCTCTATTAATTATTACAATTGATTCACGAGAATTGATAAGTGAATCAATGTACTGATGAAGAAGGCAATGCCTTCGAAACTAAAGTCTCGTTATAAATAAATTAAAAAAAATATATTTTTCCAGCAGAAGACACATTCTTTTATTGTTTCCTTTAAGCTTATTTAATATTTTAAGAGTTATTAGAAATTTTACATTACATTAAAGATCCAATCAGAAATCTCTTCTGTACAATATATCGCGTGATTGTTTGTGACTTTTCGTATTCGATACTCCGAGGCGATAAAAATCTTCCTTCCTTGTTCTTTCTCTTTTTTAAGCTGACTGGCCGTTCTCTGGTATTCTTTTCTATTGGGCTATCGGCAAGTTATTGCGTGAGAGTTACAATGTTCAAGGCCGACAGGCCATCCAATTGGTATCTCCGCAAAATGACACCCATAAAATAGAGAGCCTCTTGAGAGAGGATATTTAGCTACAATAAGGCCACGTTTAATCGAGATATTAACAAATGAGGTTTGAAAAATTTATATCCAGACCTTTCTTATCGAGGGAAGAAAAATACAAACATATTGATTCACTTATATGAGCATTATTGTAAATTAAAATCTATTAGACTTTCTTCTTCTTCGAGTGCCATACCCGAAAAGGGTGTCGGCGCCTCTCCACATATACCTGTGCTGAGTGTGTTTAGTTGTTTTTACACAGATATACGGGACCTACTTTTTAACGCCGGTTCCGAACGGCTAATTTGGGAGGTTACTTGGCAATTATACTCGTGGTAGGTTGCCATTACTTTCCAAGAGGAGGCAAGTGCAAATATCTATCTGCCGAGACTCGGTCTCGAACCAGCAATCTTTGAGTCAGCGACCCAACACTCTATCCACTGACGCACACTCGCCTCTATTAGACTTTAACACGTTGAAATAAGGTGACATGTTCTGATGTGGCCATCCACTTGACTTTACTATACAACCTGACCCCTAAAATTATTTATAATCATGCAGGGGGGGGGTTAGTTTTTGCATTTTTATACTTCTTGGGTCCCACTGATTATGTATACAGAATATATAACATCTCAGATTACAAATCCATTAGGTGATCCATATCAGTGTTTGATATAAAAAGCGTCACGTGGGCTAATCGCGAAATGATGCTGGATCATATCTAGATGGATCACAGCTTATTCATCCTCTCTTGGTCCAGACTTAAGATTCAGCAGACTCCAATAGCCTCAACCAGCAGTATTCTCGCGCTATATATATCTTGTTTAAAAACGCATGTTAATTATTATTTAATATATTAATTAGAAAATTATCTATACAAAATTTGGTTGAATTTGGTAAATTGCCAAGATTTTCATTTTTCGGTTATACACCCCCCCCCCATTTTAGGCGGTTAGTTTTTGCATTTTTAGACTTCTTGGGGTCTAGATTTTTAATTTGTAACCCCCCCATCCATACCCCTTAATATTTCGGGTCGATATGCACCAAAATCTAATCAGATCTTAATCCCAATGGACCAAAACTACGTGTGAAATTTGGTTTGGATATTCACACTAGTTTTTGAGCTAGGTCGTCCACAAAAATTTGGTAACCCACAGACTAACAACCAGAATAACAGGCTAACAGACATTTTGACAAAACAATTATTATCTCAAAAAATATCATTTTTTCGATGTTCACTTATTAGAGCTTTTTTGTGAGAACAAAATGCCACGGTTTCGCTCAATTTTTTTAATCAAAATAGTTTTAGCCGTTTTTGAGATATTTCGAAAAAAAGAAGGAAAAAATCCACTTTTTTCATGCAAGATTACAATACTTGACCATACCCTGTATGGTAAAGTAAAAACTTGATGTTTATGTTGTTGAGTAATAGATTTCAAGATACGCGTTTAGAAATCTTAGATTTGATTGTGTTTCCGATTAAAAATTTACTTTTCATTTATTTGCAAAAAAATTTTACATTAATTCAAGGGAAAACTACCTCTTCATACTAATAATCTCATTAACGATCTGAACTATTTCGATTCACCCTATTACCATTTTTCACCTTCACTTTCATACTACAACTATTAGACATCATGGCTAGAGATTTTCTTTTGTAATTTTTTCCTCTAATTTTAAAAGAAAATTTTCTAATTTATAATAATTATTAAACATAGGAAGTCAGATCGGGGATCTTTCGCTCGAAGCCGAAATTTAAAAGAAAAATGGGTAATTTTTATGTATACTTTTATTTTATATGTTTGATTATAAAAATTTTTTTAAAGCGTTAAATAGAATATTTATGTATTTTCAAAACAATGCGATAAGTATTCAACATTTTTACATTTTTTGGCTTTTCGGCCCTTCTAGCCATCAGCCAATTTACGATACTATTATTTAATTATTTCTTCTATGTAGGGATCAGATTTTTAGCCCGTTGCCTCGAGTCGGATTCGAATCCGGGCTTGTACACTAACCGCTCGACTAACCTGACCCCAACATTTTGACTTTTTGTTATTCATAAACAATTCAATTTATTATTACTATCATTTATATGGTAATCAGGGAATAAAAGACCAAACAATCATAAATTTTATTATTTTATTCTCCAATCGTAACGTTTGGTTCGTATATTTGGAATTCCTCATATAGGAGATGCCAGGCTTGAACGAAGGGGCCAAGCACGAGCCATCATGGGCAACCGAGCCTGGGTTGTTCGGTGTTGAGCCAATCTTGGGCCCGTGCTGGGCAACCGAGGCTCTGCTTTATCAGTATTGGCCTACATTCGGGTCAGTGTGGGGCAGCCGAGCCTGGGTTGTTCGGTGTTGAGCCAATCTTGGGCCCATATTGGCTCAGTCTAGAATTCAGTATTGAGCCAATATAGGTTACCAGTCTGGGCCGCGGTTATCATCCCCTATTCAAACCAGTGTAGGGCCAGTACTGGCTTGCAGACTAGGGCCAAGCTTGAGAAGTGTTGGCCCAGTTCTGGCTCAGTTCTGGGCCCTTCGTCATTTCCTATATGGGTCCTCAGGCTTATTGATTGTTTTATAAACATAAAATTTGAATCGTTTTACAAATTGTGCAGTCTATTTTGTAGTTATATATTATAGCTAGATATTAGCTACAAGTTTGAGTAGATATAAGACTTTGACTACTTGCCTTGAATTGCATGAATATATTTTTGATCCCAAATTCCAATAGGAAGTCTCAAAAACTGTGGGTTTCTCCAATAAACATATCAGTATTTTTTGAATAGCAAAAGGCAACTGGAAATACCCCAGTGAATAATTTCCGAGAACATTTCCCTGGTTCAGAATAATAATCTTCGAAATTTGTGTATGTTTATATTATGACTAATGTATCACCTTATATTTTTGTATTTCTTGTATTTTTATATTATGATTGATATGTCACCTTATATTTTGTATTTCTTGTATGTTCATATTATGAGTAACGTATCACCTTATATATTTGTAAATTTATTTTGTACTTATATTGTTATGTATAACACTTTTCTCCCTCTACTGATTTAAAATATAATAATCGACACATCTGTAGATGGAGTCTGAAACAATCTAAAATTGGGACTGTAATAAATTTAATTTTACAGCATTTGAACTGCTTTGCAACTTCCATATAATTAGCGTTAGATATTTATTTATTCATTCCCCACGCATGGCACATTGAAAGTTTCCACTTTTGTTCTTCTATTTATTATATATATTCCATTCACTAAATATCTACTCCCTCTCATAGTAAATCGACCCTTGCAAATGATATGCAAATTTCAAAATGTTATTATTCATATTATCATAAAACAGTTAAACTTTTTTCTCTAATTGATTATTGATGAAATTGATAATCAACCATTGGAAATCTGTCAAACAATATTTAACGTATCATAAAATAAAATTTCTACTCTAACTATGAATATCTCCATTCTACATATACACATCAGTTCAAACAAATATTGTGATAAATTATAAATTTACTTAAATTTTGATTGCAATTATTATTTTAGATTTTGATTATGAATATAGGGAACGTTTTATTTTCAAGTTCTACTAGTCTTCTAGTAGTCTTGTATTCATTGTCCAGTCATTTGGTTCTAAAAAAAGAGGTTACCTGGAAAGTTTTCGGGGAGTTTTGAAAATGGGTCATTTTATAGATTTCGTTGTGCTCTTTTCGAATTTCAACTTTGCCACCTCGTATCTTTGCCGTTCGCGCCGCCATATTGGAAAAATGACGCCTAAAAGCAGTTTTTATGACAATATCTCCTTTCCGACTAATTTTACGATTAAAAGATTTATATACAGAATAAAACTAGAGAAAATTTCCTACAATTTATGTAATGATCTTTTTTCGTAAAATTAATCGTTTTGGTGTACGAGCGCCGCAAACCATTATACATGTACGCCAACCTCACTGGACATTTAATTTTAAATGATTACATTTGTGAATTATAAAAAAATCGCAGTTTTTCCTTCATAAAATGAAAACCATTTATCCTAACAACTTGATTCTTATCACATTGTCTAGGAAATTTTGTTGACTTGAAGGTTCACTTGGATTACTTTTTTGATAAAACTCTTAGATTTATAGATATCCTACATTTCCCGGACAGCATATGATCGGAATCCTCAAAAGCGTCATGTAAAATGCTGGATGTCTATAAATCTAAGAGTTTTATCATAAAAATGATCCAAGTAAACCTTCAAGTAAATACAATTTCCTATAGAATGCGATAAGAATTAAGTATTTAGAATGAGTCGTTTTCAATTTATGAAGGAAAAACTGCGATTTTTTATAATTCACAAATGTAATTAATTAAAATTAAATGTCACGGGTTGGCGTAGATGTATAATGGTTTGCGGCCCTCGTATGCCAAAACTATTAATTTTACGAAAAAAAAGGTCATTACATAAATTGTAGGAAATTTTCGTAAAACTACCAAATGAGTGGACTATCAATTTTGATTGAGTCTGGCTTATGTATATATGTTTTTTGTGTCTTTTTTGTGTATGAACGTGTTTCATATGTAAAAAGATTTGTTCCGTACAAAATGAAATAAATAAACCCAATCCTTCCATAATTTGTGTCTCAAAAGTTTTATTTGAACCGACTGATACTTAATTTGATTACCGAATCTCATTTAAATGTGATTTGCCATTTTTGAGATATGGATTAAAAAAATGGTTTAAAATTTTTACCAAAGTTTTATGTTTAAACATAATTTTCCAATTTTTGATTTCTGCATTCAGTTTAATGACATTGTCTATATTCAGATGGAGAGCTTTTACGGGCCCTGGGGCAAAATAAAACCAGCGGGCCCCTCAATGCTGGGGAAAATAAAAGTACTACATTTTTCAATTTATAAAATATTTTATTATTGAACAAATAAATAAATCCGTAACTTAATATGTTTGGTTACCTAATTTTTTATATTTTCTATTTTTATTTATAACTAGCTGCAAGGCCCACCTTCGGCGGCCTTTTTGCTAGTCAGGGAGCTACCCCCTGGACCCCCACCCCGAAACCCACTCAGCACTCCCACCCACCCCACCAGCCCAATGTACAGACAAAACCTTAATTTTATATATATAGATAATTTCATTTAAATTCGTAACCATGACGACCCCCTGGACCCCCACCTCTTGAACCTCACTCCCCACCCCTCGAAACCCACCCAACACCCCCACCGACACCACTACCCCAACGTACAGACAAAACCTTAATTTTATATATATAGATAATGTCATTTAAATTGGTAACCATGACGACCGTTTTTGTTAGGGGACGGCCATAGGTACATACATAGGTAGGTACAGAGGCAGGCACAAATGCGCTTTAGTACTATAGGATAAGTAATAGATTTTAGTAGCAATTTATTTAACAGTGGTAGTACCGGGCCCGGGCCTCCTGCACCCCCTCTTCGGGCCTGTCTATATTAAGTATATAAAATTTAAGTGTATTTTAGTATCTAGAAGTAGTTATCTCCGTAAAAAACATCTTCTTCTTCAAAGTGCTGAAGGGAATTTTTTTTAAATCCGATTAATAAAGCAACACTAGGCTTTCAATGAGCTTCGGCCTAGATTAAAAACAATTAGAAAATATAAAAATCCATACTATAGTTTTAAAGCATTTATTACTTAGGCCATGCTGTGAGCAGCTGAGAGAGTCCGAAAACAAGCGGAAATGCCCGAAGACATTTTGATAAGTTCCGAGCATAGTGGATACTGTCAAATTCGAGCTGAAACTGGTTTATAATAAATTCATTTGTATCTATTTATGTCTCTTTTTTTAATGGAAATTGTATTAAAAAATGAACCATATAAAAACAATTTATAATATACTAATTCTAATTGAAAAAAGCTGCTTTGAATTTTCAACGGATTTTACATTTGAGCAATATTTAAAAAATACAATTTTTTGTAGATTGAAAAATAATATTTATTCATTGAAATAACAAAAAAAAATCTGATTGGATGGCGTATATTTCCTTAATGATAATTTTATTTAATTTTCAATCTTTTATTTCGAGCACGTTTTAACAATTTTCACTTCCTTTTATTATTATTATTATTTTAAGATATTATGAAATTTATATTTTAACGGTGTATATATAATTTTTGTTTGGGGAAATTCGTTTGTAATTAATTATAACATGCTTCAAATAATATTCAGCAAAGATAATAAAATAATAATTGGTTTTAATGGACAATTCATCAACGGTGAATCGTAAACCGAGGGTGTAAATTCAAAATTAAAAGTTAGCTTGAATATGCTCGGGTAAATTAAAGGACATAGAATAAAGGACCAAAGGGAAATTTGTTTTTGTTTTTAGATTGTATAGGTTTCCAGTGGTAATTTTTATTTTATTTCTAAAATTATTATTATTCTTTTTATTTAGAGAAATGTTTGTCACACCATTGAAATAAATTTAATAAACTCAATAAATTATGTTTATTTATTTATATATGTATGAGTGAACAGTTTCGGAAGCCACTGGTTGATCATCTTCAGTAAGAACTAAAAAATATAACTTTAAAAAAAAATTGTCATCTAAAAGAAATTATACAAATTATATACTTACATATAATACATAACGTTTTATTAAGATTGGAGTAATTTTTGGAGACGGACTGATAATTAGTTAGTGGATATTGATGAGGCAGTCCAAAAAGAAGAAGATAATTTACATTATCTTTTTATTCATAAAACCGACGTGTTTCGGGAGGCTATTCCCTCCTTCACTGACTTTTCAAAACCCTGGAAGAAGGAGGGAATAGCCTCCGAAACGTCGGTTTTATGAATAAAAAAGATAGTGTAAATTATCTTCTTCTTTTTGGACTGCCTCATCAATATCCACATAACGTTTTAGTTTTTGAAGATTGGCATTAAAACATAACTTTTTAGTTTTAAAAACATTTCATTCATCTGAATATATTTTGTTAATATACTACATGTATTATAATAATCCAATTATATATAATAATTTTTACTTTATCATGCGGGAGTAATCGTGCATGAAAAAAGTATTTTACTTGTTTTGTATTTTCGAAATAATTTCAAAAACGGCTAAAATATTGGATTACACAAAATTGAGCGAATTCATGGCGTTTCGATCTTCAATAAAACCTTCTATAGTGAACATAAAAAATTATATTCTTAAGAGATATTAATTATTATTAATTCTTGTTAATAGTTCGGAATAGTGTGTGTGTGTGTGTGTGTGTGTGTGTGTGTGTGTGTGTGTGTGTGTGTGTCGCTGTGTGTGTGTGTGTGTGTGTGTGTGTGTGTGTGTGTGTGTGTGTGTGTGTGTGTGTGTGTGTGTGTGTGTGTGTGTGTGTGTGTGTGTGTGTGTGTGTGTGTGTGTGTGTGTGTGTGTGTGTGTGTGTGTGTGTGTGTGTGTGGCCAAATTTTATTTTTACACTCTATCTCAAAAATCTATGAATGTTTCAAAACAAAATTTTATATATTTATATTTTTAAATTGGGATTAAGAGCTGATTAGATTTTGTTTGAAATTAGACCAAAAATTAGGGGGAAGGGTTTTTGAAAATTTGAACCTTCTGCCAGATTTGGACCATATCTTTTACAGTTAGAAGGCTTAGGGGTCAGATGGTAAATTCATAAACACATCACATATTTTATTTTATAATTATATACATAATTAACTAAATTTCTCATTGAAAAACAATTAATTCAAATGAGTAAAATTATTATTAAATATACTATATATTTAATGATATACCAGCTACAAAGTTTCTATCAGCTGTAAATTAATTTTATATTTCCAAGTTTAAATTCAATTAAACTTCTCAAATAGATGCATCTAAAGGCAATGAATTAATAAATAAATTAAGGGAAAAAGTGAAACTTTTTCAAAACACGGTACACCTCGCGGTACACTATTCGCAGTTTTAGTGAATAATGCAAAACACACATGTTCGATTGTCTATTATCATTTATTAACATTATACTAAACAAATTAAAATTTCAAAAAAATATTCAAAAAAATATTTTTGAAAATTTTTACATTTTTCAACATGTAGTTCTCTAGCTAGAAAGCCCAAAATCTAATCTGTGCATTGAAAATACATACATATAGAACAAGAGCAAACTTTCTACGACTTTTTGTTATTCAAGTTATCGTGGAGTATTTTAATCCAGACACACAGACAGACAGTGGCGGATCATAGGGTAAGCGGAATGAGAGGCTGTGGGGGGGGGGGGGCGTGCTTGTAAGGGGCCCAAAAAAGGCCGATTATGTTAAAGTGTTTTCTTAAACATTTTTTTATAACACTTGTACTCAATTTTAGAAACGTAACAACACCTCGATTATTTTAATTCACTTCTAAATAAGGATTGTGTGGGCCAGGTTGGGCTAGGGGTAGCGTGCTAGCCTGCCAACCAAGTGAACCCGGGTTCGAATCCGACTCGAGGCATAAAATTAGACCCCGGGCACAGAGAAATTAAAAAAAAATAATAAGTAGTATCGTAAATTGGCTTTAGAAAGGCCTAAAAAAAGCCAAAATAAATAAATAAATAAATAAGGGGATTGTTTGTTTCAAAAATCCAACCGAACTAATTTATAATATATTTTATGTAAAATTATTTGAGAGAGAAAAAAATAAATGTTTTGTTAATAAGTACCAAAATTTGGATATAATCGTTCATGGTTCAGAATTTTTTTGATTTTTTTGTTTAATTGATTTTGAGGGTTCCGTTAGTTTACCGCTTAGGGCCCCCACTTGACTTGTTCCGCCACTGGGGACAGACAGACATAAAAAAATAATGGTTCAAAATGATTTTTCCACATTGTAGATATTTTTCAACACAATGAGCAAATAAAAATAAAATCTGTAAATTCAAAACTTAACTAGGGCCTTACCGAGTAATAAATAAATACCTACTTGATCTCATAAGCATCCTAACCTACAAATGAAAAGTTAACTGATAATTAAAAAAAAAATTTTAGTTTCCTCATTTTTTTATTAATATTTTTATTAAATTATGACTTATAATAAGATACTAGCTAATAAGCTACGATAATCAAATGACCACCAATCATGTCAAAAAAGCCACAAAGTAAAATGCCATAGTGGAATTGGGTTATTTTTGATATCAATGATTCAAATATATTATACACAGGGAATAAATTCCAATCGAACAATGTTTTTGTTAGGTTGGTGTTCAAAAATGTTTTGTGTTTGTTGTAACTGGAACTTCCCAGCTAAATTAAATTCCCGAAATTCATGTATGGGATCTGTTAGGTTAATACTGAAAAATGTATTTTACTGACAGAGTAATTCTATCAACTGTTTGCTAGTAGCATAGACTAGATCTCGATTTTAGTAAGAAGTCAATCTTTTGTTTAAATCACACATAATTAATTGAGGCGTTCAAAAACAGAGTGGACCATCCCACTTTTGGTTTGTTACGAGAAATCCAGCAAAATAGAGGTAAAGGTTCGAGGCAAAAGTGGTACCTGGGCTGTAATTTAGAAGGACGTTTAAAAACTAAGTTTGGGCCACACTGTCTATTTAGTTTTATCAAAAACCTACTTGATTATAGAGCTTTATCAACGAAAATGAGATTTGTGGGTTGGTCTACTCTGCTTTTGAACGCCTCAATTATTATATTACTTATTGAACACGAAGAAATAATACAATTTAACTACAAAGTTTCAATCGGCATATTTTTTTTTATAATGATATATGAGATACAAGAAGAAGTTGCACCAAAAAAGTACAACCTCTGTAGTCCGCCGTGGACCCTTGTATCGTGAAAATAAGAAAGAGATTTCAGGGATTGGGTGGGAGTTAGTATAACTGAAATAATCGGAGTGGGTGCTCATTCTTGAGAACAATCTCGGAATAAGCCTATCGAAACTTCACAGTTACATTTTACGACCTTTTCGTGCGTGCCTTCGGCACGCCTCCAACTCGGCCCTCAGGGCTGGTGCCCTGGCGGGCGGCGTCTCGATCCCAAAATTTTATTCCTCTTAAAAAACCACACTACAAATGTATACCTGTAAACTCCAAAAATACATGGTCTCTTAAAAGTTTCGCCTCATTTTCTTCCTGACACAGCTACAGAAATGAAGCTCTAGATATGAATCTGGAAGTATTTTTTTTCTATAATCTACAGCATTGTGATATTTTTTGTGTGGAAATATGTTGATTTATGTGTGAGGAGGAGTATTATATTATATCATTTTTTTTAAATTTTGGATCGATAATCGATATAAGGCTCCAAATATTTAAAGAGATCAGATGTTGTTTGTATGACAGGCTGCTCCAGTCTCCAGCCATGAGAAACTCGGGCATGCGTGTCTTAAGTCGTTCAATTTTGTAAACCTCAAAAAATAGGAATAAAAAAATTTAGATTTTTGAAAAAATTATAAAAAAGTGGCAAATTATTAAAAAATAAACAAATAATATATAAAATATAAATCAAATAAGATGTGATTAATTTCTTCTTCTGTGCGCAAAGAATAGCGAATTGAATATTTAGTTTTTGAGTGGTGAGGGGTGGGGGAGGAGGAATAATTATCAATATATTTAATGTTTCTTAATTTGAAATCAATTGGAGACTTTCATTTAAAAATTCGAGTCCAAATTATAATTATATTTCAAATTTGCCGCAAATATACCGACAGTATCAGCCGCTCTCTGTCGGCAGCATTACGTCAGCGTTGCTACAAATTAATCTGGCTTATTATATTATATATATTTGTTTTTAAGACTTTCACTTTCGCCTAGAGCCTAGAGGATAGTCGTACGATCACCAAATGAAACCATAAGGTTGCATAACTTCACGGGGCTCCCATTTAAAATGGTTAATATTTAATGAACTATTCATTTGAAGGTTAGATCATTATTAAAATCATACATCATTATTTGTTCTGTACCCACAGCCAATATTTAGGATAGACAATGACGTGGCCAAATCATTTAGTTATTAGGGGTTTTGGATCGATATGCATTTTATGCAAATTAGTGTATTTATCAAGTGTCAAGACATTCGATAAATGTACTAATTTTTAAAAAAATCGTTAGAGCCATTTTTGAGAAAATCAAAAAAAAATCTTTCATGTAAATGTCCACTTCCGGTCTTCCGATTTCAACCAAAAGCTTGATGTACTCCTTAGGTTTCGAATTTCGTATCTCTGAGACTTATGGTTGCGAAAAGCAATGAGGGTAAATTCTTACCTACGTAAACATCAACTTCCGGTTTTTCTATTTTATCCAAAATCTTGTTATACTTCTTGTAGCCTCTAGATAGCTTAAGTTTTAAATTTCAAGCTCTGCAACTTTCCGAATTTATTTTACGACACTCCTAATTTACAACCCCTTCCTTTAATTGAATCGGATTAAAAATTTTACACAACTATTAACTCATGACACTTTTTGTAATTGTATTTTGTAATTCCTTTTTGTTTTTCGAGTTTTATTGTAAAGTGGTTTTATAATTTTTTTTTATGTAATTTAAAGAGAATGGCCTCTGGTCACCTAATAAAAAAAAAAACTCATGACACTTGATAAATACACTAATTTTTAAAAAAATCGTTAGAGCCGTTTTTGAGAAAATCAAAAAAAAAAGGAAATAAAGGAAGTGGGTGTAAATTATTAGTGTCGCAATGACTTCAAATAAATGAAAATGTGAAAGTCGTGTGGTGAACACACCAGTTGATTAATTTAAAATATTCCTTGAGTGGATTTCATTTTTATATCAATTATTACTATTTAAAATTGAAACTAATAATTGAATTAAAGGTTCATTTTATTAAAAGAAACTTAACTGCTGTCACTTTACGCCTTGAATACCCATATAGAGCGCGCTAGTGTGCGTGTAGCACGTATGCCACTCTCGGTCGTGATTGCTCCTCCGAGTGCTCTTCAAATCCTTGTAACTCTTGGACCACAGAGCAGTTAAACCTCGGAGCTTGAAAACTATTTTATGTGTAAATGACTGTGTGGGCGTGAGCAAAGGGAAGGGCAAGCGGGCCCTTTTGGGGGGGTAGTTTATGTTTTTACGACGCCCGCCCGTCTGGCGCCGAAACGTCCTCGACGTCGAGATTCGGGAAGAAGGGAAAATGTGGGACTCCCGGTTTGTCGTCCACGGGATCACCAAAAGACCACAGGTACTTTATCAAAACCCTCGGGGTTTGGACTTTTTTCTCCAAAAAGGGTTAACCATAAAAGCTTCCCTAAATGGAAAGTGTTAGATTAAATATTTCCAAAATTGGAGTTCATTAGTTGATGGATCATCTTAGGAAAACCCAACAACATTGTTTTGAGAATAATAGACGACGTCGTCGTCGTCGTTGTCTTATCTCGCAAATAAGTTGGGACCATTTAGGAAACCGGAGCGTGCGGCAGCAAGGGAGGGGAAAACATTTCCAAAAGATCTAATTTAAAAAATGAACCCTTTTTATCTTTTTTTTTGCCTTTGCTTCTTTAGAACTTGTTTGTTCATTTAATGTTTGTAAACATATTTTATTCATAGAGGCAAATCTTTAAAAAAAAAAAAAAATAAAACAAAAGGAAAAAAATGTTAAAATAAAGAATTTTTTTAAGTTGTCATTTATTTGTTAATTTTTTTTAATCATAATCATAACATTAAAATTGTATTTTTTTATGTACTTAATCAACATTTTTACTTTTGCCAAACATATTGTAAACTTGCAGAAAAAATTCAGATTATTTCGGATGTCCTTTATACGTAGAAATTTTTTTCAATAGTCCTTGCGGCAATAAATTTGTAAATATTGATTTTAATTTGTTACTCATATCAAGAAAAAAAATAATAGTCATAAAATGTTGTTTGAATCAAAATTAGCTCTTACACCAACGGTGTTCCAACTTTCTCTAGGAGAGGGAGCAAACAATTTTTAAATATGATGTATTTAAACTTTAAATTAAGAAATAAATAACATCATTAAAACTTATATATTCATGATCAAACGTGAAAAGAAAATAATTATAAAAATATAAAGTAAATGTCTATAAAAAATTTACCATAATTAAAACAACATATTAGGTTGTTTCAAAAGTTTGTCCGTTTTATGGGTCTACTTTAAACTGAAATATCTCATTGAATATTTATTCAATTTAATCGAAATAAGCGCCATTTGAACTCGGCGTTCTTTTGCCAACCGTAACTCAAGCTCCTTGTTAATTCCGCCGGCATAAAAATTGGGTGCTCGGGATTCGATGAAGTCGACGAAGGCCGTTTTTGCCTGGTCCTGATTGGCGAAGGTTAAATTTTGGGGCTGTTTCGGCCAGCGCTTTGGTTCAACTGAATTCGTAGAGAAGATGGCCGAAAATCGCATAACGACATCATATAGTAATAACCTGAAAAGAGGCAAAAAATTAAAATTTGGATCTCTATCGATCAGTATATACCACGACACCATAGAATAAATATTTATTGAGATATGGAGCTACAAAAACACATGACATTAAAACGAACAAGACTTTTGAAACAACCTAATAGAATCTTCAGAATGCAAGAAGATAATTGCCCCATCCTCTCCTACTCCCCAAAGGCAGATATTAGCTCTAAATTAAAATTAGAGTCATGGGGGGGGTCATGTGGGAAGGAAGGTGTCAAAAAACTACCAAATTTTCGTGTCATAATTAATGGATGGTCTATTACAGACTAATAATAGTCAAAAACAAATTGATGAATTGGTTGGATTAATTTATTTCCAATTTAACAGCACAGAGGTTTTGATTACCCACTTTCGAACCATGTTCTTCTAAAATTATCCTTTTTTGTATTTTTATGTGATTTTTGTACATGACAGTGTATAGAAAATAACTTAACTAAAAATTATGCAAAAATTTCACAAATTCACTCATTTTCTCTTTATCAATAAACGACTTTAATATGTCAAGTAATTCGAGAGTTATAAAAGGTACTGAACCATTCACGCACTTTGCAGGCTTATTTGATGGGTTCCAGAAAATAATTAGATTGCTCTCATTTTATCTTAAAAAAAAAAATTAACAAAACGATTTGCATATTTTTTAAATAATAATATTATTAAAAAAAAAGTTAAAAGTATTGTTTGTTGTTAGTATTAGCTTCCGGCGTTTCTTAAAAACCCTTTAAAAGCAAATTGTTTATTTTTTAAACATTTTCTTGAGTGTATTTTGAAATGTTTATGTTTTTTTTATATGAAATAATTTTTTAACACCTTAGTTCAAAATGTTTATTCTTCTTTAAAGGTACATGCATATTTTAAACTGTTCTCTTCTATATCGTTAATTATTTAAAGTTGATAGAGATGTGGTTATTTTCTGAATTTCTTTCTTTGATTTTATTTAGTTGAAGTACTTGATGGTTAATCCATCTAGCAATTTTATTTTAGGCTTGGTAGAAATCGGTCATTAATTATATCGTGGTGATTGAATTTGAACTTTACGGGCAAACTTTTTGATCTTTTTATAAGTTTTCTTTTTGGCTGAATTGAAGAATGACAGGTGGGGATTTTTGGTAAATGAAGGGAGACATTACGAAGATAGAGGTGGAGGATTGGCGAGCGTAGAAGGAGCGAAATTGGGCGGATGCGAGTGCGTTGTTGACCAGCTAACAGTGTAGCGGGGGACCGGTGGGCAGTGTGGTGGGGGTTCAGTGGGCAGTGTAGTGGGAGACCGGTGGGCAGTATGGTGGGGGCTCCCTGGGCAGTGTAGTGGGAGACCGGTGGGCAGTATGGTGGGGGCTCAGTAGGCAGTTTGGTGGGGACCGGTGAGGAGTGTGGTGGGGGTTCAAAAAGCTGATTGCTCACCCGCCCACGCCACGGTCAAAATCAAATTCTACAAGAAAAGAAAACTTCCCGAGAAAAGAAAGATTTAAACCTATTGCCGTTGAGTTGTAACTTTTCTTCGAAAAAAAGAAAAGAAAAGGTTGACTATAACAACGGAAGTCGACACGATTTCCATTTGCTCAATTTGTTTCAAAATTTGATTTAAAAAGAAAAAAAAAATATGCAACATTTTTTTTTATCTTTTCTTTTTTCTTCTCTCTTCCCATTTAATATTCAAAGATTGAAATAACCTTTTGCATTATTATTTGAAATGGAATAAATAAAAAATTTCGTTATTTACCCTCGACTCTTTTTCTTCTTCTTTTTATTTTCGTGTGACCATAAGGGATGAAGAAAGTATCATAATGACAAAAAAAAAAAAATGATTTGGACAGATGACGAGATGATTGATATCGTTTGTATATTATTTTGGTATAAATATAATAAAAAAAAATCTTGATACGTTGGAAATCATATAAATTATCTCCTATGCTGATTACTGCATGTAAAAAATTTAAACAAAAATTGATAGAAATTGAATTCTCTACAATCTTGCTTCTAACACAATGTTTCGTAGAGCTAATAGTTTAGAGGTTATTTGATTATTTCCATCTGACCTCCCCCATAGACGATTCATAGTCATTAAGATATATACAATATATAAAAAAATTAGAGTGAGCTGAGACTGAGTTAAATTGTTTTTCTTAATTTGAAGGAGGCAATAAAAGAGTGTGTCTTCTGCTTGAATTATAAATTTTATTTATAACGAGACTATAGTTTCGAGCTTTGCCCTCTTCATCAGTCTATAACAATTGATTCACAGGAATTGTAAGTTACATGCGCATTAATTCCTGTGAATCAATTGTAATAGACTTTGATGAAGATATACACAGCTCT
This sequence comes from Forficula auricularia, assembly GCA_024734495.1. Lineage (NCBI taxonomy): Eukaryota > Metazoa > Arthropoda > Insecta > Dermaptera > Forficulidae > Forficula > Forficula auricularia. The sequence continues at coordinate 22,053,244 of JALMQS010000030.1, read as the reverse complement.
GAAACACTAGTCTTATTATAAACGAAAATTTGTAATTCCAGCAGAAGACACAATCTTTTATTGTCTCTTTCAATTTATAAAAATTCTGCTATTATCGGCAAAAAACTTTCAATCTTATGAATAATTTGTATTATATGTGAGGGTTATATCTGCTCTCTTAACGCCTGCCTCATATTTAATAACAATTATTTTAATATCTTGGATTATAATAGAGAATACTCATGATTTTTAAAATAAAATGAACATTACTACATTATTATAGTCTCGTCATAAATAAATTAAAAATTTATAATTCCAGCAGAAGACACACTCTTCTATTGTCTACTTCAATTTATAAAAATTCTGCTACTCTCGGCAAAAAACTTTCTCTTTGTTTTTCTTAATTTAATTCACCTTAAAGTGACGGTATGATGAGCCCCAAAGTGGTCATTTTTAGGTGATATTTTTACTTATTGACTTATAGGAAAGACTTAACTTAAAATTATGGAAAAACTCCACAAATTACCTCATTTTATACGTATCATTGCCAAAATAATAATAATAATAATAATTTCGATATTTCAACAATTTTGGCAGTAATAAGGTGTGGAAAGCTCAGTATGGGGCCCGAATCGAATTTAGCCGGGTTTATTTACCTAACGTCTAAAACACCCTTAATTTTTTTTTTCATTTGAAGATTTGCGGCTAAAGAAAAGAGACGTTTGATTTTGCTGTCTTCCTAACTCGATTTGTTTCGATGAACTCATTATTTACCTTGCTCATTAGTGGCAAGTGGTCTCCAAATACAAAGCAGGATTTCGAGATTTACTTTTTTTAAAAAGACTTTTTATTTTTAATTCGCCGCCCTTTCCCTTTGATTATCCAACCTTTTTTTTATATATATCTCCCTCTTTTTCTCTCTTTACCCCGATCCTCGTGTTTCTTCCGTCGTCTCCATTAAAAATACAAATTCAAAATCCGGAATGGATCGACTCTCTTGTTTGGCCGACCCGACCCAGCAAGCAATCTGAATAGACGCTGAGACGTTCATTAAAAACATTTTATAAAGCTAGGTGAAGGAAGGTCTATTATTCAAAACCAGCCACCAGCCACTAACCACCACCCAAAAACCACCCGCCAATATAAATAAATATCTACCACAAAACAATGCAAAACAAGACAAAACAATACGAAAAAAAATCTTTTGAGTGTATATCATTTGATTTTTATTTACTTTTAATTAGCAATCAAAATTATTCAAAGCCTGCCTTCCGGGCAGCCCTAGTATTGAATTCATTCTAATGACAAATTATTATCAATCATGATTTTGAACAGGGCCGTATTTCTAAATAGGCTGCAGCCATGGGCGGCAAATTTTCAGGGGCGGCAGTTTGGCAATTTCTAATTAAAAGTTAAAATGATCAGACGTTAATAATATTTTCCGTATGAATTTAAGAATACATGTTACTTAAAAATATGTTTTGTCCTTCTATATAGCCTACTTTAAATTCAACACAGTTCTTCAATTACGCAAAAGATAAAAACAAATAGATAACTAATTTGAATATATAATTTATGATATAAACCATTAAAATTGTAGTTTTTAACCGACTTCAAAAAAGGAGGAGGTTCTCTATTCGACTGATTTTTTTTTTGTGCCTATGTTACCTCATATCTCCGCCAATAGTGAACCGATTTTGAAAAAAAAAATTGCATTGGGTTCAGTCTACCTTCCGATTGATCCCATTTTTTTCATAGGTCTTAGATCTTTTTTGTGAGGTTTGTTCAGGCCTAACTTCTTTGTTTATGAACCGATTTCGATGATTCTTTTCTTATTGGAAAGGGGGTATCTTAGGGATGGTGCCATATTAATTTGGTCAAGTTCTCATGATATGAACACTATTAATAACATCACTAAAAAGAAAAAAAGAAAAATAATTTTTAGGAAAAAAATAAAACCGACTTCAAAAAATTAAATGCAACAAATAAAATACACTAAAAGGTATAAAATAATTATTATCTTATTTAGTTACAACTAAACGACGAAATATTAATATGAAATTAATTTTTGAAGTCGGTGCCAAACATATACCTTTTATGAATCGCACTCGACGGATCTCTTAGTACGTTTGGCGGGTACGCTCGCTTATAGGTATAGTTTGTTTGGTACCGACTTCAAAAAGTAATTTCTTATTAATATTTCGTCGTTTAGTTGTAACTAAATAAGATAATAATTATTTTATACTACTTGTATTTTATTGTTGCGATTTAATTTTTTGAAGTCGGTTTATTTTTTCTTAAAAATTATTTTTTATCTAAACTAAATGAACTTTATGTTTAAAAAAGATGAAAACACCAATGAACTCTATTGTTTTGTTGAATAAAACAAATGTATTACGCAAATATGAATTATAGAGGGTCCGCCAAATGGACTTTAGCCTATAGGCAGCATACTCTTAAATCCGGCCCTGATTTTGTACTTTATCATACAGGGTATTGTAAAGTAGTCTGTGCTAAGCACAAATGGGGTAAGTGAGTGGTCAAAAAGTAGTTTTTGAGTTGTCGGCAATAAATTATCAAATTTCATACATTTTTACTTTATAATTAAGCAAAATAAGTAAGTACTTAATTTAAAAATAACTCTATGAAAATAGACGTACCAATCTTAGGTATGTGAGTTTGCAAATCTTTACCTCTAAATTTCCGGAAATAATGTTTTTAACAGTTACCCGTTTATGCTTTATTAGCACGATATTAATATAATTATGCATGAAAATAGTGTTTTTTCGAAATATCTCAAAAGCTGTTAAAACTATTTTAATAAAAAAAATTGGACGAATTCAAATAAGCATTTCGCTCTACAATAAAACTTGATGAGAATTCAAGTTGCCGATAAGAAATAGATTTAAATTTTCTAAGGAAATCACAAGAGGGTGTCATCTATTAGATCCGAGATGGAATTGATTATTTTTAATTATATCTCAGAAGAGTTGTTTTTATCCTCTCAACGTTGATTAAAATTTTTATACAATTTTTGATTTCGAGGATATGAATACACACTGTTAAAAAAATGTAAATTTACTATGTAGATATTTATAATACAAATAGATAGGAAATTTACAAGATTGAGTATAATAAAAAAAATACTACATTATATTAGTTAAATCAGATTAACTCATTGTAAAGATATAAAAATAAATTGTAACTTTACTTTTGTCTTGTATTAATTAGATAGGCATTACTAATAAATATGTTTTAAGATTACAATACTGGTATGTTTTTTTTTATTTATTTATTGTCATCGGGAACAAAGCCCATTTAGACAGCACATCAGTAAAGTGTCAGTAGTGTTAGTGAGGGAGCCAAGATTTAGCACGAAGAAATTTTATATGCTAACCAGGCTCGAACCCGGGCCTCCCGCTTGAACATAGTCATTAACGATGCTGAAGCGAGCCCAGCGCCTTAGCCAGCTCGGCCAACCTGACTCCCTAAAATATTACTAAAAAGTTTTGAGGACGGACTTCCCATTTTTATAGTAAATATATATATAAGAAATTTTTAACAGTGCATATAACTTGTATATAAATAAATACAAATCTTTTAAAAAACAATCTCCGAACGTTTATTAAAATTCAAACGTTTCGGAAGAATTTTTCCTTCTATCAATAGAATTTTAAGTTAAAAATAGAAAAAAGTTGTTTTATATTGATTACATCAAACAAGTTTTTTTTGCGATTTATACATTCCATTAATAGAAGGTTTGAATTTTAATAATCGTTTGAAGATTGTTTTTTAAAATATTTGTATTTAAAGTTAATAAGTTATATGTAGTGTTAAAAATTTCTTATATATTTTAATTAAATTTATTTAAATTATAAAACAATCAATAATTTTTTTTCAATATATCTTGCATATTTAAAATTTATTTTTTATTTAGATTACGAGCTACAATGATCTGAAAGTTGGACAATCAGACGGATGGGTAAACCGAGGGGTGAACCGCGATTGGAATTAGGTGTACACCGTTTTTGAAAGTATTTGGAATTACTTTGGAATTCATTAGATAAACTATTGTCATCTTGGAAATGAAAGTGGAAGTGGAAGTAGGTGTACACAATTTTAGGTCGCGGTTCACCCCTCGGGGTAAACATTGTAGCAACACTAATAGGTTCCCATTTTACATTTTAAATGGAACTCAAAAAGTGCTAATGCTATAATTGAAATTCACTGTAAGATTTAATTTTTCAAACGCCTCATCTTTGCTTTACCAATTAGATCTGCACAAATTCATGGCCGCATGCCCCCCATATGAAATTTCGGGCCTGGAATCCAAAATCTGAAGCGGGCCCCTTACTCTGGAATAATAAGTAGTACCTGGCCACCGAGCGATGCTCGGTAAATCTTTGCTTCAGTTAATAGCTATATATTAATCCCCGAAACATTTCTCGCCCCCGGACCCCCACCACTTCAGCCCACCTCCTGCACCCTCCCACATCTACACCCTATTCCACCCTCGAAACCCCGTACCCCCCACCACAGTACCCCACATCCTGCACCCCCATATCTACGCCCGCCCCCGCCCCCAGTTTTTGCATTTCTAGCCTTCAGTGGCCCACAGATTATTGTGTATATAGGTATATAAATAAACACGGTATAATTATATTTTTTTTAATTAAATAATAATTTTTGAGTTCATCAATTAAATTGTCAAATTAATATTTATCGGATTTATAACTTGATTTTTAATCAATTAAATTTTATTAAACCAATTATTTTACATGAATTAATGTATACATTGTATTTGAGCTTCGACTCCGGAGATTACTTTTCCACCAGTCCTTATTTTTAATAAGAGGAAAAAACTAATTAAATAAAAAACCTCTTTTCCGATAATTATTTCAATTCCATATTTCCCTCGACCCCTTCAATCCATCCAAGGTAGTGTCCTTCAATCAATTAAATTGCCCAATTTTTAATATACATATAATAATAATTGTGATAATCTTATTGTAGGATATAAAATTAAAAAAACAATTATTTATTAAAAGGAAATTGAATAAAAATACAAATACACATTTTTATCGAGACAACTACCTGTGAATAATTGTTTCAATTAACAAAAAACCCATCAAAAACAACTTAGCCGAAGATGAGACCGTGACAGATCGAATGTACAACACAAAACCCTCCTAACCAGTGAATTTCATCCAAATCGTTAGAGCCGTTTTCGAGAACCCGACCGGATATATATATATACAATTTTTGCTCGTTTAATATAATAAGATGTGTTTCATTTCTGACCCCTTGTGGGGACATGCACAAATCCAATACTAACGATCTCTTGTATATTACTTATTCAATATTTATAATAATAAATTGAATCAAAAATTAGATACGAAATAATTTCAATCGGCGCTGTCAATGTGTTATGTTATTATATACGGGGTAATTAAAAAAAAATATGTATATGCTCAAAGTATCGAAAATGGTAAAATATTAATCAAATGAATTTATTTAATAAATAAATATATAAATAATTTTATACATAAAAAGGCAATTTATTTATGAATATTTAATATAATAAATTGAAATCTGTTTTCTCTCATTTCAATTTCATAAATATATGCGATGTATGATATATAAGCAAATAATAATATTAATATTTTTTAACCCCAAGTTATATAATTATTATTTTATGTAATTATTAATATTTAACTAATTAATTTGTATTTCAATGAAAAGCAATGCAAATAAATATATTATACATATAAATAAGGAATAATATGTGAATATGTATATTTATAAAAAGTTATTTGGTAGAGACTATAATTTCGAAGGTTTGACCTTCATCATCAGTCTTTTTAAATAGAAATATTATTTTTCTTACTTCATGGGTTCAAATACCCGATTGGATTTAGGTAAATTTGTTTTGTTGTTGTAGTAACAAAGTTGAGTGTCTGTCAGATTATTGTACCTACCTCATCATCATCATTGAGTATACAGTCCTAAGACTGGTTTGATGCAACAATCCGTCTCCACTCGACTCTGTCCCCCGCCAGCTGTTTAACCTCTCTAAATGTCTGGCATCCCATATCCCCAATTATTTAGTTGAAATATTCTAATCTGGTTCTTCCCCTTCCCCTTTTCTTTCCCACCTCCCCTCCAAGATATCCCTAAGCAGTCCCCCATGTCTCAGTGTGTGCCCCATCATCTGACCTCTTCTCTTCTTCAGACTCTTCCACAAGGTTCTTCTTTCTCCGATTCTTCCAAGAACTTCTTCATTTGTAATTTTATCCATCCATTTGATATTCATCATTCTTCTGTAGCACCACATTTCGAAAGCCTCCAATCTCTTTCTCTCCGCTTTTCCAATTGTCCAGGTTTCACACCCGTACATGGCTATGCTCCATACATATGTCTTCAATAGCAACTTCCTGTTTGCTAAGCTGATTGAGGAGGAGCATAGTAGTTTTACTACCACTTAAACTGTATAAGATACAAACATGAAATTTACGAGTTATATGTATTCATTTTCCCCGAAATCAAAAATTGTATTGAAATTTAAACACATCTTAAAAAGCATCCTATAAATATAGGGCCGGGTTTAGACTTGATAAGTCCCTAAGCTATTTGAGAACAGCGCATGCTCGAGTGTAGCGGAGCAACACAAGGGAATCCCCGTGTTTACCATAGTAAAATAAATTATATACTTTACACGTTCCATTTCTATTATTATTATTATAAAATATATAAAAGCCATTGTCAGACAGTACCCGTAGGCGCAGCAAAGGGAGTGGGAGAAAAAGCAACTAATATTCAATGACAATTGTTATATTGTCAAATTTTACAAATAAAACATCTCTATTCTCTATATTATATATCTATAATATCTCTATATATTAATATATTCCTCTATATAGCTTAGAATATTAGATTTACGGCGTGTCTCATTTGAAATTTTAGTAGACAAATTTATTAATTTTAAATATATTATATATTAATATATATTTAATTTTTTGGAAATAATTCATATCGCGAAAATTATTTTTTTTTTGAATTTAAGAAAAATATAAATTCTTAAAATTTTAGTAGACAAATTAATTTTAAAATATATATATATATTATATATATTTAATTTATAATATAAGTTTTAATGAGATATGATTTAATGGGATAATGAGATTAATTCTTAATTTATTACTGCGCGGGTCATTTGAAATTAGAGTAGATAAATTAATTTTAAAATTATTATATATAATTAATTTAGAGACACTTTTTAGATAAATTTAAATATTGAAATGTATTATTAAAAAGAAATAGGTTTCCAACCGATTGGGAACTTCGAGAGAAATGGTTGCATGCTCTAATAAAGTATTTATAAAGCATTTAATGATATTTTTTCATCTTTCTTTGATCAATATTCATTATTCAAAAAAATATTTTTTTCAAAACATATAATTACGAACAGCTAATAATCACATCTCGAGACGCTGCCCGCCAGGGCTACCAGCCCGGAGGGCCGAGCGGTGCCGGGCGTGCCGTAAGCACGCCAGGTACTGCTCGTTATTAAATACTAATGAAATAATTTTAAATATTCCCGAAATTACCGGGCTTTGATGTCGAAATTTATCAGTAATTTCGGTAGTTATAATTACCGGTAATACCGTTTAACCGGTTATCGGTAATGCAAACCCTAGACACAATAGTGCTTTGTTCTCCGAAAGGACGCGCTAAAAAAATTGGGTGAAGATATGAGACGTTCCGGACGTACGGCATTGGAACAAATTATGATGCAGTATATTTAAGTATATAATGACAATTGCTCACTAGGACAATTTTTTGGGGTGGTCCCCAAGAAAGTGGGGGCCCTAAGCTATAGCTTGCGTAGCTTATACGCAAGTCCTGCACAAAAACAACAACACATTTTACTCATGGTCGACTCGACCGTTTGAGTGAGTGAGTATAATAATTATATCAATATAATCATGCATATAATAGATACAATAATAATAATACAATAGCTATAACAACTTATTCCAATAGATAATTAATAATTGAATTCAAGAATCAGCTGATATCTATATTTCCATGAGCTTCGGCAGTATTTCACCAGGGCCCCCCAATCCTTACCATTAAGGCACTCAATGAACTCGGATCTGGACAATGCTTCCCTTCCAAAGAACCTCATTCGGTATTCCTTCAGTATGGGGCAAACCGAGACATAGTGAAAAACGTCCTCTACTTCCCCTACATTGCATAATGAGCACTTCTTGATCTCCTTAGAGTATGAATACTTATTCAAGTAGAGCAATTCTCCCCTCACTTTCACCAGCCAGCTAATGGAGTTATTATCTAGAGATCCAAATTTGAATTCTCCGGAGAATATAAGTTCACTATATAATGAGTGATTTACACTATTAGCAGCTCTTCTTCTAAATTTAAGTACCATCTCATTATTCATTAAACTCATAATATAAACCGGGTTGATTTCCCCCATCAGCATACTAGCGATGTTGATTTCAAATTTGGTACAAATATTTTGCCATTCTTAATACCAAAATAATTTCCTATTGACCATTTCTTTAGTCAATAAATAAGGATATCTACTCAGAGGAATGTTTAAACACTTAAAAATATACTTCAAATGCAGTTGGAATGTATAAATGAAGAAAGGATATACACCCAATTCCAAATACATAATATAGTCCTGCACTGTATAAATATATAAATTGGATATTTCAAAATTTATTTTATAATTTTTTAAATTTAGATGGGCAAGTATTCAAACCCTTCATATCCCTATCGAAGCTACGGTTTTTTGACAATGGTCAAATTTTCATTTGGTTATATTTTATCATTTATATAATTTGAAGTAAATTCGATTTCCATTATGCACTATCACTATGCAATATGGTACACTTTCAAAATAGTGAACTGTATATACTTAACTTAATATACTTAACTGTATATACTTAAGTGAATTCCAATTTTTAAACTTGAAATGTTTTGTAAAATTAAATATATAATATAGCGGTTCAATAACAATGTGGTTTAGTCATCTAAATCAATAGAGTAAATAAGTTGATTTATTTATTTATTTATATATAATTCATCTATCCAATATTAAAGTGGATGTGTTTGTTGTTGTTGATTTTCTAATGTATGACGTTGTGCTTGTTGTTGTTCTCCTTTTGGGGATTCCCTTCTCTGTAATATTTCTTCCCTCTTTATAATATAATAAAGAATGACAATGGTGGGTAGGCTTTGTTGCTAGGCAATATGTCCAGCTTGCAATATCGTAGCAACGTGACTGTCTGTATCTGCCGTCCACAATAGCTGAGAAGAAAATCTCAAGACACTATATATTATTATTTTATTTAAGACTGTCTGAAACTCGGTCTCGCTGATAGCAGATGGCAGATTTTCACATGACAGAAATAGGTAGTTTAACGAAAATTGTACTGTTAATTGTAAAAAAAAGTATTGCACACTGAGACCCCTGTGGACCGGGGGTAGAGTAGGTCCATAGTATCCTCTGCTTGTCGTAAAGGGCGACTAAAAAGGGGTTGGAAGCGAGGCTAATAAGCTCACTCTGTAAAAAATCTCCCAGTCATTATTTTATATGTACTTTAATGTGTGCGTGTGTGTATGTAAATTGATGAAGCGGCCAGATTATAGCCGGAGACATAAGCTTTATTTTATGAAAAATAACTTTTTAAAAATCGCATAAGTTGGGCAACACACCGAATTTTGGAATAGTTTAGTTTGTCTTCTATATTCAAAATCTATTTTTTAGAAAAAATTTAAAAGATTATTTATATAGGGAAAGCAAAACTATTTAGAATAAATCGCCTGGAGATAGGCAACCAGTTGACAGCTCTTACAATTTGAATGCATAACAGACAGGCTTGCTCAGAATCAACCGGGGGCTTCGAATAAATAATGAAATTTTATAATTCAAAATATAATTTTAATTTAATTTAAAAATAAAAATGTTTTTAATTTTCCCCGGATTAAGTGGTAACAAAAAAATAACCTCCCCTTCACTAGCTGGGGTAAAATTAAAAAAAAGAAAAACGGTTCTTAGCTTTTTTTAATAATGTAAAAAAAACACCTTATTTGAAAAGGCGTTATTTTGCCGAGAGTAGCAGAGCTGTTGAATCGTAAAGAGAAACAAAGAGGTTGTCCACTGCTTGATGCAAATAAACATACACACATATACATATATTAAATATAGATTCCGTTATGCAACAACCTCTTTGTTTCTTTTAATGAAGAGCCACCCAATATGAACTCCATATCTTAAAAATATCTTAAAGAAACGAATCCTTTCATGTTTAAGACCGCAAAATTAAAAATCCCCCATTTTTCGAATCAGAGATCAGATTTTGTAAAAAAAAAAAAAATATTTTGAGATATTTAAACAATAAACTTATATTCCGAAATTGAATCCTAAAACTTGAAAATCCCATGATATAGAGCACTTTAAAAATTTCAAAACCTTACACTAAAATGACTATCGGTATCTCCGAGGGGAGAACCGCGACCTAATATCCTGTACACCGCGGTGTATATTGACTTCCACTTCCACTTTCATTTACAAGTAGAAGACAATAGATGAAGGGCATTATCTAATTAATTTCAAAATAATTCCACATAATTCTAAAGAGGTGTACATCTAATTAAAATTGAGGTTCTCCCCTCGGTTATCTCCTTATTAGGAGCAAATAGAACAAAATATCCATAAATGTTTTTTGTATTTTAATGTTTCACCTTTCTAAGTTAAAATCATATCTCTATCTTTTCGGATTTAAGAAATCTTGAAAAACCATGAAAACATATTATGGGACCCTTTCCCCGCTTTAGGTTTCGAATTTCAAAAAATCCTTTCTTAGCTTAATATTAAATAAATAGTAGAAAGAATATACAACATCTTTCTAGGCCCAGTGTTTCGGGCTGTGCGAGGGTCAGTTTGAGATTTCTAAAATACAACAAAGATTTTCTAATTTTGAATTGAGAATTTTGAAATGTAAGTGAGATTTTTTGAAATAGAATTGGGGTTTTATAAAATATGGTACATTTGGAAAATGTGTAGTTTTACTTCCTCTTCTTCAATAGAAAATAAATATTAATTTAAATTTCCTAATTTTAATCAAGTTTATTTGTCATTAACTAATAGTAGGTCTTAAAATTTTACTGAGCGGTGCCAGGCATGCACATAGGTACTGCTCGGCCCTCCAGGCTGGTGGCCCTGGCGGGCAGCGTCTCGAGATGTGATTATTAGCTGTCCATAATTATATGTTTTGAAAAAAAATATTTTTTTGAATATTGAATATTGATCAAAGAAAGATGAAAAATATCATTGAATGCTTTATAAATACTTTATTAGAGCATGCAACCATTTCTCTCGAAGTTCCCGAACGGTTAGAAACCTATTTCTTTTTTAATAATACATTTCAATATTTAAATTTATCTAAAAAGTGTCTCTAAATTAATTATATATAATAATTTTAAAATTAATTTATCTACTAAAATTTCAAATGACCCGCGCAGTAATAAATTAAGAATTAATCTCATTATCCCATTAAATCATATCTCATTAAAACTTATATTATAAATTAAATATATATAATATATATATATATTTTAAAATTAATTTGTCTACTAAAATTTTAAGAATTTATATTTTTCTTAAATTCAAAAAAAAAATTAATTTTCGCGGTATGAATTATTTCCAAAAATTAAATATATATTAATATATAATATATTTAAAATTAATAAATTTGTCTACTAAAATTTCAAATGAGACACGCCGTAAATCTAATATTCTAAGCTATATAGAAGAATATATTAATATATAGAGATATTATAGATATATAATATAGAGAATAGAGATGTTTTATTTGTAAAATTTGACAATATAACAACTGTCATTGAATATTAGTTGCTTTTTCTCCCACATGTTCTCCTTGCTGCGCCACGGGTACTGTCTGACAATGGCTTTTATATATATAGATATAGATCATTTCCGCTAACCGAATTTTTCTACCTTTAATGTCATTTTCTAGGTCTTTTTATATTTATACCCAATCCAATATATATATATATATATATATATAAGTTATGTAAATTAGATGTGATTTATGGAAAGATGACTTCATAAAAGAGTCCTATAATTTATCTGGACATTTTGAAAGATAATTTATGGAATTATTTTTGACATGATTCATGAATGATCGGTTGATAAATGAAAAAGTTCTTGGCAACTTTTAAGATGTGAATAATTAAGTAACAATTAAAATTAATTGAGTATGATGCTGGTTCATCAATCGATATTTGAAAAATGATCAAAATTAGTCGTTACATTATCGATTCTCTTTTGTCTCTAAGACTGTGGACCTGTCGTTATATAAGTTAATTTCTACTTTGATTCAGTTGAAGTTAAGTATGGTAGCTCGGATTTTAGGTTATATCAAAAATGTTCTTCTTCTTTAAGCGCTATACTTGATTCCGAGCGTTGGTGATTACTATGGAGAAAATCCTCTCCATTTTAATTTTCCTCGGACAATTTTTCACAGGAGTAGTTTCCTTCCTCTGAAGAAAAAAATGTACTATGGTATAATATTAAATTATTGTTGATTGGTGACGGAAAATGGCGATATAAAAAAAAAAAAAAATTACTGAACCTCAATACACCACGGCGGGGACATTGACCTTTTCTAATTAAGTGAGAATGAGTATTTTTAACAGGGGTGGTTTCCTATTGCCTTCCCTGAAAAAAATGTACTATAATAATAAATTATGGTTGGTTGATGACGGGGGCAATGGTGATATCATAAATAATAATACTGAATCTCACTACACCTCAGTGGGGACTTTGACCTTTTCAAATTAAGTGAGAATAAGTATTTTAAAGATTGCACGTTTGTTTTCTTCTCAGGGATCTTGTTATAGCCGTCTCAAAATATCATTTCTGTTTAAAATATAGTAAACTTGATTCGGAAAGGTAATATTAGGAGATAGAAGGCTTTAGTTTTCCCTACACTGTTAAAAATTTATATAATTTTACTATAAAAAATGGGAAGTCAAATTTTTTTACTAATATTAATATCTTGCAACATATATACTAATTAATACAAGAAAAAGTAAAGTTACAATTTATTTTTGCATGTTTACTAATATAATATACAAGGGTGTAACCAGAATTTGAGGTAGGGGGGGGGCAGCTTTTATTAGTTTCGTGAGAGAGAGCGTGCGAGTTCAAAATAAATGAATAAAATAGAAATAAATATGTAATTTAAAAGTTTAATATTATAAATTATTTTAAAAATAAGCCGATATAAATTAGGGGAAATATTATTACATGTTCTATTTTTTAGTTGCCAATATAATGGAATTTATTTCATTCTTCTAGAGGGCAGAGCTTTCTCCCTTTTTTTTTTTTTTTTTTTTTTTAATGATATTGATGAGAGAAGGAGATACACCAGAAGGTGCATCCCCTAAAGGCCTGTATGGGATGGCCCCTCCATCGTGAAAGAACAGAGTAGAAGGAAAGAAGCCGGGATCACGAGCCAAATCTCAGAAAGTTAGATACAATTCAATTTACTAAGTTTTTAAGGGCTTCGAGCAGTGGTAAATTCTCCGTGCGATAAATTAGGTTAAATTTATCTCCCACTTAATTTTATTTGCAGACCCTATACTTACAGAAAAAATGTCTGGGTATAGCCGGGAATCGAACCCGAGACCTCCGGGTTGCCAGCCAGACATTCTGATCATTACACCACGGAGGCGGACAAACCCTGGCCATAGCTGGGCACTTCCTTGTATTTTTTTTATGGCTTTTCGGCCTTTCTATGCCATAAGCCAATTTATGATACTCTATATTTTTTAAATTTTGTCTCTACCCCGGGGGTCAGATTTTAGCCGAATGCCTCGAGTCGGATTCGGACCCAGGTCCACTTTGTTAGCAGGATGAGTACGTTACCACCTAGCCTATCCGACCCCCACTTCCTTGTTATTGTATTGTAAACATAGTAAATTATACTAGATGAAGGAGGAGGTATCAGCCAAAGATGGAATCACTGGGTTCAATAAAACACCTTTAATGAGACGTTTCGGCCTAAATTTTATTTGGCCATCTTCAGTCAATTAGGCTAAAAATTTTTTTACAAATGGATGTTAATTGATATATTTTTTTATAAAAAATTATAAGTTGACCAAGTTGGTTATTTAGACTTACAGTTATACACAAAATGCGGTACACATATGTGATCGAACCAAGCCTTGTCAAAAATAAAAATTTCTTTTAGCTTCATGCGAATTTTTAACGTGCCTGGACCCAAAAGTTTCAGAATGAAAGTAATGAGTTTATATAAATCTTTTCTATATATTACATTATAATTAGATATTTGACCCTTATGTGAGGTCATCATATATCCCATCATTATTTATTTACAAACAGAAAATCCAAATTAGAATCTAATTACTTTTAAATCACATGCATTTTTTCATTCAATCAAATTATACAAATTCTTATTAAAAAAAATTTTCAAAAAAGTTTCTATACATTAAGTTCAAGAAAACAACTGTTGGCTCATATCACACAGGATAGATGTATAAATATTGGAAAGAAACATACAATCTCTTTTAAAATTGATAGCCTTATCACCTGCTATTTTTATATATAGCATTTCGGCTATGGATCTTTTATAGAAGTTATCAATCTTGACCAATATTTTCGCATTATCGTAATCAAAAGAATGACTATGTTCGGCTGCGTGGGTGGAGAGTGCAGTGTTGGTCTTTTTATTTCGAACACTTAATTTATGCTCATATACCCTAATTTTTAGTGAACGTGAACTTTGCCCTATATAGGTGCTAGAATTTGATGGACAATCTAGACAGTTAATTTGATAGACAATATTATTACATAATTCTCTAGGGGTTGGATCTTTATTATTAAATAAAAATTGAATATTGTCTATATTTTTGTGGGCAATGTTCACGTTGTAAACTTTAAAAAGTTTTCTTATTTTTTCGGATATGCCGTGAATATAAGCAACAGAATAGTATGGTCCGACCTGGTTATTTGAATTATTATTATTTGTTAAAATGTTAACATTGTCATTTAAATTATTTTGTTTATTTGAGAATTCTCTGATTGTCCTATTAATAATGTGCATAGGGTAATTATTCGATACAGCCATGTCTATGTAGTTCTCAATATTTTTTTGCCTAAACTCATCATCACACAAAACAAAAATTCTCCTCAAAAAATAGTTCAGACTATTGATCTTATATAGGAAAGGTATGTTGGAGAGGTAGTTGGATATCCTTCCACTATTTGAAGCCTTTTTATATATATCAAATGATAGTGAGCCATCGCTTTTCTTTATTATTTCCAAATCCAAAAACGAAATCCTATCATCCCTCTCTACCTCAAAAGTAAATTTGATATCTGGATGGAATTCATTAAAACCTTTAAGGATTGTTGAAATAGAGCATTCAGGCACACAAGAGACAGAATCATCGACATATTGCAAATAAAACACCAAACCCAGAGGTTCAACGCATTGATGGTAAAACTTTCTTATCACAATTTCTGCAGCAATTGGACTTAAGGAACCTCCCATAGGGAGTCCTCTTAACTGTAAATAAATTTTGCCACGGAAACTGAAATAGTTCCTAAATAGGCAAATATTCAAAGCTTCTTTGAATTTAGCCAAAGGCATCAACGTAAATTCACAAATTTCACCCCAATACTCCTCAACACAGAGCATAAAAAAGTCTAAAGGGATGGATGTAAACAAACTCTCAACATCAAAAGAAATCAGGACTTGTCCCCGGGGTATGATAATATCTTTTAGTCTATTTTTAGTTGTAATGGAATTTAACACTTTATAATTATCGTTTGCCGTGAGGCATTGTAAAATACTGGCTATATACTTTGATAACTCAGAATTAGCATAATTTACCGTGGAGACTATCGGTCTATATGGATGGTCAGGGTAGGCGCCCTTATGTATCTTGATGACAGAGTATATTTTAGCTAAGGTGGTGTTTTTTGGATTCAATTTATTGTAGGTCTTTCTATCAATTAAATCATCATTTAGGCAACCTGTCAAAAATTCTTTAATTTCACCTTCTAATCTGCTAATTGGTATATGTTTAATTTCCTCATATGTATCTTTATCCGATAAGAGAGATATCATATTGTGATTATATGACTCAGTTGTAGTAATAACCGAGACTTTTGATTTATCCGATTGGGTAAACGTTATTTGAGGGTTGGATTTTTTATATCTGATAGTCTTAGCTATATCTGAAAGTATAGACCTGTTACCATTTTTACATGCATCATTTATATTATTATTATTTTTATTTTTATTTCTAAAGTTGGTGAAAATGTTCGCTACCTTAGATCTTAGTAGGGTTTTCTGACAATCATCGAATTCTCCAAATCGGACTACATACTCGCAATCTGTTAGGCTTTTTATAATATTACCATTCAGTTTACTTATATTGATAGGTCCTGGTGAGAATTTGGGTTCAAAATTCAAAGTATTCAACACATAGTCTGGTATATTTTCATTAGTCAGATTGACAACTCTATTTGTAACCGGTTGACTATTATTAATAAGTTTATCAAGTTTTTTTTGTAATATTAGAATGAAATTTTATATATAGGTTATTGTTTTTTCTATTTATCCAATTTTTGTATAATGAAAATTCATTTGAATCAATTATGGTTTCTATCGTGTGTGATATTCTTGCTATATTAGATTCTAAGTGATGTAAGTGTGAATATGTATGCTCAATTTCTAAATTAAGCAATGCCGACTTGAACCGGTTCAGACAATTATATGCCTTGTTAGAGTTAGTTTTCAGTGTAAGATTAAATACATTCTTTACACTAAAATTAATGAAATTAGGATTAACACTATGATCTTTGCACTTATTCAAGAAATATAGTCTATTTTTGAACTTCTGTTTCTTAGTTATTGAACTTCTGTTTCTTAGTTATTAAATATCTAATTATAATGTAATATATAGAAAAGATTTATATAAACTCATTACTTTCATTCTGAAACTTTTGGGTCCAGGCACGTTAAAAATTCGCATGAAGCTAAAAGAAATTTTTATTTTTGACAAGGCTTGGTTCGATCACATATGTGTACCGCATTTTGTGTATAACTGTAAGTCTAAATAACCAACTTGGTCAACTTATAATTTTTTATAAAAAAATATATCAATTAACATCCATTTGTAAAAATTTTTTAGCCTAATTGACTGAAGATGGCCAAATAAAATTTAGGCCGAAACGTCTCATTAAAGGTGTTTTATTGAACCCAGTGATTCCATCTTTGGCTGATACCTCCTCCTTCATCTAGTATAGTTTCATCACAGCCACGAACTCTTACAATAAACATAGTAAATTTATCATTTTTTTAACAGTGTAGTTATTGTTTCGGCTATTATACCATATACGTATATTGGCCAGCTTCTGCCTTTACTGGAAATTAAGAACGTAGACAGAAAATTTTTTCGGAAGAAGGCCGAGGGGTTTGTTACCCACCGAGGAGCTAAGAGAGTATGGATATACTCATAGATGTAGGAGACATGATCTCTCAGATGCCCAGAGTAGATTTTTTTATTAAATTTTTATTGAACGTTTATTTATTCAAAAGTTTATAATGGGAATTAAGGATAAGTTTTTTGTGTGATTTTTTTATTTTTCAACCAATTAAATATTAATTTGCGATTATTGGAATTCAAAATAAATAATTTAGACTACGATAAATTTATCTCAATGTATAATAATTCCTATATTGGCATGCTATTTTTCAACCAATGTTTCGTCGAATTTGTCGACTTCTTCAGGTCTTCTACAAATATAAGAACATTATTAATAACAAGTTGCAAGAGTGGATACATTATAATTTCAGACCAAACATATTTCAATATATTACCCACCAAATAGTTACATCACATATTCGTCTAAAGTACCACACATTATTTTCTTTTATCTCCGTTACCAATGAAGAGCCATCAGAAACCTTAACTCGAAAAAAAATGTATAATTATACTCTGTAAAACATCGATTTTTAACTGAAATTTCGGGGGGGGGGAGTAGTGACACCCTAACCCCGCCTGGTCATGCTGCTAATGAAATATACTCTTAAATATTACAGCCAGAGCATTTCTAGCCAATATAAAGATTTGTAACTCCCATTTCTTTAAGTCTTCCCAAAATGCAAGCAAACCTAATATGGCTGGGATTGTAAAGGCTGTAAAAATCTTAACAGGATCAGAAAAGAATCACCCACTTTAGAACAAGCTGTTGCTTAATTTCAGTCATTCTTTGAGAACCCATGCATGCCAAGACCGTTGACAAAATTAACGACTATATCCCTATGATATAGTACATTTTTAATGTAGAAGTTGTCAGAAATACAAAAAGTAAAAGTAGTAATAATTCGCTCTCATTCAAAGATGACAAATCCCACTATATGAAAACCTTCCATTTCCACGTTCATTAATTCTCCTCAAGCCCTTTGTTTGAATGTCCTCAGTAGGGTCGTTACTATACTTTGAGAAAAGGGGAACATGAAAAGCGGTTCAAGTGGGAGAAAAGAGTGCTTGAACTTTACCAAACTCCTCAGTCTTCATCATAAAATGAACAAACTATAAAAAGAACTTCGGGAGGAAAATAAAAATATATTTCGGATATTTTAGAATTTTAACGAACATTTAAATCGGAATTTGAGAAATAATTTCTTTAATTAAAAAGAATTTACTTTAAGATTTTAGTAGAAACTATTTTTACATTCCAACCACTTTTAGTCGCCTTTTACGACAAGCAGTGGATACTATGGACATATTCTATCCTCGGTCCATAGGGGTCTTAGTGGGCAATACTTTTTTTTATAATTAACAATTATTGGTAGAAAGTCGGGAAATTTCATAAATCAACTGATGCAGTCACCATACAACTTTCACATTCTCACTTATTTGAAATCATCTTGCATGTGACAATTGCAATGATATTTCAAAATTGGTGATTCACTATTGATTGCATTTGAATCTGGTGATTTAATAGATTATTTATGGTTTAATTTATTTTAAATCTGTATAATTTGAATTATGTAGAAACTACGGGGGTAATGGCTGAATGGTAAAGTATCTCTTGAGGTACGGAATAAAATAGAAAGTATATTGTAGTATCAACCGTTTCAGCAGAAAACAAATCTACTGGACACGCCACGGCGGTCCTAAGTTAATGGTGGACTTACTCTGGGTGAAGCGAAGTTTAACACTTAATTGCTATCTCTCTGACATCGGTCACATGATCCCAACAATACTTAATTAATAATTTATTCTTTTCTAATTATTTAATAAATTAGTTGTTAGTTGTTCATTAACAAGCAAACAAACCAGATCGAAACTCCCAAGCTGAACCTTTCCACATCTTTTACTCGAGTTAATCGATTCCCTGCCTGCTCAGAAATCTTTATACAACATATCAAGTGATTTTACAAATATTGGCATTCATTTTCCAAGAAGATTTCTTCAATCTCGCAGCGTTTCGACCGCCTAGGATCTCAAATCATTCTTCAAAGGTTCACCTATTTATATTTTTCATAACACACAATTGTACTGTTTCGATCTTCAGTTCCCTACCTGGCTACTTCTATTAAAAGAAGTACAGACAATTTTCAACAGGAGTTGAATCTCTTTAACACTAACTAACAAATCTTATTTATAAAAGACATGAACATTGAATCAAACAAATACATTCTCTTTAAATTAAATTGAACTTGCATTTTCGTTCATATTAACTTAACATTCTATACACCGTATATTCATTTCAATACTAGTTGATTTACTTTTAAATAAGAACTCTTGTGTTTTAAACTATGTACCAAATCTATTATTAAGAATATTACTAATATTTATTTTAACATTTTAATAACATTTTAACAAACTAATAATTAGTGATTGTTAATTAATAAACTCAAATACAAGCCCACGCAAACTAATTAAAATAATTGATATTTTAATTGAATTCCTATTACTCATATTATTAATTATAATTGACTAATTGTTAACAAAATATTATTTGTAATATTATTTTTTATTCAAAACAAATCAAAAGATTAAATTTATTTCTTAAGCAATTAATAAAATATTATTTTGTACATATTTGTTGACTGAATAACATCTGATTATTTTTCAATAAAATAATAAAACTTGTCATATTACAACCTGAATATTTGGCTTTATCAAATCTGGTCCAACTTATTTATTTGTTAACATTTCAGCACCTCTTTTTTTGTGAATAAGACCTCCTGCTTCAGATCACACAAACTTAACTTTATTAATAACAAACTAACTTTTCAAACGTACATACAGTAAAAGTTTATATCTGGTTTACCAACTGGTGGACGGAGTCACAAAACTGACAAATTGATTTTTGTATCATTGTCGCATTTTTAAAGTTTTCCAGCACATTCACAGTTGGCCTAACTATCTACCATGTTCAGTAACCACGATGAGAACTTTTTTAAGCAATCAGAATATGATTCAGACTATGATAATGTTCATAGTTCTTGAGCGGGCATCTTGCTGTTATCCTTCGAAACAGTCTTAAGGCTGGTGCACACGAGGTTCTTTCTGCTACTTGCTCCTAACTTGTTCGCCCTATTTGCAATTTGAAGCTAGTTCAGTCAGGCTGATTTTTCTCCTGTTGGATTCACATGGAACTTTTTTAGAAAATGTTTAAGTTAGCCGGCTAATAGATGGTCTATCATCTTTCAGTTTCAGCTCAGATGCAAACAAAAATGGCTGTCAATAATATTATTGCAGAAATTATCAATCGCAGACGAATTTGGAAGGCATATTCTCTTTATTCATTGAAGTAAAGAGTTGGACAGTGAGAAACAAAATATCAGCTGTTCTGTGATATCAGCTGATGTATTTGGCCAATGCCCTTGTCACCCACGTGATAAAATAATGCTTTCCGATTGCCTGGCCACTACCACCTTCAAGTAGCTAAACTTTTTTTTTTAGAACATGGCTCATCTTTTGAATCAAGCTAACATGCTAGTAAGACAGTCTGGAGTGACGTCATTTCGATACCCTCCATGCCTCCAAATTTACGGTTTGTCGAACAACCAAGGAACACGTAAGGGAAAAAGCTCCCTGTGTGTTTTGTTTATGGATTTAAATACTACTTTATTGTATACAATCTTGCATGCATTTAGTGTGAAGTGAAACAATTCAATCCTTTATAATAGAATTACCATTGTGGAGAATCCTTAATGTTTTGCACCCGGGTCATTGCCGATCTAGGTAAAAGTTTACTAAACAGCGTAATACTTGCAACTTTTCCACCTCTTAACATTGAAAATTTTAGGATTTTATTTTAACGATCTCAACTTTCATATCCCTCTCATTTTCCAGTGGTTGTATCAAAATCTCGCCCTCGGTGTTATTAAAAAATTCATGAACAATCGGTATGATTTTCACGAATTAAGATAAAATCGATATTGTTAAGATTTTCAGTTAAAAATAAAGCATATAGCGGTTTCGAAATTGACTTTTAAAATATTCATTGACATTGGTGAACTTTGGTACTCGAAGCCCTTTTGTCCTAAATATAATTTCCGAGAGCCCTTCAAAAGGGAGTTAGGTAGGTATATAATAATAATATACTCTGGAAGGGTGAGATTTAATATTATTTGAAAGGAAATTTTTTAAAAATATATAAGGAGAGAAAAACAGCTCGAGGGGATGAAACAGGAACACGGGTTTATTATTGTTTAAACTTCTATATTATTATAAATTCAAATATGGAATGTTTGAATATTACACCCCTGCCTACGAACATACACCTTTTCATTTCTTATGGGAGAAGAAAGAAAGAGATGCAATTTTTATTAATTCAACAACGAAACATTTAATTTTATGTTATTTGTCGTTTCTCTGTTATTATGATTTCTTTATTTTTATTTAGAAAAAAAATAATAAAAAAAGAAAAAAAAAGAATGAATTAAATGAAAATAAAATGAGAAAAACAATTTTGAATTTTACAAATGTTACACTTGATGAAACATTCAAGAAATTAATGTAGAGATTTAAGCATCTTTTTTTGAAAAAATATGGAATTTTTCAAAAATACAATCCAGGTAAATTAACAACAATTAGTTTAAAAAGAATTTACTTTATTTTGAGTCGAATCTTTCGTTGGATGTGCTTTCTATCATGTAATCACTAAATACTATGAAAAATTTAAATTACCTGAGGAGTTTTCTATATTCAGTGCAGAAGCTATTGC
The DNA here is from genome assembly GCA_024734495.1 of Forficula auricularia. Taxonomy (NCBI): domain Eukaryota; kingdom Metazoa; phylum Arthropoda; class Insecta; order Dermaptera; family Forficulidae; genus Forficula; species Forficula auricularia. The sequence continues at coordinate 22,030,929 of JALMQS010000030.1, read as the reverse complement.
AATAATAAGGGCTCTTGTTTATATAGAATCATTAGACCAATCAAATAAGTTGTTAATAGTGTCCGACTCTCAAAGTGTTTTAATGGCAATCAGAAACTTTTTTAAATCTAATTCAGAGAACAATCTTATATATCAAATTTGTGATTTTATGTGTAAAACATAAAAAAGTTGAATTCCTATGGTGTCCCTCCCACGTGGGTATCCAGCCTAATGAAATAGTGGACTCTTTAGCGAAACAGGCAGTCTCAGATGGGGATCCATTAAACATGGTCCTCACCTATGTAGATACTATTAATATTGTAAAAAAAATCTATTCAATTGTGGCAAGAATTTTGGGACTCCTCTTCAGAGTCGAGGGGATCCTACTTGTACTCGATAATGCCCAGAATTGGAACCAAGTCATGGTTTCATGACAGTCGTTTATATAGGAGAATAATTGTTCTAATTGTACGGTTGAGAATGGGTCATGCAGCTACCCCCAGAAAACTCTTTCAGTTTAATCTAAGAGACACTCCTTTTTGGGACTGTGATGGCAGGCAAATGGGTGATGTCAATCACATCTTCTTAGGGTGCTCAAAAAACAACAAAGCTATTGACTTATTTTATACTAGATCTGCTCGTAAAATTCCATTCCCTACATCAATGGGATTAATCCTTAGCTATTTCAATCCTGACTGTCATGAATCCGAGACTCAAGAGATAATCATTAAACTATTAATAGCATCCAAACTATTTATCTATATATATAAAATAGAAAAGTATGTGGATATGTATGTGGAAACGATCTGATTGGCCAGTGCATAGCCAATGCCAAAGCGTTAAATTATTAGAACGATTCTGATTGGTCAGATAGTGATCGTGCTTAGGCAATGTGTTAAATAAATCTTTCCTTATTCTTCCTTATTTTTGAATCAATTTCATTCAGCACATTCTTTCGATACTTACAGTAAGATTTTAAATTTCAATTATTAAATTGGTATGAACGAGACGCTCCCCGCCAGGGGCTAGGTGACGCCGGGCCGAAGGCCCGGTCGTCAGCTAGTATGATATAAAAATGTAAACACTGTTAAATAATATTGCAACTTTTTTTTTTTATAAATTTTATTAAACCAATTATTTTACATTAATTAATGTATACATTGTATTTTAGCTTCGACTCCGGAGATTACTTCTCCACCATCGAGTGTCCTTGATCATCTTTAGTCCTTGTTTTTAATAAGAGGAAAAAACTAATTATAGAAATAAAAAACCTCTTTTCCGATAATTATTCCAATACCATATTGCGGAAATTAATCCATCCAATTAATTAATCTTTCTTTTCATTCTAATATTGCAACTGTATATAATTATGTAAATATAAAAATGTAAATATTGTAAAAAAAAAAGATTTTAGTAGAAATTATTTTTAAATTGCATATCAGAGGGCTTCCTCCCTTCAGGAATCGAACCAAAGCACTAACTAGCTTGCCGGGCAGTCAGCCAAACCCTTAAGGAAGTTCCCTAATATAGCTCAGAAGCAATTCCTCTTTACCCTACTCTCACATGCGCAGAAAGGAAAAAATATTTTCACTGCGTCGTTTCTCGGATCTGGCAACATTGAATTCTTACGAATGCTAAAAGACAAAGAATAAAAAAAAAAAAAAAAAAAAAACACTTCATGAAACAGCTCAATGCGAAATTCCAGATGAGAACAGAATAGTTAGTTTGAGAGAATTAGCTAAAAATCTCAAATGCACCACCTGCAGAAGTTTTTTAGATATGGAAAAATTGAGTGATTTTAGTGCGACGTTGACAAGTCGCCATCTTTCACTTGCCATCCCATTAGAGAAAAATTGAAAACCATCAAAAGTACCTAACTTTTAACATTTTTCAGACAAAACGAATATCGAAAAGTTTTTGTTTTGTCGAGAGTAGCAGAGTTGTTTCTCTTTGTAAAACGAATATCACTTGATACAATTATTTTAACAGAAAAATATTTGTTATGACTCTTAGTTTTTCAAAATAATTTCAAGAAAATTACGATTGTTATTTAATGAAACAGTAGCTTTAACATCAATTGGGATAGGGTTTGCGTGTTAAATATGCAAATTTCAATGGTCAATATTTACAAATTTAGTACCGCAAGGACTATTGAAAAAATTTCAATGTATAAAGGACACTTATAAATAAATATGTGTATTCAAAGTTTTAAAAGGATTTCAAGAAAATCAATTTATTAGGGAACGTCCTTAAGACGAATCTCTCTCCGATATGTAATATAATATAAGATTCAACTTAAGGGTTTGACTGACTGCCCGGCAAGCTAGTTAGCGCTTAGATTCGGTTCCTGAGGGGAATTTAAATTGCATTTTAAACTCTGAAAAATATCTGAAATTCAAAAGGGTATGGGGAATGGTTCACGGATGAGTTTTGAGATAATTGAAAAAAAAAAAACAACAGCAAACACAATACAGCTTTTTTCAAAATGTATTCAAATACCATTGTCCGGCCTCATATTACATTGATTGTAGTCTCGTGACATTATTACAAATAACACTCAACCATTATTCAGAATAACTCTCAATATTTTTTAAAAAACTTTTTAAAAATAATATCTAACAAAATAAAAAATTATACTCACAACAAAAATTCAGTACACTCTATGTGCTGAAGAAAGGCGTCTAGCCAAAAACAATAAATATATACACCAATATTGTACACCAACACCACTACACATTAAAGTTTGGTTTCTCACACATCAAACTGATATTTTATTACTGGTCAACAAGTGATTACAATTTTCCACAACATATCGAAAAAAACGCCATCTCCAGTTTATATATATACTAGCCGCAAGGCCCGCCTTCGGTGAGCCTCTTGCTAGTCTAGGGGCTTCGCCTCCTGGACTCCCCGTCACTTGAACACCCCCTCTTCTCCATCTCCAACCACTCTCCATCCCACCGATCCTCTCCCCCCCTGCCTCTGATCGGCCTCCAACCCAGTAAACCTACCCCCTGGACTCCCCACCCATGGACCCCGTATCCCCTGGACCCACAACTTCCCCTGTATCCCAACCCTCACTCCTGGACCCCACCTCTCAACCCCATATAGGTATATTTATACATAGGCACAGACATTGGAACAAATCCCCCTTAGTAGGACCCTGGACCTCCATCCCTATGACTCCTCACTCTTGGACCCCGTACCCCCTGGACCCCAACCCCATCCCTGGGGACATAGAAACATAGGTACGTAGTATGTGATGATATAAGTACAGACACAGGGACAAATGTCCTTTAGTAGCCCCCTGGACCCCACCTCCCAACCCCTGGGGGGGGCATAGGTACATAGGTACAGAGGCAGGCACAAATGCCCTTTAGTAGTATGTGATATTTCAAATTATTTTTAAAGATTAATTTGTTTAATTATTATTTCTAATCCATTACCACAAGTATTTTGATTTTTCAAATAAATTTTAATTAAAATATATATTTTGATTGCTGAGAAGGTGAACCTTTCTGACATATAAATTGAATGAGACAATAAAAGAGTGTGTCTTCTGCTGGAATTATAAATTTTATTAATTTATAACGAGACTATAGTTTCGAGGGCTTTGCTCTCTTCATCAGTCTATTACAATGGATTCACAGGAATTAATTTATAAATGAATGAAGAGGGCAAAGCCGTCGAAACTATAGTCTCGTTATAAATAAATAAAATTTATAATTCCAGCAGAAGACACACTCTTTTATTGTCTCCTTCAATATATAAAAATTCTGCTACTCTCGGCAAAAAAACTTTAAATTTCATATATAAATGTTTACAATTAGCTTGTTTTACGTATATTACCCCTTATTTCATGATTGACTGCGACGTCGGCAACCATGAGTACTCCTATTTATTTATGCGAGTTGTATTTTCGGATTTCTACTTTAAATTAAACGATGAGAATAATTTTTAAATCAAGTTCTAAAAAGACAATAGTTTTTGAGTTATGGGGGATCGAAAGTTTTTCGAAATGGTTCGTCTATATACACGTGGCCCGTTTTTGCGAACTTGGCTGACACACTGCCGTGTGCCTAGATATTCGCGGAACCTTATGCTGGCCATTAAATTTGGGTAATGATAAATCAATTATGGTACCCTTCTCATAGCAATATTTATCCAGCTCAATGTTTATCTATTCAATCCATCGACGGATTTCTACTTAAATAGTCCCATCTTTATTCATTCCATTTATCCAGCATGTTAACGTACATATTTTCGGATGGTCGCTTATTCAAATTCCTGGAACAGCTTCATGCTTTACAGAACAAACTAAATAACCGCGCTGGTATATTTGCCCAGCTTCCATTATTATTTAACCATTATTCAATTATAACATAAATATAGAAAATACTACCATCAAAAATGAATATTTATTAACTTAATGAGATGAATGTAGAATGAAGAAGGAAAATCAACAGTACTAATGAAACGTTTTGAATTTTTCATCAGGAATCGAGAAAAATAGAACTGAAGTACCATGAAAAAAGGGGATGAGGGGAAGGAATATAGGGATTGGAATTTGTGAATAGCAAATCGAAATAAAATACAATTAAATATTAATAGAGTGGGGTAAAATGAAAAAGTAAAAACATAGGGCGGAATTACAGCCGAGCATTTCGCCAATTTGAAAATCGTTGTAAATAATTCACTCGGCTAACAAATTCATTAGTTTTGTTAAGGTTTCTGGATTTGTGGTTAAATCAATTCTAAAATGTAAAATGAATACGCTTTTTTTATACGAGGCTCAAAAATGAAGTTTTTTTTTAATATCAATATACGTTGCGATTTTTAAATAGTCGGGAATGGAACTCGAAATCGAGTCGGGAATCGAACTCGAAAATTACCAAATTGGCTACTCTTCTCACATAATATAATTAAAAATAATCCATTCCATCATTAAACTATTATATTCAAAGATATGCTTCGTCAGGGCTAAATCAGGTTATTAAAAATCAAATACTTAAAACTGTAGGTATTTAATTCAAACACATATACAATAACCAAGCTATTTTCTACTGAAGCTGTCTTGGATTATTGTATTCGTGTTCGAATTAAATGACGAAATTTTGAAGGATTTGATATTTATTGATTAGGATCTGACCTGAAGAACCATTTGAGGGAGTGGCACCCAAAATCCCGACAACCTAAAATCCCGAAACCACAAAATCCCGACATGTGTGCCCCAGCCTCGTTACAAAACTAATGCTTAGTATTTATTTATTTATTATTTGTTTCCAAAAGCAAAGGGTTTTCGGTTTTTTAATGTGTGGTTGATTAAAAAAAAAGGGGGGTCCCGAAACATAACACTCCCGGACTATACATGAAGTTCGGATCGGTTGGGATATATTCAATTCGGCTCAGCCAACCGAACCGCCTAAATGCCAGCCCGAAATGGAGGTATACGAACCAAACCGAGTCGATTCCGCGACATTTCAGCCCCCGACAAAACATCCCCCGACAAAATATCCCCCGACAAAATTTCCCCGACAAAATATCCTTCAGACAAAATAACCCTTCCCCGCGTGAATCTTATGAGTAATATATATTCAGTTCGGCTCGGTTGGGTAGGGCTGACGCCAACCGAACCGTCTAAAAACAAGCCCGAAAAAGAGCTATACAAACCCAAACGAGCCGAACTGAATATACATTAACCGAACCTCCGAAAGTTTAGTCCAGGTGGGGTGTGTTTCGGGCTCCCATTTTTTTCTAATCAAACACATTGAAAACCGAACCGGCCAATCGTCGGGCGGGGTGTGTTTCGGGCTCCCATTTTTTCCTAATCAAACACACATTGAAATCCGAACAGCCAATTGTCGGGCAGGGTGTCTCTTTTGTATTCTCCCTTATACTGGGGAATATTTTGTCAGAAGATATTATGCCGAGGGATATTTTGTCCTTGGAATATTTTGTCCTTTGTATATTTTGTCAGGGGGTGTTTTGTCGGGGGCTGAAATGACGTGGTACCACCGAGTCGAACTTAATATATCCTAACCGAACCGAACCGGCGACGACTTTCACATATTCGAATTTATATGTAGGCATGAACCCCATTTGAGGGTCCGAAACGTTGGCGGAAGGCTGAATGGATATATTAGGCCAAGATTTTCAGCAGAATTATATTTCTATCTATATCTAAAGGATTCAAAACAATCGTTTTGGCTTAAAAATGATCTTTCTAGAAGAAATAACACTCAACTTCGTATATTATAGTTTTTCTGCAGTTTTAACAAGTTTAATTCAGTAAGAGAAAAAATCTTTATAGCAGGGGTTCCTAAACTTTTCCGAGTAAATTAAAAAAAATTTCATGGCGCCCTACCCTCTAAATAAAAGTACATATATTAAAACAAATACTGTATTTCTTCTCTCTAAATATTCTTGTATTAGAATTTATAAAAATATCTTCGGAAATGATAGTTTATTTTTCTCTGAAAATCAAAAATTCAGACCACAGGGGGGACCCTTTGTATACATTTCAGATTTTTTTGAGCGTGTCAAAGTTAAATTTTTTCGGTTTATGCGTATGTATAATCGTAAATAAGAGATCAAATTGAATAATAAATAAATTTTTGGCTTCTCACGTTTTTTTTTTTGTCTAGTTAGGCCAAATGTCTTTTTCAATTAATTATGAAGCTTCGCGGCGCACCTGTGAACAGGCCGCGGCGCACACTTTGGGAAACTCTGCTTTACAGGAATAAGTCAGAATAAATAAAAAGATTTATCTGTTCGTTTGTATTTGATTTATTTATTTTCATCGAGGATTCTTCTGTTTAAAAATGCCCATGGACTATATTTAGAGATATAATATGGTTTATTGATTCGATGGCATTTTATTAACAAAGTAAAATGATTTTTATTTTAGATACACGTTTGACACCGAAATGTCATTTTATTCCGGATTTCTATCAGCGGTTGCTCGACCAGAATTAAGTAATGTCGATTTTCATTAGCCCTTTGCCATCTGCCAGCCATTATTCATGCAGGGGGAGGGAATCAATTAACACCAATTGGTCCGCTGGCTGCCCTCCGAGCCTCAGCTTTTACCTATATATATATATATTGTAGACACTTTTTCGTTCACATCCACCGCACTATTAAACACTTAATTTGCGAAAAAGAGAAATGGGTTGGAACAAAATAAGAGCAAACAATTTCCATGCAATTTGCGATGCTCTAGGAATATTTTGTAAGTGTATTAAATGATGCATTTTTTATCATGACTGGTTTTAATAATTTATAAAAATGGTAAATACCGAATTCTAGAGCTGGAAACTTCAATCACTGCAATTTCAGTGTTTTGAGATTGATTTTCTTTTCTGCTTCACTTATCATTTAGAAATGACATATTAAAATTCCAATTAGATAGAGGGACACCTCACAGTTGTTGGCCCCTGGGGCCAATAACTGTGGGAGCCAATCACTGATTACTTATTAAGGTGTTTTTTTTCAGCCAAAATGCCTAAATTAGTCCAAAAACCCTACAGAGAAGAGGCATGTCCAAAAAACTTTTGGAGTGCCAAAATCTACCATACAAATTCAAAGTCTTTCTTTTGGTCCAGCGCACAGTGGTTTAGAATCTGAAATACGTGATCGAAACCTCTAGCTCCTTAAATAGTTGACCAAACAAGGAGAAAATTTAACCATGGGGGGTTCAAGTCAAGTAGAATCGACTGACTCTAGGTACAGATTGCCATTTAAGGGGGGGGGGGGGGAAATGAAAATCTAGGCTGAGAAATTTTTTGAACTTTGTGTCTTTTTTAAAAAGAGTTCGAGATTCTTACATTTTTTATTTTGAGTCAAAAGAACTGTACTTTTAGCATTCCTATAAATTTTTTTTAAGTTGAGTGTCTTTCGGGGCTTTCAGTAATTGAGTAAAAACAAGGTAAATTTGCTTAGGGGGGCCAATAGCTATGGACTTTGCCTTATATAATCTTTGTATTTATATTTAAAATATATATTTTCAAAGTATTATGTAAAAGGAATTCAACGGGGCGGTCCTCTGCTTGATGGAAATAAAAACACATCTTTATCTAATAAATAAATACAATTAATTTTATTTGATAAAGACTATTGTTTTTAAGAGTTGACAGTCATCTTCGTGTAAATATTATATTGTATTATATGAAGGAGGTATCAGCCAAAGTTGGATGCGCTGGGTTCAATAAAACACCCTGAATAAAACGTTTCTACCTGAATTTATTTGGCCATCTTCAGTTAATTTTTTTTTTTTTTTTTTTTTTAAAGCAATCGAATGCAAGAAGGGTGCACCAGTAAAGATCTAGCCCCTATGGATCTCGAAAGACCCTTGCATTACCGAAGAGAAGGGAAAGTTGATTAAGTGAGAGGGGTGTAGACGTAGGTGTCTATGCACCCTGGTTTTGAAGGTTTTGAAGGTTGGGAGTTATACACTAAATGCGGTACACATATGGTATGTGATCGAACCAAGCCTTATCAAAAATAAAAATTGTGGTTCGATCACATATGTGTACCGGTTTTTTTTTGTATAACTCCCAATTAACTGAAGATGGGCAAATAAATTCAGGCAGAAACGTTTTATTCAGGGTGTTTTATTGAACCCAGCGCATCCAACTTTGCCTGATACCTCCTCCTTCATATAATACAGTTTCATAACAGCCACGAACTTTAACAACATAAATATTATATTTGTTTTCTCAGAGAAAACTGCAAAAAAAACAAATATAATATTTATGTAAGACTGAAGATGATAGTCAAGTCTTAGAAACTATAGTCTTTAAAATAAATAAAATTGTATATGCTATATTTTTTATACCTATTTAGGTGTATAATTATTTGTTTCAAGAAGAGAAAACCCTCTTGAAAATCAATAAGTCTACCACTTTCGGCTAGAAAATCTTTTTTAAGAATTTTATAATTGGTATTTCAAATACATTGCTGTAAATATTTTTTATTTCAAATAAACAGGGAATAATCGGATTTGTGCATAAAATATTACATTTTATTAATTAAAAATGTTGACTATATATTTTTAGTTTTGAAAAATATTAAATATATAAAAGTTATAGTCAAAACCAGAATCAGAGGTGTGACGTCAGAAGTCTGATTCTACTAATTTATTATAATGTTTGAACCGCCAACAAATTTTCTACATATTCTCTCTAGGGTTGGCTAAAAAACCTATTTAAACGAATGATGATCATGATAAAGGTATAAAAAATTTTATTTTAAATATTTTAACCATATTTTTTCCGAGATGTTGTTTTGTTTTTCTGTTTTATCGCTGGTAATCAAAAAAGTTTTATCATAGAAAATAATGTTTATAGTATTATATATCTCTCTTTTTTTTCTATTAAAGATTGATTTATAACCAAAATATTTCCGGGCTAAACTTTCGGTATATAATGGTCCACTTTAGAACAGATTAAAGTACAAAGAGAGACGGGGGTGATAAAAAAATGAGTGAAGTTAGAGGGGATGGGCGAAAAAGTACTTTCTCTTTATTGAGAGGATGATTAAAGAGCGGCGGTTTATTTTTTTTAATAAAATCACTAGACGGATATTCAAGTTTCATTTAAAATTAAAGGTTATTTGCTTAAAAAATTGCCCATCAAATTGAGAATTAAAAAAAAAATGGAGATTTTTAGTAACACAGAGACAGAGAAAGTAGCTTTTTATTGAATGTAAAAATATTATATAGAGCTATCCCTGGGATTCGTTAGTTTGCAGAGCAGGAAAAATAAACGATTCTGTTAATAAAAATATCTATTAAATTGTAGATGAGATGATGTTTTGCATACTATATGAGAAACTATATTTTTTTGCATTAATAGATGGCGTAATATATTAAAATTTTAATAAAATATTGCATTATTAATAAGTAACTTTTTTCAGTCAAGTTTTTATAAGAATAAATTAAAAAAATTTTCATTGATAGAATAAATTAGCTGCAAGGCCCGCCTTCGGTACGCCTGGACCCCCCCTTAAACCCACCCAGCACACCATCCCCTCCCCCATGCCTATCCCCCGCCCCCACACCACCACCCCAACACTCCATCTGCACCCTAACCCACGAACCCCACCCCACCCCCGCATCATGCCCAACCCCCGCCCCCACACCATCATCCCAAACACTCAATCCGTAACCCCCCGCACAATGCACCCGTGCCCAACCCCCGCCCCCATACCACCATCCGCACACCATCCACCTCGAACCCCGCACCCCACCCCGTGCCCTCCAACCCTGCCCCCCCCCCCCCCGCCTAGCCCCTGGACCCCACCCCCGCTACGACCCCTGGACTCAACCCTTCACCACCTCCTGCACCCCCACCCTACTCCGCCTCACTCCCTCACCCTACTCCGCCTCACTCCCTCACCCTACCCCCATTCCACCCCCGCATTCACCCTCCGCCCATCCGCACACAGTTTTTGCACTTCTAGCTCTCTATAGGCCCAGAGATTATGTATACAAAATTTGGTTGAGTTTGCTCCAAGGTCAAGAATTTACATTTTTTCACCCTCCTCCCCTTTTTGGGTGATTTTTTGGAGAAATTTTTTTAAACAAAAGTTGTCAGAAATCACATCCCCTACAACTTGGTTTATCATAAAATTTGCCGTAGGGTTAATAGTTTAGGAGTTATTTGATAATTTTCATTTGTGCGCCCCCCACCAAACCCCCTTCTGGGGTCAAAATATCAAAACGTTACATAGCTAAAAACGTAAGTTAGAAGACATCTGATGTAAATATGAAATTTTATAATAATCCCTTCAGCCGTTTTTACGTGAATCGTGAGCAACTTTTCGGAAACCACTGAAACAGACATACAGACCGACATGCATACAGACAGACAGACAGGAATTTTGTTGAGGGTGTTTTCGTTCATAAATTTGCTTGAAACGTGTGCAACCAAAATTTGGCGTGATTTGAGCCAATGTACAGACAAAACCTTAATTATATATATATAGATATAGTAAAAAACAAATTTTTAATTATGAAAAAAAATAATAATGATAATAATAATAATATTAATATGTAAAATGTGAACTTTTACAAAGAAAAGTAAAATAGAAAGTAGGTATAGAACTTTAAATAATAAGGAAAAATAAAAATTAAATAAAACTTAAAAATTTCGAGAGCATATAAAAATTTCCAAATTTCCATTGATAATTTAGGGTAATTTCACCCAAAATGTTTGGATGTTTATTAAACGTTTTGCGATTGCTTTTATAAAATAATTGTATTTATCTAATACTAAAAACAATCAAAATATTATTTCAAAATATGCATCTATATAACGATGGTCAACCGAGACGATGTATAAGTGTAATTTATCAATAATTGAAATAGATCATATAAAAACTTTTCAATTATCATGCGATTCATTTTTTAAGTAAATCTATTGGTTTCTCTTACTGGGTTTAAGATGAATTCGTATACATATATAAAACATTTGTTAGAGATTATAGTTTCAAAGGATTAGCCTTCATCTTCAGTTCAGATAAAAAAAAAAAAAAAAAAATTATCTCGCTACTAAAATCAGGATCAGGAATGATGGGTCAAAGAAAACATTCAAACCATCCTTATAGCTTTTAGTCTGATTTAAGTTCGACTACCGAAACCAGATCACTGCTTAATGTCTATAATTATGAAGATAGAATTTCATTTGTTTTAATCCTTTCTTTATTCATTTTCGCGACTCGGTAGTGGCCTGACCAATGTAAATATAGTTTAAGGATTAATCATTTGAAAATTTACCATTTTAAAACGCAGTTTTAAATAATAATAATATAATAATTTGAGAAACGAAGAACATATAATTGGAGGGTGCTCAATTTTCTCTATAGAGACATAATCAACTGGCAAAACTAGTCTACCAACAACTGGGACTAAAACACGACCTCCTAGATATAAAAAACATATCACCATACTATAAGTATAGGCTAGTTTACACGGTCTTAGTACTTGCCATTAGTACGATTCCATTTACTAAGCACTTACCAAACTAACTGGTTAGTAGTGGTTCACACGTCTCTTCTAACCACTGTAATTAGTGTATTGTGAAAGTTGCAAGATGGCAATTCGAGTTGTCAATATATGTGGTAGGGGAAGCGACTTACCATTAGTAAATAGAAATCATTTCTATTCACTCGCACTTGCCACTCTACTAATACTAACCACTTATACTGTGTGTTTACACGACCCAGAATTAGGCGAGTGGTTAGTACTAATACTTAGAAATAAGCCCGTGTAAACTAGCCTTATACCCCAGCACCAGTGCTTGAGAATTCAAACACGATCCTCTATTGGGACAGGCCCGTGCTTACTGATAAAACGATCGATTATAACAGGCCAGATATTCTGCTAATTAACATCGAAACAAAAACAGCATTAATGTCACAAAATCAAGAAGACCGACATAGAAAATCAAAGGAAATATGAGGAAATCCCAATTCAATTAAAAATATCTGGAAACTCAACAAGGTGACTTTACATCTCAAAGTTATCTCCGCGGAAGGAGTAGTCTCCAAAAAACTGTCCAAGAACATCGAGGGACTTGCCATACCATCGAACATAGTATGAGTTGGCCAGAACTACTCCTTCAAAGCTACCACATCGTCCCCAAATTCCTTAATTAATATACATTATCTGAAAAAGACGTGCGGGGCAGGGTGAATTTTCTTTTCGCACCGTCCGAGCTTAACCCTTAGAAAATAAAAGAACTGGTAGGTGAAAGTTTACCAGCACTAGTACTGAGTAAGTGTAACAACTCGGATAATAATAATAATAATAACAATAATAATATAAACTAGCTCAAGAATGATTAAAAATAAATTTAATTCAATAAAATTATAATTATAAAACGATATAGTCGAATTTCTATATCAAAGTGTTGACTGTTTTTTTTTTAGGGGTTATTTTTGTGTGTACTTTTGGGTCGTTAGATTGAAATTTGCTCTCCCCTTTAGTCCAAGTGTCGTTGGAATGCCGTTCCAATGGCTTTTAATAGCTTTCCGAGCCTTTGAACGAATTCCCTTTCCGATTTTGTTTAAATTTCGACTTCAAACCTCCCCCCCTGGGAGCTTTGCCCTCCCACGGGTCTTTTTTTATGAGATGTCTTTCAAAGAGAAAAATAGAAAGCCAAATAAACTTGAACTACTTTAACAAATTGATCCGAAATTTATAAAGGAAACCTCCGCCTCTCTTCAATGAACAAATAAGAGTAGCAACAGCAACAGCAACAGCAATAGCCAATAGAGAAAAGAGACAAGCAATTGAATTATAGGCTAGAATTATTGTGGAGAGGCTCTTGAACTAGATGTTCAGTTAAAAATAGAAGAGACATACTATATCCTTAACATGTAAATCTCTAAAAAGAATATAATTTATTTAAAATATAGTTTTTTGGATTCTATAGTAAACATTGGTTAAAAATAACATTGACGTTCATCTACCTGTAGTGGCCTTTAAGGGTATAACCATTGCGTTTTTAGTGGAAATGCAGGGGAATTTAACAGGGCCGCCAAAGACCCCTGTACGGTCTTATTTGATAAAATTTGAAAAAATAAAACCCTATCTGGGTATTAAGAATAAACAATTCAATAATCAAATTTTTTACAGAAGACACACTATTTTATTGTCTCTTTCAATGTATAAAAATTCTGCTACTCTAAGCAAAAAGAAACTTTCAATTTAAAAAGGAGAAGTTTCGGCTGAAACCACTTAGTTTAGATATTTTTAGGGTTTCGTTAAAAAGCAAAACGAATGACCCCACTGTCGATCCGCTATGAGCATTATAATCGTAATCTAAATAAAATATCTGTATAAAGTTGAAATATAAAGTTATATATGAGCCGTTTATTTTGAAAGTAGCCTAAGTTCATTTTTTGTTATTTCGAGATAATTACATTTATATTTTTATAAATACATATACATATTTATATGTATTTTGATATATTTATTTTGACAAATTCATGAGGGTATTGTACTCCATGTACTGTGATATTATAAACATGAAAAGAAGACATCTACGAGCCCCGTCCCATCTCAATTGGCCCACCAATATTTTTCTTTTTAAATAAAATTATGCTAATTCACGGTAAATTTAATTTAAATATTTATTTTTATTATCATTTGAAACAACATTTCAAACAATTTAAAACATTTTATTGTAACATTTAAATTAAAATTATTTTTTAATTGTTAAAAACATATTTTTATATAAAACATAGTTCTTTGCTTTTCACGATTTTTTTTTTAAGAATCTTTGAATATGTGAAATAATCAAGTAGGATTTGCCTTTTTCCAACAAAAGAAAGTTTGTTTTGTTTATTATTAGTAAAAATGACTCGTGGAAAGGTTGTTGATGAAAAAATTCTCTCAATTATTATAAATTTATTTAAAAAGGGAAAATCAAATGCGGAAATTGGCGATCTAGTTAATTGTTAGGGAGACCTCTATTGATGATTAAGTTTATACGGATTCGCGGACGAACAGCTAATCCCTACATAAGCGGTTTAATATAAATGCAAACGCGTATTCCTTAATTATCGGTCTACCTTGGGAAAACACGAGTATACCAGGTTGAGGGATTCGATTCCATAAACGTGTTTTTATAACCCTGTCCGGTACTAAAAAGTACTTGATTGCAGATTCGGATAGTTAAAAAATATTAACAAAAAACTTTCATAGATTATTATTAAAAATAAATAAGAGGAATTTTTGTGGAGAGTTCAATTCAGAAAATAATGATTAATAATCTTTAATTAAAATAATGAAATTATATTTAATTAACAAAGAATATTTATTATTTAAACAACAATAAGAAATGTATTATAAATTCTTTATAACAAAAAATGAAATTCCAATTAAATAATAATTGTTTTAATACATATATTATAATTAGTACTTATCTTAAAAATAAGATGCATAAATTTCCTCTATCAATTATTGAGGTCAGTTGTTAAACAAATATCAATTCAATACGGATGTTTCTTCATCACCAAAGCCAATTTTTAGATGATCTCGACAGAACAGAAGGTTTTAGATATGGTCACAGCCTGGGTGTTTTGAAGAGAGGGGTGGCAGAAGAGGGGTAGGAAATTCCCCTTGCCTCCTGTGTCCTTGAGAATGCGTCACAGATAAAGATGGCGTCGGTATAAATGAAGATGAAATTATTTTCTTGTCAAATAAGAAAATATACAAGAATTTCAGACTATCCAAGTTTAGAATGAAATTTCTTGTTAAATGAGACTATATAGTCTGTTGAAGCTTGTTCCAGTTGAGCTCAGGGAATAAAAGTATTTCCAGTGGCAAACAAAAGTATATTCGGGAATTTCCAACTTCGTAAAGATTTACAGCCCCCTTTAAAAAGGTCGATGGCTATTTTACAGAAATCCCCTATTCAATATAATAAGAAACCATACAAATGGCCTTAAAAACACATATAAATAAAAACTGGGAACAAGTAAATGGCTTCATTAAGAGAGACTGCCCTCCAAATAGGGCTTGCTCCCGAAAAGCCGAACCGAGCTAGTTCGAAGACATGAACAGAAGTGTAGTTGGCTCTGTGACCAGCGAACGAGAGCTTAGAAAAAGGAAAGGGAGCGATCGGTTTGTTATCTCGACTGTGATTGGTTGTAGGTTTGATCTTTCAACCAATAAGAATTAACCTTTCTGTTCAAGTCGGTGAGATGGTAACTTGCTGGTGTGAGTGAAATCAACCGTTGACATATTTATTTTGACCTTGAATAGAAATTAAAGCTATCTTTTCAATTAAAATAGACAATGTAGTTGATAAATTCAAATATTTAACCTTATTTGGCAATAAAAGCGATGCTTTAAAATTATATAATTATATAATAATTATATAATAATAAAGCTCAAACTTCGAATTCACTGAAGTTTGACCATTAATTTACCAAAGTTTACTGTCAGAAATATTATTCGAGTTTATAAAACAACGGCTACAATAGCTACAAAACCTCGGTATGAGTCGAAATCCAAAATATCAGATGCTGATAAAAGGGCATTGAAGAAGATTATTAGAAAAAACAGGCGTTCGAACTATGGTGAATTATCTGTTCTTTGGAGCGATGCTGTGGGGCGAAGTGTTTCAAGATCCACGTGCCATAGAGAAGCCCTTAAGTTAGGTTTTAAAACTTACAAGGTAATTTTATTGAAACTTATTCCAATTTTTTTTTTGTAATTTTACTAATTTTTTTTAGGCAAAAGAAAAGCCACTCTTGACATTAAAACAATAGAAAAACCGGCTAAATGGGCTAAAAGTCTCATTAATTGGACGAGTGATGAATGGAATAGTGTCCATTGGAGTGATGAGTCTCGTTTTGAAGTTTGTGTTGGGGACAATCGAAGCAGAGTTATTCGTCAAAAAAATGAACCTTTCAATTCAGATTGTTTAAAAAAGAAAGTAAAATTTCCTGCTTCAGTTATGGTATGGGGTTCAATGTCTGCTAGAGGTGTTTGAAAACTTCACTTCTTTGATGGAATTGTAAACAGTAATAAGTATTTAGAGATTAAAAAAAAATCATTACTTCCAACAATGGCAGATGCATTGCAGAATAATAATAATTTTGTGTCCCAACAAGACGGGGCGGCCTCCTATACATCAGAAAAATCTTTAAAATGACTTTCTGATCATAATGTTCCATGTTTGGAGTGGGTGGCTGACTTGTCACCAATAGAAACTCTTTGGCACACAATGAAAAAGTTATTACGAATACAACCAGCTAGAACACATAGTCAATTAAAACACAAACTTCAAAATATTTGGGATACTTTCACTCAAGATGACTGTCAAAACTTAATAAGTACGTTGCCCAAAAGAATTCAACCGTAATTAAAAATAAAGGCGACGTCCCACAGTGGTAAAGGTTTTGTATTTTGTATGTTTTTCTTGTTTTTAACAATTAAAAAATAATTTTAAGTTAAATGTTACAATTAAATTTTAAATTGTTTAAAGTGTTGTCCAAATGATAATAAAAATAAATATTTAAATTAAATTTACCGTGAATTAGCATAATTTTATTTAAAAAGAAAAAATATTGGTGGGCTAATTGAGATGGGACGGGGCTCCTATGTTTAAGTAAAACTGACATTATTAATACATTTTTTTCAAAATTAGACTTATGTCACTTTGAAAATAAACGGCTCATTACCATATATTATATCATTTCGCTCAAATTCAAAAATCATATTAAAATATATATTTTCGAGTGTTTATTTTGGAATGGGTCTATTGTTCATGAAGGTGGAAATTAAAAAAAATATTTATTTTCTCATGGTATGTTAGGTATCTCCATGGGGGTCTGCAAGGGGGGGAGGGGGCAAAAGGATGCACATATGCTGGTTGAATAACAAATTCTGTAAGAACACTGATTTTCTCAAAATCTATATAGGTACTATATAGTTACTATATAGTTTGAAACATTGTGCTACTAGGGTTAATATTATTTACTATCAGAGTAAATTTACATAGTTTTTTTAAGAGGCAATTAATCTTGTATAATTTCAAATATTTCAAAATCACCTAATATATTGTGATAATTGAAAATGCCAGTAGTTTTAGATCAAGTGCCCACGACGGCCAGACCTTCGTTATTTTATAAAAGCTGAAAGTTTTTCTGTGCATGTCCCCTATCCAGGTAAGAACGACCAGCGACTATAGAGTTTGGGTTGTGGTTACTTTGGCAGGTAACAGGTAATAAAGGTGTATAAAATAGTACTTTAAATTCGTTAAAGTATAAAGCTCAATTTTTATATATTTTCTTCGGGATAACTTTAGAAATCTCGTCATCCATTGCCGGACACTTATGACAGTTGCTACCCCCTGCCAGACACCCCTAAACTTTAATAAATTATAATTATACTTTCGTTATAATATAAAAGATAAATTTTATATATGTTACTTGGCGACCTATAAAAAAATGTTACCTCAATAGGCGGACAGTTTTAATGGTTTTTACATAGATTTTTGACATTTCGGTTATTTTTGATAACCATTGGTGAAGACATGGAGGAATCGTCTTAAAATCAAAAATAACCATCGATTCTTATCTAATACTAGAGGAATAACCTTATTGCATTCCATTTTTATTGTTTTGACTATTAATGGCAACCTCTCTACTGAAAACGTGAAAGAATCGACTTAAAATCAAAAAGACTAAATTCTTTTTTGTTAAACAACTCAAGCTTGCAGGGGTAGCAACTGTTATAAGTGTCCGGCAATGGATGAAGAGATTTCTAAAGTTATCCCGAAGAAAATATAAAAAAAGTGAGCTTTATACTTTAACGAATTTAAAGTACTATTTTATACACCTTTATTACCTGTTACCTGCCAAAGTAACCACAACCCAAACTCTATAGTCGCTGGTCGTTCTTACCTGTATAGGGGACATGCACAGAAAAACTTTCAGCTTTTATAAAATAACGAAAGTCTGGCCGTTGTGGGCTCTTGGGCTATTTCTACATTTTATTAAGATAATATTATTGTCTGAATGTCCGATGCTTTATCCACACTGCATCTACGTATCTGACTCATGAATAACCAATGTCTATACCATATCGTCACCCCATTGCAAGAACTAGGTAACTCGATTTTTCAAGTTCTTGAAAAATGGGCTGAAAATGTTTTATCTTATTCCATACCAGGCATTTTTAAAGTGCTTATCTGAATAAACTGTTTAATATTACTACAGATTATTATTATTACAGTTATGAATAACAATTCATATGAATTTTTAGCTATGAATAGTCAGATTTCAAAAAAAGAATTTTTAAGAGTTACCTAGTTCTTGCAATGGGGTGACGATATAAGATGGTTTTTCATTATTTGTAATTATTTCTTTAGTCAATTTCCTGGTACTATGGTGGCCTATGTATTATTATTACACTATTAGATATAGTGTATCATCTTTAGGAAAGTTTCAAAATGTCCCCTCAATTAATTATCAGATAAATTAATAGAAAACTCGAATGATCTGCAAAAATATTGTTCCCTATTAGATGTGAAGAGCTCTTAAAATCCATGGGTTATATTTGTTCTAAGATCCAGACAAGAAGAAAAACTGTAACAACTCGATCACTAAACATCAAGGGCAAATTTCTTAACGAAATGTTATCTGTGGCTCGAATCCAAAACCTAGCACAGCTAAATGTATTTTATCAAAATTACATAAGTAATAACATTTTATTGTTATTACCAAATATTATAAAGTTTTATTGATAACCCGAGAGAATTTATGGTTATCTAGGAAAATAAAGGATTATGATTAGAATATCGTAAAATCTCGAGTTTGAACTACAACATTCCAACCCTGGAAACCCCTTAAACCCCTCATCCAATCGAAATCTTGGGTGGTTCCTTTTTATTTTTTTTATGTTAATTCTATCCCGTTAGCTTTTCATCGGTCCCTATTTCTCTTCATCTTCACATTGTTTATATGAATTTATTAGACTTTTAAAAGTCAGTTGCACGTGAAAGTTCAAAAGACTATTTGTCACTTGAGATACGCCAACAATTCACAATTTGTTTGTTTGTTTGCTAACTTTTTGTTGAATTGTAATTTCAGTTCTATTTGTTTGTGTTTTTACCCCTCTTCTTTCGGCTTCTTCTTCGGTGTAAAGGAAACACCAAGTTAAATAGCTTCCTTTTAAGATTGCTTAAATTTCACACTCAGTCTTGTTTGAATTTTGTATAAATAGAAACGAGAGGGGGGCGGGACATAAATTGCTCTTTACATCGTGTCATTATTATTCGGTAATTAAAGCAGTTATGTTGGATTAAAAGCAGAGCAGATGAAAGGGATGGAAAGGGGGTAACTAATTAAAAACCGAAAAAAAACGAAAATGAAATTAGATATTAAGATTTTATTACGGTCAAGTGGTTTAGAAGCTTTTAGAATTGATGTTCACTCCTTACGAATCTAAGTTTCTTGTTGATGAATTTTTTTTTCTGAAAGCTTTTGAGAAAATTTATTCTTAGGGGGAGGGTTAAAAGAGAAGTTCATTTTAAAGGGAGGAGTGTTAATTAAATAAAAAATACTTGAGCTAGAAACGTAAAGTAAAATTCATTAATTGTTTAATTGTAATTTGTTAAAAGTTCGTTTTCTCTCACTCGGGGAAGTTTGTTGACGATTTGATAAAGTCTTTTTTTTTTTTTTTTTAGTTAATGAAAACGTTAGTTTTTAGAATTCTTTTTAAGAACTGAAACGGGACCATAGTAGGGTTGATAAGCGACATATATCTTTCCGTCCATCTGTCAAAAAAAAGAGATCGCGTAAATTAATTAAGAAACAAACTTGAGATTTACAAATAAAATTTTAATCGAATAATTATTTTGAGAAAATAAAATAAAATAATAAACAGGCATAGTACGGAATTGGATAAATTAAAAACACAGAGCTTTTATTAAATGGGCCAGATGTTTCGTCAATTTATTTTGACTTCCTCATGGGCTCTTTTTATCACTCTTAGTCAAAAAAACTTTTACTATAAGACAAAACATCATTAATCTTTCTTTAACATATTCCTGGCTCACAGTAATCAACAATCTTGGAAACACTTTTCTTTAACAATTAAAATTTGTCGTCGTTTTTATTTAGAGATAGCATGTGTAAAATAAAAAAAATAATTTTTAGAAAAAAACGACTTCAAAAAAATTAAATGCAACAAATAAAATAATATAACTCAAAAATAAAATAAACTGAACTAAAAGGTATAAAATAACTCTAATTTATTTACAACTAAAAGACGAAATTATATTATTTATTTAGTATTTAGTTTATTGCCCCCTTAAGGTACATACATAATTTTCGGCAACTTCCAAGTATAAATATCTTTTCTTTATTCCCAGTTTAGCCCTCTGTCCGCTCTGTTCATTCGGCTCTCTCTCTCTTTAAGGCCATCCCATCCCCTGATAATTCTTTTATATTTACACTAAGTCATAAATAACTGTCCATCATATTAAAATAAATTCTGCTCATTATTTTATGTTATCTTCAGTCAATGTTCTCCTGACGATGAGTTAAGAGCTCGAAATATATAGAGTAAACTAAAAAAAACTCTTTGTATTTTAATTTTTCTCCTTATGAAACACCACCAACTCCAACCTAATTTAATTTTATATTATTATATTATATTGATCATATGAATTGGAGATTTCCGCAATTTTGTCATTGATCATATCATCAGAACTTGACCAAATTTGCATGAGACCAATCGGAAACTATACTGAACCCAATGCAAAAAAATCATCAAAATAGGTTCACAAATGGCGAAGAAATCGAGTAACATAGACATAAAAAAAATTCAGTCGAATTGAGAACCTCCTCCTTTTTTGAAGTCGGTTAAAAATTAAATAACTATCTAATAGGGGCATCATTTGATATTTTATTTTTATTTTACACATGTTATCTCCTTATAAAAACGACGACAAATTTTAATTGTTAAAAAAAAGTCGTTTCCAAGATAGTTGATTATTGTGAGCCAAGAATATGTTAAAGAAAGATTAATGATGTTTTGTCTTATAGTAAAAGTGTTTTTGACAAAGAGTGTGATAAAATGAGCAACTGAGGAAGTCAAAATAAATTGACGAAACGACTGGCCCATTTAATAAAAACTGTGTTTTTAATTTATCCAATTCCCTACTATTCCAGTTATAAATTTACTATGATGGCTACGAATGATTTAACATTATACCTAAAATAAAATGTTTTTTTGTTTATAAGGTGTTAAGTATCCCATAAAATTTTTTAACAAGAATTATGCTTAACTTTTTGATGAGTTGAGAGTCAGCTGAAATGGCCATTTTAGATGATTACTGGAGATTTAAATACGTGAAATAAAATTCTCAAAAAAATCTTAAAATTGTTGTTTCTCTTCTTATAAATGCCAAATAAGAATGAATTTTATATCTTAAGTATTTTAAAAGATTTAATCACTTTTCTGCTGCTGTTTTAGGCAAGCCGAAGTGAATACGAAGCGACTTGGTCTTTAAGTATACCTGGAGGCACCGAGCGATGCTCGGTAACTTCTTCCTTCAGTTAAAATCTTTATTTTAATATTATTTTTAATTTAAAATTCTGATAAAAAAGGTCGATTTTTATTTAAGAGCCGTTTTCAAATTAAAAAATACAAATATATCTTTATAGTATTCGACCACTGTACCCCCCTCCACCCTGCTCGACCCCACCCCCAAAACCTCGCCCTACCCCCGGATCCCCCACCACTGCCCCCCCCCCCCCCCCCACATCCACCACATCCACCCCCGCTCCGCACCAAGATCGATTTCTCATCCTCAAAACTTGATAATAGAGTTTGTTTCATCAAAATCGTTAGAGTCGTTTTTAAAATAAAAAATACAAAAATACAAATACTTATATATATATATATATATATATATATATATATACCTGGAAGACCGAGCTTTGTTCGGGTTTAGCTTGACAACAACACACCACAATCACAAAGTTCTTCAAGGCCTTTGAGAACAAAGATTTAAACCAACCGATTGTCTGCCTGGGTACAAAAGAAAAGAGGAACCCTTTTTAAATCCCTAAGATAAGATTGGCATTTGTCTAAGTGAGAATAATTAATTTGATTACGAAAAAAACCCATCAAAAGCAATTTTGTCGAAGATGAGACCGTGACAGATCGAATTGTCAACCCCAAAACCCCCTAACCCGTGAATTTCATCAAAATCGGTAGAGTCGTTTTCAAAATAGAACCAAGATACAAATATATATATGAATAAATATATATATAAATAAATATACAATTTTTGCTCGTTTAATAAGAGTAGATATGGAAGCCTTGGGATGCGATTCCGGCTTGCACTTGGCCATCTTAATGTTATAAGTTTTTGAAAGTAAATAATTAATCAGAAATATGCTTTATTTTAAATAAAAAATCTTGTGCGCTTATTTCAACTAAAAAATTAATGTTTTTAAGAGAACTCGCTTCGGCAGTACATATACTAAATGTTTTTAAGAAACAAATCCAGAGGCCTCCACTTTTTTCTGTTGAGCTGGAATATTCCTTATTAGACCAGAGACCACCCAAAGTTAATTAAGAAAACTAATTAAAATGTCTTTATTCACCAGATTTCAGAATATCCTTAAAGCCTACAGAAAAAATTACTGTGTTTTTCTTTGTAATATTTTTTGACTACAAAACTCTTTTTGAAATAAAATAAAGAATTTAAAAAAACATATCTTTTATTATTTAAAAATCGAACAGAAGATCGTGACTGGTCTTGTAATAATAGAACAAAAACATTTGAATGAAATTTTCAACATTAATTTCAAAAAAATACTTGCAATTCAATTCTTCAGCATCCGAAATTTTTTCACTTTCCCGACAATGTAATATTTCCAAGCCGTACCCGTACATTAAGTTAGAATAAAATAAAATAAATAAATAAATAAAAAATATTCCGATTTAAAAAACTTTTTAAAAGAGAAAACCTTTAATACGATTGTGAACTGTATGAGGTGGAGAGTATGTGTTTGAATGGATTGGAGTTCCTATATGTATATAGATATATATAAATCGTTTCTGTTATTTCGCTTGGTAAAATATTTGGGACTTTTCAATTTCTATTGATTCCCACATTTATATAGAAAGTGGAAAGATTGAAATGAAATGAAAGCACAAAATAATGCAGGAGGAAATTAGAAATAATGGGGAAATAATTATATTTTCCAAAATAATTAAGATATTAAATTGTTTCTTATTTGTCATTCATTAAGGCAGAATAAACTAATTTAAAAAAAGATTTCATAATTTTAATTTAAGGGCTTCATTGGGTTTTGACTGGTACAAAAATCTTCTTAAATAGTCAATTCTCGCCTTCTGTTCCAGGTCCATGAAAAGGAAAACCCCGTGAAATGAACTTTTAAAACCGAAACGAATTTAATTATGAATCTGATTAGTCTTAAATCGAATAGCAAACTAAAAATGACCAGGTTGGTCGAGAGTTTAATTCGTCTTCGACATCGTGTGACGATACTTACCCGGGAGGCTCAAGTTCAAGCCTTAAGACGCAAACAGTTATTATCAGACACCTGTTACTTACTAACCCTTAAATAAAGTATCATACTGGATAGGATCTAGCTAAAATTGACTCTAGAATCCTGAGGCGTACGCCACAATCTCACAAGTTCAGCTAATTCCTAAAGTTTTTTTCTGAGTTCTTTCTAATAAAATTATTTTTGAGGCTAAAAAATAAATAGTTTGATTTGGAGAGGAAAAACTACGGTTTGAGATATTAAGCTAGCACTTGACATATTGTTTTAAAGTGTATATTAGGGTGGTCCTTATTTTGGGTATTTTCGAATTTTTACTCTGTCAGAGGCTCATATGATTAGAAATAAATAAAAATAATATCCCCCAAGTTCAAGTCTCTACTCAATTTTAACCTGTGCCGCACATCGATGCAAGTTTCCCATCTAAATAACATAGGGTTTTTGGTATTAAACGATCAATTTTTTAATCCAGCCAAAGTAATCGTTCAAATATTTGAAACTCTGTAGACTTTATCCTTATAATAGTAGCTATCTTTCAGAATTTTAGCTATTATAATTTTGGAGTTACAGCTAGATAAAATACTGCTATATCTTAGAGCCAGTTGATGTCGGTTTGTAAAGTTCTTTGTTAAGTTGACAATCGGTTAAACCTTAGTATTCACCTTGTGCCCGACCGGATGGCCAATCAGATGGAAGTGAGTGTCATTTGATCGGTGAATACTAAGGTTTGACCGTTTGTCAACTTAACAAAGACTTTACAAACCGATATACAACTGGCCCTTAGTATTGGTAAGTTATAGACTCCGAAACTGTATATAGACGTCAGACACGTCGTAAATCACGCCAACACCAATCAGTATCCCAATTGCTGAACTAATTAATATTTTTTAGTACTACTACTAAATGGCTTTATTATGCTCCGTGCTTTTAATGGATCCTAATTTATCGATGTGGAAATAGGAACATATGATTAGCGACCACTCTGATGGATAAATATGTAACTTTCCCTTGACTCGTATAATTTCATAATTAATTAAACCCTATTGCGATTCTCTCAAGTCCTTTGAATATATCTGAGCCATCAGCTAAATAGCCCTCGACTGCTTACGGCTCAAAAGGTTCCAATTCGGAGGCATTTGGAGACGTTAGCGCAGCACGTCAGCCAACCCTCCGGGTTAATAATTCAAAAACAAAGCGAGGTGAGAGACACGATTCCCATTCATTTTTCAGCATTCGCTTCTCACTTAAGAGTCCTCCAGTTCTTTTTACTTTTTTTATTTTATTCTCCGTAATCCCAAATAGAATCTGAATTTTTTTTATCTTGTCCTTTTTAAATCTTCTCTCTTTTTTTATTACTAACCGGAAATCGTTTAAATAACTAAGTGACATACAAAACACTTGAGTGGATTAATAACATCCCTTTTGCTGGTTAGGGTTGTTTTTTTATTATGTTGGTGACATTTTTTATTTTCTTGGAGAAAGAAAATGAAATTTTTCCATTTATCTTGAGAAAATAGATTTATTTACATTTCAACAAATGATATTAAAGAATACCAAAAAAAAAGAGTTTTTTTATGGTTTTAGAATCTATTGCTATTTGTTAAACGTTTTATTAGCCAAGAACCGGCAAAAGAGAGATTTTCCAAGGAGTACAGACGTTGAAATTTATTAGAGTGAAAATAACTTGACCGTCTTAAAAATTCATGGTTGTCCAATATAACAATGGACAGGTAGTGCAGATAAAAATTTAAATTTAAAAATCTAAATAATAACATATAGGGACTGTGCGACACGACTTTAGCGCCAACTGGCAAAGAAAATGTAAGCTTTGGGGGATGATATTAAACGTCCAAGACAAAGAGACTCGCTCACGGTCCCCAAGGCTCCGTGCAATCTTTTATCTATGCTATATACTATAATACAATATTTTCAGCAATTCTTTCAAAATTATTTGAATAAATAAACACAAGAGAGCGCTAGTAGTGTGGCCTCTATGTTTAACGCACGGTCCCTGTATTTTAATTAAAAATCTTGGATAAGATTTATTTTTTTTGAAAAATATAAGTGGATAGAAATGTTATAGGCAAAACCAAAACTAATGGGTCACGTCAGAACTCATATAGGACAATTCCTTTCCATTATACAAACGTACATGGGGAATTTTCATATTAACAAAAATAAGGATTAAATATTTAGTTCTATCATAGGCTAAGGAATCCTGTGATCTAGATAAGACAGAATTTCTTATTAGTATAATTGCTTGCTTTTGAAATGAAACCAGCGGATGAACTTCACAGATGCAAGCCTTCGGTACAGAGACAAATTACCATATTGTTTAGCGTAAGAGGGTAATTGGATATTTATTTATGATACTTTTAATTAATTTTTCTCATTTTACCATTGGATAGTTTAACACAGCGGTGAAACCTGCGACCTCCAAAGTCATAATGTGGGCCCTTATGGGCCTAGTGTGAAAAATGCTAAATTTGTTAAGGAATATGAAATATACGAGAAATATATTTTTGAAGTTATATATTACAGAAAAATATATGAGATCATTATAAATATAAAAAATATTAATTTTTTAGGTTTTTAAGGAATTTGGGGTTGGTACTTGGTGAAACATTTTTTAAAATTATTGGATAAAAAATACTTGGTAGGCTTCAAATTAAGAATAAAAATAAAACAAATTTATTTTTGAAGAGAACAGAAAGTAACTTTATATATATCGAGATTAAAGTCTCTCCAAAAATAAATTCGTTTTATTTTTATATCTTAATGTGTAACCTACCAAGTATTTTTTATCCAATAATATTAAATTGTTTAATCAGAGCCATATTTAGTACGTCGTTAGTTATCTTTTTAATATGTTTTAGTGATAAACATTTTCATGTAAATTTTGAATGTAATTAACAGGTCATTCAATAAGGCCGTAGGATAAGTAAGAAAAAAACAAAATTTTGACAAAACTCGATTTTATTATTCAACATAGTTGCCTTCGAGGGCGATACAACGAGTATAGCGATTTTCCAACTTTTCGATACCACTTTTATAGTACGATTTCTCTTTCTCGTCAAAATAGGTCTCAGTTTCAGCGATAACTTCATCATTGGACTTCTTTTGGATTCTGGTGTGTAATAGTGAAGCCATGTCTCATCCATTGTCACATATCGACGATAGAATTCCATTTTATTGCGGTTTAACAGCGCCAAACACTCCTCTGAAGCATCGATTCGTTGTTGTTTTTGGTCGACTGTGAGCTCGCGCGGCACCCAGTTTGCACAGAGCTTTCGCATACCCAAATGTTCGTCTAAAATGGTAATAACACTACCATCTGATATCTTTACAATGTCAGCTAGCTCGTGCACCTTCAATTTGCGATCGTTCATAACCAATTTGTGGATTTTTTAATGAATAACTGCCTCTTTTGGGCGTTCACTGCGCTCTGCATCGTTTATGCTGGTACGACCACGTTTAAATTCAGCAATCCACTTCTCTACCATTTGTCTCGATGGAGCAGAGTTCAGATAATATTTATCAAGCCATTGTTTGGTTTCCACTGTATTTTTGTTCATCAAAAAGAAATGCTTTATTAAAACTCGAAATTCACTTTTTTTTCAATAACAAAATTTGCTTCACACAAAATCCTATAACTTACGAATCAATAGTCAGATTGCTGTCAAATTTATACACGTATCGTTTGAAGGTTAGTACTAAATAAAAATCATATTAAAAAATTACAGTAACGCCATCTATGTGTCATCCTACGGACTTATTGAATGACCTAATATGTAACTAATACGTGCAAAATAATTATAATAAAAATCAGGTCTATTCAAATCTATTATTTGCGGCCTTCTTGAGAAATGGACATTGCCAATGTGGCCTTTAAAAAAAAAGGATTACCACCATTTTGTATCTGGATTAACCAGAAATAGCCCTCTATAATCTGTATGATTAATTGCACTTTAGGGGGTCGGGTTAGGCTAGGGGTTTAGGTATTTTTCTATGTTCCAAAATAAATATTCGCCCTTTTGGTAAATTTGATGGGTTGTAATTTTTGTTGAATTACTGATAAATACGACCCCCTAGTCTCATAACAGCCGTTTGACCAGAGCTATGTAAAGCCAACAAGGGCTGATCCATTCTTATCAGAAACAAGCAAAGAGTCACTCGGAGATAAAGACCCTCCATCTCTATGCTTACTATTGGTTAGGGGGGGAGCTTTGGAAGAGATGGGGTGCTAAAGCTGACTTTGCATTATCTGACCTCAATTTTGGATTTCCACCTCAATGATCAATCCAAGTTTTATCCCTTTAGAAAATAAATAAATAAATAAAATAAAACACCATTAGAAAATATAATGTGCAATTTAGTTGAACACTTTAATATCGATTAAGTGGAATGAAACCAATTAAAATTTAATTATCTATGGATTTCTATGGGAATCTGTCTACTAGTAGTAATAGTAGGAAATGTATTAATAGATTTAATTCATTCATTTGATTCATTAGAATAGAATTAAACATTGATATTGGAAATATGCTTTTCAATGAAGATCACAGAATTCAGCAGGGAATATAAATGAATGAACTATCGTCATTAACGAAATAATAAATAAATAAATAGGTAGTTTTTTATATAAAACAACCAAGATATATTCTAATAACCTTTTAATATACTATTTTTTATAAACGAACTTAAACATGTACACAAATACAATAAGCCAGGCAAATGAAGTCCGAATTGAATAACGAGGATTTTGTATCTTATACATCTTTGAAAAGACTTGAGATATCAAATTCATTATTGGCGTTGATAAGGAAAAGATGCAGGAATTTGTGATTTTTTCATAATATTAAGTTAAACCACTTATGAACGCCAACAGGTACAATATCACCCCAAAATGGCCACTTTGGGACTCTGTCACACTGTAATTTTAAAAGTATTTAATTTAATTTAAATCCTATTAACTACTCCTATTATACTAGAATATAAAAACCACACCGCCATTTATTCGAAATAGTTGAAAGTATGAAGTAAAATGTTAAAATAAAACGCTAATTATTAGAAGAACATTGAGCGATTAATAACTACTAAATTCTTAAAACAGCCATAAGAAAATTATTAAGACATTTATAATAAACATAAAAGAAAAAAATTAATGTAAAACTTATCTTTGGAAAGCTTCTTTCTCTAGAGTATATATAAATAAGGTAAGAGAAAACTACTTAATTAAAAAAAAATCTAAAAAAAAGGCATTTGGAAATTCAATATATTAATATCATAATGTAATATATTAGCTAATTAAAAAGTAAAAATTTTAAGTAAGAAATTTGAATCAAATATACATTTAAATACTTAAAATCATTTATTTGCACAATGTTTCAAACTATATAGTAACTATATAGTGCCTATATAGATTCTCAAAATCAATGTTTCGAACTATATGGTAATTATATTGTCCCTATATAGATTTTGAGAATCTATATAGGCACTTTATAGTTACCATATAGTTTGAAATATTATTGCTACTAGGGTCCCTTTAATAATTATTTTGTCAAACTACAATACTATTAAAGGAATTATTGTTAATTAATAAAAAAAAACAAAAAAAAACCAACGCCATCTATTTGAAATAGCTAGAATTTAATTATAACGCCCTCTAATAAAAATACTTGGAACTATAATTAAGTAAAGAGGTTAAATAAAAACCAGCGCCATCTAATAGAAGAATGATGAACTATAAGTAAGTAGTAAAAAAATTTTAGAATAAAAAACACATATAAGAAAAATATTAAGAGACCTAGACAAAACAAAAAATATTTAAGAATCTTGAAAAAAAAAATAATAAACTATGATTATGGAAGTTTCTTGAAGAGAAGCTTCTATATATATATATATGTTTGTGTGCTACGAAATTAGTGCTCTCCATTCATGGAAAGTTGATATTTTGGTGGTAGTTTAGACAGACCCGAAGTATTTAATTTACGCCGAAAAATCGACTCCATATTACACAGGGCGTGCTAAGATTACCATTATTTCTCTTATTCATAAAAGGGCTCAAAAGTTCGTTTTTTCAAATGAGACCCCCTGTATATTACTCAATAAATTGAAAGACGAAGAAAAATGCTTTAAGACGATTTATCATGTCCCTATACCTAAAACATCAAGTTTTCTTAATAAAGCCGCTTTTTCGTAAAAAATTTCATTTTTATGAATTTAGTTTTAACTAACCATGGAATTATCAAGCTTATGACAGTTTGTTGACTATTTATAAGTAACTTATAAACAGTGTATTGACGATGTTCAAACAAATCTCCCAAAATGATCGTAAATATTGATTATTCAAGCGAAGTTCGTATGGTACAAAATAAATAATTTCATAAGAACTTCGTTTGAATAATCCATGAAAGGTCAGACCCTAGAGTTACGCCTAGCATTGAAATTTTATCCCGGAATTCTAGTGAGTTTGAATCGAATGATATGTTTGTGAGGTTTCTGTCGACGCGCCTAGAAATAAGGCAACACTGAGTTTTCACTGCATTGAAGTTAACTAAGTTTTGGGATACCCAGTTTTTAAGTTTGCTCAAGTCTAAATTAATTGAGGAGCCAATGTCTGCACGGTTTTTATGCGATTCAGGGGCGTTATGTAGGGTGCTGTCATCTGCGTAACAATGTACCGGATTGGAGGGCAAGTTTAGAAGGTCGTTGATATAGATAAGAAAAACCGATCCCTGAGGAACTCCAGCCAGCGTTGGTGTGGAAGGAGGAAGATGATATTCCATCGATGACAACCTTAATACTACGGTCTGAAAGAAAACTTTCGAGCAACTTACAGAGTTTCGGTGATTGAATAAAAATTAAGTCTTTAGGAGGCATCATCATCATCATTGAGTATACAGTCCTAAGACTGGTTTGATGCAACAATCCGTCTCCACTCGACTCTGTCCCCCGCCAGCTGTTTGACCTCTCTAAATGTCTGGCATCCCATATCCCCAATTATTTGGTTGAAATATTCTAATCTGAGTCTTCACCTTCCCCTTTTCTTTCCCACCTCCCCCTCCAAGATATCCCTAAGCAGTCTCCCATGTCTCAGTGTGTGCCCCATCATCTGACCTCTTCTCTTCTTCAGACTCTTCCACAGGGTTCTTCTTTCTCCGATTCTTCCAAGAACTTCTTCATTTGTAATTTTATCCATCCATTTGATATTCATCATTCTTCTGTAGCACCACATTTCGAAAGCCTCTAATCTCTTTCTCTCCGCTTCTCTAATTGTCCAGGTTTCACACCCGTACATGGCATTACGTGGCAGTAATTTTTTTTCGTTTAAATTTAAAACATTCGATGTATGATTTGATAGTTTAAATGAATAACGATTATTAACAAATAGACTAAAATATCCAATAGATTTTAAATTTCTTGTTCAGCCTGTTAGATAGGTGAAGGGCACTCAAAGCTTCACAAATAGTTGCATAAGTTTCAGGCACTATTTCATTTTTATTTATTCTAATATTATTATGTACCAACGTTTTTTATAGTATTAATGTAAAATATAATTATGTAGGTATATTGATTTTATAAATACATTTAGAAATCTGATACATAATATCATAACGTTTTTAATCATTAAATTTTTTTCATATAAAAGAAAATTATTTTTTAATTATTGAATGGCTCAAATTGTATTTTGATCTGGCTGCTTATAACGCTCCCTTATGGTGCTGCCTGGTGCAGCCGTCTCTCTGTATCATAGCCCTGATTATATTTCATCATCATCATTGAGTATACAGTCCTAAGATTGGTTTGACGCAACCACCCGTCTCCACTTATTTATATTATATGAGGTCTATTGATTTCAAAATTTTAAATATTTTTATCCATCGATCTATCTGTCGGTCACTGTGCAATATCTTAAAAAATAAATAAATAACTTTTCTTGAATTTTTTATCGGGGATATTTTGTGATTTAACTGATGCCTTCTTATTATAAAGAAATTCATGAATTCAACCAGCCCTAATAAAAACAATTTTGGATACATGCCTAAATTTAATTAAATGGAAATATATTTTTATTGAAATTTTCTTAAATAAAATCATCTCCAAGACAATCTGTATCATTGACTATTTTCAGGTAATTTATTTGTTTCTAGTTGCTTTATCATTAATTTCTCTAAAACAACAATTTTTTAATAAAGAAAAATTAATGAAGTTGTCTTCTGCTTGATGTAAATAAAAATATACCAGTACATATGGTACCTATATACCGTATATAAAATATTTTATAATTTTTTTGTTTGAGAATAGAATTTCGAAGGTTTGAAGGTTAATCATTAGAAATATTTAATCTGTTAATTCTCATGGATACACTTACCCGATTAGAAATAGAAAAATTATTTTTTTTGTTATAGCAAGCTAGCCACATAACAAATGATTAACGTATATCTTTATTTTCATCAAGCAGAGGACAACCTCGTTGATTTTTCTTTAGCTAATCTCTGGCTAATAAATATGCACAAGGTGGAAATAATTTTAATCGACGTTAGGCATCCCAAATAAGAGTTTTATTAATTAATAAAGTAAAGGGTGTGTAGTTCCACAGTGAATGAAATAAAACTCAAAGAGGTTTATACAAACTCAATATATTTCAGATTATTATTCCATCATCAGGAGTTTACAAGTTAAAACTTGAGTTTTATTTCATTCACTATGAAACTCACACATCCTTTACTTTATTAATTAATATCATGTTTCACCTAAAACCTACACCACTTTCTCTAAGTAAAAAAAAAAAAAAAAAAAAGAGTTTTATGAGTTTGAGACGGTTTCTGCCCGGTGCTAAATTTTTGAGGGCCTAAAAACCACGAAAATTTCGGACATATTTTGGAAATATTTAATCTGTTAATTCTCATGGGTACACTTACCCGATTAGAATTAGAAAAATTATTTTTTTTTGTTATAGCAATCTAGGATAGCAAATGATTAACGTATATCTTTATTTTCATCAAGCAGAGGACAACCTCCTTGATTTTTCTTAATGAATCAATAGCTTTGCTACTCTCGGCAAATCAAATTATTTTCAATTAACTATTTTTTCAAAAATTTCAAATTTCCATTGATAAAGGGAGAAATTATCCTGACACTTTTGGATTTTTAATAAACGTTTCTAGATAGTTAAAAAATGTATTAATAAGACTTGATTTGAGAATTTTTTGATATTAATTATTTTATAAATTTTTGAGAAAATATTCTTTCTTTTCTAAAAAAAAAAACATAACACAATATATATATATATATATATGTGTATATAACTTTTTGAAGATATATCTAGAAATGGCTCTCAATTTTTCTTACATAACACAAGTTAGATTATTTATTTTTTATTGTCAATAACGTTTCGATCAATTTTATATATATATATATATATATATATATTCAATTTTATTGTCAATAAAATTGGTCGAAACGTCCTATTGACAATAAAAAATAAATAAAAACAATAAATAATCTAACTTGTGTTATGTTTTAACAAAAGAAAAATTGAGAGCCATTTCTGGAGAATATATTCTCAAAAAGTTATATAATAAAATAAAAAATTTATATTTATTTATATTAAAAATACATAAATAAAAATTAGAAAAGAGAAAAGGAGAGATATATAATCTTGATGTTTATTCATTTGGGTAATCAATTGGGTTTCAACCTGATTTAGCGTAATTTTAAAAAACTACCCCAGGGTTCAAATAAAATCGACTGATTGAGAGCCCGTGGTAACATTGATGACAAAACTCGAGTGGAAACGCAAAGAAGTCGACACACACAACTCCAGCCCTTTATTTGGTCTGCTTAATTAAACATTTAAAATGAAGAAAACGAAATTCCGAATTCTTTTGTAGGCAGATAAAAAAAAAATAAAATAAAATAAAGGAAGACAAAAAACAGCTCACGGGGGTGACTTTAATTAAGAATTGAATATGGGGTGGTTAAAATGGGGTAGGTAGATAAAATAGAGATGAAAACTTTGTTGAAAGAGAAGATTGTTTCAATATTTGAAACAAATGTATTTACTTTTTATATTTATCTTCAGAATTAGATTTAGAACCGAATTTATTTATTTTTTTAAATATTTAATAAACTTATCTTATAGAAAAAATCTACTTAATGAGATATTTACAGGGATACCCCTCCATCTCTCTCCACGAACTATTTATTGAGTTATCATAATGTAAATTAGGTTGGAGTTGGTGGTGTTTCACAAGGAGAAAAATTAAAATACAAAGATTTTTTTAGTTTACTCTATATATTTCGAGCTCTCAACTCATCGTCAGGAGAACATTGACTAAAGATAACATGATATTTTGAACAGAATTTATTTTAATTTTAATATGATGGACAGTTATTTATGACATAGTGTAAATATGAAAGAATTATTAGAAGGATGGAATGGCCTTAGAAAGCCGACTGACCAGATGTAGGGACAAAGGGCTGGGACAAAGAAAAGATACCCATATTTGAAAGTTGCCGAAAATTATGTATGTGTAACAAAGAAAGGCAATAAACCATAGAATGCAATGAGGGTGCATAGCGAAAATTTAATCTCTCATTTTCCATTTAAAAAATAAATAAAATTAAAAATAAACCCACCACACACCCTCATCGCACTCCAATTCAAATTAAATATCATTGATTAAGATGTCAATTATTGGTGAAGTTTTGATGTCTGTTTGATTGTTCAAGATGTTTTGATTAAGGTGTATGGCCTTTTTAATTTCAGCTGACTCCAATAAATCCAATTTCCTACTTTTTGGAATAAAATGTAAAGGGAGGGGGTTGGTCCAATTTTATTCCAAAAAGTAGGAAATTGGATTTATTGGAGTCAGCTGAAATTAAAAAGGCCATACACCTTAATCAAAACATCTTGAACAATCAAACAGACATCAAAACTTCACCAATAATTGACATCTTAATCAATGATATTTAATTTGAATTGGAGTGCGATGAGGGTGTGTGGTGGGTTTATTTTTAATTTTATTTATTTTTTTAAATAGAAAATGAGAGATTAAATTTTCGCTATGCACCCTCATTGCATTCTATAGTTTATTGCCTTTCTTTATTACACATACATAATTTTCGGCAACTTTCAAATATAAATATCTTTTCTTTGTCCCAGCCCTTTGTCCCTACATCTGGTCAGTCGGCTTTCTAAAGCCATTCCATCCCTCCAACAATTCTTTCATATTTACACCATGTCATAAATAACCGTCCATCATATTAAAATTAAAATAAATTCTGTTCAAAATATCATGTTATCTTTAGTCAATGTTCTCCTGACGATGAGTTAAGAGCTCGAAATATATAGAGTAAACTAAAAAAATCTTTGTATTTTAATTTTTCTCCTTGTGAAACACCACCAACTCCAACCTAATTTAATTTTAACAATGTTTCACTATAAACCAACACCGCGTTCCCTAAATTTTATCATAATGTAGGCTATGCCCCCTGGACCCCCACCACCGCCTCCTGAATCCTCTATTCGACTCCATCTCCAAACACACTCTCCATCCCAATGAGCCACTCCCCGCCCCTGAACCTTCTCTCCTCCTCAATCTCCAACCACTCTCCACCCCACGAACCTTCTCCCAGAACCCGGAACCTACCATTCTGTATCAAGTTTCAGCTATCTAGTTCAAACGGTACGCTGTCGAAAAAAAAATGACTCAAATAAGCCTTGAAAAAGCTTTCACTTTATTTTACAATTTATTCTAGAAACTTTTACAAATATAATAAAAATATTTATTGAGTTATCATAATGAAGGCTATGCCCCCGGGACCCCCACCCCCGGCTCCTGAATCCTCTCTCCTACTCCATCTCCAACCACACTCTCCATCCCAATGAGCCAGTCCCCACCCCTGAACCTTCTCTCCTCCTCAATCTCCAACTACTCTCCACCCCAAGAACCTTCTCCCAGAACCCGGAACCTACCATTATGTATCAAGTTTCAGCTATCTAGTTCAAACGGTACGCTGTCAAAAAAAATGACTCAACTAAACCTTGCAAAAGCTTTCACTTTATTTTACAATTTATTCTAGAAACTTTTACAAATATAATAAATCTATTTATTGAGTTATCATAATGAAGGCTATGCCCCCTGGACCCCCACCCCCGCCTCTTGAATCCTCTCTCCTACTCCATCTCCATCCCACTGGGCCACTCCCCGCTCCTGAACCTTCTCTCCTCCTCAATCTCCAACTACTCTCCACCCCACGAACCTTCTCCCAGAACCCGGAACCTACCATTCTGTATCAAGTTTCAGCTATCTAGTTCAAACGGTACGCTGTCAAAAAAAAATGACTCAATTAAGCCTTGAAAAAGCTTTCACTTTATCTTACAATATATTATAGAAACTTTTACAAATATAATAAAATGAATGCTTGAATAAACTTTTTAAAAGCTATCGATCAAACAATTGCATTTAAATAAAGATTTAATTTACGCTTATTCAATTACGATTAAAAAATTGGATTTAAGAAAATCGTATAATTACGAACGAACGAGTTAAAGTGGCGAGAGAGGGGAGAGAATGGAGGGCAGGAATTGGAATGAATGGCTGGAACCAAAAAGAAAAAAAAAAGAAAAACCCTTCAAGGTTAATTAAATTTTCGATTTAATTTCAATTCGTATTTGTATTTAATTTCTAAGCTGTTTGTCTAGGTCTAATCTTAAATGTTCAGGCTTCTCTTTTTGCCTCAGAAGCCTTAGTTGCTAGCCATTAAAAAAATGTGGCATGACTTAAATCTAACAAGTGACTTTACCATTGAATCCCTAACTTTCTATTTCTCTAAAATGTATTGTATTTTAATAAACAGAAAGAAGTAAGACAATTTCATCAATAAACTTCTGTGCTCGGGGTAAAAATATGGAGATTTTTAAAAGGTTAATTTATTCAAATTTTTTTAATTCAATGGATCCTTTTTAGTAAATTTCAACTTTTTTTTTGAAAAATTTATAATTTTATTTTTTCAATTGGCCATCAGGAGTCCCTTTACTTGGAATACTCTTGGAGGGAGCCATTATAGATACAACAAAATGACAGGTTATTCTAATAATGCAGAAAGAGATTTATTGCCATGATTAATCAAAATATTTCACTAATATTAATAACTAGCTGCAAGGCCGACCTTCGGTGGCCCTCTTGCTAGCCAGGGGACTACGCGCCCTGGGCCCCTTACACCCGAACCCCACTCTAACACTCCGCCCCTGGACCCCCACCATCCGAGACCCACCCAGAACCCCCGCACCATGCACCCAGGCCCCACACCACCACCCCACCCTGGGCCCCAACTCCCCGTACACCACCCTCTCACCAACCCCTACTACGCCCTCCTGGACCCCCACCACCCGAAATCACATCCCCTACAACTTTGCTCATAACAAAATTTGCCGTAGAGCTAATAGTTTAGGAGTTATTTGATAATTTCCATTAGTCCACCCCCAAACCCCCTCCTGTGGTCAAAATATCAAAACATTATATAGGAACCTTAAATTAGAAGTCATTTGATCCAAATATGAAATTTTATAAAAATCCCTTCTGCCGTTTTTATGTGAATTGTGAGCAACTTTTCGAGGAAACCACGCAAACAGACAGACAGACATACATATATACGTATAGACAGGAATTTTGTTGAGGGTGTTTTCGTTCATAACTTTGCTTGAAACGTGTACAACCAAAATTTGGCGTGATTTGGACCAATGTACAGACAAAACCTTAATTTTATATATACTTATATAGATAATAATAAGTTATATGTTGAGATGTGAATGAACTACTTCATTTCAAAATACCTACACATGCACAGAAAAAAATATTATATTTATAAGAAAACCTGAAGATGAAGGTCAAGATTTCGAAACGATATAGTCTTTCAAATAAAATTATTTATTCACACAATATAATGTATATATACAGTGTGTCACAAAAGAACCATCCAAATTGAAAGATGGATAAAAAAATGAATAGTCAAGGATAAGCAACATTTTATCAGATGAAACTTCATTTAAAACAAATTGGACAGCATATGGATGATTTTTAAAATATCTTGAATGTAGTTTCATGTGATATATGGAAATAAAATAATGATTATCTCTGACCCTACATTTTTTTATTCACCTTTCAATTTTGGAGAGGTTCTTTTGTGTCACCCTGTATATTCGTTTATATATGCATGTAATGTTTATCCGTATCAAGCAATCAGAAAATACCCTGATTGATTTCCTCTTAAAAATCAACAACTATTCAAGAATTTTTTTAAATTATCTAAAAAATGGCTAGAACTATTTTGATAAAAAAAAATTCAGTCGAATTGAGAACCTCCTCCTTTTTTGAAGTCGGTTAAAAAACTATATCACGTCGTTGAGGACTACAAAAAAACTTAATAGATTGTAATCGTTTTAAAAGAGATACCAGATTTGTTTTATATACTTAATTTTGACGATTAGAAACTGTTACGGTGGGGGGGGGCGGTCAGATGGGCTAGGGGTTAGCGTGCCAGCCTGCTAACCAGGGGACCCTGGTTCAAATCCGACTCGAGGCATCCGGCTAAAATCTGACCCCGGGGGGTATAGACAAATTTTAAAAATAATATACGTAGTTTTTTATTGTTAAAGAATAAATAAATTGAATTGCTTCTTTCCAGTAATTTATTTTATTATTCAAATGGTTAATTCAATTATTTCGAGAGCGCTTTCGGCATCTCTTCCTCAGTGAAAACCGAGAATTGAAATATTTGGATTAACCATTTGAATAATAAAATAAATTACTGGAAAGAAGCAATTCAATTTATTTATCCTTTAACAATAAAAAATTAATATATTAAGTACACATCTTATGAATATAAGTAGTATCATAAATTTGTTTATGGCTAGAAAATTCGAAAAGCCAAAAAAAAAAAAAGAAACTGTTACCAACACTTTCATGACGTAATTTAACAATAGATGATAATCATCTATTAGTTTTCTGTATTTTAAATTTAATTTAATTTAAAATGACTGTGTAGAAGCGCTGCAAAGTGCTTATTTTTATGTGATTTTCGTACGGAAATTCGGAACTAAAGTAGTCAAAAAACTCCCAAGTAGTTATGAAGATATAATTTTTTTTCTGTTGGCTTAATTTATAAAACTAAGCACAAACACCAGTTTTTAAATTAAAAAAGAAAAAATATTCATTCTAACGAGAAACTCATTTTGATCTAACCTAATTCTTCAAAACAATACTAGCAAATGTAATTAAACTTGTCTTTTGTGTTATTTGGAAGTTTTAATTCAATTAAATTCACCCCTTCCCGCGTCCCATTTTATAATAATCTTGGATTATATTAAAAGGAAACAAAATATGGTTTATTTAAAATTTTATATATATCTATACGGTGTATTGAGGGTTGAAGATGTGTTTAGAAGAGGAAGAAACTTTTGTTTGTATTAAATAGTTCAATTTCCATAGAAAAGCGTTATTCACTCCTGGGAAAGGGAGTTTTTAATTACTTTATATTTTAAAAAAATAAAGGCGCCGTTGTGTCCTAAAAAAGAAGCGAAAAAATCCACTTCGATAATAAAAATACGAAGGGTTTATTTATATTTTAATTAAAATTTTATCTTCATTTCTTAATCAAATTATATTTAGGAATAGAAGCGGCTGATGGAACAGAGAAATTGTATATCTTCGTTGAAAAAAGTATAACCTGGATTCTAAAACAGAAAAAGTATTTTAAATTTGAAATGAAACGTGAATTGAATATTGTTACATAGATTTATATTTTATATACTACCCCTTGGTATCAGGGAGATAGGCAGTGCCTGTAAGCTTAGAACTTAAGCGAGGAAATTGTCTCCTGAAGCGGGGGGAGGAAGAAGCTCGACCGCCATCTTGCATAGTTCAAAACATTGCCTAACATAACGTTATCAAATGAGAAATACATGTTTAACAAAGAGCTAATACTCTCATATAAGCACGTTTTTCTTTAATATAAAATACAGTATATGTTCCTATGACTATTTTGTGTATATTCATTCAATTTTAATTTTAATTAATTTCAATTTTCTCTAGATATCTGTAAAAATCAAAAAACTATAATTTAAAATAGTTCTTTTGTTAGTTTTTTTTATTTAGGTAACCTTATAATTTTGAAAATCGAAGGTAAAATGATATATATTTTAGTATAGGACCATATGGAAATCTCAATGTTTTGAAAGATCCAAGATGGCGGACTGTGAATCAGCGATGACGTAGGCAGGCGACACTTTTCTAGCCATATGCTCTCTCCCTATCTCCCTGCTTGGTAGATGTCCCAAAGATGTTCGGGATCTATTTGTGCAGTGTTGTCAATAGTGAAAATAAAATTACACCAATTTTTTTAAACAGTCTGTTTATATAATTTTTGGGTGAAATTTTATTTTTATCGTTGTCAACACTTCAGAAATAGATCCCGAACATGTTTGGGACTTGTATAATTTTTGGAGGAAATTTTATTTTTATCGTTGTCAACACTCACAAATAGATTCCGGACATGTTTGGGCCTTATATAATTTTTGGGTGAAATTTTATTTTTATCGTTGTCAACACTCACAAATAGATTCCGGACATGTTTGGGCCTTATATAATTTTTGGGTGAAATTTTATTTTTATCGTTGTCAACACTTCACAAATAGATCCCGAATATGTTTGGGACTTATATAATTTTTGGGGGAAATTTTATTTTTATCGTTGTCAACACTTCACAAATATATCCCGAACATCTAATGTATCAAATTTAGCTTTTATGTTCAATATATTGGATTTTAATTGAAGATATTCACAAGTGCCATTTTAAACATGTTTTTCTTAAGTAGATGCACACAGATGGCTATATTATGTAGAAATTTCCCATTTTTGGGAAATCATGAGGTTTATTTAGCCTCAGAGGTGGTTGAAGTTCCTCAAAAAACTTTAAACAAAAAATATATTTACAAATGTTCTTTCTTTATTTTAGTCAGGAATTCCAACCACCTCTGAGGCTAAATAAACCTCACGAATTCCCAAAAAAAGAAAGTTTCTACATGCATTTCTTAGTTCTTTTGATAATTCATCTGAATATTTCAATTAGAAGACTAGAGAGTGAATGTATTGACACTTTAAACCTTGAAGAAGGAGCGAAGATCCTCCGAAACATCGGTTCTAAAGCTGTAAAAAGAATTTCAATAAATACTCTTTTTATGGATGGATAATTATTTATTGTTTAAAGCCAGTTTGGCTAATACAATTTTGAAAGAATAGAACAAAAAACAAAAATATAACAATGAAACATTATAAAAAATAAAAAAAAAAAAATATAGTAAACAAACCGAAAAACAAATTTTTTTTTAAATAAAAAGTCTTATTTGAAATTTTTTATTTTTTCTATTCATTAACTATGAATGCCCGGATGCGGAGAGCCTCAACCACAAAGTGAAACAAGTCTTTTGCTTGTTCCTCATTACAAATGTTCAATATAATTTCCACGAAGTTAGCTTCATCTATCACCTCAGAGGCAAGAAAATATTTATGCAAATAGTGACTTCGCGAACCAGTAAATATCGGACAATCTACCAGAATATGTTTTAAATCTTCCTTTGCCTGCGAATTGCATAGCGTGCAGTTCACATTTGGGTCCAATTTATAACTGTTGGAGTTGACATAAAAATGTAGAACTAGAGCATTTGTGGTTCTTAGTTGGTGGATAAATCGCGTTTTGGAGATGGGCAAACGCGTGTTGAGGAGAATACTCTTTTATTGGAAATCATCTATTTATTTACTCCTGACTGCCTTTCATTAAATTTTCAGTTATAAATGTATTGAAACTTTTTGCCGAAAGTAACAGAATTTTTATAAATTAAAGGAGACAATAAAAAATGTCTTCTGCTGGAATTATAAATTTTTAATTTATTTATAACGAGACTTTAGTTTCGAGAGCTTTGCCCTCTTTCATTTCAATTTCGATTAAATGAAACAATACAGAAACAAGAAGTGAAGTTTTTTTGAGGGAAACTTTCGACAAGAGCGACATCTCTTCGAAATATATAGAATTAATAAATACATGTAAAATCAAGCGACTTCATCCTTCCTGTCATCTACTAGTATAAAGTTATCTGGGAAACAAAATCTATTCTCCCATAAGAATAATACATTTATAAATTGAAGAAGACAATAAAAGAGTGTCTTCTGCTTGAATTATAATTTTTTAATTTATTTATAACGAAAATATATTTTCGAGAGATTTTCCCGCTTCATAAGTCTATTAGAATTGATTCACAGGAATTAATACATTAATTCCACAGGAATTAATACATTCACAGGAATTAATTGTGTGAATCAATTGTAATAGACTGATGAGGAGGGCAAAGCTCTCGAAACTATAGTCTCGTTATAAATAAATTAAAAATTTGTAATTCCAGCAGAAGACACCCTCTTTTATTGTCTCCTTCAATTTATAAATGTATTATTCTTATGGGAGAATAGATTTTGATTTCCAGATAACTTTCTACTACTAGTAGATGAAAGGAAGGAGGAAGTCGCTTGATTTTACATCCCAACTAGCAAAGTAGCTGTATAATTTTAGGTTATATAACTTTTATGTTGTGTTGCTGTTTTATAAGTGCTCCATCACGCTTATAAAACATCAATAAAACATAACAGTTGTATAACCTAAAATTATACAGCTATTTTGCTAGTAGGGATGTTTTTATTAATTCTATATATTTCGAAGAGATGTCGCTATTGTCGAAAGTTTCACTTCAAGTCTAGTTTTTGTATTGTTTCATTTAATCGAAATTGAAATTCTTCATCAAATGGTAGCAAAAATAGTTGAAGTATAAAATAAAATGATTCATCGTTGATCGTCTTTGCCACGAACCCACCGCAATATTCCACTGTAACGCTTTTATCTCTTCCTGTTACGATTGAGCTAATTTCCCAGCAGCCATAAATATTTTTCACCTCTAGCACGCCTATTAACCTCCCCCTAATTCCTCGGCTGGTCTCTTTTCCACACCACCCAAGTTAATTTCACCGTCCGATCTAAATCATGTTGGACTACAAACGTATGCAAAATGGACCAAGTTACACATGTTAATGAACCCCGGGTTGGGGTAGAAAAAGCGACTCGAATCTTTTGCAAAGACGCAGATTAATTTATGAATTTAAATTCAAAATTATCCCGAAAGGTCTCCCTCTCTCTTTTTCGCATCCCAGCCAATTCGCCCTCCCTTCCAACCCCCCAGGGAACTACCCTTCTGTACACTTCAAATGAGATAATTCAGTTATTTTTTCCGTGTCTCGAAGTTCTTCTCGTCGTCTCTCTTGAGTATGTGCAGACTGCGTTGATTTTTAAGTTAACACGATTACAATTATTTATTCAAATTCGCTCACTCACTTCAGAATCTAGTCGTTCGTTTGAAATGTAATATTTAATTCTACTTTCTTGAGATAAACTTTAAAATGGCAAAAGAAAGAGACAATATAAGTTCTCCCTGAAGACCAAAGAGAACACATTTTTCTGAATTTCTACCTAATTTATATGATAAAGACTGAATGTAAGAAGTTACTGTAGTATGAGATAGTTGTCTTGAATGAAGCAAATCAAATCTCAAGTAATATATATAAAATAAGAAATTTTCTTTTTTATACAGGGAGATTCAGACAACTCATGCCACCCATTTATTTCAACAACTAAACTTGATTGAAAAATTAGGAAAAAATTGGATTATCATTTGATGATATTTTCGTTTTCCCGAGTTTTATAATAATTACAAAATTTTTATTTTATCCATCGCGTATAGCCCAGTAAAAAACGTTGCTTAAAACAGTAAATAGGTGTATTATTAAAGAGTTTTTTTTTCAATAATTCACATCTTTAAATTAATTCAAGAATGATAATAATTAATCATAGATAATGAAGTAATGAAAATTTAATTTTTTTAAAAAAATATAAAATTCTAGGGAGATTTTACAAAAATGAAACCTACTTAGAATTTAAAATTTTTTAAATTTTCATTACTTTATTAAAAATATGTTTCACCAAGAACCTACACCATTCTCCCTTTTAACATATCTATATACATGTATATATAATCCTTAGTGTGTACGTGCGTGATCGACCCACGCCTAAATCACTGAACGTATCGAAACCATATCCACACAATATGTTTGTTTAGTGGTCCGGATGATTTATCTAAATTTTGGGCCAAATCGGTTTGATTTGATTTCACATGATTTTACATAATTAAATTAATTATTCTCAGGTAGAAGAATGCCAATCTTGGGGTTTTAAAAAAGGTTTCTCTTTTCTTTTGTACCCAGGCAGACAATGGATTTGGGGTAATTCATTGTTTACAAAGGCCTTGAAGAAGTATTGAAATTATAGTATAGATATATTTTGTTTTCCCTAAACTTTAGAATTAAAATAAATAATGTTTTTATCTATATATAGGTATATATATAATCCTTAGTGTGTATGTGCGTGATCGACCCACGCCTAAACCACTGAACGTATCGAAACCATATCCACACCATATGTTTAAAAATAAAAAATAATTAATATCTGTATTA
Organism: Forficula auricularia; assembly: GCA_024734495.1. Taxonomy (NCBI): domain Eukaryota; kingdom Metazoa; phylum Arthropoda; class Insecta; order Dermaptera; family Forficulidae; genus Forficula; species Forficula auricularia. The sequence continues at coordinate 21,986,272 of JALMQS010000030.1, read as the reverse complement.
TGTTTATTTCATTTGGTTATTGCTTCTGTATTATTTTTGTATTTATATTTTATATTAATTTTATAATTTTTTTTTTGTACTTTTATATTTTTTTCTTATAAAACTTCTCAATTTATGTTTTTATTATTTGTATAATTTTATGTAAAGGTTGATATGGCCTGGAAATATATATATATATATATATACTATATATATGTAAATAAAAATGTAATCGATGATATTTTTATATAATAAATTTATTTAGTACCTAAATGTCAATTTTTTGTAAAATATGCTCAAAATAAATAATATCTACAATCTATAAAAAATATTTTTTATTTTGCTTTTGCAATGAGTTAAATTATTTCTTGGAGCTGATTTTTAATTAATAAAATATATTTAATTAAAATACAGTTGAACGAAATTATATTGCAAACAAACTTTTGCCCTCTCGAGACGCTGCCCGCCAGGGCCACCTGCCCGGAGGGCTAAGGTGCAGAGGGCGTGTCGGAGGCACGCCTGACGCAGCTTGTCTATACTATATAAATGCGCTTATACTTGTAATCATCCGAGAATGTCTGAAGACATTTGACAAGTTACCAGCAGGAGCAAGGACTTTTTTTTAATGCAGGACTTTGGACTTTCAATTAATTAATAAAAAGAAATTGAAAAAAAATGTAAATATAAATTTTTATTGTCACGCCTACGTGAAAATAATTACTTTAATTAAGAAAAAATCAATTAAAATGAATCTTCACCTATCCAGAACGTTTTCTCATCTTCCAAACTTGCTAATATAGTTGGTTCAGCAAAATCGTTAAAGCCGTTTTCAAAAAAAAAAAAAAATGCGCATATGTATGTAAATATCTAGGTATATATACAAACAATTTTCGTTCCTTTGATAAGACTAGATAGATATATAAATGATACCAAGGCAATAGCCAATGAGGGTCACCAAGGTTCGATCCCCAATTACCTTGAATTTCAGTTAAAATGAGAAAAACTACGTAGTACCTATATATCCTATAAAATGATTAAAAAAAAAATACATATTTTTTAGCTAGGGTCTAGATAGAAACAATCATTTAATTAGAGTAATTAGAAAAAAAAATTATTGATAATTCAAATGTTGGGAGAAATTGAATTTTTTTAAAATGCCCTTTCTTTTTTGAAAATAATATAAAATAGCTAAGTTAGCTGTCTTTTTATTTTCAAAAAGAGCTGCATTTTAAAAAATGTTTAAATGAAAAAAGTGAAAATGTATCACGAAACTTTTTATGTATTAATAAACCTATTTCTGATTATAATAAAGAATTGTATAATTTTTATATATTAAATGAAATAATATTTCTCAGTAAATTACTAGAAAAAAATGTGGTTGTATAGTAAGTAACCTGTAAAATAAAATGATGGATTTTTTTTTCTCAAATTCTATTTAACCACAGACGATCTATTTTTACAGTTAAAAGCAATATCGAAACAGTTTCTTTGATGCAATCCATAAGGGATGGCGAATTCTTAATGGAACTATTATTTTTCCCATTAAAAATACTTCCTGTTTTTTCTGAAAGGATAAAAGTTGTTTCTCGAAATATCCCATTTAATGCGAAAAGAGAGAGCCTGAGAGTGTGGTGGTAATTTCAAGATTTGAAATGAGATAAGCAACAGAAAAAGCCATCAAGCACCAGCAGCAAGATCTTGGCATCAAAAAACTTGCCAGCAGCTAAGATCAAAAGCGAAAATCATTTTGATTATTCGTCCAGGCAAAAATATTTAATTTTTATTTCCATTTCATATGTCAATGGAATATTTTGAATCGAATAAAATATAACAAGGCTATTATAAAATTTATTGATCGTTTTTTGTTTGTAGTGGCATACTCTTAAGGGGGTTCGTGACTGTTTATCATTTTTATAAGAAAATTCTCAAATTTTTACCATAGAATCGTTGATGTATTAAATATTTATTCCCGAAATTTGAAGTTGATTGTCTGTCTCATTACCGAGGAATAAATTATTGAAAATTGTCGTTTTAACATGGAAGTAAATGGACCGAACTTTTAAAAGGGCTATAACTTCTATACAAATTATATCATTTTCAACAAATTATTCGAATGATACATTTTTCAATAGTTTGACAGTCTAGTTAATTAGTTATTCATAAATGTAAAAAATAAAAAGTAAAATAAAATGAGAGAGTCTTCTGTTTTTAAATAAAATAATTTTTAATTATTTCTAGATCTAGAAATAATTAAAAATTATTTTATTTAAAAAACAGAAGACTCTCTCATTTTATTTTATTTTTAACCTAAAATAAAAACAATTCTGTTACCATCGACAGTGAAATCTTTTATTCAACTAATAAAATAAAAAGTAGTTTGCAGCCAACAGAATATAACAAAAGCACTAGTGTAGAATTCCAACTACTATTTCTTGAAAGCGTTTTTGTATTAAATAAATGTTTTTATAATGAGAAAAAAATTATCTCAATATTCTTTTTATTAATATTATCAAAACAAAGATTTTCATTCGAAATTAACCTCATTATTAGCAATTTTTTTTAATAAAAAATTTAGTATGCGGACGTTGTCACTCTGCAGAAATACAAAGTATTTTTTGGAAGATCAACCAGATAGATAAGCTGTCCCGAACTCCCTTAAGTATAGCCGTTGTGTATATTGAAGCGAGAGATTTTTTTTTATTCCTAATTTCTTTGGTACTTAAGTAACAAGGGTGTCCAGAAAATTTATCGCTAGCAACTAATCGCAAGCGTCAGTTTATCGCATTAACAATTTATCGCCTGCTATTCACCGCCAACAATTTACTAACTATAATCAATGAGATGTATTTGGTCAAATAATAAAAAAGTTATTTTTTATTCAAGTTTCTGCTTAAGCTATGAATAGAATATTTTTAGAATTCTATGAACCATGAGAGAATACCATAGTACATAAATGAAAAATACATTTATTTATTTATTGAACTAAATGTTTTATTTCAATACTACATTATTTTTACAATTATTTGAGCATCGATCAATAAATACTCCCTGCCCATGTCCATATTTACAACAATGTTCTTTTTTATTTTATTTAATCATTTTTATAAATTTTATTGGGAAAATTTTGAAAAAAAAAAACCCACAAAAACACATTTATGGAAATATGTAATTAAATTGGTAGATTGTGTCTTTTAATAGTTTCATGTATCACAAATATAGCAAAAATCCATTATTTAAGCAATATGGCAATTGATTAATTTTAAACTAATTTTAATTTTAACTTAATTGAGGCTTTTAGTCGTTGAAAAACTGAATAAATAAATAAATAAACTAAATTAATTATAACATAAGGTACCCTAGAAAGATTGCTGATGGTAAATTCCGCACTTTACTTCTTAAATAACACCTATAGAGTTTTTTTTCAATTTAAATATGTAATATATGAGAAATTAATTATGTATCTTTAAAAGTTTTTCTAGCCAATAAGGATTCCCCGGAAGGCAACGGGAAACAATCACTGTGAATCATTTACTATATTGAAGGAGACAATGGAAGACTGTGTCTTCTGTTGGAATTATAAATTTTATTTTATATACTTATATTTATAATTCAAGCAGAAGACACACTCTTTTATTGTCTCCTTCAATATATAAATATTCTGCTACCCTCGGCACAAAAACTTTCAATTTAATTTACTATATTGATAAATACTATAGAGAGGATCCTCTTCATAATACTAGCCAAGGCTTGGAATAAAATATGACACTGTAAGAAGAATATTTATACTACCAAAAATTAGGTCATTAGTGCAAATAAACTTGAAAAAAGCCTAAAAGGACTGATGTTAAATGGGCGCTTCCGGTTGGTTGGTCGATTTCAAGGAAAAGTCTTGATATGAAGCCTATAACAAATTTAACTTTTAATTTTCTTATTCGTCTGTTTTGTCGTTTTTCAGTTTTCACTATAAATGCAAGACAGATAAATTAATGAATTTTGGGACACTTTTTGGATTCTGAAGAATAAAAGGTGTGAATTTTTGCTTACTTCTAATTTTATAAGCTATTGTATGTTAATTAAATTAGGCAACGAAGAAAAGATTTATTTTATTATAGAGAAAAGGATCAGCCGGGTTTCGAACCTGGGATCTTCGCATATATGCCTTGATAAGAGCCTTAGTTCTTATCCTCTTGTCCTCTGATTCCCAAACCCAAGCTAATACCTAATGTCTCTATGAATTTGGAATTTCTTTAATCTCTTCCCCGTTCATTTTTATCAGCTCTCTAGTGGCCTGACTATTTTTTAAACTATATTCAAACTCATCCCAATCGATCACAAACCCTAAGGTCGAAAATAATTTTTCTATTTACCCCGGGGCGCAATCACAACTTAAATTAAATTAGGGAACGAAGAAAAGATTTATTTTATTATAGGCAAAAGGATCAGCCGGGATTCGAACCCGGGATCCTCGCATGTTCTCTGCGATGCCTTCATAAGAGCCTTAGTTCTTATCCTCTTGGCCTTTGATCCCCGAACTTAAGCTAATACCTAATGTCTATATGAATTCCATAATAGAATTGATTTTATTGGAATTAAAAGTCTTTAAAAATATTTCCGGAGATGACATCCATTACGTTTAAGTGTAAAGGAAAATATAGATTTCTATTGAAAAAACTTCTGTCTCTGACTTAAGAAACTTCAAAATCAATCAGAAATTAATCTTCAATTTATTTGGCAGGTTCGTAAGAGGTTTAGAATTACTTACTTCTTTGTCCTATAATAAAAAAAAGGTCACAAAATATATAGTGGTTTAATTTATTTACTAGAAATTAGCCAAACTTGGCTGCTCCTTAATCTCTAATTTGATCTTTAAAAAGCTGTCAAGTTTGTCGTTTTTCGATAGGAAATCCAATCTTAATTGACATTATCGAGTGTCACAGGGGAATTATAACTTTTTCTCTCTTGACAACCTATGAGCTGTAAAGGAAATTAATAGCAGCTTGTTCAGTGACAACCATTAATCAATATCTATGGTCTGGGCTTTCGTGGAAAAATAAAATAAAAAATAAAAAAACGATTTTATTTATTTAAAAATTGTTAGAATGTTCGATGTTATTAGATTTGATTGGATTTCATTACTATTAATAAAACCTATTAATTATTGTCTTTATTATATTAGGTAAGATCATCTGCAAATAAATAGTTTTTATTAAAATGAAATAGCAAAAATATTTTGTTGCAGTAAGTAATTAGAAACTATTTAAATGAGCACACTATGGATTGACATGATTTCAGGTTAAATAAGTAATAAATTGACACGTTCTGATGTGGCCATTCACTTGACTTTACCATACACCCTGGACCCTCTCTTGTATTTAATATTTAATAAAATTATTTATAATCATGTAGGGGAGTTAGTTTTTTCATTTTTAGACGTCTGAGGGCCCACTGATTATGTATACAAAAATTGGTAGAGTTTGTTACAAGAGTCTAAAATTTCATCCCCCACCCCCATTTTGGGCGGTTAGATTTCGAATTTTTACTTTTCTGAGGCCCACTGATTATGTACACACAATTTGGTTGAATTTGGTTCATAGACTTATATTTAAATTTTGCCCCCCCCCTCCATTGGGGTTAGTTTTTGTATTTTTAGATTTCTGGGGGCTCACAGATTATGTATACAAAATTTGGTTGAGTTTGCTCAAATGTCCTAGATTTAAAATTTTTAACACCCACTCTACCCCCCTTAATTTTTGGTCAATATGCACCAAAATCTAATAAGCTCTTAATCTCAATGCACCAAAACTACCTGTGAAATTTGGTTTTGATATTCACTCTAGTTTTTGAGCTAGCTCGCCCACAAAAATTTGGTAACGCACACACTAACAGACAACCAGACTAACTAACAGACATTTTGACAAAACAATTATTATCTCAAAAAATATAATTTTTTTGATGTTTACTTATTAGGACTTTTTTGTAGAGAGAAATGCTATAGGCGATTTTGAGATATTTCGAAAAAAAACATTTTTTTCATGCACGATTACAATACTTGACCATACCCTGTATGGTTTTTTCTTTTCCATTTCGTCTTCAAAAATATCCCATACAAATCTCTCATGTTTAACGTGTGTCCTATCATCTGAAGTTCGATTCCCGTGGGGGTGAACACAACCATTCTGACATGTAATACAAATTATCCACGACAACTCCAATTTAGTAAATGACACTCCCTAGTGATTTCTTTAGAATTTTTATTTCATTTATCCATTGATCCGACTGTCAGTGAGATTGTCTATGTAAGCAATATTTCAAAAACATTTTTCTTTAATTATGCAATTTATTTTAATTAGAAACCCTAGTCTATTACGTAACCAAAATGTCTATTAATTCAATGATCTAGTTACTGATTCCTTTCAGCTAACTCTCTTGCAACAAGAAGATTACGTTCCACAAAAATTCCGCGTTAAGTAAATCGTGTTATGTGAAACTTACATCTCAAACAAAATAAAGGGTTAGGTTCCAAATAGTGTTTTTCCTTAAATAAAATACAAAATAATGTATATTTTAGGTATGTGTTACTACTTGAAAACAATCACAGATATAGAGATCGAATCGATCGAGTTTTTTTGTATTTTTATATATGTTTATTAATTTTGTTGATAAATACATATATTTAATAGAGGAAAAATATTTATTTTTAATAAAATTTTTAATAAGAATCTCTCCAATATAATCTTTAATCAATTCATACCATTTAATAATCTAGTGCCTGGAGCACCGAGCGATGGTCAGTAACTTTTTGCCACTAAATAGCTTAAGTTTCAAATTTCAAGGCTCTGCGACTAAAATATTTATTTTACTACATTCTTAATTTACACCCTCTTCCTTTATTTCAATCGGATTAAAATCTTTACACGACTAATAACTCATGACACTTGATAAGTATGTGTATAAAAAAAAAATCGTTAGTGCCATTTTTGAGAAAATAAAAAATAAAAACGAAAAATCTTTCATGTAAATGTACACTTACGGTGTTCCGATTTCAACCAAAAGCTGTACTTCTTCTAGCCTATATCGGGCTTAAGTTTCGAATTTGGTAGCTCTGAGATTTATGGTTGCGAAACGCAGGAGGGTACATTCTCACGTACGTAAACATCAACTTCCTGTACTTCTATTTTAGCCAAAATCTTGTGATAATTCTTGTAGTCTCTAGATAGCTCAAGTTTCAAGACTGTGAGTTAACGAAGACGAGATATGAACGATTAAAATATTTATTTTACGACATGACTAATTTACACCTCCTTCCTTTATTTCAATCGGATTAAAATTTATACACAACTATAATAATAACTCATGAGACTTGATAAGTACACCAATTTTTAGTGAAATCGTTGGAGCCGTTTTCGAGAAACCGATTCTATATATACAAGAATTCCCCATTTATTAATATAAGATATATCGCTGGTCCGGAAGAAAAACGTCACAAGTCAAAAAATACGATATTTGAGTTATTCATACCATATTTTATAAAAAAATATATTCTATTCGCTAGAAAAATGACATACGTCTAGTTCAAGTTCCGGTCGGTAGAAAGCTGTTCTGTCGTTTTTCACTTGCTACGAAGTGTTTTCGACGCTGTCAAGAAGATCGTCATAATTCAGTATTGTGCCATCCTTCGTTAAGATACTATGTTCAAAATGTCAAGAAAAACGACCCAAATAGGTAAGAGCCCTTGTTTGTATACGAATTTTAAGTTCTGTTATCAACAAAATTGACCCAACTAGAAATATGACGTAGTACCAAGTAAAAAATATTAAGAAAAAATATCTAGAAAAACGTCAGAAGTCAAAATATAATAATTTATAATATTTTTAAGAGGAATATTGTAGAGATAAATTGTTGAATATAATTTTCATGAAAACTTAACTAAAAGTCCTAATTTTGGTAAATCGCATTTACTCCAAAAACTTTATGTAAAGAAGTTACAGGAACTTCAACTTTTAAGAAAATTTCAGTCGTCTCTACTGAAAAAAGTTAATTTTTGACTTACGACGTTTTTCTTCAGGACCAGCGATATATCTTCTATTATAAAGCGATTATGCTGTCCGTCGCGAGCCACTCATTTAAAACCCACAAATAGTTTTATGTCAAATTTATTAAAATTAGAAAATTTAAATTATTATTTTAAAACCCACGAATGTTCAGGGTCAAAAAAATCAAGAAGCCTCTTTGACAGCAAAGAGCCCGCCGAAGGCGGGCCTTCGCAGCTGTTTATAAAATATGATACTTTTTTTGTTACAAATTTTGGTTTTTATCGCCAGGGGCCTTAAGATAAGCTGGAACACAACATGTAGTTATAATGTTGCGCCACTGCTATTACAACACTGATTTTGTGTTTGCTAACCATGAATCGTTTTTCCAATTGTTAACTTTTCTTAACTTAGTATGTAATTTCAAATTCTTTAATTGAGATTAAAAACCAAATTGATTTTTGGTTTGATGTATCAATTACGGCCATAAAATCTACCACATACCATTTTATAGCTTGTCTATGAATTTTAATTGGTTAATTAAACAATATGAACCGACGAGTTAGAGAGGAAGGTAAAAGTTAAATAAATTAATACAAGCTAAATTATACTCAATGAGAACAATGGCTAATGCACCAGGAGTAGTTTCGGGGAAAACTTTATGAACATTTCTATTGACTTTAATAGCTTTAATAATTTATGCATATTTAAACGAGGAATGGGAACGGAGAGTCAGTCAGCTGGCTATAAAAGTTTTCTATTCAATTTCCATCCACCGACCTACCTATAGATATAGTTAATATAAAATTCTACTCTTGAGAATTGAAACTCCCGATGGGTAATGATTAAACTCATAGACTCATCGCCATTCCCTGGAACTTTTCCACCACAGATGAACAGCGAGGTTTCCTAGGGGTTAGTTAGAACCAGTATTATATTGTTAAATTAATTTTGAAAACGTTATTTTTAGAGGAGCGGGATTTCTACAATATTGATCAAACTGTGCGATGTTCGTTCAAAATTTAACACTATTGTAAATTAATAGAATATGATTTTGGGTGTATAATACATTTTTTCACTTTTATACTATTTTAAATGCTCTATCAAGTTATTGTTGAGATTCAGCGAGGCGATTGGTGAATAGCAAACATATTCTTATGGGGGAGAAAGTTTGTATTTCACCGATAAGCCTCAATGGATGACCACCTTATTAATTCTATATATCTTGAATAGATATAATCCTTTTCGCCAATCTTGATCAACTAGAGAGAAAATTGTTAAATTATGATAATAAGAATATCATAATTTACGAGTTTTATGGGCCCTCCATAAATTACGTCACACGAAATTCAAGATTTTTAGACCCCCCTGTGTCACATTCTGTCACATTTTAATTGAGCACCTTTTGTATTGTGACGTCACACTATCACTTTTATACCCTATAATTTTAAAAAAATTTAATTTGACTTTTGTGACATCACAATTTTTAAGATCCCCTGTCACATTTTGTTACAAATCTGAGATGCCCTCTCCCGCCTGACGAAATTTATGGACGGCCCCTTTTATTAGTAATTTAGAAACAAATTAAAATAATAATAAGACAGTGTTTTAACACAAAACATATAATAGACAGTGGCGGATTTCTGCAGAAGAGCACGAGGCGCGAGTCAAGGGCCTCATAAATCAAAGCGGCCTCAAAAAACTATTTTATTTAATTATTATTTTTTTCATAATAAAAATAATTAATAATTTAGCAGTATTCCCTAAAGTAAATTGACAAATTAATTTTAGGGTGTAGGGATAGTGAAAATTATTAGAGGGAGGCCACAAAATTGAATTTCGCTTGGGGCCTCTCGATTACTAAATCCGCCACTGATGATAGAAATTAATATATTGTAAATATAGGTATATTTCCGGGCAAAAAATATTATTAAGTAGCTCTAACCCTATTAATTTTCCCACTTATTTAGATTTCTTATCAAGTTGTCGTGACTAATAGGAGTAGGAAATTTAATATGTGTTAAAAAGCTTTATTATTTTGTCAGGAAATAAGGGTTGCCCGGGAAAATTTATGTAACAAGGAATTCAACTAAAGAAAAAAAACTTATGTAAGCTAATTTCAATTTGTAAGGTTAGATTTATAAAATAAAGATTTCGTAGTAAAAGTAGCAAGTATTAGAACTTGGTCAGGTATACTTGGATTATTTGGATAGATAAACTTATTCAATAAGGCAAGATAGTTTACTGGTAAAGCTTCAAATTTTTTTAAACTGTTTCTTAAATATATCAATAAATTGAGTGGGTTTTGATGAGGCAGTCCAAAATTAAAAAAAAAGACAATTATAACAATCTTTTTTATTCAAAAACCGACGTTTCGAAGGTTAATTCCCTCCTTCTTCAGGGTTTTGAAAGATCTGTAAAAACTCTGAAGAAGGAGGAATTAAACCTCCAAAGTGTCTGTTTTTGAATAAAAAAGATAGTTATAATTATCTCTTTTTTGAATTTGACTGCCTCATCAAAAACCACTCAATTCACTTATCACTCCGTCTCCAAGAACTACTTCAATCGTATCAATAAATATTAATCATTTTTGAATTATAATATTTTATCTATTATTTCTGTGACTAATAACCCTCGAACTATTGAAGAAAAAATTAAAACCACCCCTAGAAAAGCTATAAAGTTCCTGAGAAACGACAGAAGATTTCAATGGAAAATCAGAAATTATTTTATTAAAATTCAATCGTTAATAAAAAATAATTAATGTTATTTGAGAATCCTTTGTACAAAGTTAGTAAGTGAACACACAATTTATTCATTCGTGTTCTCCATATTTAATTTCGCCATCAAAGAAGGGAGAGAATCGAGGAATTCGTAAGAGAAATCTCAATGAGGAAGGGAACGTTGAAATTGAGTTATTGCGGTGTGTTTTGTAGATAATTATCCTCCTAATTTCGGTCATTATATAAATTATGAGAGAACAGAGTTAGTTCATGGGAATCACTCTATGAATTTAAATTGAAGGGTCTCACATAAGCAAACAATTACACTTCCACACTACCAATATAATAAGATTATATATATATTAAGCAGGGACCTTAGTAACATACTTCTATTTGCATTAAATTTTAAAAGGATAATTATTATATAGATTTTTCAATATTGTAGAAAAGATTAAAAGATTAGTGTGTAGTTCATTTTAGAGTTTTCTCTGGTGTCCGACTGAAGGTCGGTTTAAAAACATTAAGTAACGAGCTTTTCTTGCGTGCCTTCGGCACGCCCTCAAAGTTCGGCCCTCCGGGCTGGTGCCCTGGCGGGCGGCGTCTCTGTCCAAAAATTGTATTCCTCTTAAAAAACCACACTCAAAATTTATACATGTAAACTCCCGAAAATACATAGTCTCTTAAAAGTTTCGCCTCATTTTCATCCTGACACAGCTACAGAAATGAGGCTCTAGATATGAATCTGGAAGTATTTTTTTCTATAATCTAGAGCATTGTGATATTTTTTGTGTGGAAATAGATTTATTTAAATAAGTGGAATCGTGTGAGGAGGAGAATTATATTATATCATTTTTTTAAAATTTGGGATTGATAATCGATATAAGGCTCCATATATTTAAAAGAGATCAGGTGTCGTTTGCATGACAGGGTGCTCCATCCAGTATTGCCATGAGAAACTCGGGCACGCTTGTCTTAAGTCGTTCAATTTTGTAAAATCAAAAAATCAAGAATAACAAAATTTAGATTTTTAAAAAATTATAAAAAAGTGGCAAATTATTAAAAAATAAACAAATAATATATAAACTATAAATCAAATAAGATGTGATTAATTTCTTTTTCTGTGCGCAAAGAAAAGCGAATTGAATATTTAATTTTTGAGTGGTGGGGGGGAGGAATAATTATCTATATATTTAATGTTTCTTAATTTAAAATCAATTGGAGTCTTTAATTTCCAAATTCGAGTTCAAATTAGAATTATATTTCAAATTTGACGAAAATATACCATCGCATCAACGCTCCCTGTCAGCAGCATTCTCTGAGCGTTGCTGCAAATTAATCTAAGGCTATTATATATATAATTCAGCTCAAGATTGGCTAAAAGTGAATAATATAATGATTTAAAAAACTTTTAAATTAAACGTTCTTCGTGACTCTATAGTAGGGTAGTCCTTATTTTGGGTATTTTCGAATTTTTACTCGGCAAGGTCTCATATGGTTAGAAATAAATAAAAAAATATCTCCCAAGTTTCAAGTCTATATCTCAATTATAACCTGTACCGCACATAGATACAAGTTCTCCATCTAAATAACATAGGGTTTTTGCCATTGAAATATTAATTTTTTATTCCGGCCAAAGTAATGGTTAAAATATTTTAAACTGTAGATTTTATCCTTATAATAGAAGCTATCCCTCAGAATTTTGAGAAATTTTTACCTATACTTTTGGAGTCTATAACATAGTAACACTAAGATATAGCAGTATTTTATCTAGCTGTAACTCCAAAATTATTATAGCTAAAAATCTGTAATAATTCTGATGAATAGATAGTATTATAAGGATAAAGTCTACAGAGTTTCATTACTTTAGCCGAAATAAAAAATTGATATTTTAATGACAAAAACCCCATGTTATTATGAGAAAATTACATCACTGGGGGCACAGGTTATAATTGAGATAGAGACTTGAAACATGGGGGATATTATTTTTCATTTATTTCGAACCATATGAGGCCTTGACAGCGTAAAAATTTGAAAATACCCCAAATAAGAACCACCCTACTGTATAGTGTATATAAACGACTTCTAATGATGATTAAAATGACCTTGTCAAAAATAATAGCATTTCGAAATAATGTGAATTATATCATTTATTTACTTAATTAAAAGTAGCCTTCGGCTTTGACCGAAGATGGCCAAAGTCGAAATCGAAGCCGAAGCTTCGGTCGGACACTAGTTTCCACCCAAACTTACCCCATTTTAATCAGAAGTCGAATGGAATTTCAAGTATTTTTATCAGTCAGTTAAAATATTAATCTTCAGTACTTAGTTTCTTGAAATTTTATAAATATGTTATTCTTGAATAATATAGGTTTACATTCATTTATAGAAACTGGCATTGATTTATGGAACTACTTGGGATTATAGTCCTCTGCCACTTATGATTAAGTCAATAATAAATTTTGTCAAGTCCTAATGTCCTAGAGTTGTGAAAATTTTTATTTAGTTCTCACAAGCAGAGATTAGCTGAGGTAGAGAGAGGTCATACCAACCTTGTTAAGATTTTGACCTGGTTTCCTTAACAACTTATGGCAAATGTCGGGATGGCTAATTCATCGTTTGCTCCTGGTATCGGGTTTTTGCGCGGAATTATTTAAATTACGTTTTGTTTTTTAATGAAAATCTATGATCATGTTATTTGTTAATGAGCATACATTTCTATTTTTTTTCTTTCTTGTTTGTTAATTGTTAATTTCTTGTAATTGATATGTATTGATGTTTTATTAATTTCAGTAATTAATTTGTATCGGTGTTTTGTTGACCTAGCCACCGAGGACTTGTGCCTCTAAGGAGGTCGAGTAATAAAGATTTATTTATTTATTTATGTAAAAGGAGTATTAAGTAATAAATAAATAGGAGCCACGATAAATGACTAAAGGGACGATACAACGATATATTGAAGAATAGCAAAACATATTTTTTAACCGACTTCAAAAAAGGAGGAGGTTCTCTATTCGACTGATTTTTTTTTTTTTTTGTGTCTATGTTACCTCATATCTCCGCCAATTGTGAACCGATTTTGAAAAAAAAATTTGCATTGGGTTCAGTCTAGCTTCCGATTGGTCCCGTTTTTTTCATTGGTATTAGACCTTTTTTGTTTTTTTTTTTTTTTTTTTTTTAATGCAATCGAATGCAAGAAGGGGTGCACCAGTAAAGATGTAGCCCCTATGGATCTCGAAAGACCCTTGCATTACCGAAGAGAAGGGAAAGTTGTTTAGGTGAGAGGGTGTAGACGTAGGTGTCTCATGCACCCTGGTTTTGAAGGTTTGAAGATCATAGGTGCTGGGAAAGATAGAGGCTGGGAGAGAGTTCCAGTTCCTTGGAGTCATGGGGATATATGAATTCGCGAATGAAGTGGTCCGGCACTTTTCTAATTTGACCGCGAAAGAGTGTTGGGAGTCGGCAAAACGTGTGCTGCGTGCAAAGCATGCTTTGGGGGGAATTATTGATTTTATCTCATCAGAGCACCTGCCGTGATAGTATCTATTGTTAGGTTTGTTCAGGCCTAACTTCTTTGTTTATGAGCCGATTTCGATGATTCTTTTTTATTGGAAAGATGGTATCTTAAGGATGGTGTCATATTAATTTGGTCAAGCTCCGATGATATGATCAACGACGAAATAACGTAAATCTCCAATTCTTATGAGCAAATAATCGAAATTATGATAAATAAAATCTTTTATAAAAAAAATCTTATAACATTCATTTAAAACCCGCAAACGTTTCGAGATAATTTCTATATTTATTAATTGAATTTTATTATCATTTTCTGATTCATTCGCCTGACGCTTTCTCATACGAGATGCATGCAAGGTATTATATTAAGTCACTATTAATAACATCACTAAAAAGAGAAAAATAAAAATAATTTTTATAAAAAAAATAAAACCGACTTCAAAAAACTTAAATGCAACAAATAAAATAATAATAACTTAAAAATAAAATAAAATCCACTAAAAGGTATAAAATAATTATCTTATTTAGCTACAACTAAGCGACGAAATATTAACATGAAATTACTTTTTGAAGTCGGTGCCAAACATATAAATTTTATGAATCTCACTTGACGGATCTTACTTAGTACGTTGGCGTATAGGTATAGTTTGTTTGGCACCGACTTCAAAAAGTAATTTCATGTTAATATTTAGTCGTTTAGTTGTAACTAAATAAGATAATTATTTTATAACTTTTAGTGGATTTTATTTTATTTTTAAGTTATTATTATTTTATTTCTTGCATTTAAGTTTTTTGAAGTCGGTTTTATTTTATTTTTTATAAAAATTATTTTTAATGGAAGTGTTTATACTAGAACAACAACGAAAGTCAGGGTGTTAGCAGAGCAAGGACAATAAACTAATCTATTCTTCCAGAACTAAGTGATTGTGGTTTTTGAGGGGTTTTCGAGGGTTGCAAATCACAAAATAATAATTTACTAAATTAATATTATTTATATGAGAATTTATTTATTTAAGGACAATTTTATCAAAGATAGTAGATTATTATGTATATATTATTTGTCAGAAAGTTTCGCTCGCTCAGGAGTCGAACCCGAGCCCTAACACTCTATCCGGGCAGTTAGCCTAAGCCTAAAGACGAATTTCCTCTGACATACATATGTTGTAGTAAAAACCCGTTTTTAGTAAGAAGAAGTTCTTACTAATTAAAACGCTTTTCACTGAATACCTTTGTGGCAACTAGAGTTTACTGATGTTGGTTGAGTTTGGTTCAAATGTCTAGAAACTTCATTTTTGAACTTTTTCTCATTTTGGGTGTTTATTTTCAAAAATTTTTAAAGGAAAATGTCAAAATTAGAAGTAAAGTTTTAGTGGATGTAATTTTTGATATTGGCGTTTAAAATTTTTTAAAAATAAAAAATGAGGCTGAAGGTCAAAAATGAAGATTCTAGACCTTTGAACCAAACTCAACCAACATCAGTAAACTCTAGTTGCCAGAAAAGTATTCAGTGAAATGCGTTTTAACTAATAAGAACTAAAAAACGTGTTTTTACTGCAACACATATATAAACAAAGAAAGAAAATTTCACTCCAATCATAAAATAATTGATAAGTAAAATTCTGTCTTAGCTGAAAAAAGTTCTTTTTTTGAAAAAAAAATTTCCATCCACTTTTTCAAAGAGATAAAGACACTCAAATTTTCATATTTGATATTATTTGTTATTATTAATTAATTATATGTTTCGGCAGATCATCTTCAGCAGTAGGTAAATGTCGTAATAGTTTCTGGAGATTATAAATATAAAAATCTCATTTTGATTGGTTTTCAAAATTATATGTATTGTGCAATACCATGCTTCCTGATCTACATAGAGATTCCTTCATAATCAGAAGAGACTGAAACTCGCTTCAATCCATCAAGATCCTTAAGGGTGTATAGTCAGTCACCTTTTATTCCCTTAACCTTGATACTCTGTCAACTAGGGTAATGGAAGGGTCTGTTAAGACCTAAACTTGATGGATCTTCTCGATAGATTAAAAAAAAAATTTTAAGAAAAAAATAAAACCGACTTCAAAAAAATTAAATGCAACAAATAAAATACACTAAAAGGTATAAAAAAATTATTAACTTATTTAGTTACAACTAAACTACGAATTATATTAACATGAAATTACTTTTTGTACTAGGTACCAATGCGATTCATAAAAGGTATATGTTTGGCACCGACTTAAAAAAGTAATTTCATGTTAATATTTCGTAGTTTAGTTGTAACTAAATAAGTTAATAATTATTTTATACCTTTTAGTGTATTTTATTTGTTGCATTTAATTTTTTGAAGTCGGTTTTATTTTTTCTTGAAAATTATTTTTATTTTTCTCTTTTTAGTGATGTTATTAATAGTGATCATATCATCAGAACTTGACCAAATTAATATGGCACCATCCCTAAGATAGCCCCTTTCCAACAAAAAAAGAATCATCGAAATCGGTTCATAAACAAAGAAGTTAGGCATGAGCAAACCTAACAAAAAAGATCTAATACCTAAAAATGGGACCAATCGGAAGGTAGACTGAACCCAATGCAAAAAAATTTCAAAATCGGTTCACAATTGGCGGAGATATGAGGTAACATAGACAAAAAAAAAAATCAGTCGAATAGAGAATCTCCTCCTTTTTTTGAAGTCGATTCAAAAACAGATGTAAAACTAAGTAATTATTAATGGAAATTAATTTACAAAGTTTTACATGTGAATAAATTTAACTAATATATTCTAACATGTCTTTTAAGTATTAAGCTATATCATCTACAATTTATAGATTTCAAACTATGCATACTTACATTTGAAAAATAATTATAGTTGCATTGGTAAAATCT
The DNA here is from genome assembly GCA_024734495.1 of Forficula auricularia. NCBI lineage: Eukaryota > Metazoa > Arthropoda > Insecta > Dermaptera > Forficulidae > Forficula > Forficula auricularia. The sequence goes on along the minus strand of JALMQS010000030.1, from coordinate 21,969,153 downwards.
TACAAAAGGCCTATTATGACTTGTCGACTCACCTGGAACAAAAAAACAATCAATTAATTAGTTCGAGTTATAGATATTTTCTACTTAATTTACTAGACGTTAACAATTAAACTAAATAACGTTCATATTGCCGATAGAAGTTCGATTCCTAAGGGGGTGAACACAGCCATTCTGACATGTAATACAAATTATCCATGACAATTCAAATTTAGTAACTGACACTCCCTCCCTATTTCTTTAGAATTTTTATTTCATTTCATTGATCTGTCTTTCAGTGAGATTGTCTATGTCAGCAATATTTCAAAAACATTATTCTTTACTTATGCAATTTATTTTAATCAGAAACCCTAGAGTATGACGTAACTAACATGTCTATTAATTCAATGATCTAGATTACTTAACCATTTCAGGTAACCAGAAGGAACTTTAGTAACCTTCGTCTATTTGTATTAAATTTAAAAAAAAAAATAAGCTAACGTGTTCTGATGTGGCCATCCAATTGACTTTACCATACAACCTGGACTCTCACTTATATTTAATATTTAAGAAAATTATTTATAATCATGTAGGGGGGGGTTAGTTTATGCATTTTTAGATTACTGTGTGCCCATTGATTATGCATACGAAATTTGATTGAGTTTGGAACAAGAGCCTATATTTTCATTTCCCCCCCTCCCCCCACCAATTTTGGGCTGTTAGTTTTTGCACTTTTAGATTTCTGGGGTCTCACTGATTATGTATACAAAATTTGGTTGAGTTTGCTCAAATAGCCTAGATTTTTAGTTTTTAATCCTTCCTCCACCACCCTTAATTTTGGGTCGATATGCACCAAAATCTAATTAGCTCTTAATCTTAATGAACCAAAACTAGGTGGGAAATTTGGTTTTGATATTCACATTAGTTTTTGAGCTAGCTCGTCCACAAAAATTTGGTAACGCACAGACTCATAACCAGACAACCAGACAGACAAACTAACTAACTAACAGACATTTTGACAAAACAATTATTATCTCGAAAAATATAATTTTTTCGATGTTCACTTATTAGAGCTTTTTTGCAGACCGAAATGCCATGGTTTCGCTCAATTTTTTTAATCAAAATAGTTTCAGCCGTTTTTGAGATATTTCGAAAAAAAGAAGGAAAAAAACACGCACAATTACAATACTTGACCATACCCTGTATGGTAAAGTAATAATTATTATATACCTTTTTCATTATTGTAAAACAGATTAACAGATTAGTATGTAGTTCATTGTAGAGTTTCCACCCAGACTTAACTACATTATAATTTTTGAGATTTACATCCCAGCATATTTACTCAGAGATAAAGACCCTACTTGGAAAAAAAAATTTCAGAGAACTCCTTTTTACCTACTTTTAAAAATTATCTAGAAACACTTATGATATTAAAACCCAGACAAGCCATCACATTACTTCCCCATTATATTCTATAGAATATAAATGTGAGTGTAAAAAATGATAAAGTATACTGACACTTGGTAGGTAACAATATGTTCCCAAGGTTCAAGCATTGAACAACCTAGAACAAAAAAATGTAGATTAAACAGGGCGAAGAAAATTGGTATAAGACACTGTGCGATTATGATAGAGTCCTGAATTTTTTTCGCGTCTAAATGAAATTAATTAGAGAGGCTTAAAGACTATCGATAAACCCACTACAGGAAGAAATATACGTGTAGTACGTAGTAGTATTCGTATTACAAACCAGCCCTCTATTAATAGTGATTTATCAAAATTTTATTAAGACCTTAAATATGTCATTTGGGAATCAAAGTCGTAGATTAATGGCGGTGATATTTTATTTAGTAATTTCTATGTAATCTAGCAGAATAGCCATGGCGGGGAAAGGAAGGCCAAATAATGGAGAATGGGAGGGTAATCAAGGGACAATAAATTTAGTTTATTTTTCTTCGAATATTAGAGAAAAAATTATTAAATTATTTAAATATCCGATGATCAATCATGGGGTATGATTAAATATTCATCTTAGTGACTTGAGCAAGAATATGGGGTGTATTTTTATTAGGAGATAGAAGAATTCTTGTTATTTATTAATAAAGAAGTTATTTTATTTGATAACAAAAATATATAAAAACCTTTTTTTAACCTGAGATTATATCAAAATAAACTAAACATGTTTAAATAATTTTTTCTTCAGTATCCGTAAAGTTTCCATACTCCCATGACTAAAAATAAAAGCAATAACTTTTATTTAGTTAAGGTAGTTCTTTCACAAATGCAAAAATTCAAGAAGTCTTCGAAACTTGGAATATAAGTCATTAAAGCATAATAAACATACTGTTAATATTTGAAGGCGATTTACCACACCAAACATGAAATAATTGCAATTAAAAATGAAATTTTTTTACATATGGTAGATTGAGAAAGGGTGGGAAAATGTTAAAATATATGTATAATATTGGCACCTCCGATATGACATCAGCGCCACTCCGGTGTTGGCTATCTTAACTTATCACTCACTTCATTTTCGACTCGAGTTCATGTAACTTGCTATATATTGCTTTTTCCTCATGTACTATTCTATTTTATTGTAATATGTGCAACCTCAATAAAACGCTTTATATATTTTATCTATAAAATTATCTATCATTGTGATATTCCGCTATCCACACCTTTTATACCTCTTAACAGAAAATGATCATTATTTTATTTTTTTCATTAAAGGACTTTCACCATCTTGATGAAAAACTCATATTTATTAGAATAATATATTCGGAGTAACTTAAAAAATGGTAAATGGGATGAGGATAAACAATATTAGGTTCGTGGATGACGCAGTGGTATTTGCGGACAGTCTGGAAGATCTACAGAATATGATGAACGACCTCTCGATGCACAGTCTGGAATATGGAATAGAAATAAATATTACCAAAACCAAATACATGGTGATAAGCAAAAATCCACCACAACCTGGAATGTTGACCATAAATAATAAAATAATTGAGAAGCTAGAAACAACCACATATTTGAGAAGTACGGTCAAAGAGAATTGGGACCATTCTGTTTAGATCCGCTGCCGAATAGAAAAAGCTCGAAGCACTTTCATCAGAATGTCGGGCCTGTTCAAGTGCCATTTCCTTAATTTTCCAACTAGAGTACGATTTCTCCGATGCTACGTGTTCCCTGTGCTTCTGTATGGAGCTGAGACATGAACGGTTACAGAAGCAGCTAGTAAAAGATTGGACGCATTTGAAATGTGGCTATATCGAAGAATTTTGAGAATCCCTTGGATAGCCCATGTTACAAATACAAATGTGTTACAACGCCTAAATAAAGAAATGGAAATCATGACTAAAATCAAGGCAAGAAAACTGGAATATTTGGGACACATAATGAGAAATAAAGAACGATATGGGCTCCTTCAGCTTGTGCTACAGGGAAAGGTAATGGGAAAGAGAGGACCGGGCAGAAGACGCATCTTTTGGGTTTAAAAACCAAAGAACTTGGTTTGTGATGAAACTTATGCGGCAATCCGCGAGATGGCATAGGCATAGAGAAGAGTCAGTTCGTCTGTCTGTCCTATCTCTTTATATTACTTCTATGAATATCGTTTGTTCTGACATAATACAACCTTATATTGAAACGTGTACATTCTCTTTATTAACTATTTATATTAAACATTAAATTACATCTCCTATACGTGTGTTATATTCATTTTTACCAATTCCACTGGCGTATACTCGCTATCAGTTTGCTACTTCCACTACGGGTCTATTTAGAGCCTCAGTAAATAAGATTATAATTGCCAGAATGATCGCCAACGTCCGGTAACGGACGGGCACTAGAAGAAGAAGAACTTAAAAAAAATTAAAATTATTTACCTCGAAGTTTTGATAAAAAAAACATATTTGGGCTATTATTTTTAGTAGAGGGGATATAAGAGCAACGGCTTGGAAACGATCCATTCAAAAAAGAGGATATTTTAGTGTAAGTAGTACAGTCACGTTAGAAAATATAACCTAACATTTTAGCACCGTTCGTATGTATAGAGTGGTTACTAGGCTAAAACTTTTTATGTGGATTGTCGCGAAAGAACTACCTTAATAACGCCCATGCTTTTGTTTTTGGAAATTTTTAATCTAGGTATACATTGTTCGTGTACTGAAGAAAAATCCATTTTCTATTTTTTAGTCCTTTTTAAAATATAACCCTGTTTCTTATTTTCAATTTTTTTTTATTTTATAAAATACACATAAGTAAGCAATATTTTTAAAATTATATTTTTTTCTTATTTTTTCTTGAATTGATTAAGCTCAGGTGTGCAAAATTTCAAGAAAATCAATTAGGTAGAAATTCGATTTCAAAATTCTACTTGTCTTTTTAATGTACCTATGTATTTGACATTAATTTATTAAAGTAGATTTTTAAAAAAATTAATAATTAATAAAAAAAAATATTGTAGATAATAATCAGGATGGATAATTTCAAATGTCCACAATTAATGAAGAATTATTTTTGGAGTATATGTAATTAACAATCAATCAAATGGCATTAATGTTCTAATTCGGCTGTCCTTATCTAAGTCTACAAATAAAAAAAAGTATAGGATTGGAAATAGAAGGTCTGGTTTAAGACCTCATAAGTAGTGACCGGGTTCCTATGCAATCGCATATTTTGTTTACCGCCACATACGACCCAGGGGATCAATTATATCTATCTGAATCATACATCTAGGATACTGTGGGTTAAATTTTATACCGCATATTTTTATATAAATCTCGGCTCCCTCACTAACTCTACTCAAACTTTACTGATATGCTGTCTAAATGGGCTGTGTACACGGTGACAATAAATAAAATTAAATATAAGCTGACGTGTTCTGATGTGCCCATCCACTTGACTTTACCATACAACCTGGCCCATCACTTATAATTACTATTTAATAAAATTATTTATAATCAAAAAGGGGAGGGGGTTAGTTTTTGCATTTTTAGACTCCACTGATTATGTATACAAAATTTGGTTGAGTTTGGTACAAGAGCCTATATTTTCCTTTTTTAATAATACACCCCCCCCCCCCCATTATGGGCGGTTAGTTTTTGCATTTTTAAACTTCTCGGGTTCCACTGATTATGATTAGGTACAAAATTTGGTTGAGTTTGCTCAAATAGCCTAGATTTTCATTTTTTGACCCTACACCCCCCCCCTTTTGGGCGGTTAGTTTTTGGATTTTTAGACTTCTGGGGGTCCACTGATTATGTATACAAAATTTTGTTGAGTTTGCTCAAACGATCTAGATTTTCATTTTAACCCCCCCCCCTCTACCCTCCTTAATTTTGCGTCGATATGCACCAAAATCTAATCATATCTTAATCTCAATGGACCAAAACTACGTGTGAAATTTTGTTTCGATATTCATCTTTTGAGCTAGCTCATCCACAAAAATTTGGTAACGCACAGACTAACTAACAGACATTTTGACAAAACAATTATTACCTCGGAAAATATAATTTTTTGATCTTCACTTATTAGGGGTTTTTGTAAAGCGAAATGCCATGGTTTCGCTCATTTTTTAATCAAAATAGTTTCAGCCGTTTTTGGAATATTTCGAAAAAAAGAAGGAAAAAACCACTTTTTTTCATCCACGATTACAATACTTGACCATACCCTGTATGGTAAAGTAAAAATATATATACTAGTATATCTACCTAATGAGAATTTTGTGCAAATTTTTAAGAAATAAAAGTACATATTTGTCACATAGATTTATTTATTTCATAGCACTCCTTCATTTATATAGTCTTTTTGTCTTCAGTTTTAATTTTTTAGTGCATAAAAAAAATTATTTTGTCATCTTTTATTGCATATATTTTCATTTTTCAACCTATTCTGCAAATTAGTTGCATATTTCAGCAATTTTAACTGCATATTTTGGCAGTTTTTACTGCATAAAAATCCGGTCTCTACTCATAAGTCATAAAATAACAATACGATACATTCTATTATAAAATAATTTTTATTAAATTACAAGTGCAAGTAATTGTGTTGAACCTCCTCTTTTGCCTGGATTTTTGAGCTGTGTGGAATAGAAAACCTGTTTTTGTTTCCTAAATTATATTTATACTTTTCAAGATTAAAGATTGATTTGATTTAGATTTGACAAAATCTAGGTAATTATTATAACAATGGAGTTAGAAGACCTCAAGAAAGGAATACAATATTTTCACTTATATACTCTATACTAATATCTACTATTATAAGTAAAAGTCATTAAATGGTGTTGAGCCTCCACATTTCCCTCTACCTAGGGTCTGCTCAGAGCTAATTTTTATACAATATGCAAGTTAACAAAATATTCATATTTGATCCAATTTCCTTTCATAAAGGAACATTTTCGTCGATTAAAGCAAATTTCTAATGAACTTGAAATTGATTTCCACCCTCTCCCGCCTCTGTTCATTTTATACGATGAAAAAGCTCTTTTCATATCAAGAAATTTCGGAAATAAATGCCATTCTAAGATTGGTAACTATTTGCTTTGGAAACCCGGGCAACCGACCGCTCTATAAAGGGAGTACCTTTTAAGTTATTATTATTCAAATCAGGTCTGAAGGGTTCAACAGAAATGGCTTCTTGCTTGCCAAGAAATTACTTGTTCTGATTGGCCCGGCAAGCAGAATTCTCCCCCTTCAACGAGGGGTATTTTTAATCACGAATTGCGACAATTGATCTTTTAAATTGTTCACTAACAAAACCAACAAGTAACATTACTAATCACGTAAAAACAAATTTTCGAACATCTCTGTAAATCATTTTTTTTTTTTTTTTGAAACTGTGGGCTATTTTTTTAGTTAAATAATACTGCCATTTTAAAAAAATATGTCGCTTAGTTTATTTTTACTTTACCATACAGGATATGGTCAAGTATTGTAATCGCGGATGAAAAAAGTGTTTTTTTCCTTCTTTTTTCAAAATATCTCACAAACGGCTTAAATTATTTCGATTAAAAAAAATGAGCGAAACCATGGTATTTCGCTCTACAAAAAAGCTTTAATAAGTGAACATCGAAAAAATTATATTTTTTGAGATAATAATTGCTTTGTCAAAATGTGCATACTGGTAGAGTTTTGGCTACAATTAAAAGAAAAAATCGAAAAAGTGAAACTTTCCATTTTTCAGGATCTAAAATGTAGGGGTGGAATTTATTATAGGCTTAATTAACATATAGTGAAATACAATCAAGCTAGAATTCTGAAATTTGGCATACTGGTAAAGCTTGGCACATTAATAAAGGAGGAAATTGAAAAAACGAAACTTTCCCTTCTTCGGGGCCCGAAATGAAGGGGTGAAATTTATGAAAAACCGACCGCGTTTTTAACGGATATTTTATGAGAAATATTTAATCATTATTAATATAAATGTGTAAATGTTTTAATTTAGATAAATTTAAGGATAAAACTATTCAAAAATTTGTGATATCAGTCCAAAAACATAAATATGAAAAAGGGGTCAAGTTCGGTACAAACGGCTTCGCCGACAAAATAGTTAAGATCTAAACGGGTACCAAGTTCCATAGCAGTTGCATTAATCATAGCTATAGGGATGTACAACGTTCTTCAATTGATTTAAAGAAAATTTGTTAACTTCTTTGATATTAAATTTATAACTTGGCAAGTTTTATATCCAAATAAATTGTTTGTAGTATAAAATAGAACAACTAGCAAAGCTAAATTTTAAGATTGTATTAAATATCATCACGTTAAACGTAAGTTAACTATTATAACTTGGCAAGTTATAAATTTAATATCAAAGAACGTAACAAATTTTCTTTTAAATCAATTGAAGAACGTTGTATATCCCTATAGCTATGATTTAAGCAACTGCTATGGAACTGGGTATCCGTTTAGATCTCAACTCTTTTTTTAAGGATTTTGGCGTCGGTTCTAGGTGAAACATTATAAATAACTTATGAGGAGAATTTTCTAGGTTAGGTTTCATAAAAGGAAATATTAAAACAAATGTATGTTTATTTGAGTTTGATTCACTCGATATATATTTCGGGTTATTAGCTGTTTTTATTTGAACTCCTGAAGATGTGCTAATAACCCGAAATATATATCGAGTGAATCAAACTCAAATAAACATACATTTGTTTTAATATTTCCTTTTTGTAAAACCTAACCTAGAAAATTCTCCTCATAAGTTACTCAACTCTTTTGTCGGCGAAGCCGTTCGTACCGAACTAGGCCCCTTTTTCACATTTATGTTTTTGGTCAGATTTCATAATTAAATCAGGATAAGGTACTCTATTTGGGATTTTAATAATATTAAATTTAATTTTATTAGTATAATTATTATTTATTGTTTATATTTATAAAATCATATTTCATTTAAAAAAAGTCGATGAATTAACAAGCATGTCTTTAACTAGAAACTTTTTATGCGAAACCTCTGCTTAATTGCGTTTTCTGAATGATATTTTATAAAATCGCTTTGAAAATCGATCCACCAAAAATTCCATTATTTGTTTGTAAGTCGATTCCTTCTCGGCTGAAAACTCTTCACCCTGGAAGAAAATAAATCATTTAAATTAAAAAAAAAAAAAAAAACTGAAATCCTGATAAATATCTATTAATATTAATGTCTAATGTTTTAATAAACAATGGCTTATCACAAATGAATTTTAAAATTAACCAAAAATCAATTACTTAGTATGTAAATTGGGGGAAAAGTGAAAACATTATCAAGATTCGGTACGGTAGCCTTTCCTAATTAATCTATTCAAAATTTATTTTATTTTACCAGATCAGTATACCTTTATCCAATTTGGACCAAATTTTCCAGTTACTTTTTATGAGCCAATGCATCTACTTATATATATTGTTTAATCATGAGTTTCCTATATTTGATTCGATGGCAAATCGAATGCAGGTGATTTTTGTCAGATATTAAGTAATAATAATATCGGAATTTGTATATTTGTAAGAAAAAATGAATTTAAATAGTTTTCAAATTAATATATTAGAGAATAATTAATATATCAAAGAGAGTTGTTTTTGTTGGATCATACCTAGATGGATCACATCTTTTTTATTCTCTCTTGGTCCAGACTTAAGATTCAGCTGACTCTAATAGCCTCAACCAGCAGTAGTCTACCGATAAATATATCTTGTTTAAAAACGCGGTCAAAAACAACTCTCTTTGATATTAAAATTATTCTTTAATATATTAATTAGAAAACTATATATATATATATATATATATAGTTTGTCTGATTCGAATAAAATTTTGCAGTCTTAAGAGACAGCAAAACTATTGGAGGCAAGTATCCAAAATTGAATTGACAAAGTGTCTTATATAATCATTAATTAATTAATTAATAATTTAGTACCTGGCCACCGAGCGATGCTCGGTAACTTTTTGCTTCAGTTAAAAGCTATATATTAATCTCCGAACCCCCCAGGACCCCCACTACTTCACCCCTCACCACCCGAAACACTCCCCCCGTACCCCTCCCCCACCGCACCCCCATATCTCCCCCACCTTCACCTCTACCCTCGCCCCCGCCCCCTCACCCAATTTTTGCATTTCAAGTCTTGTAGTGGCCCACAGATTGTGTATATATGTATACATGTATAGGTATATAAATAAATACCATATAATAATTTTTTTTAATTAAATAACAATTTTTGAGTTCATCAATTAAATTACCCAAATTCTACAGAAAAATACGATTGTGGGATTTAAAATTCAATTTTTAATCAATTAAATTTATTAAACAAATTATTTTACATGAATCAATGTATACATTGTATTTGAGCTTCGACTCCGGAGATTATTTCTCCACCATCGACTGTCCTTGATCATCTTTTTAGTCCTTATTTTTAATAAGAGGAAAAAACTAATTAAATAAAAAAAACCTCTTTTCCGATAATTATTCCATATTCCATATTAATTCTCTCCAATCAATTAATTTTTTTTTTTTTTTTTATAAATTTTATTAAACCAATTATTTAACATGAATTAATGTATACATTGTATTTTAGCTTCGATTCCGGAGATTGCTTCTCCACCATCGAGTGTCCTTGATCATCTTTAGTCCTTGTTTTTAATAAGAGGAAAAAACTAATTATAGAAAAAAAAACCTCTTTTCCGATAATTATTCCAATACCATATTGCGGAAATTAATGCATCCAATTAATCCCCCAATCAATTAAATTTTTTTTTTTTTTTTTTTTTATAAATTTTATTAAACCAATTATTTTACATTAATTAATGTATACATTGTATTTTGCTTCGATTCCGGAGATAACTTCTCCACCATCGAGTGTCCTTATTTATCTTTAGTCCTTGTTTTTAATAAGAGGAAAAATCTAATTAGATAAAAAAACCTCTTTTCCGATAATTATTTTAATTCCATTATTCCCCAATCAAGTCGATTGGTTCAATCATCCCCTTCCTTTCTCCTTCCCATCCCCTTTTCATCAATCAATTAAATTTTCAAACTTTTAATATATATAATAATAATTATAATGATCTTATTGTGGGATATAAAATTAAACAACCAATTATTTATTAAAAGGAAATTGAATAAAAATGTAATTAAACATTTTTATCGAGACAAACCACCTGTGAATAATTATTTCAATTAACAAAAAATCCATCAAAAACAACTTAGCCGAAGATGAGACCGTGACAGATCGAATGTCCAACACAAAACCCTCCTAACCAGTGAATTTCATCCAAATCGTTAGAGCCGTTTTCGAGAACCCGACCGGATATATATAAATATACATACAAACATTTCTCGTTTAATATAATAAGATTGAACCAGTTGTTAAATCAAATAGTATAATTTACATTTGTATATGATGATATTTTCTAATTTTAATATGTAATGTTTTTGTAATGAACTATTGATGAGTTAAAAAAAATGAAACGAAAAAACAACAACTAAAACAAGTAATGAAGAAAATTCAATGAGGGAGTCCTCTGCTTGATGCAAATAAACATATACACACATATAATATATAAAAAATATAAATATGTATTAGTATATATATATATAATTTTGAGAAACGTTTGACCTTCATCGTCAGTCTTTGTAATTAGAAATACTTTATCTGTCACCTCTCAAGGGGTTAATCACCCTTTTGTTAAGGGGGAGAATGGGGTGGGTTTTTGGTGAAACATTTTAAATAAAGTAAAGAAATTTTTTTGGAAACTTTTTAAAATTTAAAATATAAAATACTAGGTAGGTTTCACATAAATAAAAGATCAGATGCTTTTTTAGCACGACTCTATATATATATTTCGGGGTATAAGCCCACTTCAGGAGTTCACAAAGGACACTGACTTTCTTTACTTTGGTTAATCATCCGTTTATATAGAGAAAATTCGTATTGTTCTAGTATAAGCAAGTTAGCTGTGAGAGGTGATAGATAAAGTATATCATTTAATTAAAAAGACTGATGATGAAGGTCAAACCTTCCAAAATATAGTCTCAAACAAATAATTATATATACCATGTATAGAAAAAGAAAAAATTATTAATTTTTTTAAAATATTTAACAAATACAAATCTTTTAGAAAACAATCTTAAAAACGTTTATTTTAAACCCAAACGTTTCGGAAGAAATTCTTCCTTTATCAATGGAATTTGAAATTTTTAAGATTGTTTTCTAAAAGATTTGTATTTTTTATACCATATAGGTATATATACCTATATGTTTATTTCCATCAAGCAGAGGACATTGATATATTTTTATCAATCAAGAACTCTGCTACTCCTGGCAAAACAAAATCTTTTAAATTAAACAAACTAATTTGCTTAATCTTTTATTATAACAAGACATTAAAAAAATTAATAAAATCGTTAAAAAGATTATGTTTTCTCTATTTTTGAACCGGAAGTTGTAAAGGTAGAGAGAGCAAATTTCTCCGGATTGGAAATACACACATTTTGAAAGCAGAAGGAACTTTATACGACTTTTCGTTCTTGACTTATCGTGGATATCGGAATTCAGATAAATGAACAAAAAAAAAATTTTGAATGAATTTAATACTAAAGCAGGCAGGGTTTGCCATAGCTCAGATCAACTCACCGAAAATTCTGTTTATTTAATGTTTAGGTATATTAAGTTATGTTCGTCAAAATACTTTTAAGATTTTTTTTTCAATTTCACTAATTCATTCCAAATTACATGTTCTTTGTTATCAATAGCCGGATACTGACGGTACCGCGACATTTCATCCCCCGACAAAACATCCCCCGACAAAATATACAAAGGACAAAATATCCCCCGGCATAATATCTTCTAACAAAATATTCCCCATTATAAGGGAGGATACAAAAGAGACACACTGCCCGACGATTGGCTGTTCGGTTTTCAATGTGTGTTTGATTAGGAAAAATGGGAGCCCCAAACACACCCTGCCCGACTATTGGCTGGTTCGGTTTTCAATGTGTGTTTGAATAGAAAAAAAAATAGGATCCCGAAACACACCCCGCCCGGACTAAACTTTCGGAGGCTCGGTTAATATATATTCAGGTCGACTCGGTTGGCGTCAGCCAACCGAACCCTCTAAATGCCAGCCCGAAAAGGAGCTATACGAACCCAGCCGAGCCGAACTGAATATATATTAACCGAACCGGAGTCGATTTGCATTACTCATAAGATTCACGCGGGGAAGGGTTATTTTGTCATGAGATATTTTGTCGGGGGATGTTTTGTCGGGGATATTTTGTCGGGGCATGAAATGTCGCGGAATCGATGAGGGTTTGCTTCGCGAGTCCATCCCCTTGAGGCAAATGCCTGGTCGGTCAGTACGTGCCTCGCCCAAGGTAAAAGTGCCCGTTGCCTGTCTGAGGCTGCCTCGGCCCGATCCATCGGTTGTCGGTTTTTGTAAATCCTCAAAGGCTACTCGGGTCGTTTCCTGCGTTCACTCAGGACGGTTCCCCGGCAAACGCCCGAGGCAGCCTCGCGAGGCTGCTCGCTCAGTCAGTATCCGGCTAATGAAGTATTTAAAACATAATGATATCTGAAACACTCAGCTTTTTACACAGAACACAGAACCCTTTCGTCGATTTTGGGACGGCGTTTAAATATAATTTCTTCAATAAGAAAAAATAAAGCCAAAAATCAAAATAATCTCCCCTCCTTTTAAGCTTATAGATATAGAAATAATTTTAATCCATACCTATTAATGTTACTATCGCCTAGCTTTTTAATATTTTAAAAATTTCATAATTAGTTCAGGATAAAGTATGTACTAGGGATTTCAATAATACTAAATTCAACTTTTTTAATATTGTTTATAAGACCATTATATCTAAATTAATATATTATTTTAAAAAATGAATAAATTGAATGATCAAACAAAGATGTCTTTAACTATCCTGCAACTTCTCTATATTTTCTTTTTTTGTCGCCTGATATTTTACAAAATCATCTTGAAAGAGTGCCTTAAAATATTCCAAAACTTGTTCGACTGAGGTGTTCTTTTCTTTCGTGAGGTTATACTTGGCGAACTGCAATAAAATAAATTATTTAAATTAAAAAACTTAAATAATACCTAATAATTAAAGTTGATCTCTAATGTTTTTTAAATGACTGGCTTATCGCAAACAAATTTTAAAATTAATCAAAAATGAATTAAATAAAAATTGGAGGAAAAATTGAAAACATTTTCAAGACTCGGTACGTTTATCCAAATAAATTATTCAATTTTTTTTTATTTATTGCAACATAAGGCGGAAATAGAGACTGTTAAAATTAGAGTTAATTAAAAGTATTTGGTAGGTTTCACAAGTATTTTTCATTAACTCTTTTTAAAATGTTCCACCTAAAACCGACACCAAGTTCCTTAAAAATTACTGTTAGAATTTATTAAAATTCAGAAAAATGACAGCTATTAGGTATATTTGTGTAATGTTCTGCCCATATATTGTGATATAATCAGTGTATTTTCTTGGAAATCTACACCTGGATTTAGGATACTCAAAGTCGACAACAAAGAGAGGAAAATAAAAAAACTTAAACTTTGTTCTTTTATTTAGTTCTGTTTATCTATAACTTTGAACTATCAAGTTATTTAACTATTTTTGAAGTATTAAACGCCTTTAAAACTAATTCTAAAGTTGCATAAGGATTTTATTTTACTCACGGAGCTGTTCAAAAGTAAATCCGGACCGTATCTTTGTTACAATGTGGGATTGTCTCTGAGCATTGTAGCTTGTAAACTAATAGAATACAAATTTGAAATTTGCAACTTATATGCATGTATTTTTTATTTTTATTATCTCAAGTATTTTATAGATTTGAGTGTATTTCATAACAATGCAAAGATTAAGAATTCACTAAACAACAAATTGTCCAGTAACTTTGTAGTGGTAGAATGTTACTCGAACCATAAAGCATATACATATTACATTATATTAAATGAGCAATTCTTTTAAATATATATATATATACTTATATACCTATATACTATATTTTATCGAATCGGTTTCTCGAAAACGGCTCATACGATTTCGATGAAAATCACGGTTTAAAGGATTTCTGGGTCGACTATTCGATATGTCAAGATACCTATAATCTTGGGAAAACTTTAATTCGATTGATTTTTTCTTAATTAAAGTAATTATTCACCGGTGAGTGTGTCAATAAAAATTTAGGTATTATTGTTTTTTTTCACTACCTTTTATTATAATAATTAACTGCTTCTTTAATTCTAAAACCCACTAATTGTTCATTACAAATATTATTATATATTTAAATTAGGAAATTTAATTAATTAGATAAATGGGGATTGGGAGAGATGAATTGATATTGGAGAATCAATCAATTATTGGAAAAGAGGTTTTTTTCTTTAATTAGTTTTTTCCTCTTATTAAAAACAAGGACTAAAAAGATAATCAAGGACACTTGATGGTGGAGAAGTAATCTCCGGAATCGAAGCTAAAATACAATGTATACATTAATTCATGTAAATTAATTGGTTAATCAATTAGATTGTTGGTTCAATAAATAAGTTAATTAGAGATATTTTCTATTGAAGATGGAAATCAATGCTGAATTGATGCAAAGACATCCCAAAGATAATCAAAACCACAAATTCTGAATAAAGAATTCATTAGAACGTCATATTAATTCTCTTAAAATAACCTGACGATTCGAAGGATCATCAAGGAAGAAGGTCATAAAGGAGGTCAGGATTTAAAAGGGCTGGTGAAGAGAGTATATTAAAATTATTTTTCATTGCAATTAAGTTCAAAACATTGTGCACAGCGATGCCTTGATGATTGCAGAAGCGGGTCAAAACGCTGGCAAAAAAATAAATGAAATTAAATTTATTTCTGGTTGCAAATAAAAATCGAGCTGAATTTAAAATTAAAAATAATATTAATAAATCGCTTTTTAGTAAAATAAAAAATTACCAAGCAACGCTAGGTCCTCCAGGTACTTTTATATATAATTAGTAGAAGAGCAATATGGGGTTCAAAAATTATTCGAATTTTACTATGAATTCACATTATGAGATCCCTGAATTCAAAACCCACAACCTGATCTATCCGTTTGTATGTTAGCCTGTCTAAACAATAAGATTTTTGTACAGATCAACACACTGAAAGTACTAACCTTTTACTTGAGATGTTTAAGTTTTATGTTATATTAGTCAAAATATTACTTTAAAGATTTTTTTAATTTGCCGAATCCATTTCAAATTACATGTTCTTTCATGTATGTAAGTTTTATAAAAATCGCATAAATATCTATAAACTTTTCAATATACTATCTGAAAGATCCATCGTTTTACCCAGAACCATCTATATATATAAAATTAAGGTTTTGTCTGTACATTGCTCCAAATCACGGCAAATTTTGGTTGCACACGTTTCAAGCAAAGTTATGAACGAAAACACCCTCAACAAAATTCCTGTCTGTCTGTCTGTATGTATGTCTGTTTCAGTGGTTTCCGAAAAGTTGATCACGATTCACGTAAAAACGGCTGAAGGGATTATTATGAAATTTCATATTTACATCAAATGTCTTCTAACTTACGTTTTTAGCTATATAACATTTTGATATTTTGACCCCAGAAGGGGGTTGGGGGAGGCACGAATCAAAATTATCAAATAACTCCTAAACTATTAACCCTGCAGCAAATTTTATGATAAACAAAGTTGTAGAGGATGTGATTTCTGACAACTTTTGTTTAAAAAATTTCCCCAAAAACCTCCCAAAAAGGGGGGAGGGGTGAAAAAATGTAAATTCTTGCCCTTGGAACAAACTCAACCAAATTTTGTACACATAATCTCTGGCCCTCTAGAGAGCTAGAAATGCAAAAACTAACAACCCAAAATGGGGGGGGGTCAAAAAATGAAAACTCTTTCTCTTGGGCCAAACTCAACCAAATTTTGTATACATAATCTGTGGGTCACTAGAAGGCTAAAATGCAAAAACTGGGTGCGGAAGGTGGGTGCGGGGGTGGCATGGGGGTGGGATGAGAAGTGAGACGGAGAGGGGTGGGGGTGCAGGGGGTGGTGCGGGGTGGAGTCCAGGGGGCTAGGCGGGGGTGTGGTGCGCAGGGTTGGAGGGCACGGGGTGGAGTCCGGGGTGGATGGGGTGCGGGAGGGGGTTGGGAACGGGTGCATGGTGCAGGGGTGGGTGTACTGGAGGGGTTGGCGGGTTTCGGGGGAGGGGGATCATGGTGCGGGGGTGGGGGTGCTGGGTGGGTTTCGGGGGAGTGAGGGTGGGGTTCGAAGGCTGGGGGTCCAGGGGGTGTGCCCCTGGCTTTCAAGAGGGCCGCCGAAGGCGGGCCTTGCAGCTAGTTCCCTATAACTTTGAGACGGTGTCTCAAAATATTGTCCAATTTTAATAGTTAATTGTATTTTTGAAATTATCAAATACAATTTCATTATTAATCTAAGTGTTGAGAAAATAAAGCCAAAAATAAAAATATGCTCCACTGTTCTTTAATTTTATAAAAATAATTTTTGAGGCCCCCTGAATACAATACATATAAGAACATCTTGTTCCTATCGTCTGTTTGGCCGTGTGTCTGTTATCAGCGCAAGGTTTTTATTCAAATCTGCTCACCTAACATAGTCGGTTAAATATTTATCCATTATAAAGTTTTTATATAGTTCTTTAGAGTAAAATTCTTCTGGTTTCAAGTTCTCACCGTTATAATCAGTAAACTGAAATTAAATAAACAAATTAAGTTTAGCAATAAACATTAAATTAAAAATAATAATAATTTTTTTTTTTTGGCTTTTCGGCCTTTCTAGCCATAATCCAATTTACGAAACTATTTATTATATTTTTATAAATTTGTCTCTACCCCGGGGTTAGATTTTAGCCGGATGTCTCGAGTCGGATTCGAACCCTTGGTTAGCAGGCTGACACGCTACCACCTAGCCTAACCCGACCCCCAATAATTAAATTATATAGCTACTGAGTATAAGGAGAGTTACCTTTACCTATACTTGAAATGTTTTTAGCTATTTTATCAAATTCATAATTACAGCCTTAACAATTTTTTTTTTAATTTGCTGAATTTACCATGAATTGCAGGTTCTTTGTTATTGATAAATATTATTAAAATCTTATACTTGTGGGCAGAGGCGTAGCCAGGGAGGGGTTTGGGGGTCAGAACTCACCCCCCCCAAGGGCAGGGCCCATGGGATGAGTAACGGCAACGACAAAGTGTTTATTATGGCGCTAACTAACCGTAATTAAATATATTTAATCAAGAATTATATTCTTTTTTTAATTTCTTAAAAAAATCTTTTTAGTTCAGTTAAATTGTTCTCTAAAAGGCCCCGCGAGGGAAACTTTTGGGGTAGTTTTGATTTTTTGATTCTATATGTTTTTTGGTGTGCTGAATCCGAATCTGCGGTTTGCTAACAAAATTTCGTGACGGAACATTGTCAAAAATGCAAAAAAAGTAAAAATCTCATTTTTTGTCGGATTTTTGCTTATAACTCTAAAACTATCAACTTTTCGTAAATAACCTTCCTATTTAAAATGAAAGTACATAAGATTTCCCTCAAATTTTATCATTTGGAGTTTTTTCTATAAACAACCCTTTAGACTTAAGCGCTAGTTGAAAATTGGCGTATTTTTTCTGTTTCCGCAAATCCCAAAAACTCGAACTTTTTTCAATTTTTTCCCATTTTGACCATTAAAGATCACTCAATACATTTTTTAAATTAGATTCGATTTGCTACAATTCAAACAAAGTTTCATCATAATTGGATAATAGCAACCCGTGATGCAATGAGTTTGAAGTTTTGAAAAACTGAAATATTTTGCAGTTGTCCTTCATAAAATGAAATCCACTCATCCTAGAAACTAGAAATTTTGTTAATTTGAACATTTACTTGGACCACTTTTTTGATAAAAGTCTTAGATTTATAGATATTCAGAATTTACCATGACACTTTTGAGGATTCAGATCATATATTGTAATTGAAAATGCTAGATATCTATAAATCTAAGAGTTTTATCAAAAAGTGGCCAAGTAAACGTTCAAGTCAATAATTTCCTAGAGAATGAGATAGAAATCAAGTTTCTATGATGAGTGGTTTTCATTTTATGAAGGAAAAACTGCATTTTTTTTGAAAAAAATTAAATTTTTTTAAAACTTAAACCTCATTGGCGCACAAGTTCAGTACTTCCAAAAACAAAGGGTCGAAGAAATTACAACTACCCCATAACTTTCCGGGTAAAAACACAATTTAACTGGACTATTTGTTTTAATAAAAATGTCCACTAAATATTTTGCTTTGTAGATTGACCCCCCACCCCCATGAAAATTTTCTGGCTACGCCACTGCTTGTGGGAGAATTATGTATATTGTATTATAATATATATTATTATCGTTAAGGATAAATAAATTGAATTGCTTCATTCCAGTAATTTATTTTGTTATTCAAATGATTAATCCAAATATTTCGAGAGCGCTCTCGGCATCTCTTCCTCAGTGGAAACCACTCCCCCACCAATGTGCCGACCCCATCAATTTGTACAGAACATTGATAAAAGATCGATCACACAACACACACATACACACATATATACATACACATACAAATTCAAAATAAGATAACCTTCGAGTATATACAATTATTTACATCTTTTTATAATGAAGTCCAAATGAAATTTAAAAAATTAAAAATAATCAGTACTGATGGGGTCGGCACATTGGTGGGGGAGTGGTTTCCACTGAGGAAGAGATGCCGAGAGCGCTCTCGAAATATTTGGATTAACCATTTGAATAACAAAATAAATTACTGGAAAGAAGCAATTCAATTTATTTATCCTTAATAATAAAAAATTAATATATCCTGTACACACCAAGCCAGCAAAATTCTTATAATATATTATTATTACTGACACTGACCCCTAAGGAACCTGTCTGGGAAATATCAAAGTATCTTTTGGGCATTCCCACTAATATTCGGGCTCCATCGCTGCGAACGAATTGAATACCACGGCCAAAAGAAGCATATTATATATAAGATGGATGATAAATAAAAATCAGGTCGAAGTAGACATACTAGTACTCTAACCAAAGAACAGAGCCAAACTCAATACAATCTAATCGAACTAAACAACACTTTCAATTAAGATTATGCAATTATTTTAATTAAAAATTGATTAAAATTGATTAAAATTTCGCACATATCAATCGATTCAAAACAACGTTGCCCTGAAGCTGGGGGAATGTGTACGCACTTGGTTACAGGGGGCATGAGTACACTTGATGGGGCCTCCTATTTTTTCCGTGTTTGCGATAGCCTCAAAAATATCATTATTATTATTTTTTGTAATATCAATTAAGAAAGTTCGAGTTTCGAGAGACGTTTGGTGGGGTAAACCGATTAATTTCTGACTGACTATATCAGAGGTTCCCAAACTGCGCCACGAAGCCTTCACAAGTGCCCGCAATTTTCCATAATTAAATGAAGCAAGACATTTGGCCCAACTAGACAATAAACAAAGTGGAAAGCTAAACATTTATTTATTATTCATTTTTATCTTTTATTTACGATTAGTCATACATAAGCCGAAACAATTTAACTTTGACACCCTTGAAAAAATCTCAAATGTATACCTCTGTTCTGAATTTTCGATTTTCATAGACAAATAAACTATTAATTTCCAAGATATGTTTATTGATTCTAACACAAGATTATTTAGAGAGGCCAAATACGGTATTTGTTTTGATAAAAAGCGAAAAAATTTAACTTTGACACCCTTGAAAAAATCTGAAATATATACAAAGGCCACTCCTGTGTTCTAAATTTTAGATTTTCATAGAAAAATAAATTATTAATTTGGGGAGTCGGGTTGTCCGAACTGGCTAAGGCGCTGGCCCCGTTCGAGCCTGGCTAGCATATAAAATTTCACCCGGCTAAAACTCGGCTCCCTAACTAAAACTTTACTGATGTGCTGTCTAAATGGGATTTGTTCCCGGTGACAATAAATAAATTAAAAAAAAAGTATTAATTTACAAGATATTTTTATCCATTCTAATACAAAGGTGTTTAGAGAGGCCAAATAGAGTATTTGTTTTGATATATGTACTTTTACCTAGGGTAGGGCGCAATAGAAACATTTTAATTGAAAAAAGCCGGCGCGACTCGATTTGGGAACCCCTGGTCTATAGTATACTATATATACTTTTCTCGCACGATGTGCGTAAAATTCCATTTTCTTTATAATTCTCTCTACTTTCCTGTATGTTTATTCTAAAAATCTGGAGAATATGTTGTTTATTCCATATATTCCAAAAAACGCCCGATAGATATAGTCCAGTCAAATTGTGCTCAAATAGGCCTCTATGGGGAAAGTTTTGAGGTAGTTCTGATTTTTTGCATATATATGTTGGGGGGGGGGGGGGGTGAATCCAAATCTGAGGTCTCCCATCAAAATTTCGTGACGTAACATTGTAGAAAATGCAAAAAATGTTGAAAATTTCCATTTTTTTGGCTGTTTTTCGCTTATAGCTCGGAAGCTATCTACTTTTCCTAAATAATCTTCCTATTCAAAATAAAAGTTCATAGAATTTACTACAAATTTTATTTTTAGATTTTTTTTCTCCGACCAGCCGTTTGGCCTCAAGCCAAGATCTCGGTAGCCCCCCCCCCCCCCCCCCCCCCCCCCCGATCGCCCAAAAACTCGCACTTTTTTCGATATTTTCCCATTTTGATCATGATGGAGCACGTTTTCGACAAGGACCATTTTATACATTTTTAAACTAGATTAAATTTGCTACAATTCAAATAAAGTTTAATCTTAATTGGATAAATGGTAATCCGTGCAGCAATGAGGTTGAAGTTTGAAAAACTGCAATTTTTCCTTTATAAAATGAAAACCACTCATCGTAAAAACTTGATTCCTATCTCATTCTTTAGGAATTTTGTTTACTTGAACGTTTACTTTTTTGTTAAATCTCTTAGATTTATAGCTATGCAGCATTTTCCATGAAAGGATATGATCCGAATCGTCAGAAGTGTCATGGAAAATTCTGGATATTTATAAATCTAAGACTTTTATCAAAAAAGTAGTCCAAGTGAACGTTCAAGTAAATAAAATTTTCTAGAAAAAGAGACAAGAATCAAGTTTCTAGGATGAGTGGTTTTCATTTTATAAAGGAAAAATTGCGATTGTTTGAAAAAATAGATCATTTCCTGTCATGGAAAATGCTGGATATCTATAAATCTAAGAGTTTTAACAACATTTCTACAATATTTCGTCACGAAATTTTGGAGGGGGGCCTTATATTTAGATTCAGCGCCCCAAAAAACATATATATGCAAAAAATCAGAACTACCCCAAAACTTTACTGATAAAAACACAATTTAACTGGACTAATATAGGAACAATTTAATTAAAAATTCAGAGCAACATAGATTCTTGTAAACACCATCAATCCGAGTAACCCTTAGACCATGAAATATATAGACACGCCCTCTGCTACTCTCCACACAGAGTGAAGTGAGGCCAACATCGCCTACAGATGACGTCACGTTCTAGCATAAATATTTTGGTAATATTAATATAATATTAATTTGCGATTATTGGAATCTAAAATAAATAATCTAAACTACGATAAAATTTATCTCAATGTATAATAATTCCTATAGTGGCCATGCTATTTCTGGGTGTTTTTACCTACAGATGACGTCACATTCTCTAGTTGATGTTGGCCTCACCAAATCGACACCAGGGCGTATCTATATATTTTCATGGTCTAAGGTGTAACCCGTCGCCATTTACTATTATCTATATTAAATTGATCATTATTTTATTTAGTAATATTGTTAAATAATATTAAATTTGCTAAAAATATAATTATATGTTATTTTCTCTCTCCAGTCATTTTTTCTCAGCTGGTATTACAAAAAATATAATGTATGGCATGAACGTAGAGAGGAACACCAGACAAGCAAAGCTAAGGCATTCGTTTCGACTTATATTACATTCACTTGAGTACTCATGTGAATCACTACACTCGCCTTACGGCCCCTGTGTTGGATTCACACTCGTACTCAGTGAATGTAGCATAAGATCTTAGCTCAAGCCGTAACTCTCGTTTGTCGAATATTCTTAACTTTACGTCCATGCCCTAAAATATCAAATTTTATTTGTTTTTATTTTAAATAAAAAAAATATATAGATATAGATATATATTAACTTACCACTTTCTTTATTTTTTTAAATTCATTTCTTAAGTCATCACAGTTTTTTTTATTTTCTACCTCAGTCTTCTTGATTGCAATAATATTGTTTTCTAATTTAAGTATTTTTTTTCCATCTTCTCTCGCTTCCTTATTCCTTTTAACAAACAAATAAATAAATAAATAAACTGATATGGCTATGCACATAGCTTTACCTTTCTCTTATATTCAATATTTAGTCAAATAATTTTAATCATTTAAAAAAGTCCTCCCCCTCTGAATTTCGAGAAAGAATAACTCTCTAGTATTTTTGTTTGGAAATTTTATCATTTTATCATAACCCTTTTAGTAAATTCAATTTTGTTTGGTTTTTAAGTTTGGAAATTTTATTTTTTAAGACCACTTAGTTTTGGATTCGATTTCAACCAAAATTTAATCAGATCTTAATCTCTCTAAAAAACTACATCTGATGATATTCACACTAGTTTTTGAGCTAGACTGCTAGAGCGTACACAAAATTTGGTAACGTACTAACATCATAACGTCCTAACTTACATTATACTATACTATATATGCTAGCTAGTACGTGTGGACGTTAGTATACTGTAAGTTAGTGTACTACTACTGAATGAAAGTTAGTATACTAACGTATAACGTATACTAACTTATAACGTATTAATAAGTTGTTGTAAGGAAATAAGGATAATAGCTTATGGAAGTATTTTTTATTTTATGCCAACGTTCCGTCAACATTGTTGACTTCCTCAGGGCTCAAACAAATTAATTTCTTTGCATATTTGTCATTATATAAATATTCATTCTTGGCAAACATATATTGGCACAGATTGAAAATATTTCCTATTTAAATCTAAAAAAGGAAGATATTTTTAGATTTAAATAGGAAATATTTTCAATCTGTGCCTATATATGTTTGCTACGATTGAATATTTATATAATGACAAATATGCAAAGAAATTAATTTGTTTGGGCCCTGAGGAAGTCAAAAAACTTGACGAAACGTTGGCATAAAATAAAAAATACTTCCATAAGCTATTGTCCTTATTTCTCTACAACAACTTATTAATTTATTCGATGAACATAAATAATCAAAATACTTATAACGTATACTAACGTCCAAACCTACTAGCTTCATTTTGACAAAATAAACTATTATAAAGCGCTTATGCTGTCCGTCGCTAGCATCTTATTTAAAACCCACAAATAGTTTATGTCAAATATATTAAAATTATTATTTTAAAACCCACGAATGTTCAGGGTCAAAAAATCAAGAAGTCTCCTGCACAGCAAGATGTCCGCCGAAGGTGGGCTTCGCAGCTGGTAACACTGATCAACAAAAAGTTTTCCCCGTAAACCTAACAATGGATTCCAGTAGAGTTTTATACGCTGATTATCATGCCATTTCCCGATTTTTTACAACACGTCAGAGTTTTGAGAAATTATCGGTCAAATCGACGAAATATTCCATTATGACCTATTTTCGAGTCCCATTAGATATTAAACAGCAATATTCGTAATCAAAATATTTTGTTGACGTAATAGAAAACAACTCCTCTTTGATTTTCAAATTACCACTTGTTTTATCTTAATTAGAACTCGAGTTATAACTAAAAAACTTAAACTACTTGATTATAAAGGATAAGAAGCATAGATAAAAACATATAGTCTTATTCATTTAGTTATAACTCGAGTTCTAATTAAGCTAAAAACAAGTGGTAATTTGAAAATCAAAGAGGAGGCTGGTTTCTATTACGCCAATAAAATATTTTGATTTCAAATATTGTTGTTTAATATTTAATGGGACTCGAAAATAGGTTAAAATGGCATTTTTCGTCATTTTGACCGATAATATATCAAAACTCTGACGTGTTGTAAAAAATTGGAAAATGGCCTGATAATCAGCGTATAAAACTCTACTGGAATCCATTATTAGGTTAACGGGGAGAAATTTTTGTTTAATTTTTGTCGATCAGTGTAATTAATATCTTAAATTAATATCTAGTAAAATAATTTTTCGATGTTCACTCTATAAGGCTTTCTTGAAGACAAAAACCCTCAATTTGTTTATCAAAATAGTTCGAACCGTTTTTGAAATATTTCGAGAAAACCAAGCAAAAAAAAAACACTTTTTTCATACACGATTACAATACTTGACCATACCCTAACTTATATGGTAAAGTAAAAAAATATGATTCTGATTAACTTGTAAATAAAGAAATGTACTTACAGATTCAAAATTTGAACAATTATTAATATGACTGCGGCAACTAAAACTTCATTAGAGAAATTCATAAATTTGGTTTTTAGGGCACATATTCCAAACATTCCACTTCTTAATATATCCATCTCCTATATAAACAAATAAATAAGGTTAAAATTTTTTTGAATCACAAATTTTTTGAACTCAACTCTAACCTATGTCTTCTACTAGATGTAAACACATACACATGTGTCAATATATATTGATATAATATTTAAGAAACAATCAATAAAATTGTTCTCTACTTGATGAAAATAAATATATAGATAGCCGAGGGGTGAACCGCGATTGGAATTATGTCTACATGTCTTTGAAATTATGTGGAATTATTTTGGAATTCATTAGATAATACCCCTCCATCGATTGTCTTTTATTTGGAAATGAAAGTGGAAGTGATATTAGGCTCGGTTCACCCATCATATATAGCTATATGTGTATATATAATTTTTTTCTTTCCCTACGAGAATGCACAATGTATTTTTTTTTTTTATTTATTTAATGTCACTGGGAACAAAGCCCATTTAGACAGCACATAAGTAGCGTGTTAGTAGGGTTAGTGAGGCAGCCGAGTTTTCAGCCGGTAGAAATTTTTATTTGCCAGCCAGGATCGAACCCCGGACCTCCACTCCAACATCGTCATAATCGATCGATGCCGAAGCGAGGCCAGTGCGTTAGCTGACTGAGCTACCCGACTCCCCTAATGCACAATGTAATAGTACCAAAAATATTTAGTAGAGGTCTCAAAATTAAATTGCACCTGGGGCCTATCTATTTCTTAGAAGTGGAAAAATGTGAATTGGTAAAATAATTCTTGAAATAAATTGATTATTGATTGAGAGCTATGGCTTGAGGTCTTATCAAGATATATAGAAGTATTATAAATAATTATATTAAAAAGAATTTACTATTTTTACATTGCATATTATAGGGTTTCATCCCCTCAGGAATCGAACCCAAGAGCTAACATGTTTTCCGGGCAGTCAGCCAAACCCTTAAGACAAATCTCTCTCCGATATGCAATATATAAGAAAAAAGCTAAAGATTTTTAACTCCTTTCAAATAATTATATTTAATTGTTAGAAGGTAATCTTTTTGTTAAGTAATTTATAAAGTGAAAATAAATAATTTGAAAAATGAAAAAAAAATTTAGAGACTTTAGTGTCGATGCTTAGTTCTCATGGGTAACTATGTATATTTTTTGCATCAAGAAAAGGACGACGTCATTGATTAGGCCTTAAGAATTAATAATTCTGTTATTCTCGGTAAGATGAAATCTTTTCAATTTTTATAATTTCATTTGTATGATATTTTAATTTCAAAAGTTTGGCCTTCTTCCTCAGCCATACAGTTCGGATTCAAATGTACAGTATACTCTTTTACATTATAATACTAGAAAATATAATAATAATGGTATATCACTCGAATCCATAATAAGCATTAATTAAAACAGAAATAGCAGGGAATTGGACAATAAATAAAAACAGAGTTTTTATTAAATGGGCCAGACGTTTCGTCGATTTATTTCGACTTCCTCAGTGGCCCATTTTATCACTCTTTGTCAAAAGATAATTTACTGCGACGAGAGATTAAAGTTTAAAGATGTTCGTCGCATAGTGGAATTTTCTTTTGACAAAGAGTGATTTAGTGATAAAATAAGTCAGTGAGGAAGTCGAAATAAATCGACGAAACGTCTGGCACATTCAATAAAAACTTTGTTAATTAGTAGAGATTGTGGTGTTGGTGCAAGGTGAAACATCTTTACTAAAGATAAGAGTAAATAAATATTATATTTAATATTGATTTGCTATGAGTTAAGATTCTAGGTCACTTATTTCACATTAAAATTAAAAAATTAAAAGATATAAAAAAATTTTTCTTTTTCAATATATATATTTCGGGCTATCAACCCATCTTCAGGAAGTACAGAAAGTACAGTGAGTTACTTTCTGTACTTCCTAAAGATGGATTGATACCCTGAAATATATATATTGAAAAAGAAAAAAAAATTATATCTTTTAATTTTTTAATTTTAATGTGAAATAAGTGACCTAGAATCCTTAACTCATAGTAAATCAATATTAAATATAATATTTATTTACTCTTATCTTTAAAAACTTTGTTTTTTATTTATTGTCCAATTCCCTGCTATTCCTGTTTTAATATAATAATAATTTATTATTTCATTTACTAAATAACTTTAAATGTTATAAACAGTCAAATTTCATTTACGTATAGGCCTGATATTTTTAAGGTTCCAGATTTTTAAAAGTATAAGAAATTCAATTTTTGATATTTTAAAAAATAAAAATAAAATTATTTAACTTTAAATGGAGAATATGGTATCGTAGCTGAATAGATTAATACATTTTAGATTAAGAACTAGATTAGTTTAAAATAGAAAAAATAAAATTATTAATAGCAAGTATTAATACCAAAATATAATATATAAGAATTTTTCAAATGAAAAATCAATTATTTGGAAATATTAATTTTTAATCTGATACTGAAAAAATAAATTAAGAATAAAAATAAAATGTAAATTAGAAAAAAGAGGCCAAGTGCGATTAGGACTCACATATCAAGGGTTCCGTAGCTAATAAATAAATAAAAAAAAGTTATTAGATTCATTTTTTAAACCTAATTTAATGATTGAAAAACGAGCTATTGCATGGATTAAAAAAATGCAAATACCGATTTTAAAACTGATTGTAAATAAACTGCAACGGATCGTTGCTAAACTTTATCCAAATTCATTTGAAATATTAATATGTTTGTTCCTTTATTATTAATCAGATATCACTTGCAATTTGTAGTTCATATTGAAATTAATTCAAAAATAATTCTCATTTAAGAGTCGAGGAATAACCATTCTACATTGGATTTTTGACGTTTCGGTTTTTATTGGTAACCATTGCTGAGGACATAGAGGAATCGACTTAAAATCAAAAATAGCCATCGATTCTCATCTAATACTTGAGGAATAACAATTCTACATTAGGTTTTTGACGTTTCGATTATTATTGGTAACCATTGCTGAAGACATGGAGGAAACGACTTAAAACTTGAGTTGTTTACCAAAAAGAATTTAGTCTTTTTGATTTTAAGTCGATTCTTCTACATTTTCAGTAGAGGTTTCCATTAATAGTCAAAACATCAAAAATGGAATGCAATAAGGTTATTCCTCTAGTATTAGATAAGAATCGATCGTTATTTTTGATTTTAAGTCGATTCCTCCATGTCTTCAGCAATGGTTACCAATAATAATCGAAACGTCAAAAACCTAATGTAGAATTGTTATTCCTCAAGTATTAGATGAGAATCAATCGCTATTTTTGATTTTAAGTCGATTCCTCTATGTCTTCAGCAATGGTTACCAATAAAAACCGAAACGTCAAAAATCCAATATAGAATGATTATTCCTCAAGTACTAGATGAGAATCAATCGCTATTTTTGGTTTAAAGTTGATTTCTCTATGTCTTCAGGAATGGTTACTAATAAAAACCGAAACGTCAAAAATCCAATATAGAATGGATATTTCTCAAGTATTAGATGAGAATCAATCGCTATTTTTTATTTTAAGTCGATTCCTCCATGTCTTCAGCAATGGTTACTAATAAAAACCGAAACGTCAAAAATCCAATATAGAATGATTATTCCTCAAGAACTAGATGAGAATCAATCTCTATTTTTGGTTTAAAATCGATTTCTCTATGTCTTCAGCAATGGTTACTAATAAAAACCGAAACGTCAAAAATCCAATATAGAATGATTATTCCTCAAGTACTAGATGAGAATCAATCGCTATTTTTGGTTTAAAATCGATTTCTCTATGTCTTCAGCAATGGTTACTAATAAAAACCGAAACGTCAAAAATCCAATATAGAATGATTATTCCTCAAGAACTAGATGAGAATCAATCGCTATTTTTGGTTTAAAATCGATTTCTCTATGTCTTCAGCAATGGTTACTAATAAAAACCGAAACGTCAAAAATCCAATATAGAATGATTATTCCTCAAGTACTAGGTGAGAATCAATCGCTATTTTTGGTTTAAAATCGATTTCTCTGTCTTCAGCGAAGGTAACGGATAAGAAAACAACGCAGTTGCTATGGTTACTCATAAAAATTCCTCCCAAATTTTTAGCATTTCACAGAGAGAAGCCTATCCATTCTTACTTAAGCAAGGCTAAATGAGCTATATTAAAACTTTCAAATGAATAAATTTTAAAGAATTTAAAAAATTAAAAAAGTACCATCTTACTCTAGAGTAAAGTACTTTAAAATATAATTTTACTAAAAACTTTATTTAACCTTTTTTGTGGTCCCCAAGGTACTCAAATTAGGATATTAAATTTCATCAAAATTGGTTAAGTCATTTTCAAGATATTTAGAAAAAACTAAAAAAGTACTGAAATAAAGTACTAATGTTTGTGGCCCGATATGTACCAAAAACTAATCAGCGCTTCATTTTGTTAAACTAATGGTAGGTTTTCAATTTCATTTCAATCGGTGCAACGGTGTGGAAAAAATCGTGGGCCAAAAAAGCGATAACATACATACATCCATACATACATCCATACATACATCCATCCATACATCCATCCGCACGCACTAAATGAAAAAATCGCACTTTTTGGCCTCTCGACGAGACCCCATGTAATTTTTGGCAAAACCGTCACGTGCTAAAATTCAACCTAATTGAATACTCCAATTTGTGACTTTAATTGAGTCCATGGGTTCCGTAGTCTTTACCTGAGGACCCTTTGAAGCCACGCTTGCCCCGAGAGCGATTACAATACTTTACCCATGCTTTGCATTGGATAAAGTAAAAAGTATACAAATTTATTGTTTTATATTTTATATTATGATAAAAAAACTACTTTAACCAGATTCGTGCCTGGACTTTTGATACACTAAACAAATTTCTATCTATAATTTTCTCATTAATATATCAAAGAATAATTAACATATTAACGAGAATCGTTTTTGATCGCGCTTTTTAAACAAGATATATATCGCGAGACTACTGCTGGTTGGGGCTATTGGAGTCTGCTGAGTCTTAAGTCTGGATCAAGAGATATGATCCATTTAGCTATAATCCAGCATCTGGATTCTAGCTAAGATCTAGCTAAATGGATCATATCTTTTTGATTCTCTCTTGGTCCAGACTTAATATTTAGCAGACTCCAATAGTCTCAACCAGCAGTAGTCTCGAGATATATATCTTGTTTAAAAAGTGCGATCAAAAACAATTTTCGTTAATATGTTAATTTTTCTTTGATATATTAACGAGAAAATTATACATTTATTTAACTTCATTATTTCAAGTTAGAAATATATACATTTGGATATTATTTTCACTTAATATTTGACAAAAAATCACCTGCTTTCGATTCGCGATCGAATCAAATACAGGAAACTTATGATAAATTTGTATCTATTAGCCTACAATGATGATGATATTAATTAAAGTATAGGGACATTTAGCCATTAATTTTTTATTAAGATATGAAAAATTATTATAATTTTGGGCAGGAGGTGCCACAGCCAAGATAACTCTCAAAATATTTGAGATATCAACATCGAATTAATTGAAAAGTTTATTCTT
Source organism: Forficula auricularia (assembly GCA_024734495.1). Lineage (NCBI taxonomy): Eukaryota > Metazoa > Arthropoda > Insecta > Dermaptera > Forficulidae > Forficula > Forficula auricularia. Next base: position 21,938,591 of record JALMQS010000030.1, on the reverse strand, counting down.
TTGCCGAGAGTAGCAGAGATGTTGATTTACAAAGAGAAACAAAGAGGTTGTCCTCTGCTTGATGCAAATAAACATACACACATATATATTGAGATGATATATCTGTATATATAAGCAAAGAGAAAAATAAAAATAATTTTTAAGAAAAAAATAAAACCGACTTCAAAAAATTAAATGCAACAAATAAAATACAGTAAAAGGTATAAAATAATTATTATCTTATTTAGTTACAACTAAACGACGAAATATTAACATGAAATTACTTTAAGAAGTCGGTGCCAAACATATACCTTTTATGAATCGCAATCGACGGATCTTACTTAGTACATTTGGAGGGTATGCTCACTTATAGGTATAGTTTGTTTGGTACCGACATCAAAAAGTAATTTCATGTTAATATTTCGTCGTTTAGTTGTAATAAGATAATAATTATTTTATACCTTTTACTGTATTTTATTTGTTTAATTTTTTGAAGTCGGTTTTATTTTTTCTTAAAAATTATTTTTATTTTCTCTTTTTAGTTATGTTATTAATAGTGATCATATCATCATAACTTGACCAAATTAATATGGCACCATCCCTAAGATACCCCCTTTCCAAAAAAAGAATCATCGAAATCGGTTCATAAACAAAGAAGTTAGGCCTGAACAAACCTAACAAAAAAGGTCTAATACCAATAAAAAAAATTTCAAAATCGGTTCACAATTGGCGGAGATATGAGGTAACATAGGCACAAAAAAAAATTCAGTCGAATAGATAACCTCCTCCTTTTTTGAAGTCGGTTAAAAATTTAGAAAGCAAATGTAAAGTCGTGGACTTTTACAAATTTTCCCACAATTAAAAATCTAAAAGTGATTAAAATAATAAAAGACGTTGTTTTAAATATGGACATGGGAAGGGAGTGTTGCTCGATGCCTAAATTATTGTAAAAATAATAAATATTTAAATTTAAATTTGAAAATAAAAGCATTTTGTTCAAGAAAAAAAATCAAATGTAATACCTTAACTCACATTATATTTTATTATATTATAAGTGAAAGTAAAAAGGAAAATAAAAATAGATAAAATAATTTTGAATTTCTTTACCTTGTTTAAAATGAAGTAACCTGCTCTGAATATTAAAAGCCTTGGGATTTGAGACCCTCGAATATGTGGAAAAAGATGGTGAAGGAGCAGGTGTTTCTCCAACGGTTCGAAATGCAATGACTTCTTTTCAATATATGCTAGTGTGTGCGTGGAGATAATCTTGTAATCTGTTTCTAATTTCGTACTTGGAAATGCTTATTATACAAATATCTATTAATAAAAAATTAGAGGAATAAGTGATTCGGAATGATTTTTTCAATAATTTTGTATTTTTTACTTTACCATATAGGGTATGGTCAAGTATTGTAATCGTGCATGAAAAAAGTGTTTTTTTTTTGCTTCTTTTTTTTCAAAATATCTGTGGATGGTTAAAATTTATTTTCAAAATAAAAAAAAAAACCAGAGAAATGAAATATACTATAAAATGAACCTATAATAACGAAAATATTTTTTTTTCTAGCTCCGGGGGGCGGGGGGTTCAAAAAATAAAAATCTAGGCCATTTGAGAAAACTAAACCAAATTTTGTATGCAGAATCAGTGGGCCCCCAAAACACTAAAAATGCAAAAAATAACCGCTCAAAATGGGGGAGGGGGAGGGGGCAAAAAATTAAAATCTAGGCCCTTGTACCAAACTCAACCAAAAGTGTATGGTAAAGTCAAGTAGATGGCCACATCAAAACGTGTCAAAATTTATTTATTTTTGTTATGATGTATCACAATCAAATCATCTATTAAAGTAAAATGAAACATACCTAGTAGCACAAAGTTTGAAACTGTATAGTAACTATAAATATAGTCTTTTTTGATAACGGGAATGGTGTAGGTTCTTGGTGAAACATTTTATTATAATAAAGTAAAAAGTTTTTTAAAAATTTTAAAAATATAAAATTATAGGTAGGTTTCACAAAAATGAAAGACAAGAGTCATGCTAATAATCATCTTGTCTTTTATTTTTATGAAACCTACCTAGAATTTTATATTTTTTAAATTTTAAAATTTTTTTAAATTTTCTTTACTTTATTATATAGTGCACCTATGGGTCGCGACCCAAAATTGGATCTCGAACCATATTCTTTGATTCGCGCAGAATTGTTAAATAAATATTTTAATTATTTTGATTATTTATGTTCATCGATTAAATTAATAAGTTCTAGTGAAATAAGGACAATAGCTTATGCAAATAATTTTTATTTTTTGCCAACGTTTCGTCAACTTTGTTGACTTCCTCAGGGCTCAAACAAATTAACTTCTTTGCATATTTGTCATTTCATCAATATACATTCTTAGCAAACACATAAGGCCAGTCATCGAACAGATGGCAAAAAAACAAAAATTATTTGTGCTTATTTCCCTACAACAACTTATTAAATATTTTAATATTAAATTGAAAGTTTTTTGCCGAGAGTAACAGAATTTTTATAAATTGAAGGAGACAATAAAGGAGTGTGTCTTCTGTTTGAATTATAAATTTTTAATTGAAAAGTTTTTGTTTTGCCGAGAGTAGCAGAGTTGTTGATTCACAAAGAGAAACAAAGAGGTTGTCCTCTGCTTGATGCAAATAAACATATACACATATATATCAAGATGAT
>JALMQS010000030.1:21861651-21935815 GCA_024734495.1 Forficula auricularia | reverse complement strand
TTTCAATTAAAAGTTTTTGTTTTGCCGAGAGTAGCAGAGTTGTTGATTCACAAAGAGAAACAAAGAGGTTGTCCTCTGCTTGATGCAAATAAACATATACACATATATATCAAGATGATATATCTGTATATATATGTGTATATGTTTATTTGCATCAAGCAGAGGACAACCTCTTTGTTTCTCTTTGTGTATAAATTTTTAATTTATTTATAACGAGACTATAGTTTCGAAAGATTTGCACTCTTCATCAGTCTATTGCAATTGATTCACATGAAACCCTTCAGGCTATGTTCTTGTGAATCAATTGTAATAGACAGACGAAGAGGGCAAAGCTTTCGAAACTATAGTCTCGTTATAAATAAATTAAAAATTTATAATTCCAGCAAAAGACACACTCCTTTATTGTCTCCTTCAAATATTTTAAGAGCTTTATTTATCATAATTGTTAAAAAAAATCAGTCAGGGGTCATAGCTGTAAAATTGAAAAATATTGCTTAAGTATGGTCTAAAAAAGGTAATGAAATTTTAGAGTCGCGACATGAACATATTTTTCAAATTTGGGTCGCGTCTTAAAAAGGTTAAAAACCACTGATATAGAGCCTATAGAGATTGTCGAGATCAATGGTATATAGTAATATATAATGGGAGACACCATAAGGACCCAATGCATTTTAGTGTATACGAGTTACAGACCTCTGTGGTAAGACTATGGGTAATAAAATGGCGGAAACCGCTCTCTTCGGGGCAAATTTTGGTGACATTATCAAGAGTAAAAAATATGCTTATATAAAGGGTATGTATCTTTTATCTATGACAAAAGCTTTGAATGTTCTATGATCCTTGGATAGCTCTTAAGAACTAAGAGTTTTCGCCCTGCAGTCGCTAGAGAGAGCTTTTTCTACCATATATACGGTACCCTTCCACTCTATATTACTCTATATATAGCTACTATAGAGTTTGAAACTTTGTGCTACTAGGGATACAGGGTGTTCTCTAAAAAAAATGTTTTTGGAAATAACTTAAAATTGCCATACTCAATTAAATGATTCAATATTTTCACCATATAAAGTTTATTACTTCGTATATTTAACCAACTTCGTATGTTCAATAATAACAAAATTAACAATTAAAAAAACTTAAAAAAAAACACCCACTGTATGCCCTTGTTTTATAAGGCTGAATGCTGTAATTTTGAATCATGTACGATTACAATATTTCCCCAAACGGCATATGGTAAAAAATAATAAATTTCGACTTGTATAATTAATTATGCTAAATAAAAATGAGCTTGGGTACCCCGGATATATTTTTAAATACAAAAAAAAAATACATGGACATGGAATAAAGATGGATAGTAGTAGTATTAATAAAATAGATATTTCTATGCACAGAGAGAGAGAAAGAGCAAAATTTAATGATTGTAGTAAAAAGTAAAATTTGAATAATTGAGATTAGACACGTGGACATTTCTGTTAGAATGGCGTCCAGTAACTAACGTAACCCCCTCAGGCTATGTTCCTTGAGCCTTGATAACGAGAGATAGGATTAAGAGAGCCAGGGCTGCCTGGTTGAGTCCATCTGCCCTTTACACGTGTCCATTTGGTCCCATAAGGGTCTATCGATCTGATAATTCAGACAACACGCGTCGCATATAATGGATCTCGGGCTGTATCTCAAATTGGAGGCTCGGTTAACGTCGAGGTGAAAATAAAAAAATCGACACACCACCTGGAGACAATTAGGGTGGGATAAAAACTGTCCCATCCACCCATCTTGTTTGATTCCATCCCCTTCAATATGCCGAGTTAAAGTAGGGCGTGAGATGATTGTCCGAGGTGGATTGAATGTTTGCTTTGGAATTTGGATTTTTATCGGGGCTTAAGATGATGATCTTCTTGAAAGCTTTTCGTTTAGAGATCTAATTAAATTAATACCAATAAAATACTTTCGTTATATAGTGGGTACTTTAAAACAACAATAAATGAATAAAAGGATTAGGTAATAAGTAAAGATCTCTTCAAACTATCCAATATGTCGGCCTAAAAATAATTTTGGATAATAATTTTCAAATTGTTACCTATTTGGATTAATTTGCCATTGATATATAAATTTTAATAAGTAGGTTATAAGGGAAATTTTTGACCTCAGATTTTTCATGGGGGCCCTCCACGGTAGTCTGGCGATCCCAGGGTTGGATATCTTTTACAGAGTGCCTCGCCCTGGTTTGAGACGGTTCGAGAGTTTTTATTCAGAGCGACCCGGAGTGCTATCGCCGATTGCCAGATGTATCGTGACGGCTAATAATAATGACCATCTTATTGATTTCTTCTGGGGAGATGGCACAGCCCAACGCTTTTTCCAGCGTTGATCTATTTATTTAATATTTTACCCAGTAGCCTATATTCCCAGTCAAATATTTATTTATTTTTTGTTTTATTTAATTGATTATTTATTTATTTATTCTTCCCAGTGTATTTATTTATTTATTTTTATTGTTTGGACGACGTGCGGTATTCCCTTTTTTATTTTTATTATTATTATTATTTTATTCTTAGTCGCAGTATACTAAGGATTCACACCGTTCTGCTGTGGCCACACCCTGAGCCACTCAACTGGATCCTGAGTGGGAGGATCGGAGGGCTATAAGGGGAGATGTGGAGGCCCTTTAAAAAAAAATAAATAAATAATGAAGATAACCAAGTACACTTATGGTATAATTTTGGAAAATATTGTAATATTGTTGCTATCACTGAAAGGAGAGACAAATGGGAACCGAGTTATACTCACCCATCAATAACTATTCAATACCTTGAAGAAGGAGAGAAAAAAGTCTCCGAAACGTCGGAAAATGAATAAAATTTAAATAATTTATGGACTCCCTTTCATTATAACCTACTTATTTCGCTTACCAGTTTCTAAGAAAATAAATTAAATTATAAATTTTAATAATTCAAATTAGTCTTAAAATAAAAATGACATATTTAATATTTAAAAATTAATAATAATGGAAAATATTTGAAGAAATTTGAAGAAGGAAAGCAGCTTGTTTGTTTCCTTTGTTAACACTTTGAAATCATGAAGAAGAAGAAAAGAATCCTTCGAAACGTTGGTTTAAAAGGAAAGGAGAAAGAAAGAAATAATTTTTACTTTACCATACAGAGTAGGTTTCATGTAATCGTGCATGAAAAAAGTGGTTTTTTTTCTTTCTTTTTTTCAAAATATCTCAAAAACGGCTTAAACTATTACGATTAAAAAAATTGAGCGAAACCATGGCATTTCGGTCTACAAAAAAGCTCTAATAATTGAACATAAAAAAAAAATTATATTTTTCGAGATAATAATTGTTTTGTCAAAATGTCTGTTAGTTAGTTAGTTAGTTAGTTAATTAGTTAGTTAGTTAGTCTGTGCGTTACCAAATTTGTGGACGAGCTAGCTCAAAAACTAGTGTGAATATCGAAACCAAATTTCACACGTAGATTTGGTCCATTGAGATTAAGAGCTGATTAGATTTTGGTGCATATCGACCCAAAATTAAGGGGAGTGGAGGGGGGGGGGGTTAAAAATTAAAAATCTAGGTCGTTTGAGCAAATTCAATCAAATTTTGTATGCATAATCAGGGGCCCTCCAGAAGTCTAAAAATTCAAAAACTAACCGCCCAAAATTGGGGGGGTGGGGGGCGGAGGGTCAAAAAATGAAAATCTTGGCCATTTACCAAACTCAACCAAATTTTGTATACATAATCAGTGGCCCTCCAGAAGTCTAAAAATCCAAAAACTAACCGCCCAAAATGGGGGGGGGAGGGGTGGAGGGTCACAAAACGAAAATGTTGGCCATTTACCAAACTCAACCAAATTTTGTATACATAATCAGTGTGCCCCTAGGAGTTTAAAAATGAAAAAACTATCCCCTCTTTCATTTATGAAAATATAGGCTCTTGTTCCAAACTCAATCAAATTTTGTATGCATAATCAATGGGCACACAGTAATCTAAAAATGCATAAACTAACCCCCCCCCCCTACATGATTATGAATAATTTTATTAAATATTAATGTAAGTGAGGGGCCAGGTTGTATGGTAAAGTCAAGTGGATGGCCACATCAGAACACGTCAGCTTATTTCTTTCTTCACTACCTCTGGGCTGCCTTCCATTACTTTCAGCTGATAATGGAATATAATTTCAAAATAGGTTTAGAAAATGATTTTTCTATTTATTTTATGAAAATAAATTAATAATAATAATAAAAACTTTTTCAAGAATTAATATGCCAAGGGTAACCCATTCAGATTTTTTTTATTAGATTTCATAACTATTTGGATTGTTCTAGCGGGGTTCTTTCCAATCAGCACATGAAACGATTTCGGAATTTAGGTATCAAAACGTTGTTGATAAAAGTAATTAAGCTGTTTTTTGTTGTGATTAATTTTATTAAGATTTGAATTTTTACTGAAATTATAATTAATTATCTGTTTTTCACTAAAAATTCAAATTTTAGTTGTTGATAATAACCGATTAAAAATGTTAAATTCCAGATGATTTCAGTCAAAACACTTTTACAGTAAAAAACTTCAAAACCAAATCATGATATTTTTATATTTTTTGTTTCCTGAATAGTTTAAAAAATGTGCAAATTTTTTTGTTCTATGAAAATTTAAATCGGTTTTGTAAGGGAACCCTCAATTAGATGTACTCTTTAATATCGATTAAGTGGTATGGAACCAATTAAAATTTAATTATCTATGGATTTGTAATGGAGATCCATGTAATAGTACTAGTAGTATTAATAGATTAAATTCATTCATTCGTTTCATTAGAATAGAATTCAACACTGATTTACAAAATATGTTTTTCAATGAAGACCAGAGAATTCATCAGACAATAAATAAATCACTGGAGCATTATCATTGAAATAATAAATTAATAGGTTCATTTTTATATAATAAAATTCATTACATAGATAACGTTTCTGGAATAAAAATATTTTAAGGTAAAATTACTTTTATTCATGTTATTTTTTTATTTAATATTTTATTTGCTAGTTTTACTTTTATTGTTAATAGCTCTAAAAAATAAAATATTTTTAAAGAAGTAGATAATAAATTTAGTATCAATTTAAATTTAAAATAAAATTAGAGCAATATAATATATACTATATATGTACATCGAGATAATATTATAATATATCAACAAGAATGCCAGGATTCTAGGGCGTAAGCGTTAACCAGAGATAAGGGTTCAATTCCCATCAGTGTGCCAATTTTTTTTTTGATTTTATTTATTTATTCATTTTTTTATAAATAAAATTAGAATTTATTTATAGAATATTTAAATATCATAAAAGCTTACATGTTATAAAAATAAAATATTATTTGAGGAAATTATAAAAAAATATAAAATTAGATATAAAAAGTATTTTAAAAATAATCTATTTGGAATATTAATCTAAGTAGAACTAAAATATCTGTTGTAAAATAAAATATTTTTAAAAATCAAGAATGTTATAAAGGGTTTGATAAATTTTTTGAAATAGATAAAAATTAAGCAAGAGTGGACATATTTAAAAATAGCAAACTTAAACAGCACTTTTTTACTAAAAAAAACAGAAAAAAAATAATTATTATAATAATTTTTTTCTAATAAAAAAAATACCTAAATTTAATTTTAAAAGTTTTCATACATTTTAAAATGTTGAAACTAAAAATATATATTAAATGTAATTTTATAAATTAAAGGGTTTATTCAATCACATAAAATAAATAAATAGAGTAATTTGAGACAATTAACATTATTTATTAGATAGATTTACTAAACAGTTTGGATCCAACCCTTGTAGACCATCTTCAGTAGTAAATTTCGTTCAAGATTTGGAATTAGTCAATCTGCATATATACCGGGTGAGTTTTTTATCTTGAGACAATCTTATAACTCAAAAACTGTGCATTATATGAAAAAAAGTTTCAAATAAATGTTCATTTATATAAAGGGGGAAACTAAATTATGCTATTGTTTGTCGACCTAGAACAAGCTTTCAAGGGTATTTCGAGGTCAAGTTCTGTTTTTTAAATAGAAACCTATATGTTTCTGTACATATTCTGAATCTATAACAACAACTGAACAACTTTCATAAGAACTATTTTTTTATACGACATCAAATAATAAAAAATATTAAATCAATTAGATTTCAAAAAAAATTCTAATAATTATTTTTAACAATCATTCAACTTAATTATCAAATAATAATGATCAAATATTTAATTATTAAATAAATAATTTAATAATAATAATAATTTAATCGTTTTGCGACACTGTTCCTAGACATTCCAGACTGTATTGCAAGTCTTCTGGATGAATTCCAGTTCTAATTTCCTTATTTTGACCTGTTTCAGGTTCTTCGTAGCATTTACATTTAATTTTTTTTTTAAGATTTAAAACACGATAAAGTGAAGCTTGGGAGGGTGTATTCCTATCAGGAAAACGCTCGGAAACCATTTCAATGCCAACACTTCTTCCACATTCACCATAAATTAAGACCATTTCATTTCCTTCTTCAACAAAAAATTCCCCATTTTTATTATGGTAATTCAACCAATATAACTATATCTACTGGATTGACACGAAAAATAAACTTTTTTAAAGTCAAGAATTTTAAATAGTTCTATTAAGTAGAAAATAATCTCTTAAATCTGTGTACCTAGGTATAATGAGGTTTTAATATCATTATAAACACTTATTTTCATTGTTGTGACTTTTCGATTTAATAAATATTTATTTTATAATTAACTATTTGATAATTTAGTTAAATAATTGTTACAATAATTATTGAAATTTTTGAAATCTAATTGATTTAATATTTTTTTTTTATTTGATGTCGTATTAAAAATAGTTCTAATAAAAGTTATTCAGTTTTTTTTCTAAATTAAGAATATGTACAGAAACATATAGGTTTCCATTTAAAAAACAGAACTCGACCTCAAAATACCCTTGAAAGCCTATTCTAGGTCGAGAAACAATAGCGTAGTTTAGTTTCCCCCTCGATATAAACAAACTTTTATTTGAAACTTTTTTTCATATAATGCTCTGTTTTTGAGTTATAAGACTGCCTCAAGATAAAAAAACTCACCCGATATATACCGTATATTATTCATTCTAATTTTATTAACATGGATATTTCAACAATTTTCATTAGATAAATAATCTATAAACACTTTTCATTGAATTTAGAATCAGATTTTATATTTATATGTAATATATATATTTATTAGAAACGTTTGCCATTTTGAAAGATGGCTAGAACTATGCTTTACTTTATTTAAAATCATCTCACTTATGCAGTTATATGAAATAACCAGAAAGAAAAGATCCTGAGAAACATTTTTAATGATATGCTTCTAACAAGTATTAAATAATTGTTTCAATCAGCAGCTCTTGGTTTTTTTGATTACTCTTAAGGTTTTAAATACTGAAACGCCTGCTGATGCAACCCGCAACAAGAGCGTTCTATTTGAATGCATACCCTATTAGCGACAGGCGGCGCTGCATTTTTGTATTGGTCTGGCGAAGGTATTCTGTTAGTATAAATATCCTGAACAAAGTTGAAAATTATTTATTATAACATAGGATGTTTTATAATTCATAAAAAAAACAACATTTATTAACTTAAAGCTTTAACAAACAATGTTCTTGTTGAAATGTAAGATTTGTACTTTAATAAACTGATCTCTATGGAACATTAATTAAAAATTTCTACAAAAAAATTCAACCTATTATTATAAATTAAAGAATAAAAATAATATAATATTCTTTTGGAGAGACAGAGCGGTAAAATTTCAATTAGGAATTGATAGAAGGTAGTCCAAGGATAAGGAAAAATAAAATTCTCAATAAAAGACATTTATTGGAACGGCACTTTCATTCTCTTATAATACCGACGTTTTGGAGGATAATTCCTCCTTCTTCAGGGTTTAAACGTGACAACGAAGAAAGCTTCTTACTTCTCTATTTAGATGAAGAATGTCATAAGCTCCTTAAGGATAATTAATTAAAAAGTCACTTAATTTTATTCAAAATATTGTTAGAAAGCTAAAATTAACATTTCGTTCAATTTGGATGAAGAACGTAAAAAGGTAATTAAAGATAATTAATGAAAAGTCACTTAATTTTATTCAAAATGTTATTAGAAAGTTAAAACTAAAATTTGGTTCAGTTTGGATGAAGAATGTCAAAAGGTCCTTAAGGATAAATAATGAAAAAGTCACTTAATTTTATTCAAAACGTCATTAAATATTGTAAGGGTTGATTATATTTAATAATGGCGGGAAATAGTTCACTATTCCCTCGTAAGGAAGAATTACCAAAGATGTATCCAGTATGTGCACAAATAGCTCGGCTGCCTAGATTCCTCTCCTTATATTGCAACTAAAGAGGGGAGGTATGGAGGGGAATTTTTGAAAATTTTCAAAAAGCACCTTCAAAGTGCAAATCTAGATATTTTAACCTATTTCTTATTTAATCATCTACTTATTTTGGTTCTACCCCTTGGTCGAGAGGGTTGAAAGGGGGTCCAGAACACCCCGAATTAATATAAAATAAAAAAACATTAATTTTTTTTAATGTTTATAATTTAACTATCATCCTATAGTGCTTTAGTAGATGATTGTGCAAAGAACGCGACTTTCACTTACCTCTGTAATATCATTTAAAAAATTAAAAAAATATTTTAATTTAAAATTTTTATCAATTTACTACCAAGAGGGCTGTATTACTAGCCAGAAGAATTATCAATACATATTTTTTTTAATTAAAGAGAAAGGATGTTTTCTGTGTGTTTCCTTCATGGGCCCTTTTAAACATAAACAAGGAGATTAATTAAATTAATCTTTAATTAATTTGATAATTTCTATATTTGTATAAATATACTAGAAAAACAAATTTATTTATAATTTGTTAAAAATTCCGTTTAGTAGATTTGCTCGCAAATCTACTCCGCGGAATTCTAAATTAATTATAAACAAGGAGGGAAGATCCTCCGAAACGTCAATTTTTAAGAAGTTGAAAATGATGTTCCAATAAATTTATTTTATTCGGAATTTTGTTTTTCATTATCTTTGGGCCGCCTTCTATCAATTTTCCATAATAATAGGTAATAATTATTATTTCTATTAGGGGCCGTCCATAAATTACGTCACACAGTAAGGCGGGGCCATCTCAGATTCGTGGCAAAATGTGACATGGGGGCTAGGGGAACTTAAAAATTGTGATGTCACAAAAGTCAAATTATTAAATAATAGGGTATAAAAGTGATAGTATGACGTCACAATACAGGGGCTCAACGAAAATGTGACAGAATGGGACAGTAGGGGGTCTAAAAAATTTTGAAATTCGTGTGACGTAATTTATGGATGGTCCCTTACTTTTCCTTCAAAAATAAGTATTTTTCCAAACCAAAATTACATAAGTTTATTCATTATAAATTTTATTTTTAGGGAGATGTCACAAAAGTCAAATTATTAAATTATAGTGTATTAAAGTGATAGTATGACGTCACAATACAGGGGGGCTCAATGAAAATGTGACATAATGTGAGAGAAGCGGGGGGGCCGGGGGGGGGTCTAAAAATCTTGAAATTCATGTGACGTAATTTATGGTCGGCCCCTTACTTTTCCTTCAAAATATAGTTATTTTTCCAAACCAAAATTACATAAGTTTATTCATTATATATATAACTAAATATAACTAAACTTCTTGAGAATACAAATTCTCATTTAAATTTTAAAATTTAATTTAATATAAAAATTTAATTTAATTAATAAAAATTAATTTAATTTAAAAATTTTTTACCATCTTTAAATTGTTCCAAGGTATGACATGTTGTTATTTTTAAGTTGTGTTTGTGTGATAAGAAATTTTCATTGTATAAAAATTGTTTAATGATGAAATGTTTTAGGCTGATGATGACATAATAGAAAATGTCGAAACGTTCCTGGTAACAATAAAATAAAATAAAGAAAAATAAATGATAAAAATGTGATTTTTTGTCAAAAAAGAATAAAACCAACACCTATTTAAATGAGAATTCTTATCGTCAAGAAGTTTAGTTATATTTAGTTATATATATAAATAAAAAATTCTCAAAAAACTAATCAAGAAATTTATTCATTATGATTTTTAGTTTTAAGGAGAGTTATGCCAAGTGCATGAAATTGGCTATTATTCGCACTGTATGTATATATTTTCTTACCCTAAAAACAAATATATGTAATCATTCGGTCGGGTTGGCTTTTTTAGTGTCAGCCCCGAAGACAAGAAGTCCTCTGTCTGTGTCGAGGGGTCGTTTCGGTAGATCGATACTGACAATTCGATTAGCATCCGTCTGAGAGGTCGGAGAGAAGAAAATAAAACTCGAGACAGATAGAAAAGAACGAGGGAGAAAGCAGAAAGGGAGAGAGAAAGTAATGGGGGTAAAGTCAGCGAAGCTAAGGCAAGACAGATGGGGCTCTCAATGAGAGCTGCAGCAATCAGAGGATTTAACTAGGAGCATTTAACACCCCCTAATTCAAAGTATTAAGGAAATTGCGGAAAAAGTGATAACATTTTAACATTCAGTGATTTGGTTTTTCCTCAATGAAGCCAGAAAGTTGGAATTTGGCACAGAGGTGTTGTTTATTAATACGAACTTCTGTGCCATATTTTAGCTTATTAGCGACAAGCTAGAACCTTTCGATACCTACTCATATAACAAGTCATTTTTATCTGGCTAAAACCTGACCCTGGGGGGAGACAAATTTAAAAAAATAAAATAATTCATCATCATTGAGTATACAGTCCTAAGACTGGTTTGATGCAACAATGCGTCTCCACTCGACTCTGTCCCCCGCCAGCTGTTTGACCTCTCTAAATGTCTGGCATCCCATATCCCCAATTATTTGGTTGAAATATTCTAATCTGGGTCTTCCCCTTCCCCTTTTCTTTCCCCCTCCCCCTCCAAGATATCCCTAAGCAGTCCCCCATGTCTCAGTGTGTGCCCCATCATCTGACCTCTTCTCTTCTTCAGACTCTTCAACAAGGTTCTTCTTTCTCCGATTCTTCCAAGAAATTCTACATTTGTAATTTTATCTATCCATTTGATATTCATCATTCTTCTGTAGCCCCACATTTCGAAAGCCCCTAATCTTTTTCTCTCCGCTTCTCTAATTGCCCAGGTTTCACACCTGTACATGGATATGGTCCATACATATGTCTTCAATAGCAAATTCCTATTTTCTAAGCTGATTGAGGAGGAGCATAGTAGTTTTTGTTTTGAATTAAACCCCATTTTTGCTTGGGCAATTCTTGATTTAATTTCGTTTTCGCTCCTCCCATCCCATATTATTTTACTTCCTAGGTAGCGGAATTCCTTAACTCCTTCTAGGTTTCCTTGGTTAATTTTGATGCATTCCTGTCTCGTTTGTTCTTTTTCTGTACATACTAGGACCTTGGTTTTATTCTTGTTTATTTTCATTTTGATTTCTTCTATTAGGATTTGGTTAATTCCATTCAGGGCGTCCTCTAATTCTTTTTTATTGCTTCCTAAAAGGGCAATGTCATCGGCAAATCTTAACATAGCGATCTTTTGACCTTGGATTTCGAAAATAATTAGTATTGTAAATTGGATTATGGCTAGAAAGGCCTAAAAGCCAAGAAAAAATTTATTTTTAGGGTCCCTCGAGGGGTGAACCGCGATTGGAATTAGGTGTACACTGTCTTTGAAATTATCTGGTATTACTTTGGAATTCATTAGATAATCTATTGTCATCTATTGTCTTCTAGTTGGAAATGAAAGTGGAAGTGGAAGTAGGTGTACAGGATTTTAGGTCGAGGTTCACCCCTTGGGGTCCTTTTTAAAAAATTAAACGGTACATTATTAGTGCGTCTACAATGTCTCTCTCTATCTTCGTCTGTCCGAGCCAACTTGAAATTTAGAAGTAATGTGAATTTATTTTCCCACAAATCAAAAATTGTATTAAAAATGATTATTTTGAGGATGATCGAATTTTAAGAAAAAACAAAAAATTATTTTAGAGTGTGAAGTATCCCTGTAAAGATATCTTTAACTAGAATTTGATTTAATTTTTTAAGATTTTTTTTCGAAATAAAATTACGGTATAATAACGTGGCCGTTTTTTTGGATTACCTCTGAGCGTTAAAAAAAACATAACCTAAAACTATTTAAAAAATCCTCAAATTTAGTCGTTTCCTCTTTATCAACAAATAAAAAAATGTGTTATTTAAAGTATTCTTGAAGACAAAATCATCTGTTCTTCTGTTTTGTTGCTTCTTTTTTTCAAAATATCTCCAAAACGACTAAAACAATTTTGATTAAAAAAATTGAGCGAAACCATGGCATTTCGGTCTACAAAAAAGCCCTAATACGTGAACATCGAAAAATTATATTTTTCGAGATAATAATTGTTTTGTCAAAATGTCTGTTAGTTGGTCTGTTAGTTTGTGCGTTACCAAATTTTTGTGGACGAGCTAGCTCAAAAACTAGTGTGAATATCAAAACTAAATTTCACACGCAGTTTTTTGGTGCCTGTAATATAAGAGCTGATTAGATTTTGGTGCATATGGACCTAAAATTAAGGGGGACGGGGGTTAAAAATTAAAAATCTAGGCCATTTGAGCAAACTAAACCAAATTTTGTATACATAATCAGTGGGCCTCCAGAAGTCTAAAAATTGAAAAACTAACCGCCCAAAATGGGGAGGAGGAGGTCAAAAAATTAAAAAACTAGACACTTGTACCAAACTCAACCAAATTTTGTTTACATAATCCGTGGGCCCACAGAAGTATAAAAATGCAAAAACTAGCCCCCCCCCCCCTTACATGATTATAAATAATTTTATTAAATATTAAATATAAGTGAGGGGCCAGGTTGTATGGTAAAGTCAAGTGGATGGATACATCATAACGTGTCAGTTTATTTATTTTTTTATCAAATTTCCTTATTTTGTTTTAAATATTCGTAGAATATTCTATTGCAACTTAATTTGTAATTCTAAAATTACTAAAAAAAATGAAAGGGGAGAAAAAAATAATAACGCAAGAAAATGAAATTAAAAGTTAATTCTGAAACTCTCCCCTAACGTTTCTATACAAAGGGGAGGTCAAATATAATTATCTTTTGTTACGTTAAACTGGAAGAAAAACATTTCAACCCGAGAGAGCAAGCAATCCGTACAACGGGAATATTAAAATAAAACAATGGTCACCATTCAGAGAGCCATGGAACCCAATAATGGCATCGATTGAGGGATATTGGCTTTGAAAATTAAATGGATGGGTTGAACGAAAGGGGGTGTTTTTGAATAAATTAATCTTTCAAAACGGGTCCAAAACAAAACAAATAAATAGAAAATATTTCTACTTTGAATTCTTTTTAATTTCACTTAATATTTAAGTTAAAGTAATGTCTTCCTCTCTCACACTTTGGAGTCGGAAGGTTATAAAAGCTTGAAGTCCAAGGTTATAAAAAATTTCTTTGCTTTAATTCAAGATCATGAGAATTAAGACAAGGACAATTGTCTTTATAGTACAAGATCCAGACTTAGGTCGACCTTCATCTAATAGAGTTTCTTAATGAAATTAATATTTTGATAATATAATGTATTAATAAACAAAACGTGATAGGGTCTACATCCAATTTTCCTGAATAGCTATTTTATCTAATTTATTAGATTTATTTATTTTTATTTATTATTTATTTATTTATTTATTTATTTTTAATTATCTACATTTTTATATATAACAATAAAGAAACTCTATAACTACAAAATATTAATTCGAAGTTACCTGTTGATACCCTGTCTACCTGGACTTATGCAGGGAAAAAAGATGGCGACCTAACTTTGGAATTTTATATACATATTTTACTCTCGATTGGTAATATATTTATCCGGAAACTTATTAACTAAATTTTTGGAATAAAATTAACAACTTTAATTTTTTATTAAAAATAGTTATGCAGGGAAATTGGATGTCGACCCTATCAAGTTTTGTTTATTAATACATTATATTATCCAAATATTAATTTCATTAGGAAATTCGATAGGTGAAGGTCGACCTAAGTCGGAATTTTAGACTATTAGGCGTATTGCAAAAATAAAGTCCTATATTTAAGTAATGCTAAGTCCTAGGGCAATAAAATTGTTTACTCGAGTTTCGTATAGGCTAGAAGAAATTCTGCAATGTTCGGATTTAAATTACTCTACTAAAAGTACTTTTTTACTTCTATCGTTTTTGGATTTCCTTGGACCAATTTGGAAAGGGAAAATTGGAAGGGGGATTTCAAAGAAGGAGAGATAGTAAGTGAAAATCGTATTGCGCACACATTTTATTTAATTTTCAATTACATGAAAATGTGGAAACATTTTTCAAGAATCGGTACGTTCCCCACGAGTTTTTGTGCTTTAGCATTTTTTCTCTTATTGAGCTAGGAAGCTGAAACTTGGCAGATAGTTATTGATATTAAGTACGAATGTAGCTAAGCAACATTTAGTTATTCGCCAAAATTTTCTGTGGGAAAGTTAGAAAGCTGAAAATAAAGTAAAGAAAATTTAAAAAAATTTAAGAAACATAAAATTCTAGGTAGGTTTCACAAAATTAAAAGACAAGATGCTTATTAGCATGACCTATATATTTCGGAGTACGAGCCCATCTTCAGGAGTTAAGAGAAAGTTCAGTTTTTTCTTTGAACTCCTAAAGATGGCCTCGTACCCCGAAATATATCGAAATATATAGGTCATGCTAATAAGCATATTGTCTTTTATTTTTATGAAGCCTACCTAGAATTTTATATTTTTAAAATTTTTTTAAATTTTCTTTACTTTATTAAAATATGTTTCACCAAGAACCTACACCATTCTCTTTTAACAAAAAAGAAAACTGAAACTTGGCATAGAGTTATAGCTTATTTATAGGAATGTAAATATATAGCTCAAACTATTCGCCGAGAAATGAATTTCGAAATCAGTAAAATTTGTAGAGTACAAGCAAAAAAGTCTTGAAAAAGTTTTCATTTTTTTCTCGGATTCATATTTTATTTATATGTACAATACATATATGGTATATCAGTCCAGCGCCGAATAAATAAATCCCGAATAAATATGAAAAAAAAACGAGCTTTGATTTCAACAAGGACGCCTTTCAATTTAACCAACCGGATCTCTTATTAGAATAAAAAAAAATAATCATAATAAAAAAACTCAAAATAAATAAATAAATTACATGCAGAAACATATGCAAACATTGGTTAGGGCATATAAACATCTATCCCCTGTATTGTCACTCCCGCTAAAAAAATCTCTCTGCTTTAGAAATGCTAAAAAAATATTTTTTATTTTTTTATTTCCAGCCCTGCGATGAAAATATTTAAATACAATATATTGCATATTGCGGCTGCATCAATAGAGAGATAGAAAATATGATAAATAAATAAATTTTCAAACATGTATATTTACATAAATATATATTTTATGACTATCATATTAATTTTTTTTTTAATACATGAAATATGTATTTATACAATAATAATAATTACTAATTATTTATTTGAATAATAAATAAACATGATATAGGCATATTCTTTTAAATATGAGATTTGATTTAAATAATTAAACATCCTAAAAGTAGGTATATTCAAAAATAAACTTTTTAAAAAACATGTTTTTAATTCGAAATACCCTAAAAAGGAGAAAGTAAATTTTTCTTTAGTACTCTAAAAACTTACTAACTTTAATTAAAATAAAATCACGGGGAGGGGGGGGGGGGGTATTTTAATGAAATTTAAAATTGAAAGCGCCCACGCTTTTATTTTTAGTATGTGAGTAAGCAAATTTTTGTATTATGTAAGAAAAATTATTTTTCAGTTTTTCGGTGTATTTTGAAATAAAAACAAAAAAAAAACAAGCTTCTCAGATGTGGTTTATCATCATCAATTTTTGACCCCCTTTCAATGGGAAGATTTTACTGAAATTTTACACACATATATGTGACCTTCTCCGAGAAAAGGGACCTAGTGTGTGAAAATGAAGTTTTGAGAAAAACGCATTTAAAGTTTCATAACGCATTATCACTTTGAACACACCTTCAGTTGGGAGATGCGATTTGGTATGGTTAGTTATGATTGGGTAGTGACTTTGGTGACGTCATGCCTATGTGGTGACGTATTTTTTGTAAAAATAACTATAAGAAAGGAAAAGAATAAAGTGACGCTTCAGTCTTGTGCTAACTGTATAATGAGTGTTATCAATATCTCAAAAGTTGTTTCGTTTTGTACGTTTTTATGGGGTAAATAAATTTTTATCAGAAATCTAACTCATTTCATCTTATTCTACACACTTTTAGGTACCAGAATCCACTCTTAAGTCGAAACCCGTTTTTTGACTCACTAGGTCCCTTTTCTCGGAGAAGGTCACATATATTTTCGATGATAATATTCTATCAAATTTCAATTGAACCCCTCCACCAAGATTTTGAACACGGCTACTTTCGAATACACATAGTGTCATTCAATCTACGTTTTATGGGTATTTCTGGGAAGGTCTTAATAAGTAGTTTAGTTGTTTGTTTTTTTCAAATATTAGATAGGGTTGCCAAGAATTATCCCGGAATCTGGCCCCAAATTTCCAAAGCCTCACGGCTTCCGGAGTTTTTGATTTGATGTTCTTTGCCAAGGATGTTAAATGTAAAGTGATCGTGCGTTTATTTATCAGTTATTTTTTGCCGAATAAAATATATTTTCAGTCAATTTTCTTTTTCTTGGTGGAGAAGCCCAAGTTCAGGCCTCGCTCGCGACAGAATAAAAAGAATCATTAAAATCGGTTCATAAACAAAGAAGTTATGCGTGAATAAACAATACAAAAAAGGTCCAATGAAATTTAAATGGGACCATTCGGAAACTATACTGAACCCAACGCAAAAAAAATCGGTTCATAATTGGCGAAGAAATCGGGCAACATAGACACAAAAAAATTCAGTCGAATTGTAACCTCCTCCTTTTTTGAAGTCGGTTAAAAATTAAACAAGTTAAAATCAGGCTTATCCACTAACATTAACACGTGAATAAATTATCATACTACAAACTTACTCGCTAAATGGACTATAATATTCCAGACCAAACAAATTAAAATAAAAGTATGTCAAGCGAATATGACACTGTGGGGTTTTCTTTGAAAAATATACATTTTTTTGGTATTTTCTTGAAAATTTTTTATCATTATTTATTTTTCAAGATTATGCTCAAAAATATTAGCATAAGTATCATTATTTAAGTTTTAATGAACAGAGAGGAAAAATAAAACAACAAGAAAAACATAACTAGTAAAAATAATGGCAAAGAAAATAAATAAATACTTAGTTAGGAAAGTACTTATGATTCATATATAATTTAATGAGATCAGGATCAATAACCATCATTCTCAAAGGATTCCTTATTCCACCGGATTCATCAAGCCTCGTTCCTGATCTCATTAAATAAATAAATACATTTTCTTCTTCGTTTTATTATTAGTACCTATTATAGAATCTTGTATCTCCTCTTTTGGTTTATAAATCAATTAAATGACAAATAATTAATTATGTAAACAAATAAATTTTTGTTTAAAATGTTATATGATAAATGTTATAATATTTTGGACAATACATATTGAATAATAAAAAATATGTTTGCAATTCTTAACGACTTATTTTCATTATATTAGGTATCTAGTTTCTAATTTTAAAAAGAATACATTTATTTTTAAAAATCAGAAGGATGTTTTCGAGGGGTGAACTGCAATTGAAATTAGGTGTACACGTCTTTGGAATTATTTTGGAATTCATTAGATAATGCCCCTTCATCTATTGTCTTCTACTTGGAAATGAAAGTGGAAGTGGAAGTAGGTGTACACGATATTAAGTCGCAGTTCACCCCTCGGATGTTTTCTACTGAATCTGAGTTACTATGGAAATTTTTAAAAATCTTGAGTGATCTCTTAAAATTTTTTAATCGAGCTGATTTTTGGTAAGAATTTTACAAACAAATTAAATTAATATATTTTTGTGCGAGATCAAAAATACAATAATATTTGTTTTTTTGGGCCACCCTAATGTGATGTGGAGTATATAAATTTAATGTCCAAAAGTGGTAAAAACTCAATTTTTGAATTTTTTGAGTACAACAGTTTTGATCTAGCAGTGAGATATATGTATACTGGTTAGGACGAGTCTTCGGTCGAAGGATATTTATTATATGGACTAAGTCTGGGGAACCTTGTGTACGAAGTTTCGAGCTAGTTTCCGGCAGAGTCTAATATTACCGGAGAATGAAAACAAAACAGC
Source organism: Forficula auricularia (assembly GCA_024734495.1). Classification (NCBI taxonomy): domain Eukaryota; kingdom Metazoa; phylum Arthropoda; class Insecta; order Dermaptera; family Forficulidae; genus Forficula; species Forficula auricularia. The sequence goes on along the minus strand of JALMQS010000030.1, from coordinate 21,917,462 downwards.
CCCAAGGACTTATACTTGCTTAAATACAAATCGAGCAGAATTCCAGCCAATCCGAGAGGGCCAGTACCCTTCAATGGGATTCATCATTACTTTATGATCCACCCTTCTAATCGTGAGGTTCTAATTCTCAATCGAAAAAGAATTTCATTAAATTATATTTAATTTATTATTACAACAATACAAATTTATTTTACTTAAGGAGGTCCTTTCGCCGCCAAAGTTAAATAAAAAATTTTAGATTATAACTATATCTTAATTTTTTATAATAGTTTAACTCTCTATCTATGCTTTGGTGAAGTTTGAATCACAGATTAGAGAGCAAATTTTTGAAAATAAAATTTTTTAAATGTAAACATTTTCTTAGACTCTTATGGAAAATTAAGATCTTGACACTTTCTCTACTATTAGTTGATTATATAAAATTAAAAAAACTAAAAATTAGCTTTTTTATGTTTCTTTTTTTGCAATAAAATATATCATTGACCGACGAATTTACTGAGATATTTACTTTAAAAAATCACATAAATACTATGTGTTGATGTAAACATAAACAGTAGAAATACAACGCATTGCCAAATCATACAAGAGTAATTATCAGGTGATTTGAATAAATCAAACTAACTTTTGTATTTTATTATTATTTTTATACCTAATTGTTTTTATTTCAAACATTTACGGCTTTCATACTATTTATTTTTTAATTCTATTATTTTTTATTTGTATTTTAACTTGTTTTATTAAATATTAGGTACTACACTTCTTTTGACTCACTGGATCGAAAGGACCTCCTTAATTAGATACTTAATATATTCAACACCCCAGAATAAAATTATTTTTATGATATGAATTATTAGGTAATAGGACTAATTGTCCTAAATAAAATATAGTATGCTTATTTACTATATAAGCAACGTGTTGACCTCTAATTTTTCACTTAATCAGTCTCAACAAGTATTTTTTCGATAACAAATACTTTCGAATCTGATATTACATATAAACAATTATAATTTAATTAAAATTAAAATCTTCAATAATATACCAATTATTATTATAACTGTTGGTATGTAAAATCAGAGAATAATTTGAAATGATTTTTTATTAAAAATAAATATTTTCATTTTTGACTTTCAATGATAATATTTCCAGAGTCTGATGAAGTCCAAAAAACAGTTAATAAGGATTTTATTTAATTGTCCTATAAACCAATAATTCATACCATTAAATAAAATCTGGGACAATAACACTTAATAATGTATATGTTTTATGCCCTTTGTAAAATTCAATCCTCTCGAAGTAAATTATCCAATTAAAATTTTTAATTACAGGTTAAATGAATTCATAAAACTTGTAAATTTAAAGTTTGTATTTTAATTAGTTTATTAGCTACAACCTCCAACGACAGTAAGACATACCTATATATATTATATGCTTATACAGAACCCAAAAAGTATTTAGCCACTTTAATCTACTCATTCTATTCACCATTTTATTTTTAACTATATATTTTTTTACCAAAAACAAAAATTGCAAATAAATATTTTCTTTGATATAGCTTAAATTAGATTTTTTTAGTAATTAAAAGTTTTCACAGCATTTTAATTGAAATATGAAACTTAGTTTGCTGAATTATCTGGATCAAAGAGGGGTTTTTTTTCAGTCCATATAAAATTCTGAATATATATAGTGAATTTTAAGGAGATATTCCCAAAAGTTTTTTTTTATATGCCTTATTTCCATTTACAAATAGATCCGTATCTGTTTTGAAATACAGAAAGAAACCAATCTAAAACTAATTTGAAACTTTTCAAATCAAACTTATCTGACCACGAGATATGTCAAGATAGGAGAAAACAAATTATTAACATTACCGTGGAGTTGTATATGGGAGATACAGAGGTAGAGGATCCGAAAGAGACAGATCAGGATGGAAATAATGCTTTTCGTATTCATTGGGTTAATCCCTAACAAAATTACATTTTTTTTTTGTTCTAAACTTAAAGTTTTACCGTTCAAAAATAAATATGGAAAGTAGGGTTAAATCGATTGAAGTTTTTTTTTTTTTTAATGCAATCGAATGCAAGAAGGGGCGCAACAGTAAAGAAGTAGTTCCTATGGATCTTGAAAGACCCTTGCATTACCGAAGAGAATGGAAAGGTGATTAAGTGAGAGGGTATGTATTGGCGAATGAAGTGGTCTGGCACTTCTCTAATTTGACCGCGAAAGAGTGTTGGGAGTCGGCAAAACGCGTGTAGCTACGCTCAAAGCATGCTTTGGGGGGAACTATTGATTTTATCTCATCAGAGCACCTGCCGTGATAATATCTATAGAAAAGGGAAAGGGCAGAGACATTTCTTCGATGAGCTAGCGAGTCGAGGGAGTCGGAGAGGGGAGAATCGTCAATTAGCCTGACGGCACGTTTCTGAATTGCATCCAGGGTAGCAAGAGAATATTTAGAGGCTCCTCTCCATAGATGAGAGCCGTATTCGAGACAGGGCCGGATTTGGGCCTTGTAGATGGTGAGAAGATGTGGGGGCTTGTAAAATCGCTTGGACCTGAATAAGTAGCCTCTCTTCCTTGCTGCAGATTTCGCCACAGAGGAGATGTGTTCATTCCAAGACAGGTCAGATGCGGCAGAGACGCCAAACATAGATAGGCTGTCACACATTTTCAGGGTATTCGAATCGAAGTGAATATCAGGGAAATTTTTATTTTCGCGCCTAGAAATTAGACAACATTGAGTCTTGTTTGCATTAAAGTTAACTAAATTTTGAGAGCCCTATTTATTCAGTTTGTCTAGCTCGAGAGTGATTGAGGAGGCAATATTGATTCGATTATTCGGGAGTGAGGACTTGCCGTGCAGAGTGCTATCGTCGGCGTAACTATGAGTGGGGTTTGACATTTGATCGATAAGGTCGTTTATATAAATTAGGAAGAGTGTGGGAGAGATTACAGAGCCTTGGGGAACACCAGCGACACTTTCGGGAGGTTCAATATTTGAAGTCTTCTATCAAAGCTATAAAAGTTAATTTCAGTCTATGTGATAGTATACGATGAGATACTGATATAGAAACTGAGTTTAGAAAAATATTTGAGGGCGTGTGTGTGTGTGTGTTTGCACTGCTACATCTGAGCTTCAGTAAGTCCCAGAGCAACGAAATATAAAACTAAAGCCCGGTGTTCACGAGGCTTTTTCCTCTAGCTGTTTTTGGGATGGGTTGCAATTTGGCAATATTTGCTCTGGTTTGCAATTTGGAGGCCTGTCGGGATCGAAATGATCTCACTGCTGGCTATCTTTCTGGCAAGCTTGCTTGGTTTAAAACCGCGGCCCGCATGCGGCCCAGCACTGCAACGAGTGTGGCCCAACATAAAATCCCTTATTCCCTTTTTTGAAATATGAATGTACATTTATACAATTAGTGAAGCTTTTTTCAAGAATAAAATTCACTAAAAGCAAAATTATAAGTTCAACTATATAAGATAAAAAAAAATAATAATGAGATGATAGTGAGCTGACTGCCCGGATAGCGTGTTAGTTCTCAGGTTCGACTCCTGGGGATGAATCCACTCTGATATCGCAATTTAATAATATTTCTACTAAAATCTTAGAATTTGTCCTAAAAAGATTGATTGAATTCTGTCTCTTTTAAAATACATCTTGGTTAATCTGAACCCGAGCTGATTTTTTGAAAAAACTACCAACTATTTTCAAAAAAAAAAAGATGCTCAAAACTTTAATTATACAAAAAAAAAATAATGAAGTTTCGAAAATTTAAAAATTCTTCTTCTCATATTTTCATTTTCTAAAATATTTATTATTTCAGTAATTTATATGCTAAGACACTAACCAAGTCTATAGTTATATAATTCTAGTACAATGAGACACTGAATTGGGGTTTTCTAGTACAATCACAATTAATTGATCATTTCTCTCCTGGACTAAAATTTGTCAGGACTTGTCTTTTAGATCTTTGCACGTTCTTACATGTCAATAGATAATGGATAGTCAGAGATTATTATATCCGAGTCCCTTTTAAAAAATAAATTATCATTCCTCATATCCTTCTTTAATCCCATTCGATTTAAACCAGGGCTGTCCAACCCGTGGCCCAATATAAAGTCATTAAATCCTATAAAACATTGAGATGTATATGTAGATACTGTAAAACACATAACAATTTGGCCTGATAATTTTTTTTCTAAAATAAGAAATCTGAAAATCTATTGTGAAGTTTTCGAAAAATAAAAGTGCTAATTGAATTTGTAACTAGATTTCAAAATTTCCGAAAAAATAATCATCATTTTAATCTATTTTCGACTCCATTTTTATTAAAAATAAAATTTACGAAAAGTAAAATTAGAAGCTCACTATGAGCTAAAAAAATAATAAAGTATTTCTACTACTATCTTTTTTGAATAACAAATATCAATAGAATTATAGTATTTTATTCGCGGTCCGAGACAAATTTTTCTCTTCAAATGCGGCCCGCGTAAGCCGAAAGGTTGGACACCCCTGGTTTAAAAGATAGGACATGTTCTATTTTCCATTTGGTCCTGGAATCCTTCTGAGTGGGAGCAAGCAGAACCTCGTGTGCAGCGGCTTTAAGCTAGAAATCAGCTAGCAACGGTATAGTAAGCTTTGGGTGTAAATCGTCATAGCCCTTATACTGCTTTACTTGAAGGTTGGTGTGATTATTTTTTCTCAAAATGATTCTTACGATTTTTTAAAAATCGATGTGTCTAACAAGAATCTCAAGTTGTGTGATGTTTTTTTTCTTATTTTTTTATTTCGAAGAAACACTGTGAGGATATTGATTTGAAAGGAGAAAGTTGGTAAGACGATTTGAAAGAGGGTAAGGTTTTACGTGTAAGTCGTGTGGTGCACACACGAGTAATTTTTTATTTATTTTTTTGAATGGATAATTTATATAATTTAAATTGGAAGAAAAATTAGTGAAGATTTTTACACAATCAAAAATGAACAAACATGGTGTTTTTGCTACTAAAATAGTACCTATACATTTTCAAAAGTTAAATAACAAGAGTGTATGGTCATAGGGGAATAAAATATTATTTTTAGTCTATTTTTTATTTTCGTGCATCAATTAATTTGAATTTCCATCAACACATATCATTTTATATTATTAAACCACAAAACTTTTATTAATATAATCAATTATGTATATGTAATTTAAAATATCATAATTAATTAATGAGTTCGCTATATATTTAAAAATAATACGATATAAATTAATATCTAAATATAATATACACGAATACATCAAACCCCCCGAACTAGAAATATGAATTTGGCAAAAATATTACTTTTTGCCTTTTCTTGATTAATTTTCATAATTCCAAATTAACATTTTAAATATGTTTTGAACCTAGTTTTTTAGGGGTAGAAAATAATCAATTTTAGACGCGAGATGCTGCCCACCAGAACCACTCATCGGAATTTGTAGTTTTCATTATCCGGCTGCCTTTTCATCAATGTCCGCCTCCCTGGTGTAATGGTCAGCATCTCTGGCTGGCAACCCGGAGGTCTCGGGTTCGATTCCCGGCAATACCCAGACATTTTTTCTGTAAGTATAGGGTCTGGTAATAAAAAATAAGTGGGAGATAAATTTAACCTAATTTATCGCGCGGAGAATTTATCACTGCTCGAAGGCCTTAAAACTTAGTAAATTGGATTGTATCTAACTTTCTAAGATTTGGCTTGTGATTCCGGCTTCTTTCCTTCTACTCTGTCCTTTTCATGATGGAGGGGCCAGCCCATACAGGCCTTAAGGGGATGCACCTTCTGGTGTATCTCCTTCTCACATCAATATCATTAAAAAAAAATTAAACCTCGAGTTCTACCACTCCCTCTTCAATAGATAATATCCCTAAATAATTAAATTTCCATATCGTCGTTTAAAAACTTATAAAAGGAAATTGAAAAAAAAACATGCAATTAATATACATTTTTTGTAACACACCCACTTGTGAATAATTACTTTACTTAAGAAAAAAGAAACTACATTAAAGTTACCCGAAGATGAGATCCTGACAGTTCTAAATGACGATCTAAAAAACCCCTAATCAGTGATTTTCATCGAAATCATACGTGCCGTTTTCGAGAAACCGATTCTATAGAAATATATACCTATATGAGAATTTATCATTTAATCAAATAAGATATTAGATGTGACAAATCAGAGGAAAAAAGGAACAATTAAAACATGCGATCAATTGCAACGTTTCGCCAATTTATTCTGGCTTCATTAGGCTCTTGATCAATTTTTTAAAACACTTCGTCATTTCTTTTCTTACTAATTAGAATACATATATATATATATATCTATATGAACACTCTTATTTATACAACACCATTGATTATTTAGAGTAGCAATGGATTCAACCAGACCTACTGTGTGGTACCACGACATTTCAGCCCCCGACAAAATATCCCCGACAAAATATCACCGACAAAATATCACCGCCAAAATATCACCGACAAAATATCCCCCGGCATAATATCTTCTGAAAAAATATTCCCCAGTATAAGGGAGAATACAAAAGAGACGCCGTACCCGACGATTGGCTGTTCGGTTTTCAATGTGTGTTTGATTAGGAAAAAATGTGAGCCCCAAACACACCCCGCCCGACGATTGGCTGGTTCGGTTTTCAATGTGTGTTTGATTAGAAAAAAAATGGGAGCCCGAAACACACCCCGCCCGGACTAAACTTTCGGAGGTTCGGTTAATATATATTCAGTTCGGCTCGGTTGGCTGAAGCCAAGAGCCAGAAGAGGAGCTACGAACCCAACCGAGCCGAACTGAATATATATTAACCGAACCGGAGTCGATTTGCATTACTCATAAGATTCAAGCGGGGAAGGGTTATTTTGTAATGAGATGTTATGTCTGAAGGATATTTTGTCGGGGATATTTTGTCGTGGGAAATTTTGTCGGGGGATATTTTGTCGGGGGATGTTTTGTCGGGGATATTTTGTCGGGGGATGTTTTGTCGGGGGCTGAAATGTCGCGGAATCCTACTGTGTACACCTTCGACTGATTCAAAAGGATTTAAAAAATATTTTGAAATGACGAAATGTTTTAAAAATTTGATCAAGACCCCGATGAGGCCACAATAAATTGGCGAAAAGTTGCAATTGATCGCACGTTTTAACACGGTGTTTAATTGTTCCTTTTTTCCTCTGATTTGTCACATCTAATTCTGATAAAGGAAGTGAATAACAATAATAAGATATATTAATATAGGTACATATTCAAAGTCTAGGTGTACTAAGCAAAAAAAAAATGAATAAATAAATAAAAAATAAACAGATAAATAAAAATAAAAATGCCTGGGTCATTTTTGCTCTAAATCCCACTTGTGTGCTCAAAACAACTTTAATAACGCCGTTTTTAATTCCAACTTTATCCCCTTGGCAAGAGAGCGTCCTCCTGGCCGCCCACTCATCTCGCCTGTACTATAACCCCCCCCCCCTATCGCTAAATTCCCCTCCCCTTTTTACTTTTTCTTCCGTTCTTTCTTCCTTCCTTTCTTTTTTTGCTTTCTTTCATATAAGTTCTATTTTATCGTTTTTGCAGGTCATATTGTTTTTTAATTAAACAAAAGCGTAATATTGCAATAAAGAATTGCCATCTTTTTTTTCTTTTTTTTTAATAATCCCTCTTTTTATTTCATAGATCGATGTTTATCGAATTAGAAAAGTGGCCTCTTAAACGATGAGGGGAGAATGGAAGATACCACAAAAAAATCAATTCACAAGAGGGTAAGAATTGATGAATAATTGCGATTTTCATGTTTGCGATATTTCATTAAATAATATTAAATACAAAAGGGTATGATCTTCCAATGGTCTATGATGTCGTGAAAAATTCAAGGATCTTATTCTGACCTATAATCTCACCCTGTCTCTATGAATTTTGGTAATTCATTTGAAAATGGATGATGAAATTATTTATTATAAAGAATCGAGGGTGATGGAAATACTCCAAAGAAAATATGATGGAATTGTAACAGGGAAATGGCGAAAATCACGATAGGATCTATTTAAGATCACTGACGTACAGGTCTAAGGACCATTGTGCACTTTGGACTTGGCGCCCCATCGGCCCTAAATTTTTGGTCTGATTTCAAGCAAAGTCTAATCAGTCCCTAATCTTAATTTAATAATAATAAGGCAATTATTCTACAAAGGTGAAACATAGTGAGAAAGTTTCTCAATTAAAGATTATCCAGTAGTTCATCTGGGTCAGGGAGAATTCCCTTCCCACATTGACCGACCCTTCCCATTAAAATTTTAATGTGAAATAAGTGACCTAGTATCCTTAACTCATAGTAAATCAATATTAAATATAATATTTATTTACTCTTATCTTTATTTTAGAATTAATAACTCAATACAAATTCTCCATCCAAGTTTTATTGGCAACTTTGGAGCTTTCGTTTACGGTGAATAAACATATAAACAAACATATTCATAATAGGGGAGAATTGTTGTTGTTCACCGTTAACGAGCGCCTCTAGCGGTTGCATATTTTTGCCCATTTCTCGATCACATGAATGAAAAAATGCTTAGAAATAAGGTGACCCCAGCCGGCAGTTTGTTTATGATAATTTCCAAAACAGCTGTTTATTTTTTGTTTTAAAAGTCAATGTTTCTACTAAAATAGAGATATTTGTATGCAGATCATTATCCTTTTCATTTAATTAACTAATGAAATGTCCATCTACGATAATTAAGTGGGTAAAATTTCAAAGAACGTCCCCAACCTGAGTGAGAGAGCTTGGAGAATGCCTTTTCTCACCATCAGAGGAATTTATGGAATTTTCACACTTTATAATCTACCTTATTAGAAGCCAACCCATTCATTTGCAAATTATTACATTCGGTTAAAAGATAACTAAAGGGGGTAGAAGATGAGCAATAGAGGGAAGGTTTACGACCTGCTCCCATAGATTTCCATTTAGTTTCATTTTAATGAAAAAAATAAATAAATAAATAAACTTGGATTTTTTTTAAGGTTGATTGCTAGATGGAAACAAATAAGAATAATATGTCTCATTAAGGTTTACAATTTTGAGGCAAAATTAATTATCTCAAGCTCCTATTCATCGGAAACCCAGAGTTCAAAGTTATTTAAATTTAAATTATTACCTAAACTTATTATTATTATTATTATTATTATTCTCCTTTTCATTCCTTTTGAGAGAGGTCTGTTTTATACTATACATCGGCTGTAAACAGCAAAGATGATAGCTTCTATTTTATTGTTAAGGGAAGGTTCAGGAACCGGATCGTTGCTTTATCCATAGTCATTTAAAATATTAATAAGTATGTTCATTTCTTTATTATTAATCAGATATATCACTGGCTATTTGAAGTTGAAGTTGAGTTAAAATCAAAAATAGCCATCGATTCACATCTAATACTTGAGGAATAACCATTATACATTGCATTCTTGACGTTTCGATTATTATTGGTAACCATTTTTTAAGAAGCGAAGTAAGCACTGTTGGAGTTTTCATCCCGTATTAGAATAGGCTCTTAGTTTTTAAAAATCCCTGCGGCAGGCCTTAGTAAAAGATAGATTTCGAAAGGACTCTACCCCCCTTTAGACTGCTCCTATCAAAATCTTTTCAGACACAAGTTGTAGAGATTAATTAGTAGAATATTAGCCATTTGTAACCAAACTGCTATCATTCATATTAACGTTATTATGAATTTTTAAAGATTTCAACCCCCCACTATTTCCACCTTCTATAATCAGTTCTTGTTTACATCAAGACTAAATTTTGTGCCAAATTGTTTGCAATCGATTGAATGTTGCAGCCTGGAGCCCACCCACAAAATTGCGATACATACCCCCACCCCCTATATATATGAACTTTTGAATGGAGGGTGGTTTTGGGTTCTAGGGGCCATGATCGGAAAAACTATGATGAAATTTCCGGAAGTTGCACCATGAGAGTGAGCGCCATACTTCGCAATCTACCTAAAAATACAATGTATATTTTAATTACTAATTTTAATTACTATACTTAAAAACTGTTAGACCATTAAGAATCAATTACTTTATGCAAGTTCCGTGCAAGGTTTCATTCACTATAATAGACTCATAAGCTGTATTTACATCGGAGGTGGGTAGCATTGAAAATCCCTGGTTAATAACATGTTATTATTAATTTGATGTCCGGTGTAAAGCCAACTTGAGCCTTCTCATTTATTCTTAGTAATATTTTATTAACGTGATTTGGTATATTTTTATGTAAAACCAGATTTACGCTCAAATAAACAGTTTCTATAGTTTCAGTAAAACACCCGAAAACTTAAACCATACTTAGTTTGTGTGTTTGTGTGAAAGCCAGTTTGAATGAATAATTGCATGAAACTCGCATAAGGTAATTCAGGCTTTAAACGAGCAAGTAATTGTCTGATTAAATGGAAACGAAGATAAAGAATTTTTATTTAAAGAAAATCAATTGAAAGGTAATAAAAGGGGTGAGTGAATAACAACTAAACAGAAAAGAAGTTAAATTATATCAAAGGATGGTTTTGTAAATGGGGAGGAAGTTGAAGGTAAGAATATGAATTTTTGATGAATGCTTTTAATGGCGTATTGAGTCACTTATTATTCGGACTAAATGTTAAAGAAGTGAGGGGCTTGCTGTTTTGAAATACAAATGATAAAAAAAAGACTCATCTAACTCCAACAGCCATTATTTTTTTACGTTTTTTTATTTTACTTCAATCCATTTGCATTGAAATAAATGTTGGATCGTTTGAAAGGGTATCAGTTTTTTTTTTTTTTTTTTAATTTGATGGGATAGATAAATAATAAAAAATAATTTAGAATTACTATAGAAATTAATTAAATGTCTCAAAAAATATTTCTTTTTCATCATTTTAATAGAAGGTCATCAGTCACCAAAGACTGATTTGACGCAATCCCAACTTTCAATTTGATTATACTTCTTAGGGTGACCACCCGTCGTACTTTGGAAGGACATGTCCTACAATTAAACCTTTTTTTCTAAGTCCTACCGTCTAACAGAAATGTCCTAATTTCACAATTTAGTATTTTTTTCATATTTTTTAAATAAAATAATGGGTACAATTGCAACAAAGAGTAGTATTTAAAATAACAAGAGTAGTATCCTAAAACACTTTAAAATGATTTACTTATCAATTTTCCTACTTTGACTATGTCAATAACTGGTCACATTGATACCTATTCCAAGAAAATTCTTTAATCACACTAAAATCCCTTGATCTCCAACATTTTAATAGACTAGGTCTTCTTGAGAATAGCACAGGTTGAAATAGAGAGGTATTATAGAAAAGAAAATAAGAAGGGGTAGAATTAATTATAATATTTTTCATGGTTATAAATAACATGGGTTGTGGTAATTTAGAGTTAATTGAGACGACAGGTTGCATCAAAACAGTTTTAGAACTTTTCACAATATTATGACGTTGATGACGTCTCTATTTCATTCAGGGGTAGAATTAATTATATTTCCACGGTTAATAAAGTACCCATATGGGATGTGGTATTTTAGAGTTAAATGAAGGCATGTAGTTGCAAAACAGTTTTAGAACTTATCACATTATTATGATGATAATTATGACTTCTATTTCATTTTTCTCATGAAATTAAATTTCGCCAAGAAGTCCTTAGGTTTACTCCACAACTCTTCTATTCACCAATTTCTTCCGCAAATAACTATTGTTTTTTAATCCTAAGAAAAAATTCTCGAATCGTGCTATATTCATTATTTGCAATAATGTTATTAATCAAGACATTTCTCTAAATTAATCAGTTCTTCTCTGCTTCTCTTTTCACCTAAGTATCATACCAAAACAGTGCAATGGTACACATTTTCCAGCATTATCTTTCATGTTCTAGGTAAGAGTTAGTAGGTAGTAGTTTTTGTATCCTACGAAAAATTGTCGTTAGTGATTTTCACATTTCGAAGATCTTTAATAATTTTTCCTCAGCTTTTCATATCATACAAGTTCTCGTGCTCAAAAAGCTCACATTTTCAGCAACAACTTCCTAATTAGAGAAGAGAATAGGTAATAATTGTGTTTCTGATTAAACTCCAACATTTTGTTAGTTGAATAAAAGATTTCACTGGGAATTTCCCAAATTAAAGATCTGCCAAAACTAATATTACCATATTATGGTAAGATGTCCGAAAAAATAAAACATAAATTAAAATCTTTAGGGTACGTAATCTTTAGATCACCATATACATTAGGAAGTGAATTAAGTCAAATTAAAGATAAAATTCCGAAAAATGAAAAATCCGGTGTATATAAATTGACATGCCAAGATTGCAATGCAACTTATATAGGAAAAACAGAAAGAAATTTATCCATTAGGATCAATGAACACAAGAGGGCCTACAAATTAAAATATGAAAATTATGCATTCGCAGAGCATTTAAATGCTAATAATCATAGTTTTCCAGATCAATCCAAAATTAAATTGATCAAAGAAGTCAATGACCCCTTAATTCTTTCTTTAAAAGAATCCATAGAAATTTTAAAATCCTTGGAAAAAAGCCCAATTGAATCTTCAAATGAAAAACTAGAAATTATCAATGACCCATTTTTAAAAACATTCCATTCATTCAGGTAAAACTCTTTAGAAAAAGCCTAAACAAAAGAGTAACCCAGATATTGTTCCATTTACATTCTAATCTCCCAAGAGGAAACATGAAGAAAAAGACATTATATATTTTTCAAAATTTTCAATGTATAAATCTTAATTTGTAACTAATTTGTAACTAAATACTGAAATATTTGTGATAGACTGATGATGAAGGCAATGCCTTCGAAACTATAGTCTCTAGAAATAAGTAAAAATTATTTTATTTAAAAAACAGAAGACTCTCTCATTTTATTTTTAACCTAAAAAAAAAAAAAAAAAAAATCCAACATTTTGGCTTGAGCTTCTTTCCAAAATATTTCACTTGATAAATAATTAAATTTTTTAAGCCTTTCAATGGTTTCTTTTTTATCTTGAAACAATCCTGTTTTTTTTTTATCTTTTTGTGACAAAAACATATCTTCTGTTAAAATTTAGTTTGTTGGTAAAATAGGACTTTACTCTGTCCTAAATCGTAGTTGTTGATTCTACCCATTATCAACCTGATGATAGAATTTAACATACATATTTTGAGCTAACCTGTGCTACAGGTATTAAGATTTTTACAATTGTTTACTGAAAATTCTAGTATCTAATGTTTATCAGTAAAAGTTTATTAAAATTAAAGCAGGGACACATTAATTTGAAATTGGATTTCAATATGAGCCCACCCAGTCAATGCAAACAGAATATTGACCTAAGCTCAATAAATAATAATCAATAGAATTATACTATCCGGAAATAGATTAGGGAAATAAATGAATGGCTCAATAGATATATCAATAATAAATATTCTAGTAGATAAATCGGATCCATTTGGGAGTGGAGAGATATTCCACATTAGATCCATCTTCTTTAAATATTGCTCCGTTGCGAAACATAAATCGGACTGATGAATTTTTGGTTAGCCATAAATAAGTAAAATTTAATAAATGGATTCCAATTCAGGTATTTCATTGTTATTATGAATGGAATAAAATCACAATTGTTACAGTGTATTGTCCAAACACTTGGTAAATTTACTATCCAAATATGAGGCGAATTTTAGTAACCAATATTGTATTATTTTTTAAATTGTTCATCAAATGAAAAGTGTAGGTGCGTATGTGTACATAGCACGACTTTCACTTCCCTCTACTTTTTATTAGAAATCACTATTTTAATTTGTGAAATTTTAAATATAAATTATTATGTATGCTTTACTAAAAACATGTTCCCAAGAAAAATAGTCTACTCACCAAAAAATACTTTCGAAATTAATCTTGTAGTCATGCATAGATGAATGAATGAAAGGAACTCACCTGAAACAGAAAAGAAAAAATTATTATTATTTACTTATATTAATTTTAGGATTAAAGATAATATCTAGACTAGTGAAATGTTTACAAAAATACAAAATTCATACATTTATATAGTATATACTACTAAAAAAAAGGGGCAAGAATCCAAAATACTATATAATAAATCAGTCACATATTTTAATTGGTGGTTGGTCAAACCAGAATTAATTTTTCATTTCATTAACATTTCATAAATCGTTCATATCTCTTCTTCGGAAAGTCGCAGAGCCTTGAAATTTGAAACTTAAGCTATTTAGAGAGAAAAAGTTACCCACCCTCACTCGGTGTTCCAGGCACTTTGGTATATTTGCCTTTTCTTTTGACCCTATTATTTTTTTTTTCTTATTCAGTAATTCAGTTTAAATTAATATTGTAATATCATCTAAAATACGTCTGAGTGCAAAATTTCAAGAACTAATTCAAAATCCGATTCCAAGATTCATCTAAAATCGAAACACGACAGAGGAATCAAGTTAAATAAAAGCTTTTGAAAAACAAAACAAATCGATATTCCCATTTGAAAATAAATATTCTCCGAATTCGTACATGGTTATTCAGGATATTTTTGATCTCAGTTTGTGGAAGGTAGGTACTAATCGAAACATCTCCCCTTAATGTGAAAAAATCTCCCTCGGACAAACTTTCCGATTGATCTCTCCATTAACCTCGAAAAGTTTCCACTGCCGTTTGACATCATTCACACTTGAGAGTCTGTCGACGGCTAAATCCATGTCGATTTCGCACCGACGAGCGTCGACCCGACCATTCAGCCTGAATACTCTTTCAAAAAACGATTTATCACCAGCCAACCACCAACAGAGCTAACCATCAACCATCACAGCAACCGACACACGCCAAAAGAAAACCATGCTCTCTCTCTATTAAACAAGCTCTGCAAATGGAGGAGACTAATTACCACAATCATGCTAACACTCGAAACGATGTTTAAAATTAAACAAAAAAATCAGGGGTAACCTGTTCACACCACTCTTTCATTTACCACGTTTTAATAGGAATCTAACATCAATACAATCTAATATTATTAAACGAGCAAAAATTGTATATATGGTATATTTACAATGGGTTGGAGTTGGTGGTGTTTCACAGTGAGGAAAAATAAAATACTTTGAGTTAAACCATTTAGTTTTTAAATTATCCATATATTTACGGTTGAAGGGTGAACCGCGATTGAAATTAGGTGTACACGTCTTTAGAATTATTTTGGAATTAGATAATGCCCCTACATATGTTGATCCTTCTACTTGAAAATGAATGCGGAAGTGGAAGTTGGTGTACACGATTTTAGGTCGCGGTTCACCCCTCATTTAGGGTTGTTAGCCCATCATCAGGAGTACATTGACTAAAAAACAAATGTTTCACTATAAACCCTAAGTTTAATGGTAGGTATTTTTGTATGTATAATGTTTTTAACTTTAACGATTTTACTGAAGCAAACATTATTAATTATTTACAAGTTTTGAAGATGACAAAACAATCTGAATATGTCACTAACTTGGCGAATTTTATTTTAATTGATTTTTCGGTTAATGTTCACAATAGAGCCTGTAGCTTCACATGACAAATAAGAATTGTTCATTTGCTCCCAAATTTTCACTTATTGAGTTTTTTACATGTTTGGTTCAAGATCTCGGTTCAATTAGATTACAAATATGTTCCCAAAGAAATTCTATGAGGTGATTTTTTTAGGCGGTTAGTGACGCCACGGGCTTTATTTGTTACTTTAATTATTAACAGGTGAGTGGGTCAAAAAACATTTATAATTGATTTTTTTCAGTTTCCTTTTATTAATTTTAAAACCCACTAATAGTTCCTAAACGCAACCCCTGGGAGTACCATGCTAACAAGCCATTCACCTAGCCTGGAACACTATTTTGACTTATCCAATCCCAAAATTTTAGATAAATAACGGAATTAAAAAATTATATATATATTGATTTTAGAAAACAAATTAAATTTTTAGGAGTGATAAATTATTATTTTTTGTGATTTTTCTGGTAAACTCCTTCGTATACAATTGATAAAACAAATTAATTAATTAACGAAAGTGAACTTAGGTCAAATCAAAGATTTTAATAGATATGTTTATATTGCATGTTGGAGGATCTCTCAAATAGACACTCATTTCATTGAAATTAATTAATGTTCAAAAAATTTTATTCAATTTTTAAATTTGAATAAAAATGTTTTAAACATTAATTAAATTATTTTGATTATTTATGTCCATCAATTAAATTAATAAGTTGTTTTTATAGACGGACAAAAGTGTCCTTATACCCAATAATACAATTGAAATTTTTTTTACAAAAGTCACAAAAATAAATAAAGGTGAAGTGATACAAATCAATAATATACAAAAACTTTAAAATAATCAAAAAATATAATACAAACATACATAAGATCAAACAATACATACAAATCAATTAAATACAAAAACTTAAAAAATAATCACAAAAAGATAATACAAATATACATAAGATCCAAAGTAAGAAAAACACAGAAAAACAAAAAAAAAAACAATAACAAAAACAGAAACAAAACAAAATACAAATTAAGATTAAAATGTCACGGAGATGTAACACTGGCAAACAGCAGGCAGGGAAATAAGGACAATAGCTTATGCAAATAATTTTTATTTTTTTCCAACGTTTCGTCAACTTTGTTGACTTCATCAGGGCTCAAACAAATTAACTTCTTTGCATATTTGTCATTCTATCAATATTCATTCTTAGCAAACACATAAGACCAGTCATCGAACAGATTGAAAATATTTTCCTATTTTCATAATAAGAATGAATATTGATAGAATGACAAATATGCAAAGAAGTTGATTTGTTTGAGACCTGAGGAAGTCAACAAAGTTGACGAAACGTTGGCAAAAAATAAAAATTATTTTTTCATAAACTATTGTTCTTATTTCCCTAGAACAACTTATTAATTAATTAAATTGTTTTATCATTTGTATACTAAGGAGTTTACCTGAAAAATTACAAAAAATATTAATTTTAGAAATTATCAAAATGTTAAACAACAAAAATTCAATCAACTTAGGTAATATCAGATATGAATTGTTTTTTCTAATATTAAGCAAAAATTTTTAGATAAAAATAATTTTTCGAAAAATGTATATATTTTATTTTTATTCAAGGTAATTTCATCTTCAAGATCACTGTCTATTTTCAAAATATTTATTTGTTTATAGCTGCTTTTTTATATCTTTTCTTAAAATATTTTTTTCAAATTTGGTAAAAAATTCCATTGATAAAGGGAGAATTTCTTCTGAAATTTTTGGCATTCCAATAAACGTTTGGATATTCCTTTTATAAAATATGTATATATAATATTATATAAAGCGCTCTTGATCGAGCCGTGCCGTTTTTCAATCGAGAGGACCCGAACACTAGCGGGAATGCTCGAAAACATTTTCCCAAAAGCAAGTTACCCCCGGAGCTAATATAGCAAATGAAAAAATTACTTGATGAGTAGAATGGTATGTAGGTAGGATTGAAAAATGTATGTTAGAGCAGGGGGTAAAAAAAATGTTAAAATTATCACAAAAGTTCATGCGTGACTGATTTGATTACATCAAAATTTGACTAATAATATAAAATAATAATTGATAACGAAAAAAAATCGCATTACTGGGTGGAATTATTAGAGAATCCGAAAGGCCGGATATCCGACAGGTATCGATAATCGAACGAGGGTGAAAATTGCGGGAATGAGCGGACAGGGGCGAGAATCAATGCTAAAGGGTGGTTGTGATTTTCAGAAGCAGATTGAAAATTTTCTAAAAAAAAAAGAGTGCAGCAAAAATGAAGCGAAATTTCAATCTAATAAATTCCTATTAAAGCCAATATGGAGATTGTTGGAGCGTAGCGAGGGAATGAGCATACCCCCTCTTCGGGGGATGAGTTAGAGCGGGGGACAAATGAAACTGAGTGGTGTAAGGGAAATAATTTAATTAGGAATTAAAAAATATATCTATATATTGAAAATATTCTAAAAATATATATAAAATGATCAAAAGGATAATTTATACACGATATTTTGAGATTTATGGAGCAAACCAATCGGATGAATTTCAATAAAGTATGTGCGTGTGAGGAGGAAAATTCAAATTTAAAAATTTTCATTTTAATCAATAGCTTAATTAAAAATTCATACGACAAGCCTACCTGCCGGACGAACATAGTAGTAAGTTTAGTAAAAAAAAATTATTTTGTTCATTATGTTTAAAAATGTCTGGAACATAAAGAAAATCATTTTCAACCAAGATTTTTTTACGACTGTGTATCTGAATGTGTGTTCTGATTCAGAAATCCACCATAAATAACTTAAGAACGAAAGGTCTTAGAAAGTTCGTTCATGTGTTAAAAACTACTAGGATTCCGGCTCAGGATATTGTATGATTCTTTAACACTTTTTTCCCCATTTAGGATGTAAGAGTCGACATTAGGGTGACCCTCATTTTGGATATTTTAGAATTTTTGTGCTCCCAGAGACTCATATGGTTCGAAATAAATAAAAAAAAAATATCCCCCAAGTTTCAAGTCTCTATCTCAATTTTAACCTTTCTCGAACAGCGATGCAAGTTTCCCATATAAATAACATGAGGTTTTTGGCATTGAACGATCAATTTTTTATTCCGGCTAAAGTAATGGTTCAAAAAATTTGAAATTTTGTAAATTTTATCCTCGTTATACTAGTTATTCTTCAGAATGTTTACAGATTTTTAGCTATTATAATTTTGAAGTTACAGCTAGATAAAATACTGCTATACCTTAGCGTTAGTAAGTTATAGACTACAAAATTATAATAGCTAAAAATCTGTAAAAATTCTTAGTGATAGCTACTATTATAAGAATAAAGTTGACAGAATTTCAAATTTTTTGAACCATTACTTTGGCCGGAATAAAAAATTGATCGTTCAATGCCAAAAACCCCATGATGGGAAAGGTGCATCGCGGTTGAGCAAAGGTTAAAATTGAGATAGAGACTTGAAACTTGGGGATTTTTTTTTTATTTTATTCATTTCGAACCATATGAGCCCTGCATAAAAATTTGAAAATACCAAAAATAAAGGCCACCTTAGTCGAGATATCCATCTACAAACTAGCCGAGGTTCATGTTGCTTCACTTTTCACATACTATTATACTAAAGGGCATTTGTGCATGTGTCTGTTTGTTTGTAACTATATTCATATGTCCCCCTCCCAGGGGTTGGGAGGTGGGGTCCAGGCCGTGTGGGGTCCAGGGGCTACTAAATGATATGTGTGCCTGTGTCTGTACTTATATTATCACATAATACTAAAGGAATAGGGGGTTGGGGTCCAAGAAGTGTAGGTTCCAGGGGGTCGGGGGTCCAGAGGGCTACTGAAGGGCATTTGTGCTGGTGTCTGTACCTATATAAGTATATGGGGTTGGGGATAGGGCCAGCGGGTGGGGAGTGGTTGGAGATGGGGAGAGGGAGTGTTGAAGTGGCGGGGGTCCAGGGGGCAAAGCCCCTTGGCTAGCAAGAGGCCAACCGAAGGCTGGCCTTGCAGCTAATATGTTCGGATGCTTTCAATCAAGACAATTTATTTACGATAATTAAGTAGGTATATATAATAGAATATTTATTTATCTATAATAAAGTGCGATTAAGCCCTTAGGGACATAGAGAGATCTCTTGATGGCGATAATGTTATGCATAATACTATTCAGTAGATCTCTCTACGTACAAACGATTTTTAATTAAAAACCTTGTATATGAAAATAAAATAAATATCTAACTGAAAAGGAAAACAAACAAACCAAGGCTCATTTCCATATAAAATACAAGAGAAAATTGAAATATAAATCATTTGAATATCAAACAGAAAAATTATTTTATTTTATTTATTTATTTATTTATTTTTAAACCCAAATCAAATGAATTTCCATTAGGGAATATTTTTATACTCAATGAGATATATTTTCACATCATAATAAATAATCAATTCATATTTAAAGCCTTTCGGCCATTTAGCTAACTTGTTTAATTCTTTCTCAACGCCCACCGACAGACATTACCTAAATTCGCCCCCTGTCTTGAATTCAGCTTTTATCTGTATAGACTTTCCAACATATAATTTAAGTGTATCGAATGAAAGCTTGAATGTTTATAATCTATATCAATAAAATAGAATGTTTCGTCCGTAGGTCAAACTTGAATCATTTGCCAATAGATGGCAATGCTATCGCTTGAAAATATGTAGATTGTGAAATTTATAAAATTCAAAATTATATTAATAGCTAGATATCAAATAACAGGTATTTATATTTTTTAGTAATATGTTATGGTTACAATATACCTATGATTGCCATATTAGATTTCATGTGCCTGGAGATTCCACGGAACGAGAACTAGAAGCTAGCCGAAGATGTACTAGAAATCTAAGATATCTATACAGTTCTTCTGATATCTTGGAGGCCTCACTCTTTGGGATCTCCGAAATGTTTGCCATTATTACAGCTATTATTATTTTCCACATTTAATTAATATAGTTTTTTTCAAATTAGAAATATGTGTTGCTATTAGGGCCTAAACAGAAAACGAAATTTTCCTTTATCATCTTTTCCTTGATTAAATGTGTGTAATTGTATTATAATACAATTTAAAGATCTCTTCAAGATGACACGATCCATTAGAACAATGATTAATTTTTTATTCTGAAAACATTGACCCAATTTTTTTAGCTCATGTTTTATGTTTCATTTATCGATCTTGGTTAAAATATGTGCACAAATAAATAATGTATCGACTATTAGAACAGGAGACAATAAACGAAGAACAAAAACATTCTTGTGTTTGGTTAACTCTTTATGATCGAATATATCAAAAGCAATTGCGTTTAATCGAGTTTTTTGATGAAATATTTTTCGATTTATTCCGATTCGGACATTATTTGTTAAATGAGGTTTTATTTCGTATTCCCCAGGAGAGCGATGATGAATCGAATCAGGTCAGTGTGGATTACATGATACAAGCATAATCCTGTTTGGAGAGGAGGCCTTTAGCCTATGTCAGGTAAAAACAATGGGAGTTTTTTTGTGGAGGGGAAGGATCCACAGGGTTTTAATAACACAACGAAACAAATACTGCTACAATAGCAGATATCGAAAGCACAAATCCAAAACCCAAAATCTTTTAAAAATTACTTTTTTGAGAGATACTTTTTAGTCAATCAATCCCTAAGTTTGGAGTATAAAACTAGTTAATTCAAAATATCTATAGGTATCTATAAAAGTATTAGATATATAAGATATAATTACTGTTCACTATCTATGATAAATAATATAATGATTTTAAATTATTTCAGAAGATTCTTTAAATTTTACGATATCTTATTTACAAGTTGGTTCAGATCTGAGAAAGATTCTAGAATTTTAACACTTTTTATTTTCATTTTAGCACCCCCCCCCCCCCCGCTCGATCTCGTTTTGTACTTTTGGTTTTTAAAGCAATAGTTTATGCAAGGTTTTAAAGTGTACCTAAACAAAATTTGTTCCAGATTCCTCTTTCCCTATTTTCTAGGTGTTTCTATATGCAATACGAAGCAGATAAAGTATTGGAATCGGTCTCGTGCCAAGCGCGACTTCAAAGGATCCTCAGGTAAATACTACGAAACCCAGTGTCTCAACCAAAGTCACAAATCGTAGTATTCATTTAGATTGAATTTTAGCAGGTGACGTTTTTGCCAAAAATTACATGACATCTCGTCCAAAAAAAAAAAACAGAACTTTATATCTATATGTTATGTTTGTTTGTGATTCAGTGAAAATTAGAAGGATTATGCCGGTTAAACATTTGGAGTGAATTGGGTTTGAATACCGGCTTCCAGCTCCTCGAATGAACTCTATATCCTTGATCAACCCATTTATTTACTTAAATTGATTAGTGTGACTTAAAGAAGATTACTAAAGGTTTGTAAAAGACTGTTTTTACTAGAATTTAAAAGATCATACTTCTTAAGAGTACCTATACATTTCTATTGACCAAAGTTTGATGATTAATTGTTTGAAAGTTTCTTTTTGTCGAGAATAGCAGAATTTTTATTGTCTCCTTTGATTAATTGCTTAGTTACATACTTTCTGATCTATTATCTATAACTACTGACTGCTCTGATATTAATTATTTCAGTACTTTTTAATTATGATCAGTGACTTTAAGGTCCGCAAAATAGATTCAGCAATGCAGGTCATTGAATACTGCCCACTAAGAATCAAATTCGTTTAGAAGAGAAAATCGATAGAATCTTTTTTCAGATTATTCTGTTATTGGTGTGTTGCATTATTTATTGCGTAAAAAGAGATAGATGGGATGGACGTCCATAGACTGTATTTTCTATTTCTTTACACTTGAAACATTAAATATTGAAATCTAATTTTCACAATAGACATCGACAAATCTTCTTAGGTTATATAAGAATTATCCTTTTGTTTTGGATTTCCAAGTATAATCCAATTCACCGGAGCGTTAATTTATCGCATTGGAATAATTTCAAAAATGTCTGCAAAACAATTTCCAGATGAATTATAGAATAGTAGTTTTAGAATATAAACTACAAGTGTCAATCTATCGAGAATAAAATGAAGATATGACAATTTTTTCTTATTTATTTAGATAAGGATGCAACAAAATATTGGATCAACACCTATGAGACAGGTTTGAATGTCGCATCTTAGAAAGAAAAAGGGAAGAATTTCAAGATTTGGAAGATGAAGTCGCCATGAATCTCGAAAGATCCTTGCATTACCGAGGAGAAGGGAAAATTGATCAAGTTAAAGGGTGGAAGCATAGGTGTTTGTTCGCCTGGGTTTTGAAGGTTTAAAGGTAATAAATGTCGGTAAAGACGGAGGCCGGGAGACAGTTCCAGTTCCTTAAAGTCATGGGAACAAACATATTGGAGAATGAAGTAGTCCGGTACTTTTCCAATTTAACCGCGATAGTGTTGGGAATCGGCAAAATACGCGCAAAGCATGCTTTGGGGGGGAATTACCGACTGTTTGCAAGTTACATACATATACCAATTATGAAAACATTTTCGAAAATTATCAAATCAATCATAAATTGAAAAGATTTAGTTTTCCGAGAGTAGCAGAGTTGTTGATTTATGGGAAGAAATCAATGAAATTTTCGCCTGCTTGATACAACATATACCATAATGAATATAATCTGTATAAATTATTTGTTATGAGACTAAAGTTATAGACTGATGATGAAAGTCATACCTTGGAAAATATAGTCACTAACAAAGAAATATATATTTATTATATGTAAATTGATTTATGTTTATTTGAATTAAGCAGCACAATCTCAATGATTTCTCCTTATCGATCATAAATGCCTACTCAAAATGGAAATTCGCAAAGGTGTGCAACAGGCTGTCTTAAAATAGCAGCCTCTCATTTAACTCCAGCCAAACTTGCAACGAATACACCACTCTAAGGCCAATGTTCATTAATTATTTATATGATGTAGTATTATTATCTAACCAGAACTTAATTATTTTTGCATAAATCTGAATATCCACTGTATTTAAGAGGCATCCGAAATTCAGCCATCAAGTTAATGCAAATATTAATGAAAACTCTCAAGTGTTTTTGCATTTGAAATCTCATTTTGAGTTGACGAATTGGTCTGGTTCGACTTTTAAATTGCTTTTGCAGAAAATTTAAATACATTTCTGCAGAAACATTTATGACCAACCCCTCTCTATAAATTAATTACTAATTATGGTTATGAGCTATTTGATATTAAAAAAATATTAGTAAATTGTTCCTTATACAGGGTTGTAATTTCACGGTAAGACTAGAACTATAAATATATTTTATTAAACAATCTGAATGGTCATTGGTAATTTTTGAGTATAACATAAATAATAAAAGCAAGTTTCTAGGTGGACTTTATACAAAGCATATATTACAGTAGATAGTTTCCCGCGACTTAGGTACAACTTATCAAGATCCTGCTACAAAGCAACACCTACAATTTTTCCTATTTCTTTTTATATTGGGAGAATAAACCCAGTGATGTTGCATCTTTGTGGTGTAAAAGTTCTTTAAATATAATGGATAAAAAACTAGAATCAAAACCCTCCAGCAGTTTCTTTAAATGATCTCAAGCTAAAGTATATTAAACTTTAATTCCGTAAGGATTACTGATTTTGAGAAAACAAAGATTACTAGAAGCTGAAAATGGTCACTAAATTTCAATTATTTATTTTCAAAGAAAAAAACTGAAAATTTTAAATTAAAATTATCTTATTACTTTCACTTACATTTTTTAATGATAATGATGCATGAAATTGTAACACTTATGGTTCAGGGTTGAATCTCACATCATAATAAGAAAGTAACGAAATTTAAGGGTTTGAGCTTAAGCCGAAAGTAACAATGGAGGCTGGTTTGGAAGATTGTAGTACTAAGAAAAGATGAAATTGGGATGAAGTTCTAGGTCTAGAAATTTGGGTATAAACAAATGAGTTTGTAGTTTTTATATTCAATTTGTCCACAAATAGTGTTGTAAGTTTGAAAATGAGGGTTTATTGAGATATTATAGATAACTAAATGTAATTAATTACGTGGATATTGATCAGGCAGTCCAAAAAAAGAAGATAATTTAGACTATCTTTTTATTCATAAAGCGACGTTTCGGAGGCTTATTCCCTCCTTCTTCAGGGCTTTGAAAAGTCAATGAAAGAAATGCAATGCGACATTCCCCTCTGTCAGTTCTTTCAGTGGCAGTAACAATAATATATTGTATTTCATTCTCAGCAGAATTATAGTGTATCTACTGACAATGAAATACGATATACTAGTAGGTATTATTGTTACTGCCACTGAGAGAGGAGACAGGGGGGAATGTCGCATTGGATTTCCTTCACTGACTTTTCAAAACCCTGAAGAAGGAGGGAATAAGCCTCGGAAATGTAGGTTTATGAATAAAAAGATGTCTAAATTATCTTCTTTTTTTGGACATCCACTCAATTTACTTGTCAGTCCGTCTTCAAAAATTGTTTCAATTTAATTAATTATATTTTAATTTTGGTTGTCAGACTCATTACTTTCAAGTTGATTCACTTGGAAAAATTTAAACTAATTTTTTAATTTTACCAATATTTTTAGATTGTCTTAAATAATATTTATCTAAATAGAAATACTTTTCAAAAATGAAGATCTATTGAGAATGTTAATAATTCCATAAGAAAATTAATATCCCATACATCAAAGAAAAAAATAAATATCTTGATGGTAACAACGTGCGTTTTGTTGAATTATTACTGTAGTATAGCAGGTCTCGGCGAAAAAATAAAAATAAATATAAATATCCATAATTCAAAGGAATGTAAATAATCCTGACAGAAATTTATATACAATCCCAAGTCTCTGCTGCAGCGAAGTGGGAGTGAAGCTGTCGAAGTGTTTGTGGGTGTACTATATAACCATATTTTTTATGTTTTTCAATCAGCCGGGATCGGATATTGCACAAGATACCATCAGTTATGGATTTTTTAGCTTTGGGCTCGGATTTGACATCTTCCCTCCTCATCACTCATCCCACACACAGAAAAAAGAGAATTGGGACGAGAGTGGGATGTTTGTGTGGGTGAGAATATGCACAACACACTAGGCTGCCAAAATCAAAACGAATTAGATGACACAAACCCCAAACAAAAGTATACAAATACTATTGTTTGTATATTTTTTTTAACCGATTTACTATACTAACATATTTCGTCTGATTTCTTTTTCTTTTTATTGATTTGTACAATGATATTTTTATATATATTTTTTTTTAAATGTAGCATCAGATATTTTGTATTGTTGAGTAGGTATATGGCAGGTAGTTGAGATGATGGGGTAGCAATGAGGAATATTGCTTTAATACGTATCTCAGATACCAATAGGCAATTATTGTTGTTTTTATTATGGGTTTTGTTCAAATATTATCTACTGAGTAACATATAGAAACCGACTCTTTGATGGCAAAAGCAACCTATGCACCCTCAAAATATCCGTGTTAACCAAATGGCAATATAACATAATCTAGTTTCTATATATTTTACACAATTCTAAAAATCACCCCGGGCTACCATCACAAGTATTAAAATTTCCAGTTTCCCTGGATTAACCTGAACTCTTTTTTTCTTAGATTAATTTAAAAAATCCCGGTGTATCGGCTATAATCTAGTCTCTACACACAAAATAGAAATATGTACGTTTAAAACTATTAAAAAATACTTCACTTAGGATCTGGCTAAACAGGCATGGTTCCGGAAAGTCATACAATAATAATACCATCCAGCATAGTAAGAGTTCACCCTTCGAAAAAGAAGAAAAGATAACAAAGAGTCCCCCCTTATGATCATTTATCGATATTGATAGAAAAATAAAATTTAATTTTCTTGAAAATTTTACTATTATTTCAATCAGTAAGTATAACTATGTACATTTGGTTATTAGTATTGTTTAATAACTGAATCATGAGCTAATAATAATAAAGTGTTCATTAAGGAAAAATATTTTCAATAATATGATCGTCAATGTAAAAAAATCGTCCCTTGAACTCTTAAATGCAAGTTTATCTGTAAGACAAACTTGTCAGTCTAGTTCTAATAAAAAGTGCTTAGTTTTGAAAATTTTCGATTTCTCTGATTGTGGAATCTCCTTCGTCTGGACGAGGGGAATCTCTTCTTTCTATTGGTGACTAATTCAATGTAGGAGGGCTGGAGGGATTCTTTAGTCAGTTTTGCGCTAAGATCAGCTCGATTGACCATCGAAGTTGGACTTAAGCCAAAAACCATCCCCTTCGAGCCAGTCAGTCTCCGCCCTGACAACTTAAGAGGCGATGTCCTTTGAGAAAGACTCTCTCTTCGTTTCAATCTTAGCCAGCTTAAGACTGTCTCGGTTTTATCCTTTAATGATTCCACCAAATATTCATTATTGATAGAAAATACACCGATCGAAAAAATAATCTTATAAAACTACTCATAATTTTCAAATAAAAATACCAAAATTTAAAAAAAAAAAAAAAAATTATTTAGAAGTAAAAACTTCTAAAAAATTACTGTTTAACTTTACACTATTATCCTATTTTTAGTTATTCGAAGGGGATGCATATAACTAGTTTTTATTAGTTTTTTTTTTAAGATAGAGTGGTTGAAATGCCTCTAGTCCCGTGGTTTCTAACCTAGGGGTAATTACCTATTTGAAGGGGGTAATCATTCTAATTATTATAGTAGCGCAGAAAAATTTAATAGTTTTCAAAGTATACTTATTTGTTTTTATTTTCATACATAATTTTGATATTTAAATAGTAATTACATCAACAAAGTTATACAAATTGAAACTGAAAGTAGAGTTAGAATTTTTAGTAGAAAAACAAATAGTAAACATTCAATAATCCTATAATCACTTTTTAGTTTTATTTTCTCAAATTTTTTAACAAGGGGTAAAGACACATGGCTTGCTTGGTCATAGGGGTAACAAACTGAAAAAGTTAGGAAACACTGCTCTAGTCACATGATTGTGATTTGGGAAAACCCAGATGAACCACTGTTAGAAGTCGAATGCTCGCAGCTCACTTTATGGAATGCATTTGAAAGTACTTGAAGAAGACTCAAAAATTAGTTGTCGAAAAAATTGAAAAAGTAAGTTATGACCGAAATAAAAAGACAAGAGTCACGAAAATATGTAAAAATCAAAAAACTTCTAAGTTATAAAAAATAGATTTAAATAGTGTTAAAAAATTTTGTACATAGACTAAAAATAATTTAAAAAAGATTAAATAAGCTTTTAACTAGAGTTGGTTTGTTCTGACAAAAATGTGGAAGAGCTGTTTTAAATATCGAGTTATATCAATGATATTAGTGGAAAGTTTCTGAAACTAAAATAAACCCTATGCTCCTGGCTACAGATAAAAAAAGAAAAGTAATCAGCTTGTGTTCGAAACATGCACTCTATCACTTTTATATCGCTTTATTCAAAAATTTTAAGAACTATATAAAAACTATATGTAGATTGGGGGAAGCCGCCGTAGTTTTTAACTTTATTTTATATAAAATAGCACGTTGCTTTTATTTTTAATCAACCATTTTATCAACAATATATGTACTTTTGTAATTAATAAAAAAATAAGTTTTGCTTTGAAAAATTATTTTTCCCTAAAAAAAAATAATTTGTAAACGTTTGCATTTCGGCATCTTACCCCAATCTTGGTGTTATTAAATCAATTAAAAATAATTTGTAAATTAGTTAATAATACCTTATTCCTAATTTATCGCCCTTATTGTAACCTCTAGGGATTTATTGAATACAACTAATATTATGTTGGTAGTAGCTTTAAGACCAGCCAAGTGCGTTGCAAAGCACATGTCACTTCTGTTTAGATATAAGATATTATAGACTTGTATTTTGATATAAATAGAATATAATAGAATAATTTGTACATCTTTAAATACGTGTGATAAAGGTCTTATAATCTTTTCATTTATAGTTAAGATTACCCTCTAATTATTTATTGTATAAATTGTATTGTATATTTGTTAATAAAACATTTATAGTGCCAGCTAAATTGAATTATTTACAACCTGATCGATTTAAAGATTACAAAAAGATTATAAGACCTTTATCACACGCATTTAAAGATGTATATCGTATGTAAGATGATCATATTATATGTACTTACATCCAAATAACATTACTTTTTATTTTTTAGTGTTCCTTTTTCCTTTTAAGTAATATTTCCGCTTTTGAAAGATTTTTGAAGGTTTTTCGTTCCAAATTATATAGTTTTTATATAGTTCTTAAAATTTTTTGAATAAAGCAATATAAAGTGATAGAGTGCATATTTCGAACACAAACTGATTACTTTTCTATTTTTATCGGTAGCCAAGGTTTATTTTAGTTTTAGAAACTCTCCACTAATCATTGGTATCACTCGATATTTAAAACAGCTCTTCCACATTTTTTTCAGTACAAACTAACTCTAGCTTAATTAATTTTTTAATTTATTTTCAGTCTAATTAACTAAATATCAAGAATAATTCAGAAAAAATAAATTAATAAAATTTTATATTTTTTAAATTTGGATAGAATTTGAAGCTCTTTCTTCTCACGGCCTTGGTTCAGATGATCCTATATCTTTAAAATCGAATCATTTGTAAAAAAAATATCGTCGTGTGAGTTTGATTTTAATTTGAATTATGAAACGGAAATCAATATTCAGAAAGAAAAAAAATTCAAAATATATATATATATATATATATATATATATATATATTTATTAAATGGCTCAAGATTGAACATTTTTAATTTCCTTTTAGAAAGGAAACAAAATATTTCTGTATGAAAGGAATGAAACGACAAGTTTTGAATAAATAAATAAATTATATTATATATTATATTGTGTGCGTGTAGCTTGTCTCTCTCTCTCTCTGTGTGTGTGTGTGTGTTTTTCTCTTACTCATTCCACAAAATATTATCGGTTCTTTTCATTAAATTATATAATTAAATCTTAAAGACGTGCACCTAATTTATTTCCAAAATCGATTAGCCGGCGATATACCATATATAGAGAATTTTTTAGTGACCTACACATATGGTATATGCCAAACTAATTTAATGGTTTATTACTTGGTAAACTAGGAACCAAGAACTCGTTTAGACTTTAGACTTTTGGTCTTCGGGCTTTAAAAGTTCTGGTTCGTAAATGCAGAAAGCAAGAAATAAATCGAATTGTTAATTATGGATCTAACACATTTTGGCGAACAAATTTGAATTAATAAGCTGCATCTCTAAGCCATGTTTCAATTTTCGAGCTCAAATCTTCTGCTGATAAAATCATTAAATTTGAGGACTTATCCTTGAAAAGTTGTCATGTTTGGGGGAATAAAAAAAATGATGGATGAATAAGGTTCAGTAAGGTTTTCAAAATCAAGCCCGATTAAACCCCCGTTGTTGACAAAGACCATATATTCATGGAGAAGAAGGATGTTAAATGAAAAGTATAATTATAATGATGGCACGGTAAAGTTCCTGATTAAGAGGATCACCTTGATAGGGTGAATAATAATACTTTTCATCTTTATCTTGCGTTTAAAAGAAACTGCATCTCTATGCCATGTCTCAAATCTTCTGTTATTAAAATTACTAAATTTGAGGACTTGTCCTTGAAAAGTTGTCACTTTTTCCTCCAATTTTCTTTAACTCCATTCAGAATGGTATTAAAGCTATTTAAAAATGAGTGAAGAGTTACAAATGCTGTGTATTCTGATCAGAAGATCTCATCAAAAATTTGAATATTTTAACCTAAACTCTGCAATTTCTAATCATCTTAACATATTATGCTCGAATTAGCAAGATTTTATTATATTTCGTTCAGTATTTCCATATCTATGCAATGCTCCCTAGTTTACCGATCCTTTAATGTCAATAATGTTGTTTTTCATAAACAATTTTCATTCCATTTTGAAATATAATATAAAGAGATAATTTATTTTTCGAATAATAAGATTGTATATTCTGCAATAAAAACCTTCTACGACAATGCTAAATTATTATGTGACTGTAATTATTAGAAACTGTGAATTGTTTACTTATTGTTTATCACTAGTGCAGGATTTAGGTATAAGCTACACAAGCTATAGCTTAAGGCCACCACTCTCTTGCCCCCCCCCCCCCAAAAAAAAAAAATTGTCTGAGTGAGCAATTGTCATATATACTTAAATATACTGAAGAATTCTTTGTCCCAATGCCGATAACCAGTTTATCGATATTACCGGTTATTATGACTAGCGAAATTACTGATAAATTTCGACAGCAAATGCCGGTAATTTCGGTAATTTGTTCTCTCTGTAGTTCTTGAAGTTCTTCAGTTATCAACTCATTTCGGTGATCTTCAACTCCTCCACATCATCACTGTCTACATCCAAACCCATGGATTTTCCCAGGGACACAATTTCATTCACTACAACAGCTTCCGTGGAAGTGTCTTCTAAGTCTTTCAGTGCCACACAGTCTGGCCACAGATTTCTCCAGGAGGATTTCAGTGTCCTCAAAGAAACTTCATCCCAGGCTTTGTCTATTAATCTCAAGGAATGAAGGATATTAAGATGGTTCTTCCAAAAGTCTCTGAGGGTGAGTTCTGTGTCAGAGGTCACTTCGAAACATCTTTTAAACAGTGCTTTTGTATAAAGTTTTTTGAAGTTTGAAGTGACATGCTGATCCATGGGCTGGATAAGTGGAGTGGAGTTAGGGGGCAAAAATCGCACTTGAATGAAACTGTATTCACCAGTCAGATCTTCCTCCAAACCTGGAGGGTGAGCAGGAGCGTTGTCCAGTACCGGTGCAAAGTTGCGCTCAGTGGCGCATTCGTGCACGCAGTCCGAATAGCGAAAAAGCATACGAATGGCGATTTAAATTTTAGTTGAAAAAGTTGTACGAATAATGAGTTGTACTAATAGAGAGGCGGACGAATAGCGGGGTTCCACTGTATTTCAATTTAACCAGTATGCGAAAATCATATTTGGCGCTACATATAATATCTGGACTTATAAAGGGCCCTATAT
This sequence comes from Forficula auricularia, assembly GCA_024734495.1. NCBI lineage: Eukaryota > Metazoa > Arthropoda > Insecta > Dermaptera > Forficulidae > Forficula > Forficula auricularia. Next base: position 21,885,842 of record JALMQS010000030.1, on the reverse strand, counting down.
CTCAAATAGCTTAGGGCCTTATCAAGTCCGGCTGTTTATCACTGTCATCTGGAAGCATGAGCATATTATTAAAAACTCTTGATTGTATATAGATTTGATGTTCTTCTACATCTACTTTTCTTTTGAATTTGAAATCGAAATATGAACAAGAGTGTGTTTTTTTTGCAAATCTTCTTTTATTTATTCTCTATAAGAACAGCTTGAGCCTTTTCCAATTAGCTTAAAATTAATTAATATTCATCTCTTCCTCGATTAACTCTTAGAGTCAACAAACTCTTCGTGCCTTATCTTCATTTGCTTCAATGCAGAATAAAAAAAAATTCCTAACCTGAGGTAAAAGTTGCTTAATAGCTCTATAGGCTGTTTCTGAAAAATGTTAACTGCTTGGAGCAATTGAAGGGGGCGCGAGAGGGCCTAAGGGAGGAGGTGACTATAGAATGCTGTTAACACATATCACTTGAGTTTTTATACGGCAATAATTCACATCATCCCTTAACTCACTGCGCGAACGAGGGGTGGTTCGAGTTCAAGGGGGGATGATTGGATCCCGAGAGTGATCAATCCAAAACACGGGGGGTGTCGATTGGTGGTGAATTCGGTGTGCGAAACGAAGGTGATTGGGATGAGCAGCAAAAAGGGTGGCGGGTTGGTTCTTTCTCTCGTTCGCCTCATGATTCGAAATAAACGAACAAAAAAAGAAAAAAGGAAAATCGATCGTTTTACAATGGAAATGTGTTTCTCGAATTAAAACAAAGAAGAAAGAGAAAACATTACTAATCACCCTTACTCTAAGCGATCCTCTGCCTATTAGCTTTCCATATGTGTTTGGAAATATTAATTAAGGCGGAACAAGGAAAAACGAGTAAACAATTACAAGAGATACGGCTAAGGGGCATAGTAAATATTTTAACAGCCGACTTAACCTTTCAGTTACACAAATTACGCGAGTTTGAAATATACAACACCCCATCGCTGTTAAATTAGAAACAAAGTATTCGTCAGTTCGCTTATTAATCCACTCTTATTTAAAACGAGCTTTTCGTGCGTGCCTTCGGCACGCCCTCGAAGCTCGGCCCTCCGGGCTGATGCCCTGGCGGGCGGCGTCTCGATCCAAAAATGTTATTCCTCTTAAAAAACCACACTCCAAATGTATACCTGTAAACTCCCGAAAATACATAGTCTCTTAAAAGTTTCGCCTCATTTTCGTCCTGACACAGCTACATAAATGAGGCTCTAGATATGAATCTGGAAGTATTTTTTTTTCTATAATCTACAGCATTGTGATATTTTTTGTGTGGAAATTGATTTATTTAAATAAGTGGAATCATGTGAGTAGGAGAATTATATTATATCATTTTTTTTAAATTTGGGATCGATGATCGATATAAGGCTCAAAATATTTAAAAGATATCAGGTGTTGTTTGTATGACAGGCTGCTCCCTCTAGTATTGCCATGAGAAACTCATATGGGCATGCGTGTCTTAAGTCGTTCAATTTTGTAAAAATAAAAAAAATAAGAATAACAAAATTTAGATTTTTAAAAAATTATAAAAAAGTGGCAAATTATTAAAAAATAAACAAATAAAATATAAAATATAAATCAAATAAGATGTGATTGATTTCTTTTTCTGTGCGCAAAGAAAAGTGAATTGAATATTTAATTTTTGAGTGGTGAGGGGGGCGGGGGAGGAATAATTATCAATATATTTAATGTTTCTTAATTTAAAATCAATTGGAGTCTTTCATTTCAAAATTCGAGTCCAAATTACGATTATATTTCAAATTTGCCGCAAATATACAGACGGCGCACCCTGTCGGCAGTGGTACGTCAGCGTTGCGGCAAATTAATCTAGGGAAATATATATAGTATGTTTCACTTAGAACTGACACCAAATTTCTTAAAAATTAGTTCGCTTATTCCTATGTCTTTTAAATTCTAGAGCAGTGTTTGTCAAACTTTTGTTGAGCGAGGAACCACTTATATTTATTTCTGAGGAACCCCCCAGCACTAAAATATGAGATATTTAATTTTTCGTCAAAATATCAACATCATGCTACTTTTATATCTTCCAAATTTACCTACATATTGCCGACGATGACGGTGTTGCCATATTTTAAAAATTATCTAGATTTTGGGAAAATTGTGTACAAAAAATTACAATACCTAAAATATTTATTTTCATGAATAATATTATTAATTTTTTTTGGTACTGTAATTAGGATACCCATATTTCCCTTTCGGGTCGGAAAAGTTTTTTTACATATTCAATGTATTCTCATAAATAATACTCTCATCTATTTGAAAAGCGATATTATTTCAAACGTCATTAATAACAAAATAATTAAAACAATTTAAATTATGTTTTCATTTTGTTACTAATGTAACGTAATCGTTGTATTATAAGAAAGTTAAGTTCATCGCATTCTTAAGTATCAATGGTTTTATTTGACTATAAGGTAATACTCAAACTCTAAATTTAGTATTTTTTTTCTTTACATGACTAATTTTTTGAAGGGTGATACTACTATTTTTTCTATTATTGACCTCTATGCGAGGGGAACCCCAAACCTCTCTTTGTGGGACCCTGGGGTTCTGCAGAACCCAGATTGAGAAACACTGATCTAGAATATTGTCCCTGGTCCTACCATCTACAATCTTTCAAAATCAACTTCTACAAATAATTTTGACTCCAATCCAATATTCTTACAGTTCTACCATTCTCTCTTTTCTTTTTACATTTAGTTCCTTGGTGTCAGGACCAAATCATGAATATATCTCTTCTTTCTATATTTTAAGAGTGAATCTTGAGTTATATAGGCTGTGAACCTACTTGGATCCTCATCATTAAACAAAACCCTGGAGAATATTGATTACTGGGATGTTTTCTTCGTCCTTCTCGTATAATTAAATTAGTCTTAATTCATAATTCAGGAATATATCCTCTCTTCCTGCTAGGATTTAAGAGTAAAAATTGACTTATAGATTTTGCACCTAGATGAATTTGAATCATTAAACAAAGTCAAGGGGAATATTAGTTATTTATTGGTTCATTTCTTTCCCGTATATTTAATCAGTAAGAATTCATGAATATATTCTTTATTCTTTTAGAGTTTAAGAGTGAATGTTGACTTGTGTGGTTTAATATAATAGTGGTGTTAACTCCCATTTTTTTTTAATTTCATTTTTTTGCTTAATGGTATCACATTTAGTCCTATCTTGCATTATAAAAGAGAAGCAATTCCAAATATTGCATTAAAATCCCATAAAATACACGTCTAGTTTACTCAAGGAACTAAAAGTGCAGAACTAAAACTCCAGAAAAAAAGTTTAAGTTCATTTATTTAACTAAATTTAGCTTTATTTTGTAATTACAACAAATAAAATTTTTGATTCGTACTAAACAATAAAAAATAAAAAACACTGAATGAATACTTATCTTTATTTTCCTATACATCAATTTGCAAAAAGCTCGTTATCTCCGAATTCACTTTCATGGAGTTACACCACTATTATAATAAACGACACATTTATAGGTTGCATCCTTATCATTAAACAAAACCCTAGAAAATAATGTTTATTGGGATGTTTCCTTTCCCAATAACTAATTAGCTTAATTTTGTGTTAGAGCTAACCGATTCTATCCCAAGATCACAGGCATGATACTGGATAACGCTAAATACTGGTGCCTAAAAACTAAGACCTGATAAAAACTGAAAAAAATACGTAGCTCAAGCACGGAATAATTTATTTCAGTCTTAAGACAAATTAAAATCGGATCAAACGTGCACTATTTTTGACCAGCAGTTCATTTCAAACATTTAATGTTTTAGAAAATTCATTACTCTCAAAAGATATATTGCAAAAGCTTTTATTTCTTTCCAAAGAGATTTGATCAAATAATTCTAACCATTCTTTATTAATTACACACTATATTTAGATAGATTATCAACTTTTGAGGATTTAAAAAGAATAGAGTATATAATATTCAATAGCAAGGGTTATATCTAATTAATAAAATTCTGTTTTAGAGAGGTGCTGTTCAGAAATATCTGCTTTAATATCCTTCTTTAAAAATGAAAACAATACCTAAAATATTTATTTTCATGAACTTTTCTCTAATAAATTAAATTACGTATTTTAATAGATAATAATCTAATTAGTTGAACTGATTTACAGACAGTAAATTATAGTAAATATATTTTTAAATAGAAAAACCGCAACAATTTTTATGTGCATCATAAAAAAGAAATAAATTTTAATAGATTGCTCAAGAAAATCGTCTTTGATATTCAATTAAAAGGCATTTTAACTAGACTAATTAAAAAAAATGTTTAAAATTGTTATTAATTCAATAATAAATGATAGTCCAGAGCTGGTGACACATTTTGACTACGGATTTGACCAACTAGAAATATTGCGTAATAGTACCGTCTATGATAGTTGTACAGGGAATGGCCAGTCTGGTTGGCTGTAGCAGGTGGACCAGGTACTGCGCATGGTGTGAGTGCGGTAAAAAATACATATGTGTTAAAAATATTTTTGACCCACAATGAAATTATAAAAATTATAATTTATAGTCAATTATAAACATAATATATTCATTTTTACTTATGGAAAGTGGTGTAGGTTTTAGGTGAAACATGATGTTAGTTAATAGAGTAAAGGGTGTGTAGTTTCGCAGTGAATGAAATAAAACTCAAGAGAGGTTTATACAAACTCAATATATTTCGGATTATTAGTCCATCATCAGGAGTTTACAAGTTAATACGTGTTCCTAACATATCTATATATATATATATCTCCTCTATCTATATTATAATTTACGCACTAAAATTCATATTTTACCATTGAACTAGTAAGAATAAAAAAAATATATTGATACGTATTATATAGACCAAGCAATTTATCTATTTATTAGAGGAGAAAAGCCCTCGCGTTTATATAATATAATATTATCTATATAATTTCTAAAGCTATGCTCTCTAAACAGCCTAGGCCTATTTAACATGGGATTATCGTGTTAACCTCACACGCCGACCCCTTGACGATAGGCAACGGCAATGCAAATAATACCAAGGGATTTATTAAAACAACAAACCGAAGAAAAACCCTTAAAAAAGAAAGAGGCGAAAATAAACTGACCAGTATAAAAATAAATCCTTTTTTTAATCAACATATGTTTAAACTCGTGTACCTTAAAGTCCTAGTTTTTGATTTGTCATTAATTTTTGAATCAAAGGGTTGTTCAATTAAAAGAGGCGACGAACATACTGGAGTTTTTTATCTCTGACCCAAACTAATAATTGTATAGCAGCCAACATAATTAGTAATGAAGCTGTTGAAGCATTTATTTTTATGATTAATTTGATTAAAATTTGAATTTTTATTTAAATAACACATAATGAATTATAATTATTTATTGACCAGGAACAAATAATACAATATAACTACGATGTTTCGACCGACTTATTCTGCGATATCGTTCTCAAGTATGAGCACCCACTCCAATTATACGTTAACTGAGCCAATCACGTGTCGGTCAGGCTTATATAGACTCCATGTACAGTCCAGTCAAAAAGCCAACACACTGACAACCTCAGCGCCCCCTGTCAGAGATAGACATTACATGTTTTTAAAAACCATAAAGCGAAAAATATTGTCAAATCAAATGATAATAATAATAACAATTAATCCACATATCAAAAATATTATAGTTTACATAATTGTTATCATTAGTTCTAAGACTAAAGTACTCTTATGAAATCTTATAGATTTTTAGGGTTCAGTTCAGAAACGAGGCGATCTGTGTGTCTGTCCGTATGTCGAACATTGCGTACCTTTTAATCTAAATAAGATATACTAATAAACTCGGAATTTACAAGTTAAAGAACTCATTTTCCCCAAAATTCAAAAATCGCATTAAAATTTTAGTTGAATGATTATTTTTGGGAGAATCGATTTTTTGTGGGGGTTAAAAATAAAAGAATATTTTACATTATGGACTGTAAGGTATTTCTACGTAATTGAGTTTTGTTGGCACAAGGGTTGACATGGTTAGAGCACAAAGAAAGTATGTTGCTTACACTTCAGCGAAATGATAGATACTGATTTTTATAGGGAAATGATGATGCTTTAAAATGAATATAGTTGGGAGTGCGGTAAAAAATACATATGTGTTAAAAAATATTTTGACCCACAATGAAATTATAAAAATTATAATTTATAGTCAATTATAAACATAATATATTCACTCCAGACCATTTGAGTGGTGGAACGTGGAACTATGGAGCACCCCAAATTGGCACTACAACATGAAAAAAATAGCATCAAATATTTTTTTTCATGTTGTAAAAATACACTTTGGGGTGGGGTCTGGTTCCACCATATGTTTATAATTGACTATAAATTTTATAATTCATTGTGGGTCAAAACTTTGGATGCACTCAATTCTCAGCTGACGATATATAAAGTTTACAAGCTAATCGCATAATATTTTAAAACTTTTTTCAAAATTATTTTTAAACCGTAAAATTGAAAATCATATCGCTAGTTTTTGGATTTCCACACCTAGTGAAGAGTGTACCGACAAAAGGTGATTTATTTTCACATAGTAAAATCTGAAATCCATTTAATATGTTGAGTGTTGTTTATCTAAGGAAAAGTCAAAGTGGATTCAAATCAATATATTTATTTATTTATTTGTTATTTTTCAAATTCATCTCCATTACCCTTAATTAAAAACAAACAAACAACCAAAACAAAAAAACGAGAGCTAGAAGCTTGGTGATTGACGCCTTTACCATATTTATTAACTGACATCACGAGGCTTTTCATTTTATATTTATACTAAATCAACAATTTCGGACAATAACTGATTTGACGACGGACGGACATCCTCTGATTTTTTTTGTTGAATATTTAAATAACCCCCTTACAATCTCACTTGATCACCGGAATACATTACACAATGAAGTGGTATTCGAAATAAAAAAATAAATAAATAAATTTATAAAAAACACTTAAAAATAATTATTTATAAAGTAACAATTTTGTTTTACGGACATGATACGTTGTTAAAGTGCCCCTTGTATGCCTACCCCAAATGCCCCTTTTATACAATTTATTCATTTTAATTCATAATATCAAAATGGATAAAGCAGAGAGTTAATTTGTCAATCAATGTTTACAAATTTGAGCATATTTAACGTTTAGTCAAAACAATTGTAAATATATATAAAAAGTAAAAGGGTGAAAATATATATAGGTATGTTTAAATATAAGGGTTTTTCGTTTAAAGTTCTTTTTAGTATGTCAAAAAATCATTTACAAGGATAGCTCTTAAGAGAGTTCGAGACAGCTTATCTATCTGGTTGATCTATGAAAAAATCTTTTGTATTTCTCCAGAGTGACAACTTCTGCCTACTAAATGTTTTAATACAAAAGTTGTTAATAATGATTTGAGAATTTTCTTATCAAAATGATAAACAGTCTCGAAACTCCTTAAATACAATTTTAAACTACCTATAACAATAATAAGAAATGAAGGTATCCCCTCTCTGTCTATCCCCTATTTTGTACATTTTGCATACCAGCTTTCAAAATAATTATACGCCTGAAGGTAATTTTTATTACATATCAGATCATCATCATTGAGTATACAGTCCTAAGACTGGTTTGATGCAACAATCCATCTCCACTCGACTCTGTCCCCATAAGCTGTTTGACCTCTCTAAATGTCTGGCATCCCATATCCCCAAATATTTGGTTGAAATATTCTAATCTGGGTCTTCCCTTCCCTTTTCTTTCCCCCTCCCCCTCAAGATATCCCCTAAGCAGTCCCCCATGTCTCAGTGTGTACCCAACATCTGACATCATATCAGAAGAGAATAAAATCTTTTTGAAAATTTTACAAATGAAGATTAAATGTTTGTACTATTTAGAAAATTCAACAATGATCAATTTAACAACATTGGCAAAAATAAATACAATATAAAATGTTTGTTAATTAAAATAGTATATTAAATTGAAAGTTTTGTGCCGAGTAGCAGAATTTTTATATATTAAAGGAGACAATAAAAGAGTGTGTCTTCTGCTGGAATTATAATTTTATTTATTTTAACAATTTCATAATTTATGAATTAATTCCTGTGAATCCATTGTAATAGACTGATGAAGAGGGCAAGCCCTCGAAACTATAGTCTCGTTATAAAAATAAAATTTATAATTCCAGCAGAAGACACAATCTTTTATTGTCTCCTTCAATAAAATAGTATAATTATTTAATCCTCTTGTGTATAACAATATGGTCAAACAAGCTGGAATTTTATTAATTAAATCAAAGTTATATAATTTAAGGTGAAAGAACAAATAATGATATTATCGAAACAATATTTTGTACTTAGAAAATTCAGCAAAGAGCCATTGCTCTGAATAAATAAAATTAAATATTTATTGATATTTAAAATATAAGATATAGAAATAATTATTCTTGATTCTGTTGTTGACTACTTCGCAACAACAACGGCACTTAATCACCACACGAAACGATAAATAAATAATAATCCAACGATAAAAGATAAAAAGACAGAGCACTTTTTCTTTACTTGACCATCTTGCGTTAAGACCTCCACGTCTTAATTATGCTCTTCCTTTCGATTCGCGAGCTTAAAGTCCTTCTCGAGACACTAGGCTCCCGGAACATAACCGCGCCAAATTTATTTTGGTTACCTGTTTAAGTCAAATTATTGTGCGTGTATTATAATAATTATGTCTGATGCAGCCATTGGCCTGGATCATTTTTTGACACTCGGGTTCAATGAAGGGGGTCATATTTAAATTAGATTTGTTTTTGTTCATATATCTAAGAATCAATATTTATTCATGTATTGGGTATGTTAACATTTATGCATAAATATAAATTTTTAATTATACTTAAAAAAATTCTATTCAAAAGTCCCCCTCCCTGAAGTTGTACCTAACTTCTTTTTTCTTTTTATTATTATTATTATTATTTTTTAATGTTCTATATTTTATTTATTTATTAGTATTAGTTAAAAAAGTAATTATCGATTATTTCATTTAATCAGAACAATTAGAATTTTAATCGTAATAATTGTCCTTTATTCATCTTTTTTAATCATTTCTCGGGGAAAATGTTATTTTCCTCAAGTCAAATATTTAATCATTTTTTGAACCCCTTTGCCCCTCCACTCCATCCATTCATTCATTCAAATCATTTCTTCTCATCAGATTTTTTTTGCTGACTTTTAATTGAAAGCCCCGACCGAATCAATAAAGATTAAAAAGTAACACTTAAATAAAAGTTTTCGCCTCGTCCTCTCTCTCTCTTCCACATTTAATCCGATGCCATCCTCGTTTTCGGGGGTTTCCCTTTTATTTGTTTAGTTCCGAACTCTACGAAGCAATCGTTTCAAGTTAAACAAAGTACAAAAATCTATTCAGAAAAAATACAAAAAAAAAAAAAAAAAAATTCAACAGGAAAAATTAAGGCAATTTTTTTTTAACAGCAAAGTAGAGGGTTGATTAGAGAAAGTTTAAATAATCTGCAACACGGATGTCATCAAAAGTTTTTTTTTTGTGGAGGATTGAACTTTTACTTGGTTCGCCTTTCTATCTGTCTAGATGCCTGCTGGTGTGTGTATTTATAATGATTTGGATTCAAGAAGATTTTACACAAAAAAGGTGTAAATTCAGTACTGTACTGGGAGGACCCTTGCCTCGTGGAAAGAATAAAGAGAAGGGGGTCGGGTTGCCCGAGAGGGTATCGTACAAGCCTGCTAATCAACCCGGGTTCGAATCCGACTCGCGGCAACCGGCTAAATTCTGATCCCTAGATAGAAGACAAAATTTAAAATAATAGTATCGTAAATTTGCTGATGGCTAGAAAGGCCGGAAAGCCAAAATAAAAAAATGTGTGCGTCTCGGGACGCGCGTCAGAAGTGATAACTTAAACTAATCTACTAATTTTTTAGGAATACAATTGCAAGGATAATTGCCCGGAGAAAAGAGAATTGAATATTTAATTTTAATTAGAAGAGAGTGTGTGTGGGGGGGGGGTAAAGGAATAATTATTAATATATTTAATGTTTCTGGATTTAAAATTAATTGTTGTCTTTTTTTCAGTTTAATTCAATTAAACATATTTCAAATTTGCCGCGCCGCAATATATTCAATAAATCCTATTTATAAAATACATAGCTATATATAATATATTCAATTATTTCCACACTTATAATAAAGTCTAATTCAAAAATATTCATTTTAGTAAAAGTAAAAAGCAAAGATTTTTAAAATAGTTCTATGGTCTAGGGGAAAAGTGTCTGGCCTCTGATGCAAGAGGTCTCAGGTTCTAATCTGACATCCGGCAAGTCATTTTATTAAAGAGCCGTATGAGTGAGAGAAGGGGAAGCCAGACAGACTACCTGAAAATGTTGGTAAAATAAATCTAGACAAAAATTGTAAGCCACGACTTGACTCGCCTAGCTCTTACGCAGCTTTCATTCTTCTGCGCTCAATGGGTTGCCTAAATACAGGCGCAACAACGTCATAAATCAAGTTTAAATTCAGAGTACAGTTTGAGGATTTTAATTCGTACAGTTTATAATTTAATATTTTTCTTATACATACCAAAAAAATTGATTTATTTTTACCAAAAACACGTAATTTCTTTTTCAAATAAATAAACCCTTTTTCTGATAATTAAAGATTCATTCCCTGAAAAAGAATAATATAGTAACTATAGTAAGTAATGTGTTAAATGACATAAATAAAAATAAAATTAAAATTAAAATATATTAAATCTCTTTAGTTGAGTTTAATTTATAAAAAAAATCTATAATTGAGCAGTTTATTTCGAAAGTGGCCTAAGTCCATTGTTTGTTATTTCGAGATATTTATATTTTTATAAATCCATATATTTATATATATTTCCATGATTTTATTTTGATGAATTCATGAGGATATTGTACTTCATTGACTGAGATATTATAAATATAAAAAGAAGACAACATGTCTAACTGAAACTGACAGAACTAATTTTTTGCAAAATTGGACTTAGGCCACTTTCAAAATAAAAGGCTCAATTATTAAATTATAGTGTATAAAAGTGATACTATGAAGTTACATTTCAGGGGGCTCAATGAAAATATGACAGAATGTCACACAGAGGGAAGGGGCCTAAAATCTTGAAATTCGTGTGACGTAATTTATGGACGGCCCCTAAGGACATATCTTGAAATTTTTGAAAATTGAGTTAGGTTAGAATAATGTTTCGGGTATTCAGCTACGTTAACTGCAGTAAGACCATACATATACTTATTTTTAAAAATAGCCCCTATGGAGCATTTATGTCCTTAGGTTTCTTGAAGAAATCCATTGTCATGATCATATTCAAAACACTGCTATGTAAAACATACTATTTTGACATGTGGCCTTACTGCATTGGATGTGCGGCTATGTTAAGTGAAAGTCACTTGTTATTCATAAGTAATGCTATATATTCTTACATACGTCATTTGATAAAATATTTAGTATTCTAATATTAATTATTTTAACATTGTATTTAAGGTAGTTCTTTCATAAATGTAAAAATTCAAGAAGTCTTCGAAACTTGGAATATAAGTCATTAAAAGCATATTAAGCACACTTAAAATTTGAAGACGATTTATCACACCAAACATGAAATAATTGCAATTAAAAATGAAATTTTTTACATATGAAAAAGGGTGGGAAAATGATCATTAATTTATTTTTTTTCATTGAAGGACTTTCACCATCTTGAGAATAAACTAATATTTGTTAGGATAATATATTCCTAGTAACTTAAAAAAAAAATTGAAATATTTATCTCGAAGTTCTGATAAAAAATAAATAAAAAAAAAATATTTAGGCGATTATTTTTAGTGGAGGGGGTATAAGATCAATGACTTGGAAACGATCCATTCATAAAGAGGATATAGTATTGTTAGAAGTCCAGTCACATTAAAAAAACATAACCTAAAATTTTAGCACAGTTCATATGTATAGAGTGGTTACGAGGCTAAAACTTTTTGTGTGGATTGTTTGAAAGAACTAACTTAAACTAAAGATGATAAAACGTTTTGTATCTAGCTTCTCAAATTCAAGGTGATCTTATTTAATTAATAAATTAATTCAAAAATTAAATTAATTAGATTGATATTTAAGGAGCATTCCTCCTCTCCTCTCGTGATTATTTTTTCGTGACAATAATTATAGATAATGTGACATTTATATAGAAAAAGTTTATATGGAAGATTTATTAGTCACTAAACTCATATTTTAATAGGATAAAGGTCACTCGAATAGCAAAGTGTGACATTATACTAAAGTAAACGATTAATCATTGATAACAGATCATCAATAAACGATTAATGGGGTTATTAGAATAAACTGGTTCACATCGAATCAAGGTCATTAATATTTCTACGCGAAGATATTTTTTAAAAAGATACTATCAAGCCCTTTTGTCTTTCAAGAGACTTCTCTCACTGTACATGAAAATTATTCCAAAAAAAAGTTGTCGAAACATCGTGTATACTAATTCTCTTAAAAAATGTACAATCTAGGTGGATTTAGTAGAAGAGCGTACTATTATAAATAAATAAATTCCAATGCGCTTATATTCATCGCGACATGTGCCAAAGATTTTTTAAAAAAAAACCGACTTCAAAAAACTTAAATGCAACAAATAAAATAATAATAACTTAAAAATAAAATAAAATAAAATAAAATTGTAGTGGGTTTTATTTATACCTTAAGGTATAAAATAATTATCTTATTTAGTTACAACTAAACGACGAAATATTAACATGAAATTACTTTTTGAAGTCGGTGCCAAACAAACTATACATATAAGCGAGCGTACCCGCCAAACGTACTAAGTAAGATCCGTCAAGTGCGATTCATAAAATGTATAAGTTTGGCACCGACTTCATCAAGTAATTTCATGTTAATATTTCGTCGTTTAGTTGTAACTAAATACAATAATTATTTTATACCTTTTAGAGGATTTTATTTTATTTTTAAGTTATTATTATTTTATTTGTTGCATTTAAGTTTTTTGAAGTCGGTTTTATTTTTTTTTTATAAAAATTATTTTTATTTCTCCCTTTTTAGTGATGTTATTAATAGTGGTTATGAGATTTGTTTTATAAAAGATTTTATTTATCATAATTTCGATTATTTGTTCATAAGAATTGGAGATTTGCGTTATTTCGTCGTTGATCATATCATAAGAACTTGACCAAATTAATAGAACACCATCCCTAAGATACCCCCTTTCGAATAAAAAAGGATCATCGAAATCGGTTCATAAACAAAGAAGTTAGGCCTAAACAAACCTTACAAAAAAGGTCTAATACCTATGAAAAAAAACTGGAGCAATCGGAAGCTAGACTGAACCCAATGCAATTTTTTTTTCAAAATCGGTTCACAATGGGCGGAGATATGAGGTAATATAGACACACAAAGAAAAAAATTCAATCGAATAGAGAACTCCTCCTTTTTTGAAGTCGGTTAAAAATGTAATGAAGCTGTACAGTCAGCGTCAAATTCTATAAGTATATCGGAGCAGACAAGACGTTAAAAAACAACTTATTAAAAAAAAAAAAAAAAATACTAGAGGTCCTTTTAGTTGTATTGATTTTAATTCTTGAATTTATTTTTTAATTACTTTTTACAAGAACATATATCATTTTCATGTTCGTAACTTAATGGGAAGCTTATCTAGGAAAGGTACAAATATACCCTAAATTATTAATGTAAATAGGAGTTGTGCATCTGGCAGGCTGTTTGTTACCTGCAAAAACTTGGTTGAAACTAAATTATACAGAACCATAAAAATCACATTGCACATTTTTTCTAATTATCCGGAGGAAAAATTCAATTTTCTACGGAAATTTCTTAATTTTTTTCATCAAATTGTGAAAAGGTTCTTGACCCCTATGACCTGGAGGTAGAATAGGTCCATAGTATCCCCTGCTTGTTGTAAAAGGCGACTAAAAGGAGTTGAACGTGAGACTAACTTCCCAGTTAGGGAAGCAAGTATTTGCTTCTAGTCTAGCGTTTTAAATAGTAAGAACGCGTTCTTACTAAAAACGCGTTATTACTGCAACATGTATATTAAACTCATTGGATAGGAGTAGATTCCGGGGGGCCTGAACTTTTCATCCTTCAACAAAATTTTTTAGAGAGTTTCAACGAAATTCCAAATTTTTGAGGAAACAACAAAATTTTTGTTATATTTTAAATAAAACCGAATTCATTATAAGGCTTTTTATTGAGAAATTAATTTTAAACCACCTTTGTTTAGATGGATTTTATTATAATTTTATGATAATGTAATGAAATCACATGGTAGGAGACTTTAATATCGGTTAATTAAATGATTGTGATAAATTAAATACTTAAATATTATAAATTAATAATAAAATTTATTTTTTATTATTTAACATTCAAATCAAAGGGGTTTCATTAATGAATAAAGGCTTATTTTCCGAGCGCCGGCGCCGACTCTGTGAGCTCCTTAGCACAGTGGGTTAAGTGAGCATTACTAGAGTAATTAAATACGGATTAATTTTTAATTTATTTATTCAGAAACTCATCCTAAGCCATGCATAATATCTATTTTTTTCATTTTTTTAATATATATTTGTATTTTTAATATATATATATATTGTATTTTATTAATGACATAAGAAGGACAAATAATTGGCCATTTAATAAAAGAAGATATAAAGTATCTTAAATGCATTTTTAATGTCAGGTTTTAAACGAGAAAATTTTATAGACCATAAATTGATTTCCCAATTTTTGCTTGTTGAAAAGACTTCAGTAATTTTCTTTATAAACTTAAGTTAACTTGAGTATGATGAGCAAATAAAGTAGATTCATTACTTAACGAATAAATTTATAAGAAATCAAAAATATTTAATTTCTAAGCATCATTCATTAGAATATAATGAAGTCTCAAATTTAGAAAAATTCAATTACAAGCCTTTCAATAACTTAAGCATAAAAAAGTGGAAAAAATCATCAACGATGGTTTAAATTTTCTTTCAATTATGTAATTAACGATGAAATGAAAAGGGTGAAAAATTCAATTGACTTGTATTGAAATATTTATTTTTATATAAATTATCAAGCTATATTTTCTATTCAATAGACATATGCTATTATAATAAATAATTAAGATTTTTTTTTCTTAAAATATTTTTTGTAAAAACATTCATTTTGAATAGAACGATGTCTGAATTATTTGTATTGAAAAATAATTCAATAAAATTCTCGTAAAATAATTAATATTTTTAAATTATTTTATTTTATATATACACACATATTATATATGTATATTGTGAGACAGATATTCCAAGAAAGCAGATTTAGATAAAACTCTCATTTCACACATTTATTACTCTGAAATCAGAATGCCGTTATCTAATTTAGGAGTAGTTGAGATTTCAAAGTCAAATTTGATTAATAAATATTTATCATAACGAATGAAATTTCGATTTAGAAAACTTAGTTCAGCAGATTTGCATTGAAATTAATTTTAAAAACGCCCCATTTGTAAAGGATGAGTAATTAAGATAGTTAAGTCACAAAGAGTAAAGAGTTTTCTAAATCAGAAACTAATAAACTGACATGTTCAGGTGTGACCCTTTTTTTCCACTTGACTTTACCATATAACCTGGCCCCTCACTTATATTTAATATTTAATAAAATTATTTATAATCATGTAGTGGGGGGTTTATTTTTGCATTTTTAGACTTCTGGGGGTCCACTGATTATGTATACAAAATTTGGTTGAGTTTGCTAAAACGACCTAGATTTTTTATTTTATACCCCCCTCCACCCCCCCTTAATTTTGGGTCGATATGCACCAAAATCTATTCAGCTCTTAATCTCAATGGACCAAAACTACCTGTGAAATTTGGTTTCGAAATTCACACTAGTTTTTGAGCTAGCTCGTCCATAAAAATTTGGTAACGCACAGACTAACTGACTAACAGACATTTTGACAAAAGAATTATTATCTCGAAAAAATATAATTTTTTCGATGTTCACTTATTTGAGCTTTTTTGTAGAGAGAAATGCCTTGGATTCGCTCAATTTTTTTAATCAAAATAGTTTCAGCCATTTTTGAGATATTTCGAAAAAAATAAGCAAAAAAACCTCTTTTTTCATGCACGATTACAATACTTGACTATACCCTGTATGGTAAAGTAAAAATTTTAATTCTTCACAAGGATGGTGGAAGAAAATTGTCTGCTAGAGCAGCAGATTTGAGAAAATTATGTCCTAATGATGAGAACAATCTTTATGTATAATGTTATTACATTAAGGTGTGAATTACTCTAGTCCAGAGGAAAATCAACGGGAATTTACTACAAAATACTTTAATGGTCCTATAAGAAGTTGAGCTTATTTATATATCAAGACTTGTGCCAAGATTCAATTGAAGCGACTGTTAAAAAGAAGTACAATTTTAACCTGTATCAAACCAATATAAATATATATTTTACACTTATTTATTTTCAGTAATCCCTTCGATATAGTTAAAATAAGTTCAACTATGTATAGACAATAATAAAAAATAAAAAAATGAACCCGTTAAATTTAGGCAACCAAATTGATCAGTGTTGCGAATGAATATATCCTATAGCCGCTAATAGAGAGGCTATTTTTTAAGAACATTTTTAAACTAGAACTTTTATTTATTTAAGATTTTATATTCATTCATTAAGTTAGTAGTATTCACTATAAAATTCACAACTTCATCAATATTTCTCTGAATAAAACACGTCTCTTTAAAAAACCTTTTTGTTTTATTCGTTTCAACCACCAATTGAATTAAAAAACTGCTGAGAAAAAAGCTTTTGTTTTATTTAACATCTGTAACAATCCTCAGCACCACCTTGGCTTAAAATACATATTCATAATCGGTATATATGTTTATTTGCACCAAGCGGAGGACAACCTCATTGATTTTTCTTTATGAATCAACAACTATGTTTCTCTCAACAAAACAAAATATTTTCAATTACATAGAAAATTATACATATTTATACATTTTTTAGATTTTTAATTTAATATATAATGTATTTAATAATTTTATATGAAATTCAGCACTTGATGCCTCTCATCCCAGGTAACACACAATATCCTCAGAATATTCTAAGAAGATTTAAATGTCCTTAGAATATCCTTAGAATATTCTTAGGATATTGTGGTTACCTGGGATAGGATCGTAGTCGATGAAAGGAATTATTGAGTATCAAGTGCTAAATTCCATATAATATTAATAAATACACATTAAATTAAACATCTAACAAATGTATAAATATAAAATTTTATTTTGATTAATTTGCTTGTTATAATTAATAAAATTTTATATTTGATCAGATCAATAACAATTTTAATATTCTCTATATCAGTGGTCTTCAACCTTTTTGCACCTGCGGACCGAGGAAAATTGGATAAATATTTCGCGGACCAGCTGACAACATTTCTACATCTTCCTCTTGTAAGCGACTATTTCAAAGCTAGCTTTTTTTTGAACGCATCCATTTTATTTCTTAAAGTAAAAATATTTGTATTTGAACCTTTCAGAAAAACATTAGCTTCATTGAGCAGACTGAATATGTTAGTCATATAAGCAAGAATTGTCACCCATTCTTCATTCAACAAAGGCACACGATTCGACCGATATTTTTAGTGGACCGGCAGGAAATTTCTGCGGACCGGCGGTTGAAGACCTCTGCTCTATATGACTGAAGTTGGCAAAATAAAATTTATTAGAAATGTTTCAGTGAGAATCTGTTTTCCTTTGCTTTGGCTGCTAGCCTGCTTTCCTTTTCCCATATCTATTAAACAGCCATTTAAAATTAGTTTGATTAAAATTAATTTATTACCGAAAAGTAGGGGATACACTAATGATAGAAAGGGAAAATGTAAACAATGCCTCTTCAAAAATTAAAAATCATAATATGTGACAAAGTGCCCCGGTTTCCCCTACAGCTGAATGGATTTGAAAACCTCCATAAATGGTTATTACCTGATTATTACATGGTACAAGATATATTTTTTGAAGATGTTTAAGTAATTTAATACCGGAACACTCCCAGAAAAAGAATAGGGTTATTTCACCATCTAAAGCTAAATATAACCACGAGACCGATAGCGAACAAGTACCATGAGGGAAAGTTGAAAAGAACTTTGAAGAGAGAGTTCAATAGTACGTGAAACTGTTTAGGGGTAAACGGGAGAAATCTGAAGCAAGTGATTCAAAGAGGCGACTGTGGGTCAGTGGTTAACGTGTCGGGCCGCTGGTTTGAAGTATGGTAGACTGAGTCTCGGCAGATATTTGCAGTCGCCTCCTCTTGGAAAGCAATGGCAAATTACCAAAAGTACAATTGCCTAGTCAACCTCTCCAAACTAGCCATTCGGAACCGGCGTTAAAAAGTAGGTCACGTATATCTGTGTAAAACAGCTAAACCCACTCAGCACAGGTATATGTGGAGAGGTGCCGAAACGTCAGGGAGACCTGATATGGCACTTAAAGAAGAAGAAAAATATATGACAACTTGCCCCGGTCTCCCCTACAGCTGAATGGATTTGAAAACCTTCATAAATGATTATTACCTGATTATTACATGGTACATGATATATTTTTTGAAGATGTTTAAGTAATTTAATACCAGAACCCTCCCAGAAAACGGATAGGATTATTTATCCAATGCAATCAATTGGTTTGTCCTGGTATTGTTTTCGTCTCTCGCTGTCGCTGCCTCTGGAGCAATTTTCAACGCAAATGGAACTAAAAATAAACAACTCCTCGTCCCAATCTCTCTTCACCCTTGAGCCTTCATCCCCCCTGCGATCCCCCTTTCTGTCGCCCTGCTCCCCCATTTGGCAGCCCCGGTTTTAATCTGATCTGACTCTTATTTACATTCTAACAACAACATCCTGGAATTTCTCGTTCGTTTTGTTTTCCAAGATGCTCTTCTTTGAGATGTTGCTTATTAGGATTGAATTCATTATACATTCACCAATTTGTTTCACATTGTTAATATAAATAGAATAAATCCCGTCAAAGAGCACACCCCTTTTGCTATACCCCCATTCTCCAATGATATTTTTTTTTAATATTTTAATTTAAACTAATTAAGAAGCTTTTTTCGAATTTAGTTTTTTTTTTCTTCTGAAATGGCGTCGAATGAGCTTTAGTCATTTATCACCGTGCGATGTGGACGAGGTGGAGAGGTGGAGGGTAGTGGTAATGTCGGGGGTGCTGGCTACTTACTATGCATTGCCTTTTCACCTCCTTTGTTCGTTGTCTCTTCAAAAACGTCGTTTGGAATGGGTAGGGGTATGAGGGGGGGGGGGGGGGGGTAAAAAACCAGGGTGAGTCACGGGGGAGAGGGGCATGCCGGCTCGTTAGCGAAGCAAGACACCCTTTTTCATTCTACACCCCTTCGTAATCCACGAATGGGCCGAGTAGAATATAGTCACACCAACAAGTACCTGATACCAATTAACTATGCTTATTATTCATATATGGACAAAAAAAATGCAATTTCCTTTTTAAAGAATGGAAGAAAAAATAAGTATTGATATTTAATTGTAATTATTATTTCTGGGAAAATCGTATGTCCAAAAATCCTATCTAGGCTAAATTTTAGAATCCCATCACATAGCACGAGATCCCAAGATAACTTTGTAGTTCCTCATCTCTCGACCAACTTCGGTAAAACCAACGCCAATGACAGAATTCAAACACTAGCAAATAAACACTCGACCAATATTGACCTTTCCACCACAACTCCTCAACAACTTAAAAAAAATCATCTTAAAATTATTAGCCACATTCTAAAAACCTCTTCAGTGTAAAAAGTTTTTTTTTTTGATACCTACCTGTTATTGTATTATATCTATATTGTTTTAATATTGTATCCTGTATGTTTCTTTTTCTGTATTGGACATCTTGTCCGTAAAACTAGCTAAACCAGCTAAATTATAGATGTAATAGGTCAGGTACTCAGATGATGAAGAATATGGATAATTAGAGAAGGGAAAGTTCTGGGGTTAAATGGAGATGGAGTTGCGTCAAACCATTCTTAGAGCTGATTACCTTATGGTTTCTACCATTTCGCACAGGGACGGCGGAACCTTGGGGTCAGGGGGGTCAGCTGAACCCTCTGGGAATTTCTCTACGAGGTCAAGGGGGTCAGTGGACCTCCTAAAGAAAGAAATTTTACCGTTAATTTACACAAAAACAACTTTGTTGCCAAATTGTTGGTTGTAAAATTTATGTTATCTGTTTGCGTTAAATTAATTACCGGTTACCGGTAGTTTCTTAATTAATTCTTTTTTTTATGAACAAATGTTTTGTTTTCCTAGTTACATAAATTTATTACTCATATTTGCTAAGAATAATACAAGTATAATTTGATAATTAATTTCCTTTTATTTTATTATCTTTTGAACTTAAACTCAAGCATTATAACTACAAACAAAAATTTGAACTCTTTTTTCTTTCAGTTTTCCATAAAACCACAGCTATAAACTGCTTAAAAATAAGTTAAATTATACCGATTTGCTTCAACATTTTCAAAATACTCCGTACCCCCCCAGCCCCACCCCCACCCCCAGACCCCCCGGTAGGCCTACATCGTTTTCCAAGTTTTGACCCCCCTGGCCTAAGATCGTTCCGCCGTGTTTGTTTCGCAATCCTTCCAGGTTGCAAGAGTCAATCTTAACTTATAGGTATTATACCCTCGTCATTAAACATATATACAGTGAGTTATTGTAAAATCAAAACACGCCAACACACCCCAACATTCGGTCGAATAACGCGAGCGTTCCTAAACAAATTATGATTTACGATCCCACGTTAGTATTTATCACAATTCATAAAATTAATAGTGAATCTCTACGCGGTTTACAGATTTGTATTCGTATGGAGCAGGACACAATTAATGAAATTCCAGTCAGAGAGCAGCAGTTCCACCCCCGCAGCCCTCACCCCCTCACGTTGCAGGTTGAATCTCATTGAAAACAGTAAATACCGAACCATTAGTTGAACCTTTCAAATAAGTAATTTTTTGTTTGTAATTTATGTGCTACTCGTTAGTCTAATCGTGTTGTCTAAACTTTTACCTAGCTTTAACAAAACGATTTTATTGATTTTCGTTATCAATCTGACATTTTAACAATAAAATGAAATACAAACTAGAAATTGAACACCAAGTTGGATTTATTATTTATTAATATAAATCTTATAAATGTTTCTGTAATTGTTAAACATGAAAGTTTCATGTGTGTAAATTTTTCATTGGACAAATAATATATCAAAAACTTAGATGTTTATCATTTTGAACAACTTATTACTATAAAGCTGATGTCTTAAATAAAAACACCTTAATGTGCGTGTCAGACTACACAATAAAGTAGAATTCCGTGTTCTTATTTAACCTGTATATTTATTTTTTATATACATGTGTAATAGTGATACAAAACTTAAGTACATGGTGGTTTTATATAATCTACGTTTGTCAATTTAAAGCTTGTGCTTGCACGAATGTCATATTTTTATTTCTCATTTAAATTAATTAATTAATTACTTCATATAAGTTAAAATAATATAATATGATTTTTATCTCTAGTACTCAAAATATGGGCAGATTCTGAATCACAATAATGTAAGCACTACATCTAAATTTGTCTAATTAAGTACATATGGTGAGTGCTTATATTGCGTTTCAGAATCGATTATAAAATTGTTGAATTTAAAAATAAATTCAAATCAAACTGTTTCAAAAATAGAGAGGCACATACAAATAGCGTTTAACTATAGTGAATTAAAATATAAACTACAAGAAACTATCAATAACAGGATTTTAGAACACTTATTTAACGGAATCATACTCGATGGGATGTGCGAATTTTTTCATCAAAAATTAGACTTATTAGACCGTTACTTTTTTCCTATTCCAAATCCTTCCAAAATTCAATGTTAACGTTCGTGTCTAAATAAGAGATGATTAAAACTAAATTTGCCATAGCTATGCCTCCCCCAAAAAATTCATTTGACTCCGAGGTAAGATGAATATCATTAAGAAATTATTAGTGTTCCTAGTATCTATCAAACCATAAAAAGTAAAAGAACGGATAATTTTTAAAGAATTAGGTGTCGGATCAAAGGTGAAACATTTTAATAATAAAAAGGTTAGGTTTCACAAAATAAAACAAATATATGTTTTGAGTTTTATCTCGATATATGTATTTCGGGTTTTTAAAACTCATTATCAGGAGTTAACATAGAAAAAAGAAAACAAAAATAGAAACTCAAAATATATGTACTAGTATACGAATACGAAGGTTTTCAGAAAGCAACATTCTGTTACACAGCAGACTGCCAGAGTTTACCATTCTATAAAAGAAAAGTTAAAATGCAAGAAGGCCACAGGAATGATCATTACTTATTTACATTTTTAAAAATTGGCTTAATAATAGAACTTTCAAAATTAAAATAGAAGATTCAACATCTTCTGCAAAAACAATACAATCCGGCGTTGCACAAGGCTCCCTCCTATCACCCGTTTTATACAATATCCATCAGATCTCCCAATAAATGAACATGTTAATATAGCCACATATGCTGACGGCATAGCCATATTCTACAGTCATCAAAGTTACAAAAGTCTCACTAATAAACTTTTGAAATATCATTCAGATATTAAAAATTGTCTCCAATACTGGAAACTTTTACCAAATGACGACAAAACTGAAGCTATTCTATTCACTAGGAAAAGAAAATTACCTTGGTTCAACCATAGAGTAATATAGAGTGGAAGGCTACCGAATATCGAAAAGCGATCTCTAGCGGCGCGGAGAACATTATTCTTAGTCCTTAAGAGCTATTCAAAAATCATAGTCATAGGGCATTCAAAACCTTTGTCATAGATAAAAGATTCATACAGGCTTTATGCTAAACGTTCATTTAGAAAATTTATATATTAAAATATTATTAAATATGCCTAGTTCTCGACCTCAATGTTTTGTGAAAGGTTGCTTTCGCGACACAAAATCACATAAAGAACATACTTTTTTTAAACGACCTAAAAGTCCTGAAATGTAAGTACTCTGTATAAAATTAACTAGTAATAATAGTAGAATCAGCCGCTACCTGTTTGTGAAGTCCTCAAAATTTGCCCCGAAGAGAGAGGTTCCCGACATTTTATTGCCCATTCCGAACCGCCAGAGAGCTATGTAACGCGTATACGCTAAAATACATTGGCTCCTTATGGAGCCTTCCACTCTATATTACTCTATGGGTTCAACCATCAAAATCGGATCTACTATTCACCATTGGAAACCTATAATTAGGTACCTGGGCTTTCGTTTAGATAGACAATTGACTTGGGGGCCTCATCTAAGAACAGCGGCGTTAAACGGGCGCAACCCTCTTCGTATGCTATGGCCCTTAATTAACAGAAAAAGCTCTTTGTCAATTGACTACAAAATTTTAATTTTTAAATCCATCATCATGCCACAGTTAACTTTTGGATGTGCTCTCTGGCTTCGAAAAGCAGCACCTTTAAATTTTAAACTTATCGAAGTCATTCAAAACAAAACCCTTAGAATAATCGCCGATTCTCCTCCAGGAATCAATAGCCTTATCATCCGTACAGCTCTTGAGGTTGTACCATTAATAAGACTCTTAAACAATATTTCCGAAAAATTCAAAGCCTATCTAAGGAATCATACAAACCCTCTTCTCAAAGAAGTGACCTTTTAAAAAAGAAAGAAGAAAGATGTGTAAAATGTGTAAATAGTGTATTCTTGTTTCTTTTTTATTCTTCTCTTTCTCTTTCCTTTTTTTCTTCTCTTATTTAATTTATTTCCATTCTCATTCTTTAAATTCATATCTTCACCAAGTTTTTTTTTTTTTTAAATTTTCCCACTAAAATTAAAAAAAAATGATTAAAATAAAATAAAAAAGAACATTGTTGTAAATATGGACATGGGAATGGAGTATTTATTGCTCGATGCTCAAATAATTGTAAAATAAAAAATAATAATGTAAATTTTTAACATGAAAATAAAACATTTTGTTCAAAAAAAAAAAAAAAAAAAAAAAAAAAAAAAA
>JALMQS010000030.1:21768868-21851355 GCA_024734495.1 Forficula auricularia | reverse complement strand
AGTAATAAATAACTGAAGCAGGCACGTGCAAAGTCTAGGACTTAGGTTTTCATTATGTTGCTAAGATCTAATTCATACTGTATTTGAAACATTCAGGTGGTTCTGGTTATAGTGGTAATAAATGATAATGAGTATGACACTATATAATAGTTGTTCTTCTTAAGGTACTTGTTTCGCGACAATACTAGTACTAGCAAAAAGTTAATGCTAAAGTATATAGAACAGATAATAAGGATTCATAATTCGTACTCCCAAAACTTTTTGCTGTTTATGTACCACTACTAGCCAATCCCGTGCTCGTTTGACAAATCTGGCAACACTGGCCAAGTTTGTATATATTTTATCATAGAAATTTCAGATAAAGTACATTATAAATGGAGATTTATAAAATAAAAAGTTCTTAATAAACGATTAAAAGCTGTTGCGACAATGCCTGAAGCGAAGAAAAACTTCAAAAAAATTACTAAAGTTAACCCACTTTTTAGGTTAAATACACGCGTTGTTGCCAGATTGTTTTTAGTGTAATTTTTTCATTATTTATTCATTATTATCTCAGAAACTGTATTGTAACTATGAATTAAAATTTTCTTAAAAAATGTATTAGTTATTGTTTAATGTTAGTTTAGTTTTTTATAACAATGGTAAGAAGAGTTTCTTAATTATAATTAAATATGTATGTAAACTTTCCGATATTCCGTATAGTGGAATGTATAAGAGTATGAAAAACTCTATCTTTGGAATTTAATATCTCCGGAACTATATTGTTCATAAATTTCGTTTTGCCACCAATCGATGCAAAAGTATTTAAATAATAATCTATCTGAATTTCGAAAAAAATCCTAAGAAAACCCATATGGTGAAACAACTACCCTAAAGAAAACAGAATGAAAATGAAATTTGTACTTTGTTTGAGCTTGTGAGTGTCGATGATATGACAAGAAAAAAGCAAATAATAATCCTTGATCCTCAGTAAAGTGGGGCAAATTTAAAATATTGCTCGAATCTGCTACTATATCAAAGTTTCTTTATAAAGTCCTAAAGGTTATCTGAAATACATTTAGGAAAATAAATTGAGTATAAATTTTACTTCCCCCGATTCCGTTCTTCCCTTACCCACGACGATTCTTAGATTGTAGGACTTTAGTTACTTTTATCTATAAAACTCATTACTTTCCGACATTACATTCTGATCAAAGGTTTTAGATATTCAAAAGATCACACTATTTATCTAACTAAGCTACTTTATAATGATAAGTGAATCCAGGTAATTTTTTTTTTTTTGTATCATAATTCTCTCGAGACAATTTTCCCTAATCCTATAAAACTTCTTTGACAATCTCTCTCATTTAACTACGTCATAATGCTTTGTAAAAATAGCTCTTAAAGAGGGATTATTAGGGTAAAGAAAGCAAAAAAAAAAAAAAAAAACGCTTAACAAAACCAGCGTTGTGTTTCGGAGCCCGGATTACGGACGCTCCTCTCAGAGGTCTTAAGAAGATTTCATTACACCTGCCTCTCTTACTCTTCCACTTATTTCTTTTTGCTCGTAACGAAACGGACGTCAGACCAACTTCAGGAGCCCAGCAAGAAAATTTAATTAAGTAATCCTCTACTAATCCCCCCTTCCAGAACCAGACCCTCCACTTGCGCCTTGGTCTTTCTTTTCATCCATCTCTACTCTTACCGCTATGAGTTATATAAACTTTTCAACACAATGAAACAGGATTTTCTTTAAACAATATTATCATCATTTCAACAGAATCCTGGATTTAATTATATCTATCACTTTATTCTAAAGTGAAAAAAAAAATTGAAATAGAGTTGAGAAATTTCATCTTGTCATTTCAGTACTTTGATTCGCAACGGAACTTATTTATATTTATTTATATCATTAAAGTTGTTATAGGGAAATAAGGACTATATTTTTTATGCAGATAATTTATATTTTATTGCCAACGTTTCGTTAATTTTGTTGACTTCTTCAGGGCTCAAATAGTTAGCTTCCCTGCATATAACTAAGATGTCGTTAAAAATCCCCCAGGTGTATAATTATTTTGATTATTTATTTAGGACAAGTACTTAATGATTCGTATATTATTTTATAAGATCAGGAACGAGGCTTAATTAATCCGGTGGAAGATGGAATCCTTTGAGAATGATCGTTATTTTTCAAGATAAAAAAATCTTCATCAAGGTTGTTAATTTATTTTATTTTGATCATGAAACGTTTCGGCTTCAACTCGACGCCATCTTCAGTCTGCAATTGCGTAAAACATTACCTTACATTAAATTTGATAATTTATATCTTATATAAATAAGTAATATATAAGATATAAATTATCAAATTTAATGTAAGGTAATATATTACTTATTTATATAAGATATAAATTATCAAATTTAATGTAAGGTAATGTTGTACGCAATTGCAGACTGAAGATGGCGTCGAGTTGAAGACGAAACGTTTCATGATCAAAATAAAATAAATTAACAACCTTGATGAAGATTTTTTATCTTGATTATTTATGTCCATCGATTAAATTATTAAACTTGTTATAGGGAAATAAGGACTATATCTTTTATGCAGATAATTTATATTTTATTGCCAACGTTTCTTCAGGGTTCAAATAGTTAGCTTCCTTGTATATAACTAAGATGTTAAAAAATCTACAGATGTATAATTATTTTGATTATTTAAGTCCATCGATTAAATTATTAAAAGGGATTTTTTAACGTCATCTTAGTTATATGCAGGGAAGCTAACTATTTAAGCCCTGATGAAGTCAATAAAGTTGACGAAAAGTTGGCAATAAAATATAAATTATCTGCATAAAAGATATAGTCCTTATTTCCCTATAACAACTTTAATAATTTAATCGATGGACATAAATAATCAAAATAATTATACAGCTGGGGGATTTTTTAACGACATCTTAGTTATATGCAGGGAAGCTAACTATTTGAGCCCTGAAGAAGTCAACAAAGTTGACGAAACGTTTGCAATAAAATATAAATTATCTGCATATATTACAACTTAAATAATTTAATCGATGGACATAAATAATCAAAATATTTTATTTATATCTTGTACAACAACTCATTTAATCTTAGTTAAATTATTATTGGTGTATATCATACGATAAATAAATAATTGAAAATTAATTTCTTTGAATTTGGGAGTTATGCCTATTCTAGAGGGTTCAAAAAACTATATAGGTATTGTCAAACATTCGAAGAATATTAATCTATTAATTAATTATAAATTGAAGGAGACAAATAAAAGAGTCCGTCTTCTGCTGGAATTATAAATTTTTAGTTTATTTATAACGAGAATATAGTTTCGAGAGCTTTGCCCTCTTCATCAGTCTATTGCAATTGATTCACAGGAATTAACAACCAACATACATTAATTATAGTAGACTGCGATGAAGAGGGCAAAGCTCTCGAAACTATAGAAACTATAGTTATAAATAAATTAAAAATTCATAATTCCAGAAAAAGATACACTCTTTTATTTGTCTCCTTCACTTTATAAAAATTCTACTATTCTCAGCAAAAAAAAAGTTTCAATTTAATTAATTATAATTTTAGTCTATGAACCAATATTGTATTTCCTGAAACTTCCAGGGGAAATCAAAGTGTTATTATTATATTCTAGAAAAAAAGTGGAATTATCCAATACAATTATAGTGGAAAGCTGCCAATTCCAAATCATCCAAAGACTAAAGTCTAACGTGGAAGGAGTAAGTACTACGGAATGGGATACATAAACTTTTCTCGATAATAAGATGTGAGAGAGGTGAAAGCTCACGTAATTAGGGTCGGTGTTTCTTAAATATATAATCTTTCCTTAATTGGATCATAAAATAACATCCAATTTCACAGTAAAACAATATTTTGCGTAATATACTGAACAAGTTGATATAAATGAAAAATACAAATATTAAATGAATTCAAGTAGATATTATCTGTTTAGGGTAAATATTAACAGCCATCAATCAGAGATTAAATAATACTTAAAGCTTCTTGAGGAAATAACTATTTGCCTAAGCCCTAAGCCAATACGCACCCAACAGGGAAATGATCTTAAAAACTTGTTGTTTTTCACTTTTAGAGGGTACCGCGACATTTCAGCCCCCGACAAAACATCCCCTGACGAAATATCCCCCGACGAAATATCCCCGACGAAATATCCCCCGACAAAATATCCCCCGACAAAATATCCCCCGACAAAATATCCCCCGACATAATATCTTCTGACAAAATATTCCCCAGTATAAGGGAGAATACAAAAAAGATTAAGTGAGAAGCTTATAATCATAGTTTTGAATAATATAAACAGACTTTCATATTTTGGCGGCTAATTAGCCGTTTGAAAGTGCTGCTGCTTGTCGTTAGATTTTCGAGCTATCAATTTATTATTTTTACTATCTATAATATAGTATTTATCATCTATATTTATTTATTTATCTTCTATTTTTACATTACACAATTATTGATTGTTTGTTAAAAGTGTTATTAATCATTATCGTTATTAATTATTATTATAATATTGGGCGAAAATATAGCGCCCAAACACACCCCGCCCGACGATTGGCTGGTTCGGTTTTCAATGTGTGTTTGATTAGAAAAAAAATGGGAGTCCGAAACACACCCCGCCCGGACTAAACTATCGGAGGTTCGGTTAATATATATTCAGTTCGGCTCGGTTGGGTTCGTATAGCTCCTTTTCGGGCTGGTTTTTAGACGGTTCGGTTGGCGTCAGCTATACGAACCCAACCGAGCCGAACAGAATATATATTAACCGAACCGGAGTCGATTTGCATTACTCATAAGATTCACGAGGGGAAGGGTTATTTTGTCATGAGATATTTTGTCTGAAGGATATTTTGTCGGGGGCTGAAATATCGCGGAATCCTTTTAGAGTATGGATCATTAAAAATGTGTAATAATAATCTTCTTACCAAAAAAAGCCATTCAAATTAAGGTTGTAGTCATGCATAGTTCTTCTTTCGTGTCGATAGTTGCATAGTTGAATGATTGTCACTCACCTGAAACAGAAAAATAATTTCAAATTAATGCATTGTCGGTATTAATGGGCTTAAAGATATCTATAGGAATGATTCAAGTGGAATCCAAAAGTCATACAAGTGGATGAATTGTAATTGTCAACCACCGCGTGACGAAGTTGATCACCCGTTTGAACGAAAGGGGGATTAATGTGACAGATTTTCGAGGGTGCAGAGGTCGGATGCCTGCATGGATTAACCCTCACGGCATAACATACATTCACCCCCTGTGGAAATCGATGCTCGATGGTGGTCGCTGCTATTAACCCAACCCTTTTCATCCACCCCACTTGCTGCTTGCATCTCAGCTGTATCAAGTCTATTTATCTATTTGTGGGTTGCGGTTATTGTTGGATGCCTAGTAATGGAATGATTTGTCTCATCATCAATGAATATCCCGCTCAATCCGTCACGGAATTTTCAATTAAACATGAAAATTCAATTTCGTAATAAATAAATATATTTTTATTTTTAGAGTTTATGGCAGAAATGGATTATTTTTAAAATATTGGATTATTTGAGTTATTATTATTGTATCTGTTTTTATCAATGATGGATCATGGTTTATTTTATCAAAACTTTTTTTTATATATTTAGTTACAGACTTTGTCGATAATTTGAGATTGTGATCAACAATTCGAAATTTCATTTTTTTTACTTAAGGCAAAAACATGGTTCCTAATAACAAATAAATTTTCAAGAGGATATCAATGCGTGTAGCAATGAGTGTCTTTATAAATGATTATATATCGTTGCTGTTATATCAAAATATCGTATGTCAAAATTACCAAAAATAAGCTGACGTGTTCTGATGGGGCCATCCACTTGACTTTATCATACAACCTGGCCCCTCTCTTATATTTAATATTTAATAAAATTATTTATAATCATGTAGGGGAAGGAGGTTAGTTTTTCCATATTTTGAATCCTGGGGGTCCACTGATTATATATACAAAATTTGGTTGAGTTTGGTACACTGCAGAGCCCTCTCTTCATTTTTTGACTATACCCCCCCCTCCCCACGCACACACACTCACATTTGGGTGCTTAGTTTTGCATTTTGACTTCTGGGGTCCACTGATTATATAAATTTGGTTGAGTTTGCTCAAATAAGCTGATTTTTAATTTTTTAACCCCCTCCCACTACTACTCCCCTTAATTTGGGTGTCTTTTAAATGCTATTCAACTCTGACTCTCAATGAACCAAAGCTAAGTGTGAAATTTGGTTTGATAGTAACCTAGTTTGAGCTAGCTCATTGTGGGAAATTTTGCTTAACACTTCAGGCTAATTAACAGAATAAAAGAATAACAGATAACAGAACAGACTAACTAACAGACATTTTGATAAAATTATTATCTCGAAAAATATAATTTTTCCCCCCCCCCCCCCCCCCCCCCCCCCCCCCCCCCCCCCCCCCCCCCATACACACACACACACACACACACACATATACACATTCGACACAACAATGTGAGCTTTTTTGTAGAAAATTTTGAAAATACAGCGTTTGCGCTCAAATTTTTTTCATCAATCGAAATAGTTTAAACCGTTTTTTAGATATTTGGAAAAAAAGAAGGAAAAAAAACACTTTTTTCATGCACGATTACAATACTTGACTGAAAAGTGTTGATTTTTACATTCGACATTTTGATATAACAGCGACGATATAGAGATATAAATAATTTTACTCCATCCATGATTAGAATTGGTCTTTTCCTTAAAAGATTCATAAAATTAATAGCGAGGAAATCTATACATCCGTGAGATGTTAAATTTTTTGAAAATTCCATCTGTTTTCATAAATTAATAATTCTAAAATAATCGCTTGTTAGGAATAATTATTTAATTTTATTTAATAGAGAATATTATAGTTTCGAAGGATTGACCTTCATCTTCAGTCTTTCTTATAAATATTTTATTTGTTTTTTGTGCATGTATCAAAGAGAGAACTCTCCCTCATTCATTTCCTCTTAAAAATCACTCTGCTAATTTCAAAATTCCAAATTTGAACAAATTTTCAATGTAGAACGAATCTCATTTTTTTCATGAAATTTATTAAGAATCAATGGCATTTGATGAAAAAGCAGCCTAGAATGAAAAAAAGGTGCAGCTTATCCGAAACGTCGGTTTCTAAGAGGTTGAAATTGTCGTGCCAATACATTATTTTATTTGGAATTTGTAGTTTTCATTATCTTTGAGCTGCCTTTCTATCAAATATATTTCTTCATGAAATTAATCGCGACATCCATCGGGACCTCCAAATGGACACCATAGATCAAACAATTACTAAATTTGCCAGAAGTCAAGAACAAAGGCTGTTTAACCATCAACGTCAACGTTGAGGCCACCCAGCTCCTGGACAAGACAAATTTGATAAGAAGACTCAAAAGAAGAAAACTTTTTGAGTTAGTGAAATAACAATAAAACATAGTGTAGTGTAGATATTAGAACACAAGGCTACTAAAGTAAAACCATAGTTTTAGGGAGTGTACTATTATTAAGAAATAAATTACTCATTGATCTTCTTTATTGATCAGATTGTAATGACTTTATATAATAAAAAAAAAAATGAAATTAAGCTAACATTTTCATTTAGTTCAAGAACCAGTAATTATTCAAATAATGAAATTTATAATACTAGGATTGTCCTCCGGTTAATGTAAGATGCTATAGATAAATTTGAATAGGTTTCGACCCTTTCGAGAATCGAATCCAAGTGTCAAAAAAGCCAATGGTTTGGGTGATTTTTTGATTAATAGGTTTGATTTCTGAGGGATGATAATCCATCTGACATGTAATTAAATTTATCTATAACATCTTAGATTAAGGAGAGGAAAATCTTATTGATTATTCTTATAGAACTAGCTCTGCTATTATCGGCAATTATACCTTTTTATTTAAATTTCAAGTCTATGTTTTTAGAAACTTTATTCTTTAAATAAAAGTATACTTGAGTTGTATTTTATCGACAATTTTGTTTTACATTTCGAAACAAGTATCATATTTTATAGGAGAATCGCTCCTCCTGTCTGCTCGAATAATTCACAATGTGATTGTTTATCATCAGTTACTCCGTTAACTCAAACCCAAATGATAAATGACCTTGTGGTTAGAAGGCAGTCGAAAAGTTACAAAAAGTTGAGAAGATGCTGCATCACGACAATGAGCCCAGTTCATATTTCATTTGTGATTAACTAGTCTCTAACCAAGAGGGGAGATTTAAACACAATCATTGATTCCATGTAGGTTGTTTTTTATTATCTACGAAATGATGTAGCTAATTTTATACGCGAAATAACGTTTTAGATCATCTCAAACCACATAAATAAACTCAAAAAATCGCGATCATGAATTAGATCAAATATAACCATATTCAGTTTTTTGTTAAACTTCCTGATGAAGGGTTCATAGCCCGAAATACCAGTATGTATAGAGATAAATAAAAAATCTCCAAAATAATTTAAAAGATTTTTTAATTTTTTTAATTTTATTTCCACTTTGTGAAACTCCACTATAAACTAACAGACATTTTGACAAAACAATTATTATCTCGAAAAATATAATTTTTTCGATGTTTACTTATTAGAGCGTTTTTGTAGAGCGAAATGCCATGGTTTCGCTCAATTTTTTTAATCGAAATAGTTTAAGCCGTTTTTGAGATATTTTGAATAAAAGAAGGAAAAAAACACTTTTTTCATGCACGATTACAATACTTGACCATACCCTGTATGGTAAAGTAAAAAATCAAAGAGATAATGCTCTTAATTGGTGATGTTAAAGATACTTTTGCTTACATGTCAGATAAGCTGCTATCCTTTCGTAAATTGAGCCCAAGTGGGCCGGGAAGTTTTTTGGCACTTATATTCGATCCCCGAGGCGACGACAGTCTTCTGAGAAGTACACAAAATTATGTTTAACATCTCAGATTAACCTCAAGGCAACTTTTTGACGTTATTTAATTTTTAATGAACTCATTGTTGGCCCCAGATTCGGAATTCTCACGCTATAAATTTGTAATCTTTACTTCTCAAAGTGTTAAAAACATTTTCCAAACTTGTCTTGTATTATTTTAAAGCAATCATAGTTGATTAAAAGAACGTTGCATTAAATCTACAAACAGAAAAGCATCAAATCAAAGACCTGTATCAAATTAGAGAAAACTGAAATAGTATTCTGAAGACTTTTTAAGGTAAGGTAAGGTAAGTAAAGTAAGGTTTTGTTTTGCGACAATACTAGAAAAAAGTTAATGCTAGAGTATATATAGAACAGACAATAAAGATTCATAATTCATAAGCCTCTCCGAGAGGCCTATGCCCGGAAGGGCCTAGTTTCATATAATTAATTGTAATTAAAGTTTTGTTTGTAATTATGTTAAATAAAAGGCTTATTATTATTATTATTATTATTAATTCATAAGCCCAAAACTTTTTGTTGTTTATGTACCACTACTAGCCAATCCCGTACTTGTTTGACAAATCTGGCAACATTGTCCGTGTTTGAATATTTTTATCATAGAAATGACAGATAAAATACATTATAAAAGTCGATTAATAAAACAAAAAGTTCTTAATAAGCGATTGAAAGCTTTTGAGACGACTGAATCGAAAAAACGTCAAAAAAGTACTAAAGTTAACCTACTTTCTAGGTTAAACACATGCGTTGTTGCCAGATTGTTTTTAGTGTAATTTTTCATTATACATTTTTTGTTATTTATTCATTATTATCTCAGAAATTGTGTTGTAACTATGAATTAAAATTTTCTTAAAAAATGTATTAGTTATTGTTTAATGTTGGTTTAGTTTTTATAACAATCATAAGAAGAGTTTCTTAATTATAATTAAATATCTATGTAAACTTTCCGATATACCGTATAGTGCAATGTATAAGAGTCTGAAAAACTCTATCTTTGGAATTTAATATGTCCAGAACAATATTGTTTATAAATTTCGCTAGCAATTGATGCAGAAGTATTTAAATAATAAATTAATAAACTGTCAAAAAAAATCCTAAGAAAACCCATATGGTGAAACAACTAACTTAAATGGTAATAAAGTGGTAACTTTATGAAAGTATAAGAAAATAACTGAACCTGGAAGAGAATGGTAAATTCGCAAATCGGCAGAATAACTAATGAAAGATTGGAAAGGATTTATGTGCCTTTATATTATCTTAAGTTCCACGTAACTACTATCAATTATTATTAGCGAAATATTTTCTTTTCTTAAACGTAATTTTTACAGGATAATTATGATTGCTCAATTTAAATATTTTTAAATAACGTACGAAAAAAAAAATGGATTTAAATTCCCTTTGGGTTCATTTGGAAATGGCCAACTTGAATTGGCTAAATTAACAATTTTCAATTTGATTACTCGACAAATCGTCCCATTAGCCGCCTAATAATAGATTTGCCATTAATAGTGTTGTTGGCTGAGTGGTGACCGACAAGAGATAAATAGACTATCAGTTCGATCCAAGGGTGCTTGCAGCCAATATATATTTCACTCATGTCGATTTAACTGATTTCCAACATCTATTTTAGGCATCTTGATTTATTGAAATACTAAGTGGACTTAGGCCTTTACAAGAAACTAAGAGCTCTGTTTTTGTCTGACGTGACAATCAAACCTTTAAAGCTATAATATCTATAAATTCATTGAATTTATTCTATAAATCAATTCAACATACTTAAGTGGAGAAGAAAGTGTAATTTTTCAAGACTTGTTACTGTGCAATTTGAGGTCATCAATTTGAACTCTAAAATCTTTATATTAAATTCAAATGATTAAAAATAAAAATAAGTTGTTGGATCAATTCATATCAAAATAGTGATTTATGCAACAATTTTTTTGGTTTTGCTAGTAATTCAAAGAATCCAATCCAAATTTGTAGTCAAACTTAATCAAACTGAGTATTAAAATCTCAAATAGTGTGTGTCAATTCTAGGAATATCCCACAATAGAAGAGAAACGTCGAAAGTGTATTTTGTTCATATACAGTATACTACTAGCTGGAAGGCCCGCCTTCTGCGGCCCTCTTGCTAGCCAGGGGGCACGCCCTCCTGAACCCCCAGCCCAAGAACCCCACCCTCACACCCCCGAAACGCACCCAGCATCCCCACCCCGTGCCCGCCCCCACAACACCACCCCACACCTCACGCGCGACCTCCACCCCCGCCTCCAACCCCTCCACCCCGCCCCACCTCACTTAGCCTCTGGGCCCCCGCCTCAACTCCCTTCTCCACCCCGCACCACACCCACCTGGGACCCCACCCCATGCCATCCACCCCCACGCACCACCACTCTAGCCCCTGGAACCCCACACCCACTACACCCCCGGACTCCACCCCGCACCACCCCCTTCACCATACTCCGTCTTACTCCCTCACCCCCATTCCACCCCCGTGCCCTCATCCCCCCGGACCCCCCGCACCCTACACCCTAACCCACCCCCGCACCGTACCATCACTCCAGCCCCGCACCCAGTTTTTGCTTTTCTAGTCTTCTAGTGACCCATAGATTATGTATACAAAATTTGGTTGAGTTTGGTCCAAAAGCAAGAATTTTCATATTTTGCACCCCCCCCCATTTTGGGTGGTTTTTGGGGGAATTTTATTAAAAAAAGTTGTCAGAAATCACATCCCCTACAACTTTGATCATAATGAAACTTGCCGTAGAGTTAATAGTTTAGGAGTTATTTGATAATTTTCATTTTTGCCCCCCCCACCCCAAACCCCTTTTGAGGTCTAAATATCAAAAGGTTATATAGCTATAAACGTAAGTTAGAAGACATCTAATATAAATATGAAATTTCATAATAATCCCTTCTGCCATTTTTACGTGAATCTTGAGGAACTTTTCGCGGAACCCACGGAAACATACATACAGACAGACAGACAGGAATTTCGTTGAGGGTATTTTCGTTCATAACTTTGCTTGAAACGTGTGCAACCAAAATTTGGCATGATTTGGACCAATGTACAGACAAAACCTTAATTTCATATATATAGATTACAATATCGTCATTGATTAAATTAAATTAAAAATTAAAGAAAAAAAATTGTAATAAAAGAAAAGTAAAAATATTTTTTTCGAAAATGATTATTTACTGAGTTATTCACTAGGTCGTTTCACGTGAAACAAGTGACCTAGTGAATAACTCGATTAGATTTTAGTGCATATCGACCCAAAATTAAGGGGGGTCGAGGGGGTTAAAAATTAAAAATCTAGGTCGTTTGAGCAAACTCAACCAAATTTTGTATACATAATCAGTGGACCCCCAGAAGTCTAAAAATGCAAAATCTAACCGCCCAAAATGGGGGGGGGGCGGAGGGTCAAAAAATGAAAATCTTGGTCATTTGCCAAACTCAGCAAATTTTGTATACATAATCAGTGGGTCCCCAGAAGTCTAAAAATGCAAAAACTAACGTCCCGAAATGGGGGGGGGGGGGGCGGAGGGTCAAAAAATGAAAATCTTTGCCATTTACCAAACTCAAACAAATTTTGTATACATAATCAGTGGGTCCCAGGAGTCTAAAAATGCAAAAATTAACCCCC
This sequence comes from Forficula auricularia, assembly GCA_024734495.1. Classification (NCBI taxonomy): domain Eukaryota; kingdom Metazoa; phylum Arthropoda; class Insecta; order Dermaptera; family Forficulidae; genus Forficula; species Forficula auricularia. The sequence continues at coordinate 21,838,732 of JALMQS010000030.1, read as the reverse complement.
TCCCTTACATGATTATAAATAATTTTATTAAATATTAAATATAAGTGATGGGCCAGGTTGTATGGTAAAGTCAAGTGGATGGCCACATCAGAACACGTCAGCTTATTTTATCATATAAAACATATTAATACGGTTCGAAAGAAAAAGAGGTGCAGCATCGTCCAAGTAAAACTGCTACTTAAAATTACAATCGTAAGTTGTAGAAAAAAAATGTGAAAAATAGTTTCTTTCCATAACAACAATATTAAATTTTGTTTGTTTTTTTCTCTGTTCTGTAAAATTTCCTTGTTGCGAGTTAGCAGGTTTACACTCTAAGGCGAAGATATTTATATTGATATATATATATATATATATAGTGAATATTTATTTGCATCAAGCAGAGGACAACCTCTTTGTTTCTCTTTATGATTTAACAAACTCTGCTACTCTCGGTAAAACAAAATCTTTTCAATTTTTTCAATTTCATTCAAGTTCTGAAGGACTAATGTTTGGTAAGAGTAGCAAAAGAATAAGGCAGGGAGAGAAGTAGTCCCTCGAAGCCATAAGGATAAAAGTATTAGCAAATAACATAAAACATGTTTTAAAAAATAAAACTTTAAAATCCGAATAAAATGAAATGATGGTTTTTGAAACGGCGTTCAAAGAATACATTCTTAATCTGTGGTTTTTTTTTTTAGATTAATGAAATGTTCTGAGCTTCTGACTGAAATAATTTATATATTGTATACATAGTAAAGAAATTTTTTCGCTTTTCCTCTTCCGAGTGAATAATTCTTCCTTCCATTTCGTTTATCTAATTGGGAGCGAAAACGCGACTGACAGTTTCAATGGGAATGACTTATGCATTGAGTCTTTCACCTTTACAACTACATCAGAAAAGACAAAAAAAATGTCTTTGGCCGAGGAGAGAGGAAAAAAGCGGCGTTTGTGAGGGGGTGCAGGGGGCGGACGCAACAGGCAACACTCAAAGTGAAACGAAATGCTCTTTACCAAATGAAGACTGACGAACGGAAAGCAAAAGCAACGGGGGGCAAAGCTTTCATGGGGTTTGGATTTGCTCAAGCGTTGAACCTAACCAGTAGGCTGGCTGTTTATCTAGAATTGAACACACACACAGAAAAGTCCTCGGAGAAGAGTCTAAGAGGCTTTCTACAGACACATCATTAAATGAGACCTCCGCCTTTGAATCCCGGTGTAAAACGTCCGAACCACATAGGTGGGCGATAAACCATCAACAAACAGTGGTAAGCTGTTTCTAAATTTTTTTAAAAAATACTAATTTTAAGAAAAAAATAAAAATAATTTTGAGAAAAAAATAAAACCGACTTCAAAAAAATTAAATGCAACAAATAAAAATACACTAAAAGTTATAAAATAATTTTTAACTTATTTAGTTACAACTAAACTACGAAATATTAACATGAAATTACTTTTTGTACTCGATGCTAATGCGATTCATAAAAAAGTATATGTTTGGCACCGACTTAAAAAAGTAATTTCATGTTAATATTTCGTAGTTTAGTTGTAACTAAATAAGTTGATAATTATTTTATAACTTTTAGTGTATTTTATTTGTTGCATTTTTTTAAGTCGGTTTTATTTTTTTCTTAAAAATTATTTTTATTTTTCTCTTTTTAGTGATGTTATTAATACTGATCATATCATCAGAACTTGACCAAATTAATATGGCACCATCCCTAAGATGCCCCTTTCCAATAAAAAAAGAATCATCGAAATCGGTTCATAAACAAAGAAGTTAGGTATGAGACAAACGGACAGGGGCTCCATATGGTTCTAAATAAATAAAAAATATCTCCCAAGTTTCAAGTCTCTATCTCAATTTTAGCCTAGTTCTACACAGCTATTAAGTTTCCCATCTAAATAACATGGGGTTTTTCGCAATGAACGATCCATTTTATTATTCCAAGGCCAAAGTAATGGTTCAAAAAATTTGAAACTCTGTAGACTTTATCCTTATAATAGTAGCTATCCCTCAGAATTTTTACAGATTTTTAGTTATTATAATTTTGGAGTTAGATCTAGATATAATACTGCTATATCTTAGTATTAGTAAGTTATAAGCTCCAAAATTATAATAGCTAAAAATCTGTAAAAATACAGGGATTCATTATAACTGATAAAGTCTAGAGAGTTTCAAATTTTTTGAAGCATTACTACTGGCTGGATTAAAAATTGATCGTTCATTGCGAAAAACTCCATGTTATTTAGAAGGGAAACTTAACCGCTATATAGCACTTGGTTATAATTAAGATAGAGACTTGAAACTTGAGGGAGATTTTTTTACTTATTTAGAACCATATGAGCCCCTGCCTGCGTAAATGATCGAAAATATCCAAAATAAGGAGCACCCTAAGTGCATGTATTTTAGTTCAAGAGCATAAAGATTATTTTTTGAAGATTTTTGATCTTTTAACAGGTAGTTTCTAAAGCTAGAAAAATCAAAATCCAATCATTTCTTTCTATTGGTTAATACACACAAGATGGATAGTTGAGTTTTGTATGTATATGAATTCAGATATAGAATCAAACAGACAAACAGAGAAAAATATTGTTTAAAAAATATTTTTTCAGCGTCTCAGAAATTTCTAAAGACGAAATAAGCAAAAAAATTGAGCATTTTTTTAGTGAATTTATAAGAGATAAAAAAAAGTTTCCGACGAATTGATAACCTCCTCCTTTTTTGAAGTCGGTTAATATGTAAATATATTGAAACATCTTAAAAAGGCATAAATATGGCAAGGCGTAATGTAAATAATATCATCGAGACACTGCTTTGAATTCCGACAACCTTAAATATTTAAATTAAATACCAAAAATGAAAAATCTGGCCTAAGGAATAATACCGTAAAAATTACAAGGAATCTTTAGATCAAGTCTGATTGCCTATATTGCCTATTGGATAATCCGGCTGTGGTTACATTCTAGCTCAAAAAAAGCTCTCGTAAATATTTTCAAAAATTGTAATTAAACAGTTAAGTTAAAAAGATAAGCAAAAGACCGTTTCTCGTTGGTTAGATTTAAACAACCTACACCGATTCACGTGCCTAGCAACGAGTAGACTACACTTAACCGTATGTTCATTAATTATTAATGTAATATTCTCCACCAATAACTAGATATTTTAGCATAAATCTGAATATCTGTTGTATCTAAAGAGGCAACCGATATTCAGCCGTCTGTATGGGAATTTTGATGAAAACTCTTGAGAGCTTTTGGATTTGAAATCTCATTTTGCATTGATGAATTGGCCTGTTTCCATATTCAGCTTTAAAATAGCTCATGCAGAAAATTTCAATATATTTAGGAAAAAAGCATTTACTAATATCTAGTACTTCTAAGTAAATTATTTAACAATTATATTTATTGCTTTGGGTAAGGGATAAGGGTGAGTGAATCCTCTAAAGTTTAAGCTTAAAATCACTACAGACAACTGACAGAATTATTCTTGAACTGCTGTAGCTAATGAGCTGGAATTTAACAAAAAGTTTCTATTAATAAGCTTTATTAATAATAATTATGCGGATTATGCCATGTTTGAGAATTCGCTTCGCTCCTGCTAACACCTTAGTGAAAATAAATAAATAAACATATCTCACTATACAATTTTATATACCTATTAGTAGGTATATAACATAGAGACAAATAAAAAAATTCAGTCGAATTGAGAACCTTTTCTTTTTTGAAGTCGGTTAAAAATTAATAGATTTTATTAAAAAAAAATCATAAATAATTTACTAAATGTCCAAAAGTTTTTTTTTTTTTTGGGGGGGGGGGAATTCTCCCTTTATATGAAAAATTAAAAAATAAGTTGCTTAAAACAACTTAATATTTAATCATAATACGCATGTACTAGGTTTGGCGGTTAATAATGTATGTATAAATGTATATACTTCATTTCTCACACTTATTCTAATAACAATTTACAATAAATTACTATTAAACGAATTGCTATTGAATAAGAATTTAAATTAAGTTTTAGCTTGTATTTTATAAAATAAATGTATTAAAAAATAGTTACCTTTTAACTTATTTCTTTTGATAATTCTTCCATGTAATGTAAAGATTCCAGCAAAATTGTACGAGTCTTGTTGGTTTAGAATTTTAAATTGTAATCTCAATATTCATTCTATAGAGATTCAGCTATTTGCTACTTAGGGAAAAAGAATAATAAAATATTAATTACTCTAATAATAATATAACTGAAAAGTATTAAAGACGTTCCCTAATATAGCTCAGATGCAGTTCGCTCTTTCCCCTAATCTCACATACGCAGAAAGGCAAAAATATTTTCACTGCGTCATTTCTCTGCTAAGTCGCAATCTCTCAATTGCCATGCCATGAGAGAAAGAATGAAAGCCATCAAAAGTACCGAACTTTTAAAATATTTCATACAAAACGAATACCTCTTGATACAATTATTTTAACAGAAAAATATTTGTTATATCTTCAATTAATGATTCTCAGTTTTTCAAAATAATTTCAAGAAAATTACGATTGTTATTTAATGAAACAGTCGCTTTAACATCAATCGGGATAGGGTTCGTGTGTTAAATGTGCAAATCAAATTTCAATGGTCAATATTTACAAATTTAGTGCCGCAAGGACTATTGAAAAAAATGTATACGTATAAAGGACACTTATAAATATGTGTATTCAAAGTTTTAAAAGGATTGTAAGAAAATCGAATTATTAGGGAACGTCCTTAAAGAATTCAAGACTGAAATTTATATGTATGTATGTATAGTAGTCAGCCTTAAAGCTGGTTTAATTTTCTTCAGTTCCACTAATAGCAGAACTGAAGAACTCTTTGCTAGGTTACTTTCTACTACAGAACAATTGTTCAGCCACTTTCATTTCATCAGAGTCATGAAGTGAGACTGAGATGAAACATAAAATCAACAATTTACTCTAGCCGGTTTAAGACTAGGTTGAGCATTGTAAGCACTACACTAGAGATGTCAATACTATAGGCAGATCATTATAAATAGCCGGAGATTATAAGTGATATAAGTCAAAAATCATAAGAAAAAAATGAATTTCTCATATTTTGTTTAGCATTCATTTAAAATCAGTGGCGGATCATACTAGGATAAGCGGAATGAGTGGCTGCGGAGGGCCCCGTGCTTGTAAGGGGCCCCAAAAAGGCTGATTGTATTAAAGTGTTTTCTTAAACATTGTTTTATAACACTTGTAGTAAATTTTAGAAAGGTAACAACACCTCAATTTTTTAATTCACTTCTAAATAAGGATTGTTTGGTACAACAATCCAACTGAACTAATTTATATTATATTTTGTGAAAAATTATTTGAAAAAAATAAATGTTTTGTTAATAAGTAACAAAATTTGAATATAATAGTTCATGGTTCAGAATTTTTTTTATTTTTTGTTCAATTGATTTTGAGAGCCCTGTTATTTTATCGCTTATGAGGCCCCTACTTGATCCGCCACTGTTTAAAATACAAAATTGAGAAGTTTTTGAAAAATCGCAAAAAATTGAGCTGTTGATGAATTTGTACGTAGTATCATTGTACAGAATTCAAATCTTGTTTATTTCTTAAACATTTCGATAAATTCGAAAAATATATAAATTATACCATTTTCAAAATCACTCCCAGATCATATATATTATATAGGTATATAATAAATACAATCGGAAAAACTTTTTCAAATTTTAAGATGATAAAGGAAGAATTTCTCCCGAAACGTTTTGAATTTTTATTAAACGTTTGGCTATTGTTTTTAAAAAATTGTATTTATTTTACTTAATAAATCAATTTATAATTATCAAGAAATTATTTATATATAACCTATATATATGAGTGTACATTTATTGCACTATGCAGAGGGCACTTTCTTTTGATTGGCTCTTATAAATCACTGCTATTCTAAATAACAACATTATTTTTAACTTGAAAAAATAACTTCTATCAAAAGAGAAGTTTCGGCTGAAACCAACTAGAATACACACATGGTTAATGATCCTCAGAAGTTTTGATTACTAGTTCTAGACTCTTTTTCAAGTGGAGGGTGAAGTCTACTAATCGAATGAGTCGTGCTTTCTAATGAGTTTATTTCTCTAAAATTGTGCAAGCTAGGTGTTTTCAGCCTAAACTTCTCATGGGATAAAGCTTAACCAGCAAAGTATCAAATCCTCAATCTTAAATCATAGCTATGTGAAGTTAAAAAAAGGATTAATTGAATAGTAATGGAAAAAAATGTATATTTTTTTATACCATTTTCAAAAGCCTCTTTATCTCGGCAACATGATTTTCCCCTCTTCTCTAAGCTAGTTTTTTAAATAATATAATTTCGATCATTCTCATAGTAATGAACCAGGTCTCTCGCCTTTCCTTTTTGAATATTGATAATAAAATCCTCTTGAAGATATCCGAATAATTTTGCTCTTCTTCTCTCTAAGTCTTCAAGCAATACCAGATTTTGTTTGATTTCACTGGAGTATATTATAATTAATATCATTTCGAAGATAATAATCAAAGAGGTGAACCAAGGGGTCTCTTGCTTTTTTCTTAATTAATATTAATGATAAAATCCTTAACTATGTCTTAAAAAGAAGTCCAAAATCTTTGCTCTTCTTCACTTGAAGACTTTAAATAATTTCCGTATCTCTTTTAGAATTTGTCCATCTGTTTTCTTCTCTATCCGACTTGCCATCTTATCATTCTTCGCCAAGTTTAGATATATGTCCAAGTTAAGAGATTTTATTTGGAGGCTAGGGAAATAAAAAATAAAATTAGATCATGTAAATATATAATATAGGTAAATATTGAAAAAATAAATTAAAACAGGAATAGCAGGGAATTGACAATAAATAAGAAACAGAGCTTTTATTAAATGGGCCAGACGTTTTGTCGATTTATTTCGACTTCCACAGTGGAGTGATAAAATTGGCCACTGAGGAAGTCGAAATAAATCGACGAAACGTCTGGCTCATTTAATAAAAACTGTTTTTTATTTATTGTCTAATTCCCTGCTATTCATGTTTTAATTAATACTTATTATGGATGCGAGTGATATACCAATGAAAATATATTCTGGGAGTCAAAATTTATTTTTATACTAAATAAGTAAGCATAAAGAGGATGGCAAGCTAATCCATACCTCTTGGAATCTTTATAAAAAAATAAAGAATAGCCTGAAATAGGCATTATTTAATCATCAGGGCATATATTTATTTTAAGACTTCTCCACAAAAATACAATTATAAAATTTTCAAAGCCATGTATTCAAAATATTAGCAAATGGCAAACTTTCGAGAGAGGAGACCCAAATTGTCAAGGAAATCAGGAAACGAAGTTACCTATCAAAGAGTCTTATGGTACACGTGGTCAAATGCGGCAGAACCACACTCAAGGGACCAAAATCAAGGCCACAATCAAGAGGCCAAAAAGCCGCATGTGGCTCGCGGACCTAGGGTTTGCCGAGCCCTGGCCTATGACCATGCGAAATGTCAATAAAATAATGGTAATAAGCAATAAATTTCAATACACTTTTCAATTGTTCAAATATAAATTTAGTTACCTGGTATCTATTTTGTTAATTGTATGTAACTGCATTAAAAGCCATGTATGTTTTATTACCATTAGCTGTCAGTTTCTATTTAAACTAGCAGTTTCCCTTCAAGAATCGCTGGACTTCCCTCAATCTCTCCTGTCAAGTCAAAAATGTCAATAACTCTCTGTTTAAACAGTTATGATTATGAGCAATAAACCCACACTCAAGGGTTCAAAAAGCCGCATGTGGCTCGCGACCCACGGTTTGCCGACCCCTGGCCTATAACCATCCGAAATGTGGCAATAAATTTCACTACACTTTTCAATCATTCAAATATAAATTTAGTTACCTATTTTCTTAATTGTATGTAACTGCATTAAAAACCATTATGTCTCATTTTTTTTTAATAAGTTTTATTACCATTATCTGTCAATTCATCAGTTTCTATTTAAACTAGCAGTTTCCCTTCAAGAGGCTCTGGACTTCCCATGAATATCTATTAATCTCTCCTGTCAAGTTAAAAATGTCAACAACTCTCTGTTTAAACAATTATGAGTAATAAAATTTCTAGTGTTTACCTATATCTTGTATACAGATGAAGCTACATTAAGTAAAGATGAATCCTGGATTGAAATTTCAGAGCAAACCCTTGTTAGAATGAATTTATTTGGGTGCCTGAGAATTGTCAAATGACTAGAACTGTCATTTTCAGATATTTGATTAGGAGTTTCATTTAAATATTACAAGGTTTTCTTAACAGTAATATACGGCACTGCTTAGGCAGCCCTTCAGAAATAAAAATATCAATTATTTTTAAATTATAAATATGTAGAATTGAAATTCTTCTTCCAAGTTAGCGGGAGATTTGAATGCTGATCGGGAAATCGCTGATAAATTCTGATCTAGCATAGGATAGATCTCTATTCTTAAAAAGAACTGTCTATAAGACGACCCAGAATAAATATAGTTTCACCTGTGAGAAAAATTTATTTATAGAATAAGACGGCCAATTGCGAGTCGGGCTCGTATATCTACCAAAATACTTAATGGCGCTCTCTTAGGCTTAGCCCCCAGATATATTTTCGGGCCTGGGACCCAAAATCCGAAGCAAGCCCCTTATTAAGAATTATTATGATCATAAGTATGTGTTTTTTATGAAGTCGAAAAAGTTGGTCAGAATGGGTTTTATTTTTTGTTATTTCGCCAATCGCTGTGGAGTTGTACTATTCACAATATCCCCAGAATATTCTAAGAAGCTATTTAAAGGACATAAATATTCCAATTATCTCCTGGAGATCCACAGAATATTTGTATGGGCGTTAATCTTCTGTGAATATTCTTTTCCGAATATTCCAAGAATGCGCAACTAGGAATATTCTGGTAAAGAGAATTTAATGTCCTACACGAATATTTTAGTTCTAAGAAAATTCCCAGAATATCTACGAAGATTGAAAGATTATTCACAAGATATTCCAATGTCCAGAGAAGATATCAGAATAATTATAGATTATTCTTGTGCTACCTGGGATGCTAATCTAGACCAGAATTTATAACGGATTTCCCGTCAGCATTCAAATCTCCCGCTAACTTGGAAGAATAATTTCATTTCTATTTATAATTTATAAATAATTGCTATTTTTATTTCTGAAGGGCTGTCTAAGCAGGGCCGTATACTACTGTTAAGAGACCCTTGTAATATTTAAATGAAACTCCTAATCAAATATCTGAAAATGACAGTTCTAGTCATTTGACAATTCTCAAGCAACCAAATAAATTCATTCTAACAACGGTTTGCTCTGAAATTTCAATCCAGGATTCATCTTTACTTAATGTAGCTTCATCTGTATACAAGATATATGTAAACACTAGAAATTTTATTGCTCATAATCATAACTGTTTAAACAGAGAGTTATTGACATTTTTGACTTGACAGGAGAGATTGATAGAGATTGAGGGGAAGTCCAGAGCTTCTTGAAGGGAAGCTGTTAGTTTAAATAGAAACTGATGGATTGACAGCTAATGGTAATAAAACATACATGGCTTTTAGTGCAGTTACATACAATTAACAAAATAGATACCAGGTAACTAAATTTATATTTGAATAATTGAAAAGTGTATTGAAATTTATTGCCACATTTCGCATGGTCATAGGCCAGGGCTCGGCAAACCGTAGGTCGCGAGTCACACGCTTTTGGCCTCTTGAGTGTGGCTTTGATTTTTGGCCCCATTGAGTGTTGGTCTGCCGCATATGACCACATGCACCATATAGACTCTTTGATAGGTACTTTCGTTTCCTGTTTTCCTTGACAATTTGGCTATTCTCTCTCGAAAGTTTGCCATTTGCTAATATTTTGAATACATGGCTATGAAAATTTTATAATTGTATCTTTGTGGAGAAGTCTTAAAATAAATATATGCCCTGATGATTGAATAATGCCTATTTCAGGCTATTCTTTATTTATTTTCAAAAGATTCCAGGAGATGTGGATTCGCTTGCCATCCTCTCTATGCTTAATTATTTAGTATAATAAAATTATATTGTTAGAGTTCGTGGCTGTGATGAAACTGTACTAGATGAAGGAGGAGGTATCAGCCAAAGATGGGTTCAATAAAACACCTTTAATAAGACATTTCGGCCTGAATTTTATTTGGCCATCTTCAGTCAATTAGGAGTTAGACACAAAATGCGGTACACATATGTGATCGAACCAAGCCTTGTCAAAATAAAAACAATTTTAACCGAAACGTATTATTAAAGGTGTTTTATTGAACCCAGTGATTCCATCTTTGGCTGATACCTCCTCTCCTTCATCTAGTATAATAAATTATATTTTAAAAAAACTAAAAAACGTGCTTCTAAAAAGTACAAAATAATGTAATACTTAATCAAAAAGTGTGGGACTCAGAAAGATGAACTTTTATTTAATTTCGACAGAGTCCCACGCTTTTTGATTAAGTATTACCTTATTTTGTACTTTTTAGAAACATGTTTTTTAGTTTTTTTAAAATATAATTTATTTTTTTGCTTTTTAGTCTCAATTATTTTTATAGAGAAAAGTTTGCGAAATTTAACAGAATAAATTTTTATATACGTAATTTCATTTAAATTGAGTAGGTAAACAATTATTTATATAGAGAAATGTTTGCGGGATTTAACAGAACAAAAGTCACATAGATAGATAGATACAGGTAGGGCCGGATTTAGATGTTTGCCGCCCATGTGTAAAATTAACACCCCCCCCCCCCCCACCAGCCATTCATCCACACCACTCCGCCAACCAACCAACACCCTAATCATTAGGGCCTACCTTACATAGTTGTCAAAAAACTTAAACATTAGGCGCCTAATGTTTAAGTTTTTTGACAACGATGTATGGTAGGTCTGTGGTTTTCATACGTAGGAAAAGTAAAGAAAAGAAATCACAAAGCATAGTTTACGTTAACGTTTACGTTACAATATTTTATTATTGTACAGTAGATTGTAAAATTTGCCGCCCCCTAAATTTGCCGCCCTGTGCAGCTGTACATATTGCACATGCCTAAATCCGGCCCTGGATACAGGTGTAGCTAATATAAAGCATGTAAAAATAAATTTAGACTCCTAGAATATATTTTTCTATATTAAATATTCAAATGATCTAATCTTATTTTTTATTTCCCTAGCCTCCAAATAAAATCTCTTCTCTTAACTTGGACATATACCTAAAATTGGCAAAGAATGACAAGATGGCAAGTCGGATAGAGAAGAAAACAGATGGACAAATTCTAAAAGAGATACGGAAATTATTTAAAGTCTTCAAGTGAAGAAGAGCAACGATTTTGGACATCTTTTTAAGACATAGTTATGGATTTTATCATTAATATTAAATAAGAAAAAAGCAAGAGACCCTTGGTTCATCTCTTTGATTAATATCTTCGAAATGATATTAATTATAATATACTCCAGTGAAATCAAACAAAATCTGGTATTGCTTGAAGACTTAGAGAGAAGAAGAGTAAAAATATTCGGATATCTTCAAGAGGATTTTATTATCAATATTCAAGAAGGAAAAGGCGAGAGACCTGGCCGATTGGTTCAACTCCATGAGAATGATTGAAATGATATTAATTAGAAACTAGCTTAGAGAAGAAGAAAGTCAAGTTGCAGAAATAAAGAGGCTTTTAAAAATGGTATAATAAAATAATAATTTTTTACATTACTATTCAATAAATATTTTTTTAACTTCACATAGCTATGATTATTTACGATTGCAGATTTGATACTTTGCTGGTTAAGTTTTTTCCAAGGACAATTGATCATTGTAGAAATTATTCCTGAAGGTTTCGAAAAAATTAATAAATAATCTCTACTTAACTCACCTACTTATATCCAACCTCTTAAATTACCTCCCTTCTTACAATAATGCATGAGTCAACCCCAACTGCTTCTTGATTAAATAAATACATTTTTGTATCATTATCATAAAAATAAAATAGAAACTTTTAAGTATAATAGTAATAATAAATATATTTAAATCTCAACAAAATTAATCCTAGTCTAATTATATAAGACTTTGAAAATAATTTAATTCTTTTCTTATTAATTTTCAGAGTTATATTTTAGTAATCAGTAGAAATTGTGGTGTTGGTGCAAGGTGAAACATCTTTAATAAAGATAAGTAAATAAATATTTTATTTAATATGGATTTACTATGAGTTAAGTGATACGGTCACTTATTTCACATTAAAATTAAAAAGTTAAAAGATATAAAATTTTTTTCTTTTTCAATATATGTTTTCGCTATCAACCCATCTTCAGGAAATACAGAATGTTACTTTCTGTATTTCCTGAAGATGGGTTGATAGCCTGAAATATATATATTGAAAAGAAAAAAAATTTATATCTTTTAACTTTTTAATTTTAATGTGAAATAAGTGACTCAGTATCCTTAACTCATAGTAAATCCATATTAAATAAAATATTTATTTACTCTTATCTTTGTTATATTTTAGGACATTGAAAATAATTTAATTCTTTTCTTATTAATTTTCAGAGTTATATTTTAATTCTCTATCTCTAAACAATTCAACCATCAAAGCATCAAATCTACAATGTTTTATTCACCAGAATGTCAAAGAGCAAGAAATTATATGAAGATATTATTAAATAAGGTAAAAAGAATAATTATGAGAATACAAATTTAATCTCTAAATTGAAATTTGATGTAACTACCTACTTATTTTGGTAAGTTGGAATTTAATTATTGAACTCTTGATAATTATTTGAGCCTTCAAAATTGTCGATAAACTCTTTGAAGAAATTGATCATAGTTTAAATCATGTCGTTTCGGTATTTATCCGTGAAACTGTTCAAGTGATATTTTCAAAATAGGCACTTGATTATTTCCATCTCAAATCTATAAATATATTTAGTAAAAGCCAAATACCTTCTTGTATGTTATGATACAAAAATAAATTGACACGGCCCCTCACTTATATTTATATAATATTTAATAAAATTATTTATAATCATGTAGGGGATTGGGGGGGGGTTAGTCTTTGCATTTTTAGCCTTCTGGGGTCCCACTGATTGAAAATTTGGTTGAGTTTGGTACAAGGGCCTAGATTTTCATTTTCTAACCCCCTCCCCCCATTTTGGATTGTTAGTTTTCGCATTTTAGACTTCTGGAGGGCAACGGATTATGTATACAAAATTTGGTTGGGTTTTCTCAAATGGCCTAGATTTTTAATTTTTAACCCCCTCCACCCCCCTTAATTTTGGGTCGATATCCACCAAAATCTAATCAGCTCTTAATCTCAATGCACCAAAACTACGTGTGAAATTTGGTTTTGATATTCACACTAGTTTTTGAGCTAGCTCGTCCATAATAATTTGGTAACGCACAGACTAACAGACTAACTAACAGACATTTTGATAAAACAATTATTATCTCAAAAAATATAATTTTTCCGATGTTCACTTATTAGGGCTTTTTTGTAGACCGAAATGCCATGGTTTTCTACCAATTTTTTTAATCAAAATAGTTTCAGCTGTTTTTAAGATATTTCGAAAAAACGAAGCAAAAAAAAAACTTTCCATGCACGATTACAATACTTGACCATACCCTGTATGGTAAAGTAAAAATCAAAATTCTTACTTTTAGTCATGAAAAATACATTTAAATTTCAACAAGTTGACTGTACACTGATTCTAAAATAATTTATATAATAATTTAATTGGAAAAATCCTGAGATGTTATGGATAAGTTTAATTACATGTCAGAATGGTGCTTAATATATATTCAACCATCTCGAGAATTGATTAAAAGTTATCTTTAACATCTCGTATTTAGAAGAGGACCCTCGCGTGATTTTTTTAATAAAATATAACTCCACTACTGTCAACACAATTATTTAATACATAATTTAATTCTACTACTGTTTCAACAAAATTATCGACTGTACCTACTCTAATAAATATATAAAATATAATTGTTTAATTGGAAAAATCACGAGTGTTCTCTACTGAATCTGAGACGTCATGCATAAATTTTATTAGATGTCAAAAGGACTGTGTTCACCCTCTCGAATTGAATGAAATTTACCCATAATAAACCTCATAATCGCATTCAGTAGAGAAAGAACATTCTCGTGATATTTTCAATAAAATCTAACTCTAGTATTGTCGGTAAATGAATAAATTTTTAAATAACTTGAATTGGGTCTGTGGATGTTTTCTAAGTTAAGGACGGGGGTGTAATCAGGGATGTTTTCTTTTTATGATTATTTAACGGGAAGTGCCGAATGAATAAGCAGTTTTTTTTATATGATATATAAATTAAGTGGATATTGATGAGGCAGTCCAAAAAAGAAGATAATTTATACTATCCTTTTATTTTTATTCAAAAACTGACGTTTCGGAGGCTATTCCCTCCTTCTTCAGGGTTTTGAAAAGTCAGTGAAGGAAATCCAATGCGACATTCTCCTCAATATACACTTAATTAACTTATCAGTCCGTCTCCAAAAATTACTTCAATCTGATGAAATCCATCATCATTGAGTATACAGTCCTAAGACTGGTTTGATGCAACAATCCGTCTCCACTCGACTCTGTCCCCCGCCAGCTGTTTAACCTCTCTAAATGTCTGGCATCCCATATCCCCAATTATTTGGTTGAAATATTCTAATCTGGTTCTTCCCCTTCCCCTTTCTTTCCCACCTCCCCCTCCTAGATATCCCTAAGCAGTCCCCCATGTCTCAGTGTGTGCCCCATCATCTGACCTCTTCTCTTCTTCAGACTCTTCCACAAGGTTCTTCTTTCTCCGATTCTTCCAAGAACTTCTTCATTTGTAATTTTATCCATCCATTTGATATTCATCATTCTTCTGTAGCACCACATTTCGAAAGCCTCCAATCTCTTTCTCTCCGCTTTTCCAATTGTCCAGGTTTCACACCCGTACATGGCTATGCTCCATACATATGTCTTCAATAGCAACTTCCTGTTTGCTAAGCTGATTGAGGAGGAGCATAGTAGTTTTTGTTTTGAATTAAACCCCATTTTTGCTTGGGCAATTCTTGATTTAATTTCGTTTTTGCTCCTCCCATCCCATGTTATTTTACTTCCTAGGTATGCGAATTCCTTAAATGAAATATAAATTTTAAATTTTATAAATAAAAGGGTTTTTTAGTCACATAAAATAAATAAATAGAG
Organism: Forficula auricularia; assembly: GCA_024734495.1. Taxonomy (NCBI): domain Eukaryota; kingdom Metazoa; phylum Arthropoda; class Insecta; order Dermaptera; family Forficulidae; genus Forficula; species Forficula auricularia. Next base: position 21,823,508 of record JALMQS010000030.1, on the reverse strand, counting down.
TAATTTTAATCAATTATCATTTCGGTACTACTGAAGATAGTCAACAAGGCTGACCGAAACTGTCCAGTGAATCGATCAAATAAATAATGATAATTGATTAAAATAATTACTCTATTTATTTATTTTATGTGACTAAAAAACCCTTGTGGGATCGGGCAGGCTAGGGGTTAGCGTGTCAGCCTGCTAACCAAGTGGACCCGGGTAAGAATCCTACTCGAGGCATCCGGCTAAAACCTGACCCCGGGGTAGAGGCAAATTAAAAAAATAATTAGTATAGTAAATTGGCTTATGGCTAGAGAGGTCGAAAAGCCAAAAAAAAAAATACACTTTAATTTATAAAATGCAAATTCTACATTAAGTCACTTAAGTTTTGGAAGAATCTTAGAAAAAAAATTTTTATAGTAAAAATTAATTGCTTTAAAATTGAAATGAATATATGTTTACGACAATACGGTGATTTCAGATGGCCCAGGATATGGATATGACGCCTGGGATCTTGATGTACCTTAGTTGGTTGAAGTCCTCTTTATCTATCCAATGAGTTCACTGTAAAATATAACTTACTTCGCTCATATGAGACAAGAAATATTGTGGAAATATTGATGGATTTTGTTGAAACCATCTTTGTAGCCTAATTACAAATTAACCGCCTCGCTTGATGGACAAGGATCTCAAAAAAAATCCTAAAAAATATTTTTAACAATTATTCAACTTAACTCCGCCAAGGACGGTCCCAAGCCCGGCTGAAAAAGGAGGAGGGTTATGCGTAGGGCTAACCACCCTACCGTGTAAAAACACATTGTTAAAAAACACGGAAAAAAGCCTCGGAATATGTACAATTTTGACGACTAAGCGATGCAACCTAGAACTCCGAGATCTCTATCAGTCTTCAAATATTATCCAACTCATCAAAAGTCGCAGACTGCCATGGGCTGGACATTTTATACGAAGTGACGACTCTTAAATCATAAAATCTGTCTGGGAGAAATCACCAGATGGAAAAAGACCAAGAGGAAGATCTCGAATGAGATGGTAGGATAAAATCAAAAGAGACTAGTAATCCCTTGGAGTCCAAAATATGGAAACGGCAGCCCAGGATAGGACTGTATGGAGAAGGATCGTCTGTAAGGCCAAGACCCACGAAGGGTAGTAGCGCCCAGGAGTAAGTAAGTAAGTAATTAATCAACTTAATTATCAAATAATAATGATTAAATATTTAATTATTAAATAAAAGAAAAAAAACTTTTTCAATAATTAATATGACAAGGATAACCCATTCAGATTTAATTATTTTCTTTAATTAATGATAAATAATGATGAATAATAATGATTAAATAAATTAAAAAAACCTTTTTCAAGAATTGATATGACAAGGGAAACCCATTCATATTTTTTTTTGTTTTTAATTATATTTCTTAACTATTTGGATTATTCTAGGGGGCTCATTGCAATAAGCCACTAGGGGTGTAATCGGCGCTTCCTGAAAATTTACAGATGATTCATTAAATTTCTTTTTCTAATTTAATAAAAAATAAATCTAGTAAAAAAGAAAATCAGATATATTTCCAAAAATGTTCTTTTATTTATTTTTAAAATAAAAATAAAAAAAAACTTACAATTTTCTAAAAAGTACTAACAAAATGCAGATTTAGTTTCTGACTTTTATTGATGCTTTTTAACTACTCGGAGTAATACCAGAAGGGTGAGACTGGCACCGCACGGAAATGTCTTTATCTGTAATGGACTCTTCGGCTAGTTTATTAAATTATTTTTATTTTATTTTATTCAATTATCATATCAATGTTTCTAATTTTCTAAAATAATTTAATTAGACCATATTCAAGTTCCCGTTACATGATATCTACTGAACTATAATAAATTTCATCTAAGCTAAGAATATTAATTTCTCACAGAAAAGGTCACTAAAATGAATTTAATTTAATTTAAAATTCGATAAAAATTCCATTCATTTAAATAATTCGAAATTTATCAAAGCTCAGAGCATGCGCAGGCCACTTTTTTCATATAATGCACTGTTTTTGAGTTATAAGACAATAAGACTGTCTCAAGGTAAAAAACTCACCCGGTATATATATTTTAAATAATGGTTGTGGCAATTGCAAACTTAATTCTTTTTAATAAATGAATTTACTTAAGGACCAATCATAGATTTTAGAGAAAATATTTTTATATTGCATATCATTGGTCTTAAAGGTGTGGCTAAAGGCCCGGCGGGCTAGTTAGCGCTTGAGTTCAATTCCTAAGGGGACGAACCTCTTTGACATGAGCTAATTTGTGGGTTTCAAGACAGCTGCCCCCTTGATAGAGCAGCTTACCTTTTTTCACGATCATACTTTGTTTATCTTATTAATAATTTCAGTGATGTTAGGGTACTTGCTGGAAACCCTTTATTTTAATCGGTTTATCAGGTGAGGAGGGTAATGGTTTAGGTTGTCTAGTATAGAAGTATCTTTGACTTCCAAAGGGCCCCGGTCGGTGACAATCAATTTTTTTAGAATTATGGTTAGGGAGAGGATTACTGGGATTGGCCGCAGTGAAAATGGGGTTGGCCATGGGATTAGGGGAAAGCCTTAGACCATGAAATATATAGATAGACACGCCCTGGTGTCGATTTGGTGAGGCCAACATCTCCTATAGAACTTGACGTCATCTGTAGGTAGGAACACCCAGAAATAGCATGGCCACTATAAGAATTATTATACATTTAGATAAATTTATCGTAGTTTAGATTATTTATTTTGGATTCCAATAATCGCAAATTAATATTAAATTAATATAACCAAAATATTTATGCGAGAACGTGACGTCATCTGTAGGCGATGTTGGCCTCACTTCACTCTGTGTGGAGAGTAGCAGAGGGCGTGTCTATATATTTCATGGTCTAAGGAAAAAGCCCCTAGAAGACCTCGAAAAAAATTCACCTTTCGAATGTGGGTGGTTTGTTTATCTTATTAATATTTTTTTTCATAATGCACTGTTTCTGAGTTATAAGACAATAAAATAAGACTTTTTCAAGATAAAAACTCACCCCGTATATAATACCTACACTGTTTCTAAAATCTATGATTGGTCCTTAAGTAAATTCATTTATTAATATAATAGTATAAGTCTGGGTTGATTTTTGAAATAATTTCCATCTTTTTTCAAAAAGAAACTCAAAAAAAATGCTTAAATCTTTCCATTCATTATTTAATTATTCTTTTTTATTAATTTTCAGAAATATAATATTTTGTTGCATCAGAATGGCATGAAATTAAAACTTTAAATTAAGAGCAAGAAATTATATAAAGATATTAATAAATAAGATGAATATATTTATTAGAATAGAAATCGATTCTCTAAATTGAAATTATGCTACCTATTTATTTTGGTAAGTTTGGAATTTAATTGTAATACTAATAATTTCTAAGACTTCGAAACTGTCGAAAATAAATAAAATATAAATACATTGGCTTCACATTAAATCATCTCGACAATATTTATTTTATTTACTTGTTGATGTTTTGATGGTTAGATTAATAGCCTGAAGAATTAATGGTCATATAAAAAGTTTCCCCGGTTTTTTAGTAAATTTTAGAACAAAATTTCTTTATTGAAAATCAATTTTAAACAAGTACATATTGACCATTATTATCTATGAACTTTTGCCATTTTTTGGGTAGCTCCATAATTCCATCGGTGTAGAACTTCTGTGATTTATCGTCGAAAAACTTGGCCAAGTGATTTTAAGCGGAGCTTCGGTCGGCCAATTTTTTACCATCAAGAGAGTTTTGCAGAGACCGAAACAAATGGTAGTCATACGGTGCAAGGTCCAGGCTATACGGTGGATGCATCAAAACTTCCCAACCAAGTTCCGTCAATTTGTTTCGAGCGAGGGGTTAACCGCGATTGGAATTAAGTGTACACGTCTATGTAATTATGTGGAATTATTTTGGAATTCATTAGATAATGCCCCTTCATCTATTGTCTTCTACTTGGAAATGAAAGTGGAAGTGGAAGAACGTGTATACGATATTACGTCCCGGTTCACCTTGGTTCCGAGTCATCAAAGATGTGTGCGCGGCCACACATCTTTGATGACTCGGAATAAATTGACGGAACTTGGTTGGGAAGTTTTGATGCATCCACCGTATAGCCCGGACCTTGCACCGTCTGACTACCTTTTGTTTCGGTCTCTGCAAAACTCTCTTGATGGTACAAAATTGGCCGACCGAAGCGTTTTTTTCAATAAAGAAATTTTTTGTTCTAAAATTTACCCAAAAACCGCGGAGACTTTTTATATGACCTATTATTTCGGCTTGGACCAACTATGGAAAGATTAAAAGTTCATAAACATTTTCTAGTTAATTCACGACGTAGCTGTTTTGAACTCCAAGGCCGATTTCAAATGATTATTTAACTTTAGTTCAAGTCAAACCAAGCCACATTGAGGTAGACTCTAAAAGAATGAGAAACCAAAATGTCGTGAATAAACTTTAAAAATATTTAACCAATATTCTAATTTCTCGTGGTGTGGTTTAACCCGAATTCTGAACTTGTCATATTTATTTATTAAGGTAGTGCTTTCGCGACAATCCACACAAAAATTTTTAGCCTCATAACCACTCTATACATATGAACTGTGCTAAAATTTTAGGTTATGTTTTTTTAACGTGACTGTACTTCTCACACTACTATATCCTGTTAATGAATAGATCGTTTCCAAATCATTGATCTTATATCCCTCCACTAAAAATAATCGCCCAAATATGTTTTTTTAATTTTTTATCAAAACTACGAGGTAAATAATTTCAATATTTTTTTAAGTTACTCCGAATATATTATTCTAACAAATATTAGTTTTTCATCAAGATGGTAAAAGTCCTTCAATGAAAAAAAATAAAATAATGGTAATTTTCCCACCCTTTCCCAATCTACCATATGTAAAAAATTTCATTTTTAATTGCAATTATTTCATGTTTAGTGTGGTAAATCGTCTTCAAATTTTAACAGTGTGTTTATTATGCTTTTAATTACTTATATTCCAAGTTTCGAAGACTTCTTGAATTTTTGCATTTGTGAAAGAACTACCTTAAATCATTTTTATTTGAATTTTATAAATATCTCAGACTAATTCTAATTCTTATTTTAATAAGTTTGATGTTTGACTTTCGTCTTGATGATTAAGTTTTCAAAACTCGACAAATTATACAGGTCTGGTATGAAAAAGTTGTTTGGATAATTTTATGTGTTTCTTATAGATTTTCCTCAGCAAAATCCGAAAATAAATTTATTTTTTACGTATCACATTAAATTTTTACACAACAAAGAATTAATGAAGATTTGGGTATAAAAGTGGATTCACCCTATTTTAGGCTATAAAAATACTATATGGTTTTATTTATAATTTTTTTAATCTTATTTACTTATTAATGCATTGAACATTAAAAAAAATTGATACAATTTTTTTAGATACCAATTTCTATTTTATTTGTGTGTAGGAATTAGAATATTATCAATAATAGCAACAACTTTTCCAACATTAAACTTAGCAGACCTCTATTATTTGAAGATTGGAAAAATAAAATTATTAGAATACAAATTAAATCTTTAAACAAAATTCTAAAGCTTGTTTTGATATGTATAGCGTGTGGTTGGGATCTTAATGATTTCGAAGATACCTGTATATTGTGTATACGTGTCTTCTATTTAGTAACAAATATGTTTTATTATTTGTTCACGTTTTATAGGTTCTCTTTAATTTTTATCTCGACTAATATTTGTTCTACATGAGCTAATCTGGAGTTTCAAGACAGAGCTGCTCCCTTGATAGAGCAGCTCACTTTTTTCATGATCATACTTCGGCGGTCCTCTTACTAGCCAGGGGCACGCCCCCCGGACCCCCAGCCCTCGAACCCCACCCTCATCACCCACTCCCACTCACCACACCCCCGAAACCCACCCAGCACCCTGCCCTCCCCCTCCCCCCACACCGCCACCCCTAAAACCCCCTCCAGCACCCCCACTCCACACCCGTTCCCCAACCCCCGCCCCCACACCACAACCCGCACCCCATCCACCCCGTGCCCTCTAACCCTGCGCACCACACCCTTGCCTAGACCCCTGGACCCCACCCCTATGCCCCTGGACTCCACCCCGCACCACCTCCTTCACCCCCACCCTACTCCGCCTCACTCCTCACCCCACCCCCATTCCACCTCCGCACCCAGTTTTTTCATTTCTAGCCTTCTAGTGACCCACAGATTATGTATACAAAATTTGGTTAAGTTGGCTCTAAGGGTAAGCATTTTCATTTTTTGATCCCCCCCATTTTGGGCTGTTAGTTTTTCCATTTCTAGCTCCCTAGAGGCCCCGAGATTATGTATACAAAATTTGGTTGAGTTTGCTCCAAGCGCAAGAATTTACATTTTTTCACTCCCCCCTCTTTAGGTGGGTTTTTGGGGAAATTTTTTAAACAAAAGTTGTCAGAAATCACATCCCCTACAACTTTGCTCATTATAAAATTTGCCGTAGAGTTAATAGTTTAGGAGTTTTTTGATAATTTTCATTCGTGCGCCCCCCAAACCCCCTTCTGGGGTCAAAATATCAAAACGTTATATAGCTAAAAACGTAAGTTAGAAGACATCTGATGTGAATATGAAATTTCGTAATAGTCCCTTCAGCCGTTTTTACGTGAATCGTGAGCAACTTTTCGCGGAACCCACGGAAACATACAGACAGACAGGCAGACATACAGACAGGAATTTTGTTGAGGGTGTTTTCGTTCATAACTTTGCTTGAAACGTGTGTAACCAAAATTTGGCGTGATTTGGAGCAATGTACAGACAAAACCTTAATTTTATATATATATTTAGATTACAGTAATGGTTGGGTATTTGCTGGGAACCCTTTATTTTAATCGGTTTATCAATCGTTTGCTTAGTCAATTAATAAACTATTTTTTTTTTTTAGGATAAATAGTTGTTTTATTTTCATCATATTGCATTTAGTACATGATTTTAAAACACTTAAGTAATTAAAATACAAATTTTCCAATTAATTCTTTACTGAAAATCCCTTAAGGTAGTTGTTCCGCCAAATGGGTTTTCTTAGGATTTTTTTGAAATTTATATAGATTGTTCTTTCAATATTTCAGCATCGATTGGTGGCAAAACGAAATTTATGATCAATATAGTTCCGGAGATATTAAATTTCAAAAATAGAGTTTTTCAGACTCTTATACATTGCACTATACGTGATATCGGAAAATGTATATACATATTTAATTATAATTAAGAAACCCTTCTTACCATTGTTCTATAAAACTAAACCAACATTAAACAATAACCAATACATATTTTAAGACAATTTTGATTCATAGTTACAACAGAGTTTCTGAGATAATAAGGAATAAATAATGAAAAATGTATAAAAAGAAATTTACACTAAAAACAATTTGGCAACACCGCATTTATTTAACCAGCGAAAGATGTATAAAGTGCTCATGCGCTAGATTTTTTCAAAATTATAATTTTTCATAAGGTGTAACGTAGGCATTGATTAAATTTGTTAAAAAATAACAAAACGATTTTTATAGAAATTTAAAATGTATTTTATCTGCCATTTTAATATAAAAATATTCAATCTCTTACAATGGTGCCAGATTTCTCAAACGAGCACGTGATTGGCTAGAATTGGTACATAAACAGCAAAAAGTTTTGCGCTTATGAATCCTTATTGTCTGTTCTATATACTCTAGCATTATCTTTTTGCTAGTATTGTCGCGAAACAACTATCTTAAGTAATTTGATTTAAACATGAGATGAACATAGATATTTCTCAAATTTGGGTCGCGGCTTAAAAAGGTTAAGAACCACGGCTCTAGATCAACCCCCCCCCTCCACCGAAACAATAATAAAATCCTCAAATTTTTGTCGTACTTGCGATATTAATCATCAAACGGAAATCAATCTTATAAATTCATTAATAATCTATTAATTGAAAATTCACCTGTAGAAAATTAAAATAATCTTAACTATAATTTTTAAAATAATATTTAAAAGATATTTTCAAAAGTTTTACAATTTTAAAATGCCAATGTATTCAAATCACCCCTTTTACTTGGTAATCAGAAGCCCATGACCCCTCGCAGGAGCCATGGGGGTTTTGGTGATGGTAACAGGGGCCGTTCGGTGGTTTCACGACTATACGTTTTCCTAATGGTTGGGGGTGATTGTAGTGGGGTTAACCATCTACCAATGATGGCGGGATGTGGTCCGGGAAAGAACCCATCAAGGATGCCATACCTTAAATGTGGCTGAAGGGTTACGTTGGGGGATGTTGAACTGATTTTTTTAATTGATATTCCTGTGACATCACATCATGGTCTGACTTGTCCCGTGGATCAAAAGGGAATCAAACTGGAATTAATCCTATATAAAAAACACTTATAAATATTTAAAAAAAAATTTAGTTTTTTTAAAAGAAAATTCAAAATATAATTTAATACATATTTTTAATTTAATGTAATTCAAAAGTGACTATTTTTTTCATTAATCATTGGATTCCCGTGACGTCATATTATCCACATGACTTGTCCCTCATTAATTAAAAATCATACATACGAATTAATATAGTATATTAAAAAAAATTTACAACAATTTTCCAAATATTATTTAATAAATATTTTTTTAAATATATTTAATTTGAAGATGATTTGTATTTTTTTTTTAATTATTCCTTGAAATTCCCGTGACGTCAGGCCGTCACGTGACTTGTCCCTCTCAATTCCCGACTCTATACTCTTTGATTCCCGAGGGACTGGGCCGCCATTGCAAATAACATCCAGACCAACCTTCGCCCGGTATTCTAATTTCCACTTAGGTATATATTTCCATTTTGCTAGTTTATAATAATACCTATAATTAATTCAATTTAGGGATAAATACAAGTAATTATTTTATTTCATCTATTATAATCGATGAACGAAATTTTATAAAAAATCATATATATGTTTGTGAGTATGACTGATTTTAATTTTGAATTTTTGAATTAGCTTAACAATGCGAGCCAGCCTAGCTGATTTGACTAAACAATCGGTTTTATTGACGTCATTAAAATGCACCAGCTAAAAAGAGGAACAGATCATCAAAATATTTATTTATATGTAAGTAGAAGATAATTTATATTTTATTTCCCATTCAGAACTTCGTTTGTCTTTTTATTAATATTTCGAAAATACTTTTCTATTTCTTCATATGATTTGCTTAAATATAATAAAATCATCTCTGGTAAAGATTTAGCATATGCTTGTGTATTAGTGTGTATGTGTGAGGGAGGAAGTTTGGTCATTCGGTCATATAAGTGCGAGTGAGAGAGAGAGAGAGAGCACGCTTATATATATATATATAACTTATATATGAAATAATTCGTATGACGTCAGAGCCCCGAACAGGTTTAGACTTGTACGCCGGCGTCCCAATTAATAAACAGGGAAGCGTCCTTAGAATCCATCTCAACTATTCAGATCTAGTGGCTTGCTCTAATTAATCATCCAAAATACTGGTGGGTTTTAATATATTTTTGAAAGGATTTCAGAAGAATTGGGGTCAAAAAATAAATGCAAATTACTATCAATTACGACGTTAAGGTTTATATTCAAGCTTCTTCAGACTAGATTTTATATAAAGCATTTCGTTATATAATTTCCATCCCATTTATTTATCTAAAGAAACTAACCAACAAATTGGATAAATGTCGTTCTTGTATTCATATAATTCCGATTTGTCAGCTATGAATTTAATATATTTATTCATAGGTTTATGTAAAGAAACAGGGAAATTTGCAACGAAATTTTCTCTGTAGAGAGACGGACTGGTAGAACTTTATATGAAAGTAATGGAAGGCAGCCCAGAGGTAGTGAGGAAAGAAAAAATTAACACATATCCAAATTAGGTGTAATTTATTGGAATCCTTCCTCCTTTCCTTTCAAACCACCGTTTCGGAGGATTCTTCCCTGAAGAAGGAGGGAAGAATCCTTCGAAACGTCAGTTTGAAAAGAAAGGAGGAAAGAATCCAATAAATTACACCTAATTTGGATATGTGTTGATTTTTTCTTTCCTCACTAGCCCTGGACTGCCTTCCATTACTTTCATATAAACATAGGAAAAATTTTTATATAAATTTGAATAATTTATTTTCAAAAGGGGAAATGAGACCAGTCTCTTAACTTATTCGCCTAATTATTGGCTTTATCTTTATCAGACCAAATATCTATCTCTCCCTGAATGTAAATGTAATTTAAATGTGAGTTATCAGACTAAAAGGAGATCCACCATTAACTGACGTCCTTGATTCCCTATTCTATCATAGAATCTTAATTTCTCTTTTTTAAAGATACTAATACTACCACGCCTGCAAAATACAATTCAGGCTTGTATGTTATTTTGAGTGAAAACTGCATAATGTGATTGAAGCTTGATACAAGTCGGTCTAATGGTAGTTTTATTTTCCAGATAAAGAACTGGGGATCAATATGAAATGTGGTCTTTCTTGTAATCATTATGATGTCATCCGGCGCCTTTTCATTGTAAGTTTCCATTTTAATATTCAAATTTTCTTATATGTATATTTATATTAAATATAAAAAAAATCAATTAAATTTTAATGAATTCAGAAGATTTTGGCTATTATTTCTAATGTTTATTGAATAATATATTGAAAATAATAAACTAATTTGGAAGTAAATAGAAAATTAATGTATAAAAATTGACAAATGGTTTTTTATATATATATATATATATAATATGTGAAGTTCTACGGCGTTTGCCGCTTTTCACATCTCAACTGCCAATATTCTCTGTCCTGCCAGTCACCATCCTTTAGTCCTCTAACCTCCATCGTCTGACGGATTTCGGCCTTCCAGCTTTTTGGTGGTCTCCCTTTTTTTAGACGTTCAGTAGGGACCCAAATCAGAACCTTTTTTGGCCACCTGTTATCTCCCATTCGTTGGACATGACCATACCATACTAGTTTCTTTTTTTCACTGGTTGTTATTATATCTTGGTCCACCTTCATGATCTCACGAATCCTTTCGTTTCTGATGTGGTCAGTTTAGAGACTCTTGCACTTCTCCAGAAATCCATTTCAAGGGATAGTAATCTTCTTTGGTCCTTTTTCCTTGATTCCCATGTTTCAGAGTCATATGTTGAGATGCTCTGAACTATAGTTTTGTAGAGCCTGGCCTTTGTGGATAGATTGATATTTTTGCTCCATATTAGTGAGTTTAACTGACGGATCGCTCTTTTCCCTTGCCCTATCTGGTTTTCTATATCTTCACTACTTCTTCCACTTGAGGAAAGGGTTCTTCTTCTTCGAGTGCCATACCCGAAACGGGTGTCGGCTCCTCTCCACATATACCTGTGCTGAGTGTGTTTAGTTGTTTTACACAGATATACGGGACCTACTTTTTAACGCCGGTTCCGAACGGCTAATTTGGAGAGGTTACTAGGTAATTATACTCTTGGTAGGCTGGCATTATTTTCCAAGAGAAGGCGACTGCAAATATCTATCTGCCGAGACTCGGTCTCGAACCAGCGATCTTCGAGTCAGCGACCCAACACTCTAGCCAGTGACCCACAGTAGCCTCTGAGGAAAGGGTTACTCCCAGATATTTAAATGATGGAGAGTATTTTATGACTTCATTTTCAAGATGCAGGTCGCTTTACAAATGGTTTTTATCTTTTATAAATAAAACTTTTAATTAGGAATAGGTGGAGTGATAATAAATAAAACTATTCTAGGGTCGTTTAAGCGAATTTGTAAATTCCCCAAACCGTCATTTTGAGCCAAGTTATTTCCTAGTTCTTTTCTTAAATTTTAGTATACAAAACTTGCATTCACATTAATATAATAACATTCAGCTTTAAAACTTATCTTGGCTAAAAACTTGAATGAAATTTGCATAGTGTATTTGAGACTTGATTATTGAATAATCATGTTTTTGTTTGTGTGTTTTTTCAGGGAAAGAAGTCAGAATCGAACAGGAAAGTCCTTTAGTGTAATCATCATGGTACAAAAGATGATGCCTAAACTTTTTTCTACAATTGGGAGTTTTTATTCGACAGAGGCTTCCTTTACTGGCTGAATCGCTCTTTCCTAATTTATAATCATCATAGTGTCGTCTAACGCCTCTTAAAAGTAATTATCCATTTAAATATTAAACTTGGTTGGTCATGATATATATAGTTGCATCATATAGTTCTTTATATTAGATAAAAAAAATAAAGTTAAAAAAATCAAAACTTCAGGAAAGAAATCCACTATTTCCACATATATCTAATATCTTGTCATGATATAGAAATAAGTGAAACTAAGAGGTTGCCCTCTGTTTGATGCAAATAAAACATACACACATGTATATAAAAAATATAATATGTATTTGTATATATATTATTTATTTGTTTGAGACTATAGTTTCGATGGCTTGGCCTTCATCATCAGTCTTTTTTAATTATAAATATTATTTTTCATCACGTGGATATTGAAAATGTGTTTGCTCTTTACTTAGCCGAAAGCCAGTTAGAAATTATGAATCAACAACTCTGCTACTCTCGGTAAAATAAAAACTTTTAAAATAAGTGAAAATACATAATTATTTGAATTCAAAAGATTTTGATAATCATTACTAATCATGTTTAATTTGAAAGGCTGAAAATAGAAATGTTTAGAAATAAGTAGAAAATTAATGTTTAAATATATTGATAAATAGGTTTTTATCTTACATATTAGAGCTTTTGATTAGTAAAAATATGAGAATTACTTAGTTTTGTTATAGTACATTTATTGATTAAGTATATCAGTCTTCTTCTTTTAATGAGGACTTGACAGGAGTGAGGCCCAATTTAGTAATGATAGTACCATACATGCAAAGGGTTGTAGGTATATAGCCTGTAGGGTAGGCATCCAGAACCGAAGAAGTGGAGAATATGCAGACTGAACTCCAGGGAGAGAGGAAAACGTCGCGGACTAACTTAGAACCTAGAGGAGCAATGTCAGGGATATTTATTTATTTCTCTAGAATGTGTAGTTGAACCCCCCCCCCCCCGCCATACAAACAATGGTACATAAGTATGTTTGTATGTTTGTCTAGTTTGCAATACCCATGATAACGTAACAACGAAAGCTCGTGGAAAGTTTGTCCAGATGTCAAACTTCTATTAATGGCCTAAGACAAATAATGAAAGAATTCAATGCTGGATTTAACACAGATTGCACAAGTAAAAACAGCGTTTCGATATGTCATTTAGTTTCTGAATTATTAAGCATTTTCATCTTTTAATTCCATTTCATTCATAAACATTTCCATGTTTTCTATTAATGAATGAACTGATTTATTCATAGTTTTTTTTATTTTTTATTTTAATTATTTTATGACGGCAATAAAAATTCTTTTATCCTTTTAAATGTGACCCTAAATAAATCATAAAGCTATAAATCAGCAATTAGCCCATTGACCTAGAGAAGAAAGGTATTTATTACTTGTTTATAAACATTTCTTGGTAGCACTTAATAGTGGAATTAAAATGAAAGTGAAATGAAAGAGAAAACAGATCATTCATTCATGTTTTTAATTGAAAAAAAATGAATACCTATATATTAGATACGTATACAGAAGGGGTACATAAACAACCCTCTATTGGTTGATGATTTTCCCTTAATATCATAGACTAGCCATATATAATAACCTAATCTCACTTTTTAGGGGAAAACATAACTCAAAATTTAACCCTATATCTGAACGCATATATTAGCTGTTTTCAGCTCTTAGGAACTGATGATGGCATTATTTAATTAAAGCCGAAACGTTTTCCATAATTGGGAGTTTTATTCAGCAGAGGCTACCCATTGGCTGAATCCCTCTCCATTACTTAATTATATTAGCTGTCTATGTTTCGAGCCAATCTCTATTTATAGTAGACTAGCTGCAAGGCCCGCCTTCGGCGGTCCTCTTGCCTAGCCAGCGGGCACGACCCCTGGATCCCCCTCCTCAACACACCCGCCCCACAAACCCCCTCCGCACCCCGCGACCTACCACCCCAACCCTTCCACCTCGCCCCCCAATCCCTCCACTCCGCCCCACCCCACCGGCTTTGGGCCCTCACCTCAACCCCTTCTCCACCCTGCTCCACCACCCCCGTACCCCACCCAACCCGGACCCCACCCCATGCCCTCCAACTCCACGCACCACACCCCCGTCAAGCCCCCTGGACCCCCAAACCCACTACGTCACCCGGACTCCACCCCGCACCATCCCATTCACCCTACTCCGTTTTACTCCCTCACCCACATTCCACTCCCCGCGCCCTCATCCCCCCGAACCCCCCGCACCCCATACCCTAACCCACCTTGGCACCCGTACCATCACCCACTCCCGCACCCAGTTTTTGCATTTCTAATCTTCTAGTGACCCACAGATTATGTATATAAAATTTGGTTAAGTTGGCTCTAAGGGTATGAATTTTCATTTTTTGACCCCCCCCCACATTTTGGGTCGTTAGTTGTTGCATTTCTAGCCTTCTAGTGACCCACAGATTATGTATACAAAATTTGGTTGAGTTTGGTCCAAGAGCAAGAATTTTCATATTTTGACCCTCCCCCTTTTTGGGTGGTTTTTTGGGCGAATTTTTTTAAACAAGAGTTGTCAGAAATCACATCCCCTACAACTTTGCTCAAAATAAAATTTGCCGTAGAGTTAATAGTTTAGGAGTTATTTGATAATTTTCATTCGTGCGCCCCCCAAACCCCCTTTTGGGGTCAAAATATCAAAACGTTATATAGCTAAAAAAGTAAGTTGGAAGACATCTGATGTAAATATGAAATTTCATAATAATCCCTACAGCCGTTTTGACGTGAATCGTGAGCAACTTTTCGCGGAACCCACGGAAACATACAGACAGACAGATAGACATACAGACATACATACATAATGACAGACATGAATTATGTTGAGGGCGTTTTCGTTCATAACTTTGCTTGAAACGCGTGCAACCAAAATTTGGCGTGATTTGGACCAATGTACATATATAGATTTCTGAAATCGCAAAACACAAATCATAAATTTAATTTTTAATTACGCTTAAAAATAAAATAATAAAAAAAAAATCTCTAAACGACCCTGAAAGTTGAAACTAAAATTGTATTATACATTTATGCTTATATAGATGTTTCAAAGTAGAGTGTAATTAATGTTTTCCAAATCAATGAATCATTTTATTTTTCAATTCAATTCAATTTTTTTATTTGTTTTTTGAAATGGAAAAATAACATTTTATTATTGTTTTTTCCTATAAATCACGGAATTGGAATGTAATCTATTGTTTATGTAAAAAATAATATTTTTGTGTTTATATTGAATATTATACTTTATTTTTGCAAATGCCAATAATTCAATTTAGGAAAAGATAACGATTCAAATTAATTATTGGAATAAAAATCATCAATTAAAATATTGTAATTCTGCCGATAATTATTTTTCTCCTATTTAGAACCGATTTCGTCTTTTTGTTTTTATTTTCACTTAGATAGCGAAGCATGAAAATTAAAGTATTGCAATCAATTTTGGGAAGTTCAATTTTCTCCAAATCTATTAAAGCTAATTTTCCTAAAACCCGTTCAAGTGATAGATAGCTCTCAAGATATAAAAATTGAGTAAAGAAAAATATAACAAGTTTCGTGGGGTTCAGAGCCAAAACGAACTCCAAAATTCATCGGTCATTGTGGGTGTGCACTGTGCAGCTATATCTCAGTATCAGTAAATCCTAGAGCAATGAAATTTGAAACTTAACCCATAAATAAGTCAGTAATAATATGATAAATTTTTCGCTAAAATCCACTTACCCAATGTACCCTTTTAATTGAAAATTGGAGTGATTTTTAACCGACTTCGAAAGAGGATGAAGTTCTCAATTCGACTGAATTTTGAATTTCGAAGTTCTCGCTGAACATACATAAAATAAATAAATAAATAGTTACGTAACCTGACTACCTTGGAGCTTTACTGATCCAAACGCAGAAAGAATCATTCAAATCGGTTTATAAACAAAGACGTTATGCCTGAACAAACATAACAAAAAAGGTCCAATGCCAATGAAATTTATATTTTTACCAATCGGAAACTAGTCTGAACCCAATGCAAAAAAAATCATCAAAATCGGTTCACAATTGGCGAAGATATCAGGTAACATAGACACAAAAAAAGAAGAAGAAAGAAACTGAGTTTAGAAAAATATAACAAATTTCGTGGGGTTCAAAGCCAAAACGAACTCCAAAATTCATTGGTCATTGTGGGTGTGCACTGTGCAGCTATATCTCAGTATCAGTAAATCAGAGAGCAATGAAATTTGAAACTATAGCCATAAATCAGTCAGTAAGAATATGATAAATTTTTTGCCAAAATCCACATACCCAATTTACCCTTTTATTTGAAAATTGGAGTGGTTTTTATTTTTTTTTTCTCAAAAAAGATGACTACAAAATTTTTAAAAATCGATATTATGCTTTTTAAGTCACTGTCTCATCTTTTCTTCGGGAATATAAAAACTGCTATAAGACCTATAGAAGCTGGTCTCCTTACATTTCAGCATTTAAAAAATCCTTGTTTAACCCAAAAATACGCGATGTTAAACAAACCGAGCCCCAAAAAAAAAATCAAAACGCTAACGCAAAAACAATGAATTGTATGAAATTACATTTAAAACTTGTGTCAATTGTGTCAATTATAGGCCCGAAATATCATAACAAGGTTTTGATTCAAACCGGCAAGTATTTCTTTTACTTCAAGTTTATTTGAGTTTTGAGCTATTTTTACAAAAACTGTTTATTTTTTTAATTTTAAGCAAATAAAAAAAATTAAATGTTCTACGTTGTCAAAAAGTTGTATATCTGAGTGAAAAGTTATATAAGTTTGTCTGAAAAGATATAGAAACTTGAAGGTCTTAGGGTAGTATGGCGAGCACTACATTTTTTATTTTATAACACTAGTATTTTATTTATATTCTCATTTCTTTTATTTTTTATTTATAATCAAACTCTTAGTTTTTTACAGTTAAAGCTAGAGTTTTTATTTTATTAATTTCTTAAAATTTGCCTCTTTAGAATACACATAAATTTAAAAAGGGGTAGTGAAAGTCATCCAACCGACCTGGTTCAAGCCAAAAGGATTAATTTTAGAATTCAAAAAAATCATATCAAGATGTTTTTATCAATTTAGGATTCCTATATGTAGGGGTACATAGTCCCTCTGTTCATAAATCCAGTACTATTGAATATTCCTAGAGTTTAAGATTGTTTGTGAAAACTTTGGTAGAGCGCAAACAATTGTGAATATTAAAGTTAAACAAACGAACTGCGAAGTTTCTCGAGATTGATCATAAATAGGGCTCAAGACTAAAAGGTCAACAGCGAGAATAATTACGATATTAAATTGTATTCCCTTCATCTCAACTGAACAATATGCAATATGCTGGAATTAATCATGAAGTTTTTGGATTAATTTAATACATATTTATAAACAAGACAGATGGTTGGAACCATATTTATGTCTCTTACTACATTTAGGTAATACTGAGGGGTGAACCGCCACCTAATATGATGTACACCTACTTGTACTTCCAAATATTTCGAAGTACTTCCAAATATTTCGAAGTACTTCCAAATATTTCCAAATACTTCCAAATATTTCCAAATACTTCCAAATATTTCCAAGTACTTCCATATATTTCCAAGTACTTCCAAAATACTTCCAAAGAGGTATACACCTAGTTCCAATCGCGGATCACCCCTCGGGTAATACTAAATATGATCGCCCAAATATGTTTTTTTTTGTATTTTATCAAAACCACGTGGTAAATAATTTCTATTTTTTTTTTTAAGTTACTCCGAATATATTATTCTAACAAATATTAGTTTTTCATCAAGATGGTGAATGTCCTTCAATGAAAAAAAAAATAATATCAATTTCCTACCCTTTCCCAATCTACCATATGTAAAAAATCTCATTTTTAATTGCAATTATTTCATGTTTGGTGTTGTAAATCGTCTTCAAATTTTAACAGTATGTTTATTATGTTTTTAATGACTTATATTCCAAGTTTCAAAGACTTCTTGAATTTTCGCATTTGTGAAAGAACTACCTTAAAAATGTCTGAAACACGAAGAAAACTCTTTTTAAAGCATACTTTTATTATTATTTCTATCTGTTGAATTACGTTATTCAAAATCAAAAAATCCTTTCCTATTTCACTTCTAAGAAATAAAAAGAATAATTTTTCAAAATTTCATGTTTCTAGATCCAGGGGTTTGTGGCGTGTATTGTTGCTTTATTAATCAGTCAGTCGGAATGTTGTTGTTTATAAATATAGTTAGCGAGAGGTAAAAAATAGCAATATCTGAGAAATCCATGATTTTTATATATTATATACTAATAAAAACAAAGCAAAAAGTTAATAGCAATAATAAGAGTTAGAAATCTCATGAGAAAAAATAAGCAATTCCCTTGGTTTTTGTCTGATATGTAATCAGAGTCCGAAAGTGGCTTCTTCTCCGACAATTAGCCCCTTGTGGCTGCTGAAAACAACTCTTGTACGCCACCCCGGACATCCCCTTTACCTCGACGACGATTACTTTCCACATTGGTTCAGGATATTAAATAGTTCCAAAGATTTCAACAAATATTTGATATTAACAATCAGAAGATATTAATTTGAAACAGCTTGAGGTAATCGGGCCTTGGTATCTTTTCTATATTTACCTGAGTGCGCTTTACATTTAGATTTTAGAATCTAATTCAGAAGGGTTGGAAAATTTTTAAATGACAATGTAGAGTGCAAGTTGTTATTACTAGGTGTGTTTCATATAAATTACAGAGATCTCCGAAATAAAACTGCTAGAAAAGTTGAAAATATTTTGTTTTGTCGAAAGTAGCAGAATTGTTGATTCATAAAGAGAAATCAATGAGGTTATCCTCCGTTTGATTCAACAAAACAAGTAGGTACATATTTATACCATATCGTCTCCTTAGAGAGTAAACCTGCTAGCTCACAAAAAGGACATTTTACAGGGGAGTGAAAAAACAACAAAATTTAATATTGTTGTTATGGAAAAACATATTTTTAACATTTTTTTCTACAATTTACGATAGTAATTTTAAGTTACAGTTTTACTTGGACGATGCTGCATATCTTTATCTTTCGAACGGTATTAATATCTCCTATTTGATAAAAAATGGAGTTACCAGCTTTACACTCTAAGCCGACGATATACAGTATATTACGACAAAGCGAGTTGTTATAAACCTTAATATACCATATTTTGGATTAGAAATGAAGATGTTGAAGCTTTTATTTTTGTGATTAATTTTATTAAGAGTTGAAATTTTATTAAAATCACACATAATTAATTATAATTATTTATTAAACACGAATAAATAATACAGTAAACTAAGACGTTGCGATTGAATTATTCTGCGATCGTTCTCAAGTATGAGCACCAACTCCGATTTTAGCTTAACTAGAATGGCCCCGTCATTGTCAATCGAGTGGGTGCTCACTGCTCATACTTTAGAGCGATCTCAGAATAAGTCGACCGAAACGTCGTAGTTTATTTTATTATTTATTCGTGTTCAATAAATAATTATAATTAATTATTTGTGATTTTAATAAAATTTCAACTATTAATATTTCTGGATGTTAACCCATCTTCAGGAGTTTATAACAACTTTTTAAATCTTTCAATTCTGTGAAACTGCACAACTTCCCTTAATGATAATTGATACCTATATACTAGGTTTCCCTAGTAGCACAATTAAATATCTATAAATATTTAAGTTTATTTATTTAAAGAAATGGCTCTTTGCCGAGCACAAAATATTGTTTAAATAATATCATTATTTGTTGTTTGATTTTAAATTGTATAACTTCATTTAATTAATAAAATTTAAGCTTGTTGACCGCATCGTAAAACATATACACAAGACCGGATTCAATAATTATACAATATTTTAAACAACAAACATTTTTATTTTATTTATTTGTGCCCTCAAGAGCAAAGTGATTATTCTTGAATTTTCCATCAGTTACTATATAGTAACGATATAGCGACTATATAGATTCTCGAAATCTATATAGGTATTATATAGTTACTATATAGTTTGAAACATTGTGCTACTAGGGTTTATATGCAAAAGCAGATGTCAACCTCATTGATTCTCCTTATAAACGGATTTATTTATTTATTTATTTATAACAATTGTACGGGCTATGAGCCCACTTACAGAAAGTAATTACATATTTATAATACAATGAATAGAAATTTGTAATCACATGAGTTTTTAAATGGTTATAGTGGTGTTTCACAAATAAAAAAAAAAAATTTATTTATATTTTTGGAATTTTATTTAATACTCTATATATATTTAGGATTTTTAGACCATCATCAGGAGTTTGTGATTACAAAAGACTGAAACTGGGCTAAAAATCTAAAATATATATAGAGTATTAAATAAAATTCCAAAAATATAATTAAATTTTTTTTTACTTTTTATTATATTTGTGAAACACCACTATAACCCTTTAAAAACTCCTGTGCTTAATGTGTTTCACTATAAACCAACACCGCTTTCCCTAAATGTTATCGGATTTTTAATGTCAACATTATATTTAATCTTAGTTATTTAATTCTTATGTTATAAAATTTCTATTTTTTTTCAAAGAAATTCTCGTCCTCCTATCAATTCTGATGGATTTGTTTATAACCATGCAAGCGTGTAACTGGTCCACCCTCCCCCGCACCGCGTGACTATTCAAGCCCCCCACGAATTGAACCTGCACATAAAAGAATGTCTGAAAATGGGTGTAAATAGTATCGTTTAAAGCAGAACAAGTTGTGATGACACACCCTGCGGTGCACACAGGTCCCGTGGGTGAGGGGGTGTTTCCCCCCCTATGGTCACGCACGATAAAGCCCCCATGTCACAAAGCAAAAGTCGAGGGAATAAAAGTTGGCCATTGGGGATCAACACTTTCAATGGGGATTAGCTAGTCGTGTATATCTGGGGTGGATAGATGGGCATTTGGGATCCCCCGGGGAGCACGTGGCTTGAAATACACGCGCCGAGATAAGCCACTATTCTCAAGTAAATGCCTCCAATTGCCAGGGCATATGGAACATTTAGAAAGGCGCATTTTAACCCAAAATAATACGCTTTCTTAAGCTGAATTTATTCATTTATTTTCTACCGTTATTTGAGATTTTAAAATTTAGAAGAATTTTAAATCCTTTTTTTAGGATTTTGAATAAAAGTAAAACTGTAGCTTATTAGAATAGAAAATTATATTAACTGACCGGGGGCTTATTAGTCAAATTAGCTCTTAGAATTTAATTACCAATAGTGATAAAAGAAAAAGTGTTAAACCTTTACAATTTTAAACACGGATTGATAGACAACGTAAGGTGTTTACCGATAAAACAATGATTAGTGAACAAATTATAAGGCGAAACGTCCAAAAATTAATGTTTAGTGAATTCGAGGTAAATATGTCATTGAATTTTCAATAATTTGGGAAAATTTCATTTTGTATTAGATATATTTTTTCATGAGTAGCATTGGCGATTATAATCAAAATACAGATCAAATTTGAAAAATTCTGAAGAACTCGTGTTTGACTCGCTATTTAATAAGAAACAAGCAGATCCATTTCATTTTTATTTTGATTTAATAATTGTAATTATGTAATTGTAATAAATGTTACAATTATTATAATAGGTATGTTTATAAAAATTTGTTTCACTATAAATTTATTTATGATTTGGTAGTAAAAATGATGGTTTATAACAGACGGCTATATAGATTCTCAAAATCTATATAGGGGCAATATAGTTACTATATAGTTTGAAACATTGTGCTACTAGGGAGGCCTGGCTAACACAAATTACACCAAGGGCCGCATTGACGATCTGAACATTTCCAAGGGCCACACATAAACATATAGGTATACATTTTTTTGAAAAATCATTTCACCAAAATAAAAATTCATGAATATAAATTTAAAAATCTCGTCTATCTTCTAAATTATTTGTCGTCGAAAAATTAATTAAATTATCTTTTTTGTAGAACATTTAATCCCCATAAATGGTTTAATGTATTAACGTTTTTTTGTACGTGACTTTCTTTTGCTAGTATGTTCTGCATTATAAGGACATATTTTATTGAAAATTAAATATCGATATCTTACCATAAATTTTTAATCATTTAAAACAGTATATACTTTTTTCAATTCACAGAGAGTTATAGGATTTCTCTCTATATTATATACTAGTATATATTTGTATATATTAGATGAGTTTGTTAATAATTTAAATTTTCAAAATGTATAAATACATTTAAATTTAAAATTATTGAAACATTAAGATCTTTTGTACTCTTAGCAACATAAGATCAGGGAGACTGTATTCTTTGATCAGGCACACACACACGCATGCCCACCTTCACGTTATTTGATTATTAGGATATGTATACAATCATCCGGGACGTTCGCGAACGTCCCGAATTATCTGGTGCCCAAGCCGACGCCATTACTGATACCGATTTCAATGCAATTTTGATTAATTTACCAGTCGAATTTTTGATAGTCAATCTTGGAAAAGTTTTATTTATGAATGTTTATAGCTATTTAATTATTTTTTATTTAAATTTTATAAAATAAAACCAACAATAATATGATAATTCGAAGGTGAGATTCTTCTAACCTATGAATCCGAGTGTACCTATATGTGTGTGTGTGATTTCTGAACCTAGGCTTATTACTAGGTTTAATTATTTTATATTAATTTATTTTCTTAATATTCTATTTCAGTCGAATGTGGTGAACAATCAATCCATCCTTCGACTCTACATGAAAGTGAATTCTCCGAGCGAGCCTTAGCTCATTCGAATGTGAGTTTCAATTATATTTTACTTTTTTAAATTAACCATTAGATTAAATAATATTTTCATTTTTACCTTATCATAAAGGGTATGGTCATGTATTGTACTTTATTTTTAATACGCCCTCGGCTTATCACTATTTGAAATTATTGGATAAAAAAATACTTGGTAGGTTTCACATTAAGATATAAAAAATAAAACGAATTTATTTTTGGAGAATCTTTAATCTCGATATATACATATTTCGGATGACTAACCCATCTTCAGGAGAAACAGAAAGCAACTGACCTGGATAAGTCGAAATTGAATACAAGTCAATGGTAAAATTTATTTTTAAGATAACAAAAGGGTAAATATTTAAAATTAGTGGAGGGGGGAGAAAGGTAGGAAGTCTATTTTCTTTAATTTTGAATGGCCTTCTGAGAAATGAGGATTTTGAATTTGAATACAAGTCAATGGTAAAATTTATTTTTAAGATAACAAAAGGGTAAATATTTAAAATTAGTGGAGGGAGAAAGGTAGGAAGTCTATTTTGTTTAATTTTGAATAGCCTTCTGAGAAATGAGGATTTACACACAAAACAAATTTGCAAATATTTAAAGAACCTAATCAATGATTGTACTTTTCTTAAAAATAAATTTTAGCTTTTGACTTGTATTCAATTTCGACTTATCCAGGTCAGTTACTTTCTGTTTCTCCTGAAGATGGGTTAGTCACCCGCAATATATATATCGAGATTAAAGATTCTCCAAAAATAAATTCGTTTTATTTTTTTATATCTTAATGTGAAACCTACCAAGTATTTTTTATCCAATAATTTTAAAACATGTTTCCCCAAGTACCAAGACCAAATTCCTTAAAAACTATCACCATTTGACTTATTTTCAATTAACATATATAATGATTTTGATATTCCTATGCATATGTATTCAATTATTTTTTAATATTATTTTATTAATATTAGTATTGTTATCTCTTAATCATGAGATGCTGTTGCATTCAATTACTGTTTTCTAAGCAAAACATTAGAGAAATTAATAGTCTGACTTCTTTAAGTCTGAATCTTTGATTTTCATAGAAAAAAAAATATTAATTCCCAAGATATTTTTATAGATTCTAATACAAGAGTATTTAGAGAGACCAGATACGGTATTTGTTTTGATATAAAACGAAAAAATTTAACTTTGACACCCTCGAAAAATCTGAAACGTATACCAAGGCCCCCCCCTTGTGGTTTGAATTTTAGATTTTCATAGAAAAATAAACTATTAATTCAAGATATTTTTATCGATTATAATACAAGAGTATTTAGAGAAGCCAAATACGGTATTTGTTTTAATATAAAACGAAAAAATTTAACTTTGACACCATTAAAAAATCTGAAATTGATTTTAATAGGAAAATAAAATATTAATTCCCAAGATATTTTTATCGATTCTAATACAAGAGTATTTAGACCAAATGGTATTTGTTTTGATATACTATATGTACTTTTCATGTATTTGTATTTTTATTCATATTTTTGTTCATATTTATTTATTTTTCTATTCACCCTTTTCATTTTTGTTTTTATTGATTTGACATATTTATAAAATTTTAACAATGTTACTACTGTAAATAGAGAGGGAGAGTGAGAGAAATGTAAATATTACCACCGTTTGTATAAACCAATTTTGCCAACTACTTATCTGTTGTAAAAGGAGGCCCCCTCCTGCTCGGCCAAAATAAATAATATATAATAGGGTGCCATGGAAAAATTTTAATTGAAAAAGCCGCCGCGACTCGGAAAAGTTTTGGAACCCCTGACTTAGGAGTAGACGAGGTTTTTATGTGGATATTCAAGAATTTTTTTTGGAGAAAATAAAAATAATTTTTCAAAAATATTTGCGGTTTTGGTTAGAGGGATGGTCCCTTTAATATTCTAAAAATTAGGAAAACAAAATTAAATTGTTATATTGCGAGATCTTGCAAGACTGTAGCTAATTATCTGAAATTTAGTATATACATATATTTGTATTAATAAATTGCACCATTGGGCAGAGTTTTTACTTTCTAGCTCAAACTGTTCGCTGACAAAAAATTTCTTAGGTCACTAAAAAAGTATTACCAATCATAAAAAGTTTTCTATTTTTCGTCCAATTTTGATTTAAAAAACTAATACAATACTTAAAATAATTGAATGAAGTAAATTATTCTAGCTTTCTTAATGAACTTATTGTGATAACCTCCAGTGAAATTAGTAGAAATTAAGAATTTACCATAAAATTCTTCATCTTTTGAAATTTGTCAATTATTTGGTATTATTATTCCCATTACATAGTTGAATATAATAACTTTTCAACAAGTTCCATACGCAAATGGTTTCATGTCTAAAAATGATATTCATTCCGGTTATAACGAGAGGATGTCGTCATGTAGCGTAAATAAATTTATAATATCAGATGCAAGGGCATAAAATAAAACAGCCTGTTTAACATGCAAAATTATAACCACGAATATGTTGCTCAACGATTTTACACGCTTCAGCTAGCATCTAATGAAAAATCAACTTTTACATTTTATCTATTATAGGAACTAAATTTTCGTAAACAAATTGAGAGTATATAATATGATTTTTAATTAATAAAATGTTTTCAATTTTTATACATATAACTCTGTAGTGAGATCCAAGGAAACGATTCTATAGCAGAAATTGGAAAGAATGCCTATTTTGTTTAAATTCCAATACCCACTTGAGAAATCTGCCAACGAGGGGTGAACCGCGACCTGATATCGTGTACACCTACTTCCACTTTCATTTCTAAGTAGAAGGATCAAC
The DNA here is from genome assembly GCA_024734495.1 of Forficula auricularia. NCBI lineage: Eukaryota > Metazoa > Arthropoda > Insecta > Dermaptera > Forficulidae > Forficula > Forficula auricularia. Next base: position 21,797,709 of record JALMQS010000030.1, on the reverse strand, counting down.
AGATGTAGGGGCATTATCTAATGAATTCCAAAATAATTCCACATAATTCCAAAGACGTGTACACTTAATTCCAATTGCGGTTCACCCCTCGGCTGCCAAACTGACATAACATTTAATTTTAACAAACTCTTCTAGCCAAAACCTCGCAGTCCAAAAAAAAAATGCCGAATTAATTTGTTCTCACCTTTCACATTACTGTATATACTAGTATAAATTACTTCATTGAAAATATTCTTTATCACTATTTACTGATAAATCTACAAGCTCTTTGATTAATTTTAATTATTTTTTTTAAAGATGGAGTGGCTAAACATCTCAATAAATCCAAAGGAAGGCAACCAAACACCACTCTTGTGAACAATTTCCTAGAAATCCTTTCTCTAGAAATCACTAACGACAAAGTCATTTCGAAGGATAAGGTCATCGGCTGTCTGCGAGATTAAGCCCCCTATTTTAACGCCGAGGTCAGTCAGTATACATACTCATTCATTATATTTCTAAATTTTTTAGAAAAATTTGCAAAAATTCAAAAATCTTCTCAAATAGGATTATTTTTTTCAAATTATCAATCAAATATCACTTGTGAAACTTATTGATTTACAAATTAACTTCCCCTTGTCTTAGGGAGTTTAATGATTTTGTAGAATAGATTTCTCATTATTAAATTCGATTTCATCTAAACTTTATATATACTACATAATTAAGTAATGGAGAGGGATTCAGCCAATGGCTAGCCTCTGCTGAATAAAAAACTCCCAATTATGGAAAACGTTTCGGCTTTAATTAAAATAATTTTTTATTCAGCAGAGGCTACCCATTGGCTGAATCCCTCTCCATTTCTTAATTATATACATATACAGCCATCAAAATTGTATCAACTTTATATATACTACTACTACTATATATATATTATCTTATCTCCTTTATCATCACATTTAATATTCATTTATACAATTTCTAATTTATTTTTATTTCCCGTTTCATGAATCATCCACTTCGTTGATGTCTCAATGTTGTCCTTCTTCCGATTCATTTATGTTGTTCTTATCAACAGCTCACCAACCTTGAGTATAACATTTTTGTATATAATTAATTTTTAAGTATTTTTTTACAGCTTACCCTCTAGTTAGAATCAGTTATTACTTTAATATTTAAATTAATTTCATTAAAATAAATTCATTTTAGATTTTAAAGTTCTTGCTTCCAAAATTATTCTAAACCAATTTTCAACAAATTTAAATAACTTAAGTAAATTTTCAGTAAATTTAATTTCAGATCAAATTCATTTAAATCATGGCCTAAATAAGTTTTCTAATTTCAATTTTTGGCAATTCATTAAATTAGTGAATTAAATTTTTAATTAATTTAATTTTCGATTGTTTTCTTGGAATCATTCATTTTTTATGATAAATAGAAAATTAGAATTAGGAATTTTCAGTTCCCATCATTTCTACTTTATCATTTACCATAATGTGGCCCAACGAGGGATTCACTTCTGGATCAAATCAGGTAATTTAAAAATTATATTTATAAACATATATACCTTTAAATTCATAGCTGTTTAATTTTACAGAAAGAAGCCATCGTTTTATCGAGATGACCCTTTTTGTCATCAGGGTCTATCAGGTATTACCTCTATTTATTTCAATACTAGTAATTTAAAATTAATTCTTGAAAATAATATATATTTTTTTTTAGATATTTCTCATTAGTGTTTTCTTCTCTTTTCAATTTAAAATTTTATTTTATTTATACATTGTTTGATTTCAAAACTTTCTCTCTCGATATATATGCATATACAGTATACTAATTTTACAATAATTTTCTTAAAGATGACAAAATCATCCGAGCAACAAGATCATCGGCTGCCTGCGAGTTCAGCCTTTTCTTTTAACGACGAGGTTAGTATTTATTCTATAGGTATTTCTCTGCTTTTGTAATTTAAAAGATATTGTCATGAAGATTTCATTATTTTTAATTATCTCTCAAACCTTCTTGAGTTACAAATTTGAACACCCGATTTCAGAGATTTCAATACTCTTTATTCAAAATTATTTTCAAAAATAGTAGAGTAGAGTATATTTCTCATTGATACATTAAATTTCATTCATCTTCATATTTTTATTTCATCTCATTTAATATATTTATTTATTTATATAATTTCTAACTTTATTTTTCTCTTCTTTTTCATGGATCCATCCCTTTGGTGATGTTTCGATGGTGACTTTTAATACATGCGACACATTTACTTCCTTCTCACCAAAAGCGCACCAAATATGAGTATAATATTTTTTTAGCATGGCATTTAGTTAGAGCTTTCAAAGGAAATTAGGTTATCTTAGGCAAAGAATTAAGATGTTTTCTCTTTATAGCATACCCTCTAGCAACAATTAGTAAATGTAATACTTAACTTATTTTAATATATTATATTAAAGTTTTTACTTTCAATTATAATTTAATAAATTTTTAATTAAATAACTTGCCTATTAAATGTTTCATAAATGCAATTTTAGATCAAATTAATCTCTATCATAGCTTAAATTGATTTTCATTTTATTTTAGTTTTCATTTTTTGTAATTCTTCATATTAAGAATAAATTAAAATCACTCTAATCATTTCATTTTTCAATAATTTTTTTCTTGAAATTATTCAATTTTTAACGTAAAAGAAAATCAGATTAGGAATTTTCAGATCCCCATTTAATCTGTAGAGAAGCAACAAGGGAGGATCGTGACAAAGTGAGAATATTAGATTTTGCGTAGGGATTTTCAGTTTCATCGCCTCGACCACCGATGGAATTCATCGTTATTTTAATATCAAATTTAATTCTTCGATTCTGAATATATGATAAAAAATTATTAAAATTAAATTCACAGTTTTAGTAGATGTAGTATGCACTAAAGCATATAGTTTAGAGGGAGGGTGGGATTATATGCCATGCCAACGGTCTCTCTTTCTGTGTTGGGGACCTGCACTCTTCCTTTTGATTTCTTTCCTGGAGACAGCAAATGCGGTGTCGTCTATCTTAGGCCTCTTAAGGATATTTTGTGATGTGTTTACCTCTCTTGTACCCTCCAATTTAGTTTTAAGGTTATTTTAGTATTAAAACCCACAAGAGAGCTAAAATCGACGCCACCTATTTGTTGGACCCATGAACGAGTCACAAGGGAAGTGACCGATTCGATCGGATTTCTAAAGATTGAGGTCCAGGTTCATTTTGCATGTGTTTGCATGTTTTGTGTCTTACCGAAAAGTCGTCGCTTGACGCCTTGTTCAAATGGAACAATGAGGTGGTAATGGGAGCCTGGTGACTTTGTATCTTTGAGGGCGGGTTTGAGGTGGCTCTATGGACTAGATCGAAGACCAGAAGGTTGTCCGTTGCTTCCTCAGGAGTAGCCTAAGGAAGAAGAGCGGCTGCCTTGTGGCTAGGGCCCCCATGCATCCCCCCCCCCCCCAAACTGGTAAACATCTGAAATATGAACATGGTATTTATAATTTATTTCAGTCTTGTATAGACGAGGCAAGTGGAAATTTTAGGTAGGATCTCTTTCAGCTCGCCCTGGTCTCTCGTTCTATCCGTATTCCAAAAAATCAAGGCCACTCTCACTGATATATACGTCTTCAGGCTCTCTCGAAGTCCGATTATAAGAATTCGAATTTTACTCTGATATTTCAAATTATAAGAATTTGATTTGGATGAAATAAAATTTGAATTTTCCGCTAATTAAAGGGATTTATTTCGTTTACTACATAAGTCTTGATGACTAAATTTGTATGTAGTAAAGGGGGGTGGGTTCTACTAATATTTATGTCAAGTGTTTAGGTATTTAGTTAAAAGAGCTTTCTTCAACATCTGCAGGCGTTGAGACGGACAACAGATAGATCGATCGCCAAGTGAATCGAAGGTGAATATAATATACTATTTCATAATTTATTTGTGTCTCTTTTTTTCTTAACTAATTGAGTGTTTACAAAAATGATTCGCTACTATCTAAACAATATTTTACATAGAGCATTTGAATGATTCATTTTTCGATGATATCCCATATAATACAATTTTATTTCTTTATTGTATTTGGTAATTTTCTAATTATTAAGTGTTTTCGTTACAATATTTAAATAAATTAATTTTGATGAGCCTAGAGTATGAAAAAATAATCTTTGCGACGAAACGTTTCACTGTATTTATTTTGATTACCATATTTGTTAACAATTTCGAAGTCTTAATTCCATCTCCCTCAGGATAAATAAATCTTGTTGTAGCCTATACTTAGGTACATTTTTCATAAATAACAAGTGTCCTCACAAAGAGAAACAAAGAGATTGTCTTCTGCTTGATGCAAATAAACAAAAAAGCAGAAGACAATCTCTTTGTTTCTCTTTGTGAATCAACAACTCTGCTACTCTCGGCAAAACAAAAACTTTTCAACTAAAACAAGTGTCCTGATGATAGGATTAAGTTATCGAAACTGTAAGCAAATAAATAAAATATAAATTAAATTATTTCATCATAGATCAAACTATACCAATTAACATCCATTTGTAAAAAATTTTTTTAGCCTAATTGACTGAAGATGGCCAAATAAAATTCAGGCCGAAACGTCTCATTAAAGGTGTTTAATTGAACCCAGTGATTCCATCTTTGGTTGATACCTCCTCCTTCATCTAGTATAAATTCTATAGATATTATTATTGTGGATGGCCACATCATTTTATTTAAATTATTTTTCTAAACATTCAATATAATTTTGTTGAATTTGAAAAGCATAGCGTAGACTCAAACAAGATCCATTCTGATGTCAGCACAATAGTATATATTCACTAGTACTCAAAAGGTTATGGGGAAAAACGTGTTTTTCCCCAGTATTTATAGAAGATGTGCTTCCATTTTTTTTACCTATATGGCATTGCGAATATTAAAAGCATAATTACAAAAGATAATAAATTGTAGGAGTTACGAGGCTGTGAAATATGTATGGCATGAGGAAATTTTATAGTTTTCTAAAAACTACGGAAACCACGATAATCTCTTTTTTTTTATTTTTTTTTATTTATTTAATGTCACCGGAAACAAAGCCCATTTAGACAGCACATAACTAAAGTGTTAGTAGGGTTAGAGAGGGAGCCGAGTTTTTAGCCGGTAGAAATTTTTATTTGCCAGCCAGGATCGAACCCCGGCCTTCCACTCCAACATCGTCATAATCGATCGATGCCGAAGCGAGGCCAGTGTGTTAGCTGGCTCATCTAACCCGACTCCCCACGATATTCTCTTATCCAATAGTAAATATAATTAATTTTTAACTATATCGCTCATTCAAAGAAACATCAAAAACTCATTAAATCGGCAATGAAAGTTTCAATAATGTTCGAGATATAGATAAATGATTCTCCTCAAGAAAGGAATTATATAAGATCTTAAAATAATTTTATTCATTCATTATTGAAACTTAAATTCTGTATTAAAGATAGATACTGTATAACGTGGGTGTGGCTCAAAAATCAAGGTAACTAGGCAGCTCTTCCATGGAGCTGATTAATCCTTTAGGTTCTGATGACACAAAGGACCTCTGGGATTAGAGGAGGTAGAATAACTAACTCGAAACGAGGGTGAGTGTATATATATAGAGGGAGAACAAAACCGAGAGTAAAGACCTTCGGGACCCTTTCAAAAGATCTACATGATTATAATTATTATTGTTTTTTAATATAAATAGAAACATGGCTACATTTTGTATATTTGTATAACAGATTTATATTTAGATGTGTGAATTGTAATCACTGTTGTGGGTGGAGTGTTTAGAGTGTAAATAAGATTTATCCACCCTAAATAAATAAATAGATATATGAATAGAAGAGATAGAAAGGGAATAAATAATCAAGGCAAAACATAAATTCCCTTGCTATGCAGAAACTATCTATAAAATGAGTAGAAAATTAAATTAGATTTCATTAGCCACAATTGTCTGTTTCGTGTTTAAGGTTCTGTTTAAAAGTTAAAAGGGAATCTATTTAGTGTTATAAAATGTCCATCTGTCTATAAGTATGTTCGTCAGTTAGAGCATTGTAGCTAGAAAACTAAATAAGATACAAACTTGAAATTTACAAGTGTTATGTATTCATTCACAAATCACATACAAATCTCAATCGAATGATTATTTTTTTTTTAATGAATTGGCCTAGGGGTCAGTTATGGGAAAAAAGTTGAAATAAAAACTAACTTTTATTTAATACTTTATTTTGGACAGACGTAATCGATATTTTACAACGTTTTAAGCGCTACACCTGCTCTTCATCAGTGCACGTCAACCAAGTCACAAAAACATTCAAAATTTATCTCCAGCAGACGTTTTACATTTGGAATCATTACACTGGTAAACAAGCTATTTCAACTGAACAATTTCAATTACAAATATAAAACGTCTGCTGGAGATCAATTTTGAGTGGTTTTATGACTTGGTTGACGTGCACTGATGACGAGGAGCGGTTTAGCGCTCGAAACGTTGTAAAATATCGATTACGTCTGCCCAAAATAAAGTATTAAATAAAAGTTGGCTTTTATTTCAACTTTTTTTCCCCATAACTGGCCCGTTAGCCAATTCATTAAAATAAAATAGGGCCACCAAATACGTTTTTAAATATGATTATTTCTTGTTTGTTGAGTGACCAGCTTACTATTACAGCAAAATGAATTTACTTATATCCATTCGGGTATTTGAGCTCATGAGAAAAAACAGACAATTTCTTATTAAAAAGACCTAATGATGAAGGTTAAATGTTCTAAACCAGTGTTTTTCAACCTTTTTAATGACGCGACCCCCTTAGTAGTAGTAGTAGTAAAAAAAATCGCGACCCCTACCCTCTCCCTCCCACGAGAGCCTGACTCATGACTTTAGTAACACCATTATATTAAAAAACACATAAAAACAGTAAAAAAAGTATTGATTTATTATTTATTTTTATAAATTCTGATATAAATTAATAAAAAATATAATTATTGAAAAAATGTATTATAAACCAATAATACCTACACAAAGTCACAGTAGGTCCTGTAGGCGCAACTGAGATGGCATATTTTGTCTTCTACTATTTTTTACCATAAAAAGTAAAAAACACATAAAAACGGTAAAAAATGATTGTATTAATTGAGGCTCATAGGTTGAAAAACACTGTTCTAAACTATAGTCTCAAGCATATAAATTATATTTAAAGAAAAACGTGTTATTATATACTTGTATATTTGTATCAAGTAGAAGAAAAGCTTATTAATTTATCTTTATCAATGATTATTTTGTTGAGACTCCAACAGGCAACCTCTGCACCGCTTGAGCTGCACCCCTGGACCCTGTCCCGCATCCCAATTCCCCACAGACCCCACCCCACCGCGCCTCCCACCACCACCCATGCCGTGACCAACCAGCGCCCACATCCCACTACCCCTTTGGACCTTCACCTGAACCCACTACTCCACCCTTCACACCCACCCACCACCACCCCTAGACCCCAGCCCTACCATCCACGGACCCCATCTCCACGCCCTCCAACCCGCACCACCACCCCATAATAATCCCTTCAGCCGTTTATAATGTTAATCGTGAGCAACTTTTCGGAAACCACTGAAACAGACAGACATACATACAGACACACAGACAGACAGACACACAGGAGTTTTGTTGAGGGTGTTTTCTTTCATAACTTTGCTTGAAACGTGTGCAACCAAAATTTGGCGTGATTTGGAGCAATGTACAGACAAAACCTTAATTTTATATATATAGATAAAAAAACAATCTTCAAACTTTTATTAGAATCCCAACGTTTTGGGAGAATTTCTCTCCTTGTCAAGGGAATTTAATTAAATTTCAAAAAAAGTTGCTTCATGTAATGAGTAAAAAGCAACAATATACTAGTATAACATATTAATTGCTTGAAGCAACTTATTTTTTCTATTTTATTTTTTGAAATTTAATTAAATTCCACTGACAATGGGAGAAATTCTCCCGAAACGATTGGGATTCTATTAAACGTTCTAAGATTGTTTTTATAAAAGATTTGTATTTATTTATTTAATATTTAAAAAAACAATCAAAAACATTTTTTCATTATTACTTCTCTATATATCGAATAAATAGATTTCACACCGTATCGCCAATGGTGAACTATAGAGTGGACAGAAAAATCTGTATTCCACCCAGTGGAGTGTTTATTCTATAGTAATTAGAAGAAAATAAAAAATATTAAACAAATAGGGAACATTACATAATTATAAAATAATACAAATTCATTGATGACATTTATCGTTTTATCTCTAGCTACCAATTTTAATTATAATCTATTATAATTGTTTATCTCGTAATGAACATTTTCACTCTCACTTCATTACAATTGCAGCATCATTTACATGCACCTATATCTATCTATTCTCTATGGAATAATAATGAAAAATTATACATTTATTGTTCCCGTCGGGCTAGATTCAACAAAACAATGAAAATAAATGCATTTATAAAATGTCCCGGATCAGATAAAGGTCAAAATAACTTAATTTTACCCACTTTGCGTTTTACTATAAAACAAGATAAAGCGGATTTAATTCCAAATCTCTCCGAGTCCTTAATAACAGCGGAGAGAGAAAAGAGAGATGGGATTTACAAAAAGCAGACAAGGTCTGGGTTAAGGGTGGTTTTTGGGTTGGGGTTAAATCTCGTCTCCCTTATTCCCGATTGGTCTGCTTATTATTATTCTTGAAGGGTTCTACGTCTGTTCAAATCTTGATTCGTTCTGTTTGGGATGATGACTCATAAATGGACACAATTTGAAGGAAAAATAAACTAGACTAACCAACAACGTACCATATAAATCGACTACGTTTAGATATGGAAATGTCATTGACATAATATATATTGGGGTGATTTTATCAATAAATTATTTATTACTTTCGGTTTATTCTAGATATCCGCCGTTAAGATAAAATAAATGATTTCAGAAAAATAACGAACTAATCGTACGAGAGGGTGTTCGGTAAAGAAGAAATTCTTCCAAATATACCCGACGGTTTAAAAATCAATACATTTATAAAACTTTTATTTTTATAGGATCCATAATATATTTTTTTTATCATTAGATGTAGGGTACCTTACAATGATCTCAAAACGAAAAGTGAGCCTCATCATAATAATCAAGTCACATGAGTTGTTTGACCAAACTATACTCATTTTATTTTATCCCACACCAATTATTTTACTTCACTAAAAATTCCACAAATACATCATTTTCAGTGAAAAATATTATAATCAAAATCTTCCATTTCATTTTCTAATCTACTCTCAAAAATACACCTCTGAGATTCCCTCTCAAGATGTGCCCTATATCCTATCATCTGATCTCTTCTCGTCCCTAAACTCTTTGACAAAGTTCTCCCCTATCTAATTATATCAAGAACTTTTGGATTAGTAATCCGATTAGAACCCATTTAATTTTCAACATTCTCCTATAACCTATAGGACCACATTTCGAAGGCCTCTAATCTATTCTTATTTGTCATTCCTATCGTACAGCGTACATGTTTCATATACATATAGGTATGTTAATTAAATTATGTATAAACTTAAACACATTAAAAAAAATAATCAATTCTTTATTTTATTTTGTGCTTCAATGTACATTAAAAATTTAGATAATCTGAAATTACAATTTTTTTTTTAATGCTAGATTTAAATTTAATTATCAAAGTTTTCTGGATAATTAAACGTAAAAATTATTTGAATATGTATTTATTAAAAATTTTAAATTATGTTGAACGATTTTAAGAATTTGTCTATTTTGACTTTTTGTTTGGAATATTCCAAACTCCTCTTGTACAACGCCTCAAGAGATGATTTTTAGGTCAATTCTGAGAAGATATTTGCTAGTATTAATAAGGCTTTGCTTAGATAGCTGTTTTAGTTGAGAATTAAATTGTTAATTTTTAATGTTTAATTTTGTGTTCTGAACTTCCCTTTAAAGTTTGTTCAGGTGATTTCAAATATCATTGTGTATGTTATATGACCATTTGACAGAAATTGTTTTCCACATTTTATTAGAAAGTATGTACATTAGTATTGAAATAAAATATCAGTACTTTTTATTAGGTAATAATCGATCGTTATTTTTTATTTTAAGTCGATTCCTCCATGTCTTCAGCAATGGTTACCAATAATAACCGAAATGTCAAAAATCCAATGTATTATAGAATGGTTATTCCTCAACTGTTAAATGAGAATCGATCATTATTTTTGAATTAAAGTCAACATGAACTGCAAATTGCAAGTGATATCTGATTAATAATAAAGGAAAAAACATATTAATATTTCAAATGAATTTGGTTAAAGTTTAGCAACGATCCGTTGCAGTTTTTTTTAAATCTTTTTAGGGTTCCTTAAAAAAGTAAAACGGAGCCCGATTAGTGACTCTTCAATGTCTTTCAGAGCATTGTAGCTAGTTAAATAAAAAAAAGATACAAACATGCTAAGTTTACAAGTTATATTTATTTATTTTCCCAGCGGTCAAAGTAACAATTTTCGTCGATTTTTGTACCGCACGGGATTTTAAAACCACCGTACCTAAAATTTTGAAAAAACTACTAATAATTGCATCCTCTCTTTTCTACCGATAAATAAAGAACAATTTGATATCTCAGGTGTTTTGGAAGATATTCACTAGGGAATCCTGCGATGTGAGCCCGACTCATACACCGGATTTTCAATATTTCAAAATAAATGTTGAGTTCAGATCACCCTTTATTAAGTTAATGTGGTGGGTCAAGGCCCGAAGTTTGATTTGATTTTTTTACAAGAAATGCCCTTTTTTAAGTCCACTGATTCTTGTATACCTATCTATAAGACTATATTCAGAACTTTGTCTTTTTAGAGATCCAAAACTGTAATATATTTGCTGTTTCGGAGTACCTTTTCGACGTTGATTAGCTAATGGTTTCATGTTTTGTCATTCTAGTTACCCCCCTTTTACTCGAGTGCCAACTTTCGTCGAAATTACAATTCACATTAATAACAACGATCAACAAACAACAAGGACAGACCAACACGTTATGATTAATGGAAACAATAAAATGGAACAATGAATGAATGAATGGATGTCTAAACTATTTGCTTATGGGGGACGGAAAATCGTTAGAGAATATTTGTATATATATATTAACGATCATAAAAGTTAGAAATAAGGGTAAGCAGGTCGTTGAGAACAGGAGATAATTAACCCCAGGTAGAAATAAGGAGTTTAAGTTATCTGCTCTGCAAATATAAAGGAAATTAGATAATGGACTGATAACGACCCGCCTATTTGTATTCTACTAAAAAGCTTATTTAAATATTGTGAGAATTTAAACAAACAAGTAAAAGACATTTTATAGACTATTAATTGTTGGTTTAGAATTATTGTTATAGTTGTTTTTAGAGGTTATGCGAGAGTTTGTTTTTATTAATAACGAATTAAGTGAAATAGGGGAGATCAAATAAAGTAAAAGCCAAGTAAAAATCAATCAATAATTTTCAGGTTTCATTAGAAATGAAAAACAGAACCCTATTAGTGTCGATACAATGGCTGTCTGACTGTACTCTATGTTTGTGTACCCGTAAGTCAGAGCATTGTTTCTCTAAATAAAAAAGAAACATGAAATTTACAAGTCATATATTTGTATTTATTTCCCCCGAAATTAAAAATCTTGTTAAAATTTTAAGCGGTTGATTATTTCGGAGAGGGTCACATTTTTCATATAATCAAAAATAAAGTTTTTTGTCATTGGTCATTTTGGGTATCCCTGTAAAGATCTCATTATTTAAAGTTAAAATGAATTTTTCAAATATCGTTTATGTACTCATAAGAATTGAAGAGTTCCGTTATTTTGTCATTGATCAAATCATCAGAACTGACCAAATTAATATGGGACCACCTCTAAGGAACATCGATCCACATGGTAAAAATTAATCGAGGAAAATACTTAAGAAAAAAAAAAAAGATTCCGACGACTTGAGAACCTCTTTCTTTTTTTTTTTTTGAAGTTGGTTAAAAACTACCCAGTTTTAGCCGATTTTTTTACCATGTCATTCTTAGAAAGTACTTACTTAAATTTTTAAAAAAAATATACAATTTCGTACATTTTGTTCTTACCAACAACAAATCAGAATAAATTTGACATTTCAAGTATTTTGTAAGATATAAGGTCTCATATTTGGCCAGCTTATTTTATAATCATAGAAATGCAAGAATATTGTCTTCGGATAAAGAAAAAATTACAATATAAATTCTTGATTGTATTTATTTTATACATTTAAAAAAAAAATCAAGAATTTATTTTGAAATACTTAAAAATGCTATCTTTTTATATACGAAACGATTTGTGATAGTTTTTTTATAAAGAAGTCTATTTATTTTTATAAGAAAAAAAGAGAGATGAAGGACTTTTAACCAAGAGACAGTGTGACCATGGGCTGTAATCAAATAGAGGCGAGTAGGTGAATCAAACCAGTCTTAGAACTGATTATTTTATGCATAGCCCCCACAAGGGGGGTCCAGGTGCATCCGTAGGTCCCGGGGTTATGGGGGTATGTTAGAAAAAAAACTTCGAAAAATATTTATTTGTTAACTGTAAAAATTAATGATTAAAATTAATTTTTATTTCGCTTTCATTTATAGGTTTACGCGTTTACCCATAGTATCATTGGAAAGTAAAAATGTATGTGATTGTAGTTTAGTTAGTTTTTAGGACCTTATCCAGGCACTATATTTTTTTCATTAAAATAACAGAACAACACCACATCGAATGGCGAAATAACAACAAATAAAACCTATTCTGACCAATTTTTCCATTTCATAAAAACACATACCTATTCCATGATAAGGGGTCCTCTTCAGATTTTGGGCCCCGGGTCCGAAATTTCATGCGGGGGCTATGATTTTATGGTGTTGTTGATGGGAGATGCAAAAAGGTGTATTGCTTAAAGGATTGTCTTTTTATGGGATTTAATGTATTTTACAGAAACATGAAGAGAATCATACACATATTGACTTGGTTTATTTGGTTCTAATTTGACTAGTGTTGGGCTAGGCTCTTTAAAGGGTGTTTAGTATGTTTTTTCAAATTACCGTTTTCCTAAATCATTTATTCACTTGTTTTTATTATCTTTGTGAAAGGTAGCTCGGTGTTTTTCTAAATCAATTTGTTCCTTAACTTGATTCAGTTTGTTTCTAATTTTACTGCGAAATGGTGTGGATATTTTCCTTGAAAGGATGTTTAATATACAAACTTAGCGTTTTCCTAAATAATTTATTCAAATATTACCTCTGATCTTTGAGAAAGTTTTGAGGATGTCTTTTTATATCAATTCAACTTCGTTTGATTTGTTTCTTATTTGACTGTGAAGAGATGTTGGCTAGTGTTTTTAAGGGGATGTTTACTATGTATTGTTAAATTAACATTTTCTGAATTATTTATTCACTTGTTACCTATGCTCTTTGAGAAAGTAGAGTTTGGTGTTTTTATAAATCGATTTGTTGTTCAACTTGATTCGATTTGTTTCTAATTTGACAATGAAGGGTGTTTGATGTTGTTCCCAAAAGGATGTTTATCTACTATTATTTCAATTTAGCATTTTCCTAAATAATTTATTCACTTGTTACCTTTGATCTTTATGAAAATTGAAAAAGGTGAGTTTCCGTTTCATTTATTCTTTTCATTTGGTTTGATTTGTTTTTAATTTAACAGCAAAATAGTGCTCGATTTTGTTCTTAACAAGTTATTTAATTAAAATAATGGAGTTCAGTGTTTGGTTTATAGTGAAACATATAAATTATAATTAAGGGTAAATTTTGATTGTCTCTGTACCCCTGAAGATGGATTAACGGCCCTAAATATATTGAAGTTTATAACTACAGTGAAACCTCTCAATTCCGAACTAATTGGGGCTGTAGCCTGTTCGGATTTCAATTTGTTCGGATTAGCCGAAAGCAACTTCGACAATTGAAGATAACTGATATCAAGTGAAAGATTAAGTGATATTTTGTGTGTTTCTATTATTATTTCATTGTTTTTGCAAAGTGATTAACTTAAAGAATTTCAATAACCAACTTTTACCGTTTTTCAATCCTGATGGATGACAGATTTACACCTTAGGTTAGGTATGCTAACTGTACTTGTTTGTTAATTTTTCAACTAATTATGTAAAATAAGGTTATAATGTAGAATAAATACATAATTCTTTTATGACTAAATAAATAAGTTTCTCTTTTTTCGTTCGGATTTCCGAGGTTTAGATTTGAGGGGTTTTACTGTACTTTTTAAATCTTTCATTTCTGTGAAACTCAACAAAAACTCCCCTTGAAAAAATATAAGCTATTTAATGTATCTTTTCTAATTACCATATTTTTAAATAATAGTTTATTTTAATGATTTCTCTAATCTTTGTGAAACTAGGAAGAGTGTCTTTATATCACAAAGTAACGAGTTCTTTATTTTGGTTCGATTTATTTCTAATTTAACAGTAAAGAGTTTTTGTACGTAGTTTCCAAAAGGACAATGCATTTATAACATTATTTGAAAATGTTATTATTGCATTGTTTGAGGTTTTGGAAATGGATAGCCTCTATATGCAAAGATAAATTGCACAAATGATAATGAGAAATATATGATGTTGGCAGTGAATTTTGTAAAACGATTCGAATTTTATCTTTATAAAAGAATCCAAGAGAGGAAGTCCGAATAAGCGGACGAAACGTTGCTATTGGATAATAAAACAATAAAATTCATCAAGAAAGAATTTAATAAATTAAGGTAAAAAATCTCAAGATTTGATTAGAATATTTTTACATTGCATATCAGAGGGCTTCATCCCTCAGGAAAATCTTAGATTTTTGACATCAATTAAATTGTTTCTTGATATATTTGGTTTTCACCGTGAGTTGTATTTTTGAAAAAAAATTCATTTAATTTTCAAAAAAAATACTCAAATCTTTGTGACAATTATTTTAAGAAATTAATTATTGGTTTGTCCTTTATCCTCTGATTCTCATATTGATTTTAAACAAGATCCTGAACCAAAATAACTCACTAAAGAATATGAATAAATAAACAATTAAACTTTTATTGTTTTTTTTTTAATATTTTTATTTCTGTAAAGGAAGGGGTATTCATTAAAAATACTTAATTTAATGGGAAAGTTCTTTAACTTACAAAACGTTGTAAAATGATCGTTTCCAATGTTTAAGTAATTCATATAAAAGAAAAACAACCCCTCTCTAATGTATTCAAATAAACCTCATAAAAAAACGAATGTTTATTTTACCTACCTTCATGACTTGAATGGAATAATTTATTGCTCGTCCAATAAATTTTTTTCCTATTCAATAAGAACATAGTTAACCATTTTTTTTTTTAAGAATTATTATTTATTCTTGAGTATAATTCGGTGTTGATAGCTCCTTGTGGTAAAGCGTGTTCAATCATGTCTTTGCTTGGGCCCGAGGGTACCTTTGAGCCCATGAATTGTAGGGTTTTCTGGGTTCCAACTGGAATTTATCGTTGCACGCTCCCTCTCGCCCTTCATCCCCGTTAAACGTTAAACGTTGGCGCGTGGGCAATAAATTGTAAATGCAATCCTCCAAAACTCACCCCCCGCCATACTGGAGAGTCTCACCACCCTTAGAGAGCAGGGCAAAAGGGCTCTAATCGAGTCAGTGGTGCCAAGTTATTTCTCATTGCATCACGCATCCATACGATTGCCACACGGAATATATTTAGGCGATTAAATTTTACAACAGAAAATCACATGTGAATACCAATTGGAAAAAAATAAAATAAATAAATAAATAAAAAAGATGATGAATGAATGAATACGTAATATGACAGCCTTTGTTTATAAATTATATCGTCATATTTCTTGTATATTGTATTATACAAGCAAATCAATCTTTGATATTTTGTTTAAGCTTGAATTATATCATCCGAGTGTAGCTGAAAGTTTCAAATACTAGAATTTATACAAGTTTGATATCAGAAGTAGTTTCTACTTCATGTGTGCATCAACAGAATTTACCCCAAGTTATGTGACACCATTCCCACAGTGCATGTAGGTAAACAATAAAAATCGAATGGTAATAATGTCAGCTTCTTGAGCACAAGGCCACAGTTCGATCACTCTGGTTGGAGCTTTTTTTTTATTATATATTTGACTAGCTGCAAGGCCCGCCTTCGGCGGCCCTCTTGCTGGCCAAGGGGCACGCCACCTGGACCCCCAGCCCTCGAACCCACCCAGAACCCCCCCACCACCACGCCCCCTCCCCAAACCTCCTCCAGCACCCGTTCCCAACCCACGTCCCCACACCACAAACTGCACCCCACCCACCTCGGATCCCGCACCCCATCCACCCCGTGCCCTCCAACCCTGCGCACCACACCCCCGCTTATCCCCCTGGACCCCACCCCCGCTATGCCTCCTGGATTCCACCCCGCACCACCCCCTGCACCCCCAGCCTAATCCGCCTCACTCCTCACCCCACCCACATTCCACCCCCGCACCCAGTTTTTGCATTTCTATCTCTCTAGAGGCCCAGAGATTATGTATACAAAATTTGGTTGAGTTTTTGCTCCAAGGGCAAGAATTTACATTTTTTCACCCTCCCCCCTTTTTGGATGGGGGGGGGGGGGGGGATGGGTTTTTGTGGACATTTTTTTAAACAATAGTTGTTAGAAATCACATCCCCTACAACTTTGTTTATTATAAAATTTGCCGTAGTGTTAATAGTTTAGGAGTTATTTGATAATTTTCATTCGTGCGCCCCCCCAAACCCCCTTCTGGGGTCAAAATATCAAAACGTTATATAGCTAAAAACGTAAGTTAGAAGACATCAGATGTAAATATGAAATTTCATAATAATCCCTTCAGCCGTTTTTATATTAATCGTGAGCAACTTTTCGGAAACCACTGAAACAGACAGACATACATACATACAGACAGACAGACAGGAATTTTGTTGAGGGTGTTTTCGTTCATAACTTTGCTTGAAACGTGTGCAACCAAAATTTGGCGTGATTTGGACCAATGTACAGACAAAACCTTAATTTGATATATATAGATAGCAAGAATTTTCTCACAGTTTTATAAATGTCAGTAAGCGAATTTGAAAATTTCTTATAATATTTTAAAATCACAGGGAAATGGACAAAAAATTAATCAACAGAGTAAGCTATTCAATTTATCAGACGTTTCTTCACTTTATTGAGACTTCATCAGTGGATCATTCAATATAACTCTTTGTCAAAAATCTCTCAACTATAATACAGGCAGCAACGAACATTTTCCATTAAAACACAATTAAAACATTTTGGACGCGAATTATGAAATATTTTTTATAATATTTTTGGTAACAATTAGTAGGGCTTGGGGAACTTTTGTAGGTGTAATCAAAATTGTAAATTAAATGTCAGAGGTATTTTAGGTGGACATGTATACAGTTTATTTCGCCGAAAAATTAACTGTGAATTAAGATATATTTAAAAAATTTAGGGAGTCGTCTCATTCTATATACTACCTATGTTATCTATAGATTTCTAGTAGTACACCCAAGAGGTCTCTTAATAACATTCTCAGTCACTAGATAAAATATTCAATTTGTCCACAAACATGATATGTGTTGACACTCAGAATAATAATAAGAAATTAAGTAAAATTACGAGGTGGGTTTCACATAAAATAAAAGAAAAATGAGTTTTTATCTCGATATATTTCGGGTTGTCAGTCCATCTTCAGGAGTTAGAACAATGTTACAGTGGGAGTGTAATATGATAATGACTTGTCGATTATAGCTTGTAATACTTGAAATACTTGATAATAACAACTTATAAAACTTGCGTTTGAAATTTGTTGGAAAACTATAACTATAGATTCGTGGGCGTGTTTCACCAAAGATATTTTTCTCAAAAAGACAGGGTCATCTCAAACCGATGGAGAGAAAATATCTCCTTTCCAGTTTACCGAGCCCGGATCGGAAGTCAGGGCTGTTAAATTGACTAAAAAAACAAAAACAAAACGGAAAGTCGTAGAAAGTTCCTTGTGGTGCCAACATATTTGTACTTCCAAATCAAAAAACTGAATAGTTCGGAATTTCCAAATGAAAAATTCAAAAATAAATAAATGAATAAAGTAAAAAATCGTAACGTTTATATTTATATAAAGAGTTTAAAAGAATATAATTCTAATAAACTGAAATATGGTATATGTATGAATTAATAACCTATATGGCAGGTTTCAAACGTTTTGATGAATAAAAATTGCTAAAATCCTAAAATTTGCAGTAAGCATACCGAAGCTTGAAAAATATTTTGATCTCTGCCTCCAATTTTGATGAAACTTCGATTGATGTTATTAAAAAAATATAATATATATTGAATACGTTCCTAATTATTTAATTAATTGTGTGGTGCAAGGGAAAAGGACCCTTATCTTCACGCTGGTCCAAAATCGGACTAATGGCATCTCCTGTTTCTAGAGAATCAACTGAACAAAACGCTTTTTGTCTCTCCAAATAATTCCAAAAATTGACTGAGTTATGAATTTTTGAATATTTATAATATGTTTATTATTTATATTATATTTCACATTTTTGCCCTTCTTAAAAAAACTGGTCGTTCACCATAAGGGTCCTTTTCCCTTGCACCTTCACAATTATAAACTAGTTATCAATTTCATTATATATTTAACTGTAAATGTAGACTTTCAGTTGGGGCACGAATGACTTTAAGTTTTGTTAATTAATTAAAATTATAAGTAAACAAAATGTTTTCTTTTTATAAAATATGAAATACTTCATAAAGCTAATTATGTTTTATCAGTGAAATTAAATGTGTACCATTGTTATTAATATTCGCATTTCGAATAAGAACAGTTTAATATTCCGTTAGTGGGAGAATACCCCCCCCCCCCCCCACCACGCTCTCTAGTACAAAGTTACCTTTTACGTAAATGAGATTGCAAGTCAAATACAAATTTCTGAAAAGGAGCTGCCGTAGCAGCTGCTTTAGAAACAGCCATAGTGCAACTCATTTCGAAACTGCCTGTTTCCCCACACACAGTCAAACAAAATCAACATGTCTCAAGAATTGATAATATTTAGAAAATAAGCTTTGCTGGCTTTAGAATAGCAAAGCGGGGCGAGCAAATTTAACTTGGTAAACTTAGCGGTTGAAAACGTGGGGGAAAAATCATTGTCATGCATATTTTTTCTGTCTGTCTGTAAGTGTGAATTCAGACAGATATAAGTACATATTAACTCAAGAAAGAAAGGTCGCAAAAAGCTCGTTCTGGTGCTTTAATGTTTGTTATTCCAAAACAAAGAGCTGATTATATTTTGGGCATTCTGATTTAAGTACTTTCATAAGAAAATTAGAAAAAAAAATTGTAATGTAAAGCAAGTAAATGTTCAGAAATTTTTCCGGGGTGCTCAATTTTTTTTTAATATGTATTAATTAAAGGGGTATATCAAGGTAGATGTTTGATTTCTTGTCACAATGGCTCATCTCCTCGGGCTAAGTGCCAAGGGGATGAGCCCTTCTGACATGAAATTAACACTGCTATGGTGGCATTTTAAGTTCTTTTCTAAAAATTATTTCGTTAACTTTTAAAGTAAGCATTGAGGCTATTTCTTAAAGTGAGGTTGAAATTTCGAAGTACTTCAAAATTTTTGTAAAATCAAAAAACTTACCTAATTTTATTACTGTCAAAATTAGAATTTTTAAGAAATATTGTTAGTATTTATTAAAATATAAATATTGAAATAAATGTTATATTAAATAAAATTTTAAAAGATATTTTATATTAGATTTTCTTTTACTTATATCTATGTAGAGTCTAATCACAAATAGATGAATGTCTGGGAGATGGGGATAATGACCTTCCTCTACATTCGCACAGTTGTATCTAATGAGCTGAAATTTGGCTCGCAAGTATTATAGTAAAATATTAAGAAACTGCATCTTTTTGACAATGTTTAGTTTTACAAATCAAACATTTCGTTGGCATAAATTACCAAATCACTAAAATATCGTCAGCTGAGAATTGGAGTGATCCAAGTTCCCATATCCTTATTTTGAGAAATTGAAGTTCAAAGTTTTCAGATACATTGTTTTTAAATCGACATAGTACATTTATTACACTGAGTTTTAGAAAATATACAACTAAAAATACTGGGACCAAGAGGACTTGGATTATTTTGTAAAAAGAAACTCTTGTATATTAAGAGTTAAAAATTTTCAAAAATAAACTTGGTTCATTCAAATTCTCAGCCGACGATATGTAGAAACAGTATCGAATCGTAAGAACGTTTCCATTTTCCTTCACTTTTCGTTTTGTATTTATTCTACTACATTGTTTCGAATGGATTGTTGTTCGGTAGTTCGATTATACGTACGGAAAGTAAATTAATCCGCCTATAAAGGAATCAGTATGAATCAAGAGATAGGTGGCTATTTGGTTTCTCTTTCAACCCCTATTTTCATCCCCGATTCACACCCCCCGCATCCCCCTTCACCGCTCTATAATTCTCAAAACAGGGTTCGCTTGTTATTGCTACAATAAAGCTACTTTATGGAAACTGGCGTGATGGTGGGGAATGGGTTCACTTCCTATCATTGAAAAGGAGAAATTTATATATTAGCAGCGAATGATATTTGGAGAACTAAAATTGCATAATAAATTTGGAAACAAAAGCATAATTATTATTAGTAATTACATTGATCATAAAATAAATGAAAGACAAATGTTGTTTGAAAAGAAAATGAACTGCTAAGCATTGTATTGTCGTATTTTGTATTTATTTTTTATTATTTAGTCTCTCAACTCGGATTATAAACATCTTTCGATGTTTCTCTTTGCGAATTTCTAATTTATTGCTGCTGAGAATTTCTTTTCATACTTTTCTGTACCGTATTGTTTTCTTCATTTCAACGTTATCTTGGACCTATTTTTGGAGTTTCAATTCAGAACAACTTTTTTTTTTTTGCTAATGGCCATGACCAAACCACACTGTTCTTGGTCAGCTAGTAACTTTAGTGTCATTAAATGTTGGGGTGAATTCAGTTAGATTAAACATTTTTAATGAGATAATCTTATCACAATGGACAATGTGCATAATTCTGAAGTCGTTTTTATATTTGAGACTATGAGCACAATAATGGACTAAGCCACAAAATTATAATTTTGATTTATCTGAGGAAATTGATTACTAATATTGTTATCGACCCACTGCAAAGTGGACCAAATCAGCTTTTGATTGCAAATGCTAGTTTGGTCCACTTTGTAGTTGGTCTGTAACAATATTACTAATTAATTTCCTCAGATAAACCAAAATTATAATTTTTTGAGTTAGTCCACTATTGCGCTCATAGCCTCATTTATATTTTTATTTATTTATATGTATTGACATATAATATTCAAAGAGACAATAAAAGAGTGTGTCTTCTGCTGGAATTATTGTTTCCTTCAATATATAAAAATTCTGCTACCCTCTGCACAAAAATCTTTCAATTTAATTGACATATAATAAATACATTGATAAACTAAATATAACTTCAATATCAAATACAAATATTAGATGAGGGAGAAGGTATCAGCAAAGTTGGATGATCTGGGTTCAATAAAACACCCTGAATAAAACGTTTCGACCTGAATTTATTTGGCCATCTTCAGTTAATTGGGAGTTATACACAAAATGTGATCAAACCACGCCTTGTCAAAAATAAAAATTGTAGCTTCATGTAAATTTATAACGTGCCTGCGCCCAAAGGTTCAGAATGAATGTCAATATTTTTGACAAGGCTAGCTTCGATCACATATGCGTACCCCATTTTGTATATAACTCCCAATTAACTGAAGATGCCCAAATAAATTCAAGCCGAAACGTTTTATTCAGGGTGTTTTATTGAAACCAGTGCATCCAACTATGGCTGATACCTCCTCCTTCATCTAATACAGTTTCATCTCGAACTCTAACAACATTCTAACAACATCAAATACAAATATTCATTACTAATAATTACAATTTAACTTCTAAGATATCTAACATTTTTAAGTCTTTCTTCATATATTTCCTCAAATTAATTTTAAATAATCTCAAACTTGATGATTTTTTTTTAATTTCCTCCGGTTTTTATATGCTAGAGAAACCATTCTATTATTCTAGTAGAGCAGGCATGTCAAAGACACGACAATTATTTGCGGCCCTCGGCATCAATTCAATAATGCTTTAATTCCATGTGCATTTCAATTACTTTTGGAACGCACCTAATTTCTGTTTCTATCGAAACAATTATTTGATCCCTCCCTTTCTTACAGGGAGTGTAAACAATTTTTTAAGCAGGTCTTTGGAGCGACCACTTTTTTGAGTTGCTCCAGCCTCCTGCATCAAATATTTGCTCCAACTCCGCTCCCTGCTCCGATTAAAATATTCTTATAGGAATGACATTTTTTTTTCTTTTATCTCTATATATCAAACAGTTCCATGACATAGTGACAGATAACACACAGACCAAACCGCTGGTCTTAAAGGGCTGAAATTTTGACAGCGCATTCCCATATAATGACATAGATAACCGCTAAGAAAGGATTTTTTTTGAAATTCGAACCTCAAAATATGGATCTCCTTAATATTCATAAGATACAATTATTTTTAAATAGATTCCTCAGGAAATCTAATGAGCTATGAATAGGTTTTGTAAATTACCATACATGGGGATCTCTACTTAGAACCATGAAAAAAAAATATTTCAAAATTCTTTAAGAAGAAAAATATAATAATTTTCTTTAGGGTCCGAAAATTTTCAAAACATGGGGAGATAAAACTATAATATAAAAAACTGATAAAAAGATAATAGTTATAACTTTGATTAGAGTTAGCTTGGGAAAAAATTAGCTAAATACAAAATCGCCACTCTCAACTATTTTGATGAATCCTGGAACAAAAATCATTTATCCAGATCCTATGAGATTTTTTGTTTATATACCATATACTTTCATGTGTGCGTGTGTGTATGTAAACTGATGAACTGGGCAGATTATAGCAGGAGACATAAGCTTTATTTTATGAAAAAATATCGTTGCAAAAATCCCAGAAGTTTTGCGGGAAACACACCGAGTTTTGGAATAGTTTAATCTTTCTTCATTCTTCTATTTTCACAATCTATTTTTTTAGAAATTTTTTTCAAAAGATTATAAGCAAAGCAAAACTATTTAGAAAAACCGCCTGTACATAGGCAACAAGTTGACAGCTCTTACGATTTGAATGCATAACACACAGGCTTGCCCAGAATCAACCGGAGGCTCAGAATAAATAATGAAATTTTATAATTCAAAATATAATTTTAATTTAATTAAAATAAAGTTGTTTGTAGGGGCTGAATGTTTTGATTAACTCTATTAAACCTTTACAACCTTGACGTGTTCCAACAACGGTTTGCAAAGTGTACAGTCCGTATATTTACAGCATTCACAATCAGTCTTGCTAGCATTGTCTGCTTGCGAGCATTTATCTTCGCTAGAAACTCAAAGGCTATATTCGTATATACTTCTTAAGGAGGTTTGGGACAGCTTATCTATCTGGTTGATCTACGAAAAAATCTTTTGTATTTCTGCAAAGTGAAAACTTCTGCCTACTAAATTTTTTAATAAAGAAAATTGTTAATAATGAGGTTAATTTCGAATAAAAATCTTTGTTTTGATAATATTAATAAAAATAATATTGAGATAAATTTTTTCTCATTATAAAAACATTTATTTAGTGGACTCGGGTTCGAATCCGACTCGTGACAACCGACTAAAATCTCTTCCCTACATTGGTAGAAGACAAAATTTAAAAAATAATATAGTATCGTAAATTGGCTGATGGCTGGAAGGGCCGAAAAGCCAAAAAACAACAACATTTATTTAACACAAAAACGATTTCAAGAAATAGAATTGGAATTCTACATTAGTGCTTTTGTTATATTCTGATGGCGGAAAAAACTTTTTATTTTCACATTTATGAATAACTAATTAACTAGAATATCAAATCTATTGAAAAATGTATCATTCGATTCATAAAAGTTGAATTATTGATCTGTATAAGTTTGTTGAAAATGGTATAATTTGTATAGAAGTTATAGCCCTTTTAAAAGCTCAGTCCATTTATTTCCAAGTTAAAAGGACAATTTTCAATAATTTATTTCTCGGTAATGGGACAGACGATCAACTTCAAATTTCGGAAATAAATATTTAATAGATCAATGATTCGACGGTAAAAATTTGAGAATTTTCTTATAAAAATAATAAACAGTCCCGAACTCCCATCAGGTATACTATAGCATTTCCAGTAAAGGTAGAACCAGGATAATAAACTGTTAGTTATTTACCACATTGTCCCAATAGTATTGATTATCATCAACAAAATATAAAATACGTGCTTAAATTGATCATGACATGCTGTTGGATATATCTGTTTGAAATATAAATTGGAGAAAAGAACGCAAACCATACAAACCGCTTTGTTGGCAAGCTAAAAGCATATTTATTTTAATAAGACGAAGGGATCGCATTTTTCTTCCCTCTCTGACTTTTCGTAGGATGTTGTGTAGAAAGGGTGGATGAGCCGTTGTTGAGGGGGCGGATTGCGAATTAAGAATCGCTTTCTTTTCTGTTCATCTTATTTAAAAAAAAAAAATTAAAAATGATGGTACTATATTTTTATATTAAAATATAACAAGAGTTTTTTTTTTAGTTTTTTTTCGCCCTGAAACCACAACGCTTGGATTTTTTTTCTTGTCTTAAAAAACCCTTTCAGATATATCTTTGTATGTTTTACCAGAAGGAGATTACACCTTGAAATACGTTTGTTGCTGAGTCAGTTAAAAAAAAGAGGCTTTAGGGAAGATTCCAGGGATAAAAGAGAGTGAAAAAAAAAATGTATAATATTATTTCTATTTCTATTTATATAAATTTTTTATTCAATAATTTATGTAATGGGAAATAATTTGTCAGTATAAGATAGTGATCAGAAATATATATTATATATTTTAATTGGAAAATATAAAATCGCAGAAAATGAAATTTTATACAATTTTGGAAAAAATAGGAGAATTTTCCAAGGGTTTATTTAGCTTAGTGATTTTTCAATTTTCATAAAAGTGTGTTTATGTGTGTTTATGGCTGCTTGTCTATCTTGAATTGATGGCTCTTGTGCTGTTTATCTATCTATCTATCTATCTATCTATCTATCTATATATATATATAAATTAAGGTTTTGTCTGTACATTGCTCCAAATCACGCCAAATTTTGGTTGCACACGTTTCAAGCAAAGTTATGAACGAAAACACGCTCAACAAAATTCCAGTCTATCTGTCTGTCTGTCTGTATGTTTCCGTCGTTTCCGAAAATTGCTCACAATTCACGTAAAAACGGCTGATGGGATTATAATGAAATTTCATATTTACATCAGATGTTTTCTAACAATGTTTTTAGCTATATATAACGTTTTGATGTTTTGACCCCAGAAGGGGGTTTGGAAGGGGCGCACTAATGAAAATTATCAAATAACTCCTAAACTATTAAGTCTACGGCAAATTTTATTATGAGCAAAGTTGTAGGGGATGTGATTTCTGACAACTTTTGTTTATTTAGGTGAGGGTCCAGAGGCGTAGTGGGGTGGTGGTGTGGGGTGGGGTATAGAGTACGGGGGTGGGGTGGTGCTGTGAGGATCCAGAGGCTTAGCGGGGTGGGGGGCAAGGGGTTGAAGGGGCGGGGTCCGGGGATGGTGGGGTTGGTGCAGGTTGGAGTGGGGGTTCAGGTAATGGTCCAGAGGCGTAGTTGGGTGGTGCGGGGGCTGGGGTACAGGGGGGTAGGGTGGGGCGTTGCACGGGTGCATGGCGCAGGGGGATGTGGTGGATGAGGATGGGGTTCGTGGGTTTGGGATCCAGAGGGCGTGCCCCCTGGCTAGCAAGAGGGCCGCCGAAGCGGGCCTTGCAGCTAGTATAAATATACAATCAAGAGCATAGCCATGGGGGGGGGGGGAGTCAGAACCCTCCCTCAAGGGCAAAACTCATGGGATGAAGCGGTAACGACAAACCGTTTCTTATGGCAAACTTACCGTAAATAAATATATTTCATATGTTTAATCAAGGATTATGTTCTTTTTTAATTTTTTGAAGTACCTATTTGTTTTAATAAAAAAAATATTCCCACTAAATATTTTGCTCTGTGGATTGACCCCCCATGAAAATTTTCTGGCTACGCCACTGTATACAATGAATAAATTGAATGTAGGTTTCGATTTTCTACCCAGGATACACAGGATAATTCAAAAACATAAAGTTGTAGAAAACCTGTTCGGAAACATACATTTCTAAAATGACGAATGGATTAAATTTTTAACTTTCTAGCTTTAGAACTAACTTCCATTTGAAAAATGCAGAAAAAAAAACGGAGGTATCAAACGATTTAAGCTAATGAGATGAAAATCGACAGATGTATTAATAAATTGTATCCCTGTATCAAATCTCAATTTTCTATAGTTCTAGACGTTTGCTAACAAAAAATTGTCAAAAAGTACCAACATTTATATGAGTGTAATTAGCCCAGTAAATAGGGGGATTTCAGCTTACATTAATTGCGGGAAAATATTTTTTTTTTTTTAGGATCGTTTGGTATGATGTGCGTATGCTAAATATAAGTGTGCGACCTCGAAAGTGTGAGAGACAACTTTTGGTGGCCGAAAAACCTCGAAATTTTCGGACTTTTTCCAGTTTTTTGCGTATAACTCGAAAACAGTTCATATTTTGTAAATAACCGCTCTATAGTAAATTAAAGAGGACAAAATTTCACGTGGATTAAATAAAAAAAAACTTGGTCCAGTATTTCGATTTTTAATGGGGATCCATAAAACAACCCCCGGTGTCACTTTTGAATATCCCAAAAACTCGCACTTTTTTAGATTTTTCCCATTTGGACCATGAAGGAGCACGTTTTCGACAAAGACTATTCTATACATTTTTAAACTAGATTAAATTTTCTACAATTGAAACAAAATTTCATCTTAATTGGATAATGGTAACCCGTGCCGCAATGAGGCTGAAATTTTGAAAAAATCGCAGTTTTTCCTTCATAAAATGAAAACTATTCATTCTAGAAATTTGATTACTATCTCATTCTTTAGGAAATTTTGTTAACTTGAACGTTTACTTGGGTCAATTTTTTGTTAGAACTCTTAGATTTATAGATATCCAGCATTTTCCATGACAAGAAATGATCCATTGTTTCAAAAAATCGCAGTTTTTCCTTCATAAAATGAAAACCACTCATCTTAGAAACTTGATTTCTATCTCATTCTCTAGGAAGTTTTATATACTTGAACGTTTACTTGGACCACTTTTTTTATAAAACTCTTAAATTTATAGATTTCCTAGATTTTCCGGCCAGTATTAGATCCGAATCCTCAAAAGCGTCAAAATGATCCTAGAAAAAAAATATTTTCCCGCAATTAATGTAAGCTCAACTACTTTTTGGATCCTCTATTTACTGGTCAAAATACTGAGTTTTGAAAAAGTTTTCGCTTCTCCTTCGATTTGTTTGTAATCAGTCTAAAATTGTCTTTTTTAATTTTCTATCAGTAAGTAATAATTCACTTCTATTTGAAGGGTTTACAGGACATAGATCAATTCTCAAACGATTATGATCAGAATCGAGGTTTATTAAGATTAAACGGAGGTGTTTGGCGTAATCGAACTGTTTTCACTTTTAAATACCATATATATTTTCCTTAAATCATAATTTTTATATTTTTTGTTCTTTATAAAATGTGCATTTTCAAGTGGGAGAAAATATAATAAACAGAGCTTTTACCTCACGTCATTGATAACCAGTTATATTTTTTTCGTTATTTTTCAAAATAAAAAATATATATTCAATTTCAACTCATAATCTACACCATAGAGCAGCGGTCGGGGAACCGGGGTAAATTACCCCAAATGGGGTAACAATGAAACTATCGGGGGTAATATGGACATTTTTTTAAATTTTCTATTTTATAAACTATTATAGTATTTTAGCTTGAATTATTTTAATGTTATAATTTTTATTTACTTACAGATAGTTTTCATGTAAATTCCAATTAATTCAATAAATAATATACATTTATAAAACTATAGATTTGAGCATCTTTTTTTTGAAAATAGTTTGAAATGTTTTTCAAAAAATCAGCTCGGATACAGATTAACCAATGTTTTTTAAAAGTGAAAGAATTCAATCTTTAGGACAAATTCTAAGATTTTAGTAGAAATATTATTAAATTTCGATATCAGAGGGGATTCATCCCCTCAGGAGTCGACCCGAGAACTAACATGCTTTCCGGACAGACAGTCAATCAGCTCACAACCTCGAGACCAAAACCTCTCGCCGATAGTAATCTTTTAATTTCAAGTTTGAATCTTATTTAGTTTACGAGTACAATGCTCTAATAGACTGAAGGACATTGTAGTTACACTGTTAAAAAATGTAAATTTACTATATGTTTTTATATATAATGTTAGTTCTCAAGTTGACTCCTGAGGATGAATGCCCTCTGAAATCGCAATTTAATATAGTTTCTACTAAAACTTTAGAATTTGTCCTAAAGATTGAATTATTTCTCTTGATATACATTTATTTGCTTTTCAGAATGTAGGGGTAATAGCGACCTACTCAAAAATATTTTGGGGTAACGCTGTAATAATAGATATGGTATTATAGAAATTAGATTGTATGGGGACTTTTAAGGGGAATATTCCCAAGTGTGAGAATA
>JALMQS010000030.1:21730779-21768679 GCA_024734495.1 Forficula auricularia | reverse complement strand
AATGTTTTTCAAAAAATCAGCTCGGATACAGATTAACCAATGTTTTTTAAAAGTGAAAGAATTCAATCTTTAGGACAAATTCTAAGATTTTAGTAGAAATATTATTAAATTTCGATATCAGAGGGGATTCATCCCCTCAGGAGTCGACCTGAGAACTAACATGATTTCCGGACAGACAGTCAATCAGCTCACAACCTCGAGACCAAAAACCTCTCGCTGATAGACTGAAGGACATTGTAGTTACACTGTTAAAAAAATGTAAATTAACTATATGTTTTTACAGTGAGCATGTTAGTTCTCAGGTTTGACACCTGAGGGGATGAATGCCCTCTGAAATCGCAATTTAATGATATTTCTACTAAAATCTTAGAATTTGTCCTAAAGATTGAATTATTTCTCTTTTAATATACATTTATCTTGCTTTTCAGAATGTAGGGGTAATAGCGACCTACTCAAAAATATTTTGGGGTAATGGCTAAAAAAGTTCCCCGACCTCTTCCATAGTGAGTACAGTTCTAAGAATAAATTGACGCAACCACCCACCTCTATTCCACTTTAATTTCATTTTGATATTTCTTCTCGGGTAGGCTCTACCTGAAAATTCGAACAGGAGAGAGTATATTTCCAGAAAATTTTACCTAAAGTAATATAATCATGTTGCGTATTAATTAAACTCCACCAATTAATATTAAAATTTAAATTTGTATGAACACCCCTTGTTATTTGCCCATTAAACATAATTTGAAACTTAATTTTTAATATAAATATTTACCTAATCCATGAATCCTTTTCTAACCCTATATCTTAATAAATTATTTATTCTCCTCGGGTGACAACAAGTTTACACTCTAGAACAAAATCCAAAAATAATTTACGAGGTTAAATATATTCAACAATGTTAAAGTTTTAGTCAAGATCTTTATTAATATAATTACTTTTAAATCCACCTTTAATTTATATCACCCCCTTATATGAATATTCATTTCAAATACAATTTATTGTAATTCATCTTCTCTTGTTTGAAATTAGCTCCGCCTTGATTTGAAAACTTTCTTAATTACTAATTAAGAAAATGTTGAAGCTAGTATTTTTTTTTTATCCTCCTGCTAAAACAAAGAACAAAAAAAATAAAAAAAAAAAAAAAACAAATCTCAACCAGATGTGTCCATGAATATGCCCTGTCGTGTCTCTTTTATTCCTATTAAATATTTATGAATAATTTTTGCAATTTTTTTCTCTCTTCATTTTCTCAAAAAATTAGCTTTAATTAGAGAGAATTTTTTTAATGAATTCATAAAGAATTTTAATATATTCTTTGTATTAATTTCAAAAAAGGTTTCATTATTTTTTCTTTCTTATCTATTTGCATTTCTCTGGAATTAATAGAAGAATACCTGAAGAATAAAAACACTTTATACTAGCCGTCATTAAATTAGAAGTTTTGACTAGCTTCGTACGGGTTCTTGCTCTGCTACCACATGAATTATAGGTTGTTTTATTGCTACTTTATACCACCCTAAAATTGGCAACAGTTTGAGATAGTCAAGAGTACAAATTTGGAGACAGGTAATGTAAACTTAGATCATATTTATTCCAATTAAATGTTTATACTAGTAATGCACAGTGTCTTACAACTTAAATTCTCATTCATCTTATACTAAACAGTACGTCTAAAATAATTGATTTGTCCATATGAGTACGAAAATAAGAGAGAGAACTGTGTAAATAGGTATTTCTTACATCAGGGGTTCTTAAACTTAAGTAGTTCAAGGACACCCTCTTGAACAACAATTTTTTGCAGCCCCACACCCCCAGGAGGCAAGGGTGCATTTTTATCGTCTTCTTGAACTGTTTGCAACCATAATTTCACGGTCCCCCAGGAATACGCGGACCACAGTTTAAGAATCGCTGTCTTACATGATCATTTATTTGCAAGAGTTAACTGAGCTCTTACTACCTTCAGAGATTTGTAAGATTTCAGCTGATTTTAAAGTATCGAAACTTAGGTAAAGAGTGTAATTATAGAGAAACTCACGATTCCTCTCCCAATCAATTGAGGACTGAAATACTATAGGAAAATCTGTAAATTTTTCAACCAAACAGTGTTTTCTACACGGGTACTCCACCAAGAACTAAGTTTCCAGCTAAGGCTTTAAAAGTACTGATGCTTCATTTAAGAAATATACAATAGCAGTTGGGATTTTACTAGAGTTAGAGATTCCAATCAATTGCATTGGGATACAAACAACGAGACTGAGATTCAGACATTTTACAGAGTTCTAAGCGGTTCACTACCCATAATGAACTGAACTGTCTGTCGCTCATATCTTTGGTGACATCAGTTATGAAAATAGTAATAATTTCATAAGATTTAAATTTTTACTCTTTAACGAGCTCAATAAAATAAAGATAGCCAATTATGCTAATTTTGATCACTATGTATTTCAATTTCCATTTTAACACCCTAATAATAATAATAATAATATGTTATGAATAAAAAAAGACCTTCAAAAATCAAAACTCGTCAGCTGAATTATTTTTGTATTGGATTGACCTTTAGAATGGTCCTAATAAATTAAACCATCTCCGAATTGTTTCTTCAATTGAAGGTGATGTTGAGGATATGAGCCGTCAGAGGAAATTCAATTTATTCAGCTAATCATCATAGCTGACATTGAACTCTTTGAGTCAACATGACCTTGACCATGATCACATATAATATCTAAATGTCCCTAGCAAACTAATTTAAAGTTATTACCAATTATAATCATTAACTTGATGGTCATTTTTATCAATTACTATATTTCAAAGGCGTAGATACAACTACGAATTTAAAATTATTTATACATGATTTTCATTAACTTTGTTTCACTCCTGGTTGTCTGTTTGGGTAGAAAATTGTAATTGAATTTTGAGCCACTACTTTAAAGGTGATTTTCTTAAATTGTAGGTACAGTGACAATACAATATTTCTTCAATTCCAGAAACTAAACTTTGAAGGATTTGAAAATAAATAACTTCAACTGGCGCCATACCTTTGGCGTAAGTTCCTAAACCAGAATATTCTTTTTCAGGTTGACTCATGTCTATTACTTTTATCCCTTTGAAAAAGATAATATTTATCATTAAATAATACGTGTAAAAATTATTGTTATTGTTGTCAGCTCAGTTTTTGTGTTCTTCTTCAGTATTTTTCTTAATTTATTAAAAAAGAATTGCCTTAAGTCACCCAATTCTTCAATTTCTTCATATTTAGATTCAGAGTATACTTCTAAGTGGTAAAGGCATTACTAGTATCAAATACAATTATCTTAGCAAAAATTCAATATACTTATCTATAATACTAGCTAAGGCCCCGTAACGATTTTTGAGAACATATTAACATCTTGTTTTTAGGGGCCTGATTAAAAAATGCAACTTTTCAGTTAACTTGACTTGCAGCCAAATAGGAAAACTTGGCCCGGTTATAGTTTTCATGCAAATCATGCTACATGTTTTGAAATTATTTATTTGAGGGCATGTAGGTTTGAGGAAAAATTTGCTCTAAATTTGATAATTACTTACTCATATAATTTAGGATTAACTTGAACAGTGGTAAAACAGTGTCTTTTGATAGGCTTAGTTTATTGGCGAAAATCACAATAGGGGTGACATTTATACAAGATGTATAGAATTAATAATTCAATGTAAATTCACCCCTAGCATCTATTGGTAACAGCTTAGGGCAGGGGTCGGCAGCCTACGGCTCGCGAGCCACATGCGACTATGCGGATGCGGCTTTATTTTAAATCAAAAATCAAATTTTATATTTATCTAATCCTAATCAAATACCATAATATTGAATTAAATATGTTAGTGGCTCTTTAAAAACTGGGAACGTTTGTAAATTGTAACTTTTGGCTTTTCCGTCTCAAAAGGTTGCTGTCCCCTGGCCTAGGGGCATTAAAAAAATAAACAAACATATTCTTATGGAGAAAAGTGTTGTTCATCTTGGCTTAGGAGTTGCTGATTTTTACCAATAGGGATTTGTTGACATGCTAGTGAAATAATATCAGATGGGGGAGCATTCCAGACCAGTCAAAAAAATAGTAATATTTTATCAGTTGTAACTTACAGTTGTTTTGAAAGTTGATTAGAATTAATTGCTTGCCAATAGAATGTAGGCAACTCACCTGAAATCAAAAAAGAAGTGTTAAACATACTTATATATTTTGCTCATTCTTATAATTAAAAAAAATGTATTACTGTTTCAAAGTATTCAACTTCTAGTGATTTATTAAATGAGTTAAATTATTATTTTTATTAAAATGTAATTGCAGAAAAAATGAACAGTTTTCAACATCACTAATTTAGTAACTTGGTAATTATTTACCACTGAACAACTTGAGCATAGTTTATTAATATAAACTTTAATTGAAAGTTTTTGTGCTGAGGGTAGCAGAATTTTTATATATTGAAGGAGACAATAAAAGAGTGTGTCTTCTGCTGGAATTATAAATTTTATTTAAAACTAAACTAGAGTCTCGTTATAAATAAAATGTATAATTCCAGTAGAAGACACACTCTTTTATTGTCTCCTTCAATATAAACTTGGGTGCAAAATATCATTTCATTTGCTACAACCATGTGTTATATAATTATAATACCTCGATTTTTTATCTGAAAATTCTTGAAAATTCGGAAACCGGAAAATTTCAATTTAACAGTACTTCCTGTTCAAAATAAAACATTTCGGAACTAGAATGAACTTTATATTTCCTTATGTTCTTTATAGAGTGTATATCAGAATCAAAATATCATGTTTCAGAATAATTTTTCTACAGATAAATATGGGATAAAAAATTTGTAAGGCTTTAATATTGAGTCGCTCAATGAACTGTGCTCATATAATATGTATTTATTTCCTGCCTCTTGTTAAATTTTAAAGCACGCTCTAAAATTTATAGAGTGGTCTTAATGCATTTTCAATAAACCGTAATAACTCGCTTGTGTTTGACTGTAGTATCTTCCATTTCTTCTTAATTTATTCAGAAGAACAAAGTCTTCTTATACTTATTTTAGTTTTGTCATATTAAGGACGGATAAACTTTTTAATATTTAATAAGAAGGATATTGAAATTTACTCGACGTCTAATATAAGGAATAAGGCAAGCCAGGCGGACTTAATAAAATCTATTAGAGAAGCTCGGTTCGTGTTCATGTCTTAAGTCCCTTAATCGAGTTTGGCTGTTTATTCCTGAGAATACGCTTTTATTAACCTCAGGAAACATGGAGAAAGAGGATGAGGGAAGAGAGATGCCCAATAATGGGGAGAAGAAGTTTGGCTGAAATTTGGATTACGAACTATGGGATTAATTATTCTGAGCGGGATCGTTTTAAAGAGTTAATAGGTATATCGAAATTCATTCAAGTATTCGTGAATGAGTAGAAAATCGGATTGAATGGAATAATTATCGGAAAAAAAGGTTTTTTTATTTAATTAGTTTTTTCCTCTTATTAAAAACAAGGACTAAAAAGATGATCAAGGACAGTCGATGGTGGAGAAGTAATCTCCGAAGTCGAAGCTCAAATACAATGTATACATTATTAATTCATGTAAAATAATTGGTTCAATAAAATTAAAAAAAAAAATCAAATATAGGTTTATGTGACCAGCTTGCTATTACAACAAAACGAATTTAACTATATCCAATCGAGTATTTGAATCTATGAGAATAAATAGGAAACAGATAAAATATTTTTAATTAAAAAGAATGATGGTGAAGATCAAACCTTCGAAACTATAGTCTCTAACAAATAAATTATCTATATACATCAGGAATGACGCTGTTGATGCTTTTATTTTTGTGATTAATTGTATTAAGAGTTGAAATTTTATTAAAATCATACATAATTATTTATAACTGAAAGTGATGGAAGGCAGACCAGGGGTAGTGAAGAAAGAAAAATTAACACATATTCAAATAAGGTGTAATTTATTGGATTCTTTCCTCTTTTCCTTTCAAACGACGTTTCGGAGAATTTTTCCTTCATTCTTTAGGGTTTCAAAGGGTCAATGAGGCAAACAAACAAAATGCTTCCTTCCTCTCCCCACAGCAGTGTTTAAAACTTTCTTCTTCCTTAGAAGATGCATTAAAATGAAATGCTGAAGAAAGAGGGAAGAATCCTCCGAAACGTCGGTTTGAAAGAAAAGGAGAAAGGAATCCATTAAATTACACCTTATTTGAATATGTGTTAATTTTTTCTTTCTTTACTACCCCGGGCTGCCTTCCATTACTTTCAGTTAAAATTTCTACCAGCCCGCCTCTCTCCATAGAGAAAATTTCGTGCAAATAATTAATTATAATTATTTATTGAATACGAATAAATAATACAATAAAACTACGACGTTTCGATCGACTTATTCTGCGATCGTTCTCAAGTATAAGCAGTATTTATTCGTGTTCAATAAATAATTATAATTAATTATATGGGATTTTAATAAAATTTCAAATCTTATCTATATACATATTTATTTTCGTTATATTATATATAGTACCTGGAGGCACCTAGCGATGCTCGGTAACTTCTTCCTTCAGTTAAAACCTTTATTTTAATATTATTTTTAATTTAAAATTCTGATAAAAAGGTCGGTTTTTATTTGAGAGCCGTTTTCAAATTAAAAAAAATACAAATATATATAGTATTCGCCCACTGTACCCCACACCCCGCTTGACCCCACCCCCGAAACCTCGCCCTACCCCCGGATCACCCACCACTGCACCCCACCTCCTGCACTTGTTTTGATTCAACCATGTGATTCATTTTTATTCATCCAATTGTTAATAAATAAAACCTATCAAAATGTGTTGTTTTATCAGAAAATTGAGATCTGCTTATGCGAAATATATTTTTAAATAAATTCTTGATTATTTTTTATTCTATTAAATAAATCAAGTTCTTTATAAAAACAATTATAAAACGTTTATTAATATTTCTAACGTTTATGGAGAACAAAATATGTTAAAATCCACAATCACAATACTTCTTCAAGGCCTTTTAGAACAATGAATTAAGGCAACCCATTGTCTGCCTGGGTACAAAAGGAAAAGAGTAACTTTTTTAAAACCCTAAGAATAGGATTTGTCTACCTGAGAATTTGATTACGAAAAAACCCATCAAAAACAATTTTGTCGAAGATGAGACCGTGACAGATCGAATTGTCACCCCAAAAACCCCCTAACCCGTGAATTTCATCAAAATCGGTAGAGTCGTTTTCAAAATATAACCACAATACAAATATATATACAAACAAATATATATATAAATAAATATACATTTTTTGCTCGTTTAATAAGAGTCGATATGTTGTAGATGCAGAGGACAGGCTCATTGATCTCTCTTTACGAATCCAAAACTCTGCTACTCACGGCAAAACAAATTTTTTTCAATCAAAGAATTCACCCTCAGCAATCAAACCCCGCCAGTTGGTCATTGTTAATTTTGCGATTTAATTCAGACACAGGCACAAATGCCCTTTAGTAGTATGTGATGATATAGACCGTGTGTACACTCTATACCCTCTGATTTTTAATCTATATAGCGTATATACCTTCTACTGATTTTACAACACTGACAATACTATAATAATATGAAATATATCATGCTGTATTATATTTTCTATCCTTGAACTTTCTCTCTATTATTTCTAAATAAATGCGAGTAGAATTTCCTAAATGAATCAAAACTACCTCATTACTGGTCGATGTATACATATCTAATATATATTATTGAATTTCCAATTTTCACCGTACGAAATGCTCTTGAAATAATAATAATAATCATATATCGACTATATATTATATTGATTTATTTTAAATACTAAATGGAAGTGTTATGCTTATTTCACTCTCGCTCATCTGACCCCCCTCGCCTCTATAAGCCCCTACATGACCGCCCTCACACACACACTTACACTCTTGGCTCGATTAATATGAATTTGAAATTACCCAGGCAGAGACTGTCATCCAAATTGCCAATGGCCCACGGGGGTCAATTTTATTTTAATGCTTTAGTGAATAAACGGACCTTTTTATTTTCCAATTAGAATATTTAATTTTAAGAATTTATTAGAAAATAAATTGAAAGGGTTAATTGAATTTTTTTACTTTAGTGTCCGTTGCACGAGAAGAAATAAATCAGATTTTTACAGACTTTAGGTTTAAAAGCCCAAAAAATGTTTATTTTTTAAATATATGTATGTATGTATGAAGTCCAGTTTTCTGAACCCTCTGCTTCAAAACTCAATGAGAATATTAAAACAAAATTCCATATTTAATTCATTTATCTTGTGTTTTAGATTTTTGTTTTTGAAATCGGATCACGAAAATTCGACGTTGCTAGTGTTCTATATAATAGCTCTGAAAATATCATTTGTATGTTATACCTATGGCTTTTTTAAAGATCTTGAAGCCTGGACGACTCCAATATTATTATCATAACCTCTATATTTAAGATTTACTTAAAATTGGTCAAAAAGATAATCAGAAAATTATTAACATAGCTATATATAGAGAAAGAGAGTTTATCATTTTTGTATTCATTTAATTAATTTTTTTAGTTTTATATTATATATTTGAATAGCTAAAAGTATTTTATATTTTATTATTAATAAAAATGATTTCTTCTTTGCAGATCCGTTGAAATAAAGAAGAGATATTCGTGTCCATAGAGCCGAAGATTCAGTCCGTGAAATCCCAGATTAGAGGATAAAAGCTTTCTACAGTGAGTATTATTTAATAAATAATTTAAAAACTATATAATACCTACAGATACAAAATGTGTAATTTATAACAAAAAAAAAAAAAAAAAAAAAAAAAAACTAGATTGAAAAATTTTGTCATAAACTGTAGGTAATCCAACAAACCTAAAAATCAGAAGGCATCTAATCTTACTAAAGTAGATAAGAATTAATTGTGTAATTATCTTTAAGTAAAAACTTGAGATCAGCCTGATTAAAGCAACTAACTTAATAATTTAATTAAAATTTTTATTTTGAAGAAAAAAAATGAAAAATTAAACAGTTATAGCTTATAAATAGTGACGTCAGAGGTTGGCTTGATCTCTTTTCTCCCTTTAGAAAATGTACAGAAGGGCTTTTGAATAAACAAAAAAGTGATTAAAAATTACATAATTTTGGGAAACATCTTTAAGATTAAGTGTTTTTTTCTGATGGAAAACAGAATATTATTTTTAATCGCCTTTTACCATATGTTCCTTTGAAAATTTCTTTTGCACATTTTCAATTGGGAGAAAAGTTCTTAAACTAATAAGTAATAACTAACATCACGCAATTTATTCTGTTTTCGGCTTAAATTTTTTATTTTTCTATATTTTTCTATACAAAAAACAATGAGTATTTAGTATTTTTTATTAATCTATTAATTAATATTAAAATTTTTTATAGTTCTATTGACTCCAACTATATCTTTCATTTCTTGAAAATATTTTCGGAATTAAAATAAAAACATTGCGTAGGTATATACTTAAGATATTTCGATCATCAGTGTTAAATTCCAAGAATTTTCCATACTTATCATCAAATTATAAACATACCGCTTGCGAAATTTTTTGTTATTTTTTCTATCATCACCGGACTAAGACTGGTTTGACTCATCCACCTGCAACTATCCGACTATAATCCATGCCACTTTCTCTAACCTAAACAAAACCAAGTGTTGATTGGTTTAATTTTGCGATTTCGTGTCTCTGCTACCCTAAACCTCTTTTAAGCCAATTTTCACTTCGAGAGTTAAACGATGTCAATTATCTGACTATATCGAGTCTCATTCAAATTCATATTCTTTATTTTCCTAATAGGTATTTTTATTCTGTTTATGAAATCGAATCCCATTCAATTTTCTTCTTCCACATCCCTGTGACACTCTCGCTAGAACTAAACTTGCACCATTATTCAATAAATAGATATTTAATTTCAAATGAAATAATTTCTTCATTCATGTCTAAAGCCAATTTCGGGCGAAAACGAACACAACAGAATCAAATCAATTCCAACTGAATACCCTCTCCCAGTGAAAGAAGAATTCTTCTTTAGTTCCCCATCGAAATTGAAACGATCGATATATATCTAGTAGTCGGAGAATGGGGTGGAAGAAAACGGGGTGGATCTCGTTCGTTCTTAGCAGCTCTCGAAGAAGAATAAAGGGGTTTGTAAGACAATAATCATAATAATAGTGAGTTTGTTGAAAAGTTGCCGCTCGATTATAATGTAGAACTCTCGATGGTGGGAGATTGGAAACTTATTGTAAGACCGCTTTATTAGTTAGTTAACGGCGAGAGTGGGGAATAGATAGCGTTATATAGAATGGTTACCAAAATCTCTGGTTGGATTCAATTCAATTCGAATATTACAATTTCACTTTCACCCCTCATACCCTCAGACGCCACTTCTCTCGCGTTTAAATCTCATACATATATAAGACTATTATCATATTGGTTATGAGAATCAACTTTGCTCCGAAGATATAAATTATATTTGTTAGGCAGCAGTAGCGAGAGAGGTGTGCGAGTTTTGGGATGGGCACTTTCACTAGCTCTTTATGGAGCAGCCTTTCTCATTGAATTGTACGATGCAATATTATTGTAATCACGCGGTGGTAATCTAGGTATTCACCCCGCTCACTTGGTCCAACTTATCAAGTGATCTACGATCAGAGAATTTAGGAACTATTTGATTAATGGGCTCTAAACGAAAGAGACAAGAAACGAGAGGTTATAAAAAAATAATCAATTGTCATAAAT
The DNA here is from genome assembly GCA_024734495.1 of Forficula auricularia. Classification (NCBI taxonomy): domain Eukaryota; kingdom Metazoa; phylum Arthropoda; class Insecta; order Dermaptera; family Forficulidae; genus Forficula; species Forficula auricularia. The sequence goes on along the minus strand of JALMQS010000030.1, from coordinate 21,757,879 downwards.
CATTTGGGATTGTTTTAGAATAATAAGGTATATGAAGTTGGGATTCTAGATCTTGATAACCGAAGGAGTGGTTAATTATAAAAAAATTGGAACAGCTTCTGCTTGAGCAGACAATGCTATATATTATCTTGATGGGAAGAACCCTTCCATTTCTAATGAATAGGGTCAGAAGTCATGAAACATGACTAAAATTAGCTTCATGTTTTAACAGATTTTAATTTTTTGGAGCTAATAATTACTTTTTTCAACTTCTTTTCAAGAGTAGTTTCAAGGGGGAACGTGACACTTTTAAAAATAAAATAAAATATTTTTTTTAATACTACCTATATTGTAAATAAAATTCCATTGTGTTATTATATCATCTTACTCTTTTTTTTGCAATACCTCATTATTATTATTTATTATCCCACTGAATTTTTTGTCGTCTTCAAATGCACTTCGTTTATTTTACTCTTTTCTGGCCTATCGTGTTTCTATTTTCTTGGCCCTAGGATTCTTAATGTGCGCTAACGTCTTAAAGTGAACCCAAAGATGTTTAACAGCTTCTGAAAGATATCGAAAAATAAAAATGTTAAAAATGTGGTTATACTCTAAGGAAGTGTAACACGTAAACGTCATGATTGCATTCCAGAAGAAAAAAATAAACTATTTAGGGTCCTAAAATACTTCTGGAGACGTTTCTGGAGACATTCCCAATAAATAGGTTTGATAGAAAATCATAAGATGGTGTCATCTATTAAATCCGATGGAATGGAATATTTTTAATTATATGTCAGAGGGGTTGTTTTTCACCCCCTCGGGAATCGATCAGTTCGATTCCCGAGGGAGCGCTCTTCTATAATCAAAATATTACATTCCATCGGGTGTAATTATTATATATATAATTTCTAAATAAATTGAATCTATTACCATCAGCAAATTAATATCTTTCAATAGGTTTGATCGTTGACTCAAATCAAATTTAATTTGTTTCTTAATAGTCAATTATCGTTTAAGTAACTTTTCATCCCCACTTATTTGTTTGATTTAAATTTGTAATTTTAAAAATCTTTTTGTGTAGCCCTTCTAATTTCAGGATGAAAATTGATCCATTTTCGTTTATTGAATGAACCTTGATACAAAATATAGGCTCTCGTGTAGGGTTTAGAAAATGTAAAAGCAGGAAGGTAGTTTCAGTATCTAAAGGTCACTTAAGGCCCAATTTTGTCTTCTAGTTGTAAATATCCTAGAAACATTTTACGATCAATGTAATTCTGACAACACTTGTCTTATCTCATTGGTATTGATAGTGTACTTAATCCAGTATTACTAAATTTATTCCGTTATAGGATCACTAAATGAGTACATTTTCCTTAAAAAGTTAGTGTTAGTAGCATAATGCATTTTAAAAATTGCCAAATTCTCATGATCACATTACCTCAAATGTAACATAAGTTCTTATCCAAAAGAAAGAACTTCTTAAAAAATAATTGTATCAAATCGCATGTATTATTTAGATTATTTCAAAAGTTATCTTCATAAAGTTGTTTAGAAAATTATGAATTTGCACCCCAACGATGAGAGCTTAAAATCTAAGATTTTTTTTAATATTAATACCTTTAAATATTTTATTTGAGAGCTTCAATTGAAAATCTCTCCTAAAAGCATATATAATAAATCATTTAAAAAGACATAAAATTAAATTACTACCGGAATGAAATTGGCGTAATAGTCATTATCAGATTATAAAATACCCTATGCGTATCGATCTACTCTGAGATTATATCCAGAAGGGAGGAAATGTGATAGAAAGAGACAGTGGCGCGCCCTTGGGAAGCCTAGGGGCCCTGACTCCATCCAAAAAATATAATAAAGGAAGAAAGGAGACAATAAATAGCCAAAAACTACATCAAAACAAACATTAAGATCCACTGTTCTAGCATATTCCACATAAAATTATTTCCGTGGAGTAATTTAGTCTGCCCGCCCAGCGAGGGGCAGCATCTTCTAAATTAGCAAAAAAAATTCACAATCATTTTTTGCTTATTCGTGTTTAATTATGTCTGAAATGTGGAGAAAAATAATGTTCGAGCATGATTTGCTTTCTTTCAGTCTGTCATTATATGTCTGTATTCAGAAACCCACGATAACTCAAGAACGGATAATCGTAAGCAGTTCATTCTGGTGTCAAAATGTTTATATTTCTAAAACAAAGGACTGATTGATTAGTACTTTAAAATGCATTCTTTCCATTTTGAATGACAATCTAAATTTATGGATTCTAAATTTAAATTATTTTCATGAAACTTGGCTTTAAATATTATGCCATTAGGGTAAATTAACTAAATTCGTGACCATCAAGTTGCATAAATTAAAAATTTAGAAACCATAAATCTAGATTCTCAGTCAAAATGGAAAGAATCCATTTAATTTAAAGTAGGAACTATTTTTTCAACTAATTATTCTTTTTTGTTAAGGGAGAATGGTGTGGATTCTTGGTGAAATATTTTAAATAAAGTAAAGAAAATTTTTTAAAAATTTTAGAAACTTTTTAAAATTTTAAATATAAGCGTTTCACTCTGTAAACTCATGAAGATGGGCTTATACCCCGAAATATATTTAGAGTCGTGCTAAACAAGCATCTGATCTTTTATTTATACGAATCCTACCTAGTATTTTATATTTTAAAAGTTTTTAAAAATATTTTTCAAAAAATTTTCTTTTACTTTATTTAAAATGTTTCACCAAAGAACCCACACCATTCTCCCTTAACAAATATTTTCATTAAAATGGGCAACGTTTTGAAACCTAATTCTCGAGTCTATACCTATATAAAATTAAATTAATCTATTTTTTGGAGTGATTTCACAAGGACTTGGAAACGACCTCAATATTAGGAACCGAAATGTTGTGCATTCTGATGAGAGTATATAATAAATAAACTGCAACGGATCGTTGCTAAAATTTATCCAATGTACTATCTTAATCTAGGGTAAAGTACTTTAAAATATAATTTTACAAGAAAACTTTATATGACCTTTTTGGTGAGTCCTTACGGAACTTAATTACAATATTCAATTTCATCAAAATTGGTTTAGTCATTTTCAAAATATTTAGAAAAATTAAAAAAGTATTTAAATAAAGTACTAATGTTTGTGGGCCGATATGTACCAAAAACTGATCAGCGCTTAATTTTGTTAAAACAATTGTAGGTTTCAATTTCATTTTAATCGGTTCAAAGGTGAGAAAAATCGTGGACGAAAAAAAACGATAACATCCATCCATCCGCACGCACTTCCTGAAAAAATCGCACTTTTTGCCTGTGGACGAGACCCCATGTAATTTTTAGCAAAACTGTCACGTGCTAAAATTTAATCTAAATGAATACTACAATTTGTGACTTTAATTGAGAACATGGGTTCCGTAGTATTTACCTGAGGACCCTTTGAAGTCGCGCTTGCCGCGAGACCGATTACAATACTTTAACCATGCTTCGCATTGGATAAAGTAAAAATTGTAATTTAGATGGTTTCAGATGAAAATTCTCTTTTGATAACAATTCAACAATCGAACCATCAAATCTATAATTTGTTTATCCAAACTTGAAATTTAGATATGAGAAGGTGCGTAAAATAAGAATCGTTTTCTCGATTGGCACTTCATTGGTACGGTACTTCACTATCTTCCCTTTCCCAAACATGGTGCTGCTTATTCTTTGGCTTGCTTCACCCAAGTGCAATTCTTGTCGCGTCCGTAGCCCTGCAGTCATCCGTCATGCAACGTTTCCTCCGCCCCCGAAATCATAAACTATGCATCAACACAAATCCAACCGGGGAGTACTTTGTCATCCGTCTGTTTCGCGGGGGTTCAAGCCCTATTCATTTTTGCATGACCCTACAGAGATTGAGGGGATGGGGGGGGCATCCAGAAAAGAAGGAAAAAAAGCAAATCGTGCGCAGATTCGCCAAGTAGAAAGGAAGTGTCTTTTTTGCGTCCATTGACAGATGGTCCTTTCAACCCTCAAGAGACCGCCCCTCAAACGAACCACAATATTTCCTTTATAGCTTATTGTCAAAAAAAATTAACAAATTATTTTTAATTAAAGAGAATTTTGTCAAGGTTTCATTAATTAAAATTACAATGTCAAGCTGGTACTTCAGTCCCTAAGTCCATAAGTACTGCAGGTATTCATCAATTATCATTCTAATGTATAGGGTGTTTTTTTTAGAGGTATAGAACTTCGAATTGAAATAAAACACAAGAAAATCGTTTTAATGTCCATCGAATTTGGCTTTATTGAAGGATAATTTTATACCATTAATGTTTAAATATGATTTTAGGCATGTGGCCGCCGCGGCTGGCTCGAATAAAATCCAATTCTACAGGTCCAATTTTCAACCACTTTTCGAGCATATGGAGCCGTATGTTGGCAATAACGCCTGAATGTTGGCTTCCAAGTCCCCTAACGTTTCTGGTTTGTTGGCGTAGACGAGCGACTTCACATATCCCCAAAGAAAATAATCCAATGGTGTCAAAATCACACGATCTTGGTAGCCAATTGACAGGTCCATTCCGCGAAATTATGCTCTCATCGAATGTGACGTGCGCTGTGTGGCATGTAGCGCCGTCTTGTTGGAACCACAACTCATCCACATTCATGCCATCCAATTCGGGAACAAAATAGTCGGTCATCATGGCTCTATACCGGTCTCCATTAACGGTAACTGACTCTCCAGCATTATTTCGGAAGAAGTATGGCCCAATGACTCCACCAGCCCATAGAGCACACCAAACAGTCAGTTTTTGTGGATGTGGCGTCTCCAAAGGTCTCATGTGGATTCTCTTCACTCCAAATGCGGCAATTTTGCTTGTTGACTAGCAACCAACATTCGTGGCGTTATTACTTATACGGCCCCATATGCTCGAAAAAGTGGTTGAAAATTGGACTGGGAATTGGATTTAACATTCGAGCCAGCGGCGGCGACCCATGCCCGAAATCATATTTAAACATTAATGGCATTATCCTTCCAATAAAGCCAAATTGATGGACATTAAAACGATTTTCTTGTGTTTTATTTCAATTCGAAGTTCTATACCTCTAAAAAAACACCCATTACTAATGAAACATGGATTAAGTAATTAGGAATCTTTAGTAATCAAATAATATCTTCATAAAATCTAACAATATTGACGTATAGGGCTGACAATATAAGCATTATGTCAAATATGTTCTAGGCATTGTATACAAACATTATTTTTCAGTGGAGATACATCACAAGTGGATATGTCAGAGAGGTCATCCATCTGACATATTCAATTTACTTGGAAATAGGCTCTACGGTCAAGAGATCCTTATCCAAATTTATTAATAATAGTGTGTCTGTTACCATAATTCTTTCGATATAAACTAGCTTAAATTTTTGTCCATTTATTTAATAAATACTACAGATCATGTAAATGACCTACATAAATATTTATTGAATAGAAAGGAGAGTATAAATCAAAATTAGTAATCACTTGATGCAAATAAATTACATGTACATATTTATACTAGTATATACTTATAGTATAATTTTATATGTTCAAGAGTTTAGTTTAGCAGTCAGAAGATTGAAAATTATCCCCTCTCATTCAAATTCTCAAAAAATATAGAATTTATGAGATTTTAAATTGATATTGGCGAAAATCATTATAGGACTGACACCTCTTCCAATTATATAGAAATCCTTCGTTCTCCTCTCCATTATATTTCCAGTTTTAATCCGCCCCTTATTATATACAGATATAATTTATTACGCAATATCATCAGCTCTACCAAATTATGCGATTTTTTAAGTCAAAGTAGCTTAAAATTAAAGCAAGTCTGTTTTCACCTATTCGCTGACTTCTTTGATTCTCAGCTCTGTTTTGTGCAATGTTTAAGGCGACTTTGAATTAGCGTAGAATTCTAGCGAGTTTGTTTTCATGATATATTTAATTTTTATGGTTCCTTTCAAAAATAAACAACCCTATTAGTATATATCAGAGGTGGCCACGACGTGGCTCGCGAGCCGCATGCGGCTCTTCAGTCAATCACGTGCGGCTCTTGAACCCTCTTGAATAATATTGATTTTAAAATTACTGGGGGCATAAAGATCTACCACATTTTAGAGGTATAAAAAAATGAAAAAAATTTAACTAAAAAAGAAAGATAAATAATATATAAAGAACATAAAATAAATTTTTTTAAATGTATTTTAAAACATTGAACATACCTATCAGACAAAGAGAGTTTTTGGTCAAAAGAGCTAGAAATTTTGACCCTCCCCCCCCTTTTTTGTCTGATAATGTTTAAACCGACAAAAACATTTCGCTTATTTTCTTTTCAAAAATATCTTTCTTTTTAGTTATTTTTCATTTTATACCTCAAATATGGAAGATCCCCCTGTAATATTTAGTTTTTTCTAGTTAAATTTTTCATTTTTTATATCTCTTCAAAATGTGGTAGATCTTTATGCCCCACCCTTAATAATAATTAAATTAAAAAAATAATAATACAAAAATTAAATTAATTTGTAATTTGTAATATTATAAGTAAGTAGAGAAAAAACATGTTACTTCATTTATATTTTATAAATTTAAAAAAAGGTGTCTTTTTTTAATAAACCATTAATTAATCTCCAAACAATGTGGCTCGCTTTGAAACAGTTTTATAAATTTATGGCTCCCAAAGTTGAGGTTAGTGACACACCCTGGTATATGTGATGTGACATTGTATCCTAAATGAAATGATAAGATAAAATCTTGAAATTTTCCAGGTTAAATGTCTATTTATTTACCCGAAATCAAAAATACTATCAAAATTTTAATCGCATGATTATTTGGGGGAAGGTAGAATTTTTTGTGGGGTCAAAATATTTTTTAACATGAAGTGAAGTATATCCTAAAGATCTCTTTTTTTTAATTAATATGCAATATTGCTTCAAATTTTTAGTATTAATCATTTAAACCAAAAAAGAAGAGAATATTAAAAAAAATTCATTTTATTTTTTTCATTTCATTTCTAAAGGGCATTTCATTTCAAGCAAAGGTTATTTATTCTTATCTTAAAGAAAATATAAAGGCGACTTTAGCAAGTTGCTGCCGCTTTTGGTCTATTTTACCAACTACTACTTTTTTGATTTAATATTTCAAAACAAAATTAAACAAGGGTTGAATATATATTAATATATAGTATATATAACAACATATATATATTTATAAAAGCTCATTATACAAACACTGATATTTACATACATAGAGCAAAATAAAAAAAATAAAGATAAAAAATAAATAAAAATAAAATAAAAAGAACATATTTTTAATTATGGCAATCATTTTAAATATGATGAATGCCCAAATGAAAAATATAGAACTGCAGATGAAATTGGACAATTTGAATATAATCAAAATAAATGTTGCTATATTCAAAACATGAAATGAAAATTAGCGATTAATTTTTGTTGTTGTACTCAAAGTGAAAATTATATATAAATATTCAAAAACAACAATTACATTCACATAAATACCATATATATTTTTTATAAATTAGGAAAATAACTATATTTATATATCTGAACCCAATGTGAGTTTTAGTGGTTGAATTGAATTTATCTAGAGAAAATTAATTGTAAATATATGGCAGAGAAGAAATTAATAGGATTTATATTTATGAACAATAATTTTTTGAGTAAGATAAATTTTGATTGTTTATTGTCGAAAAGTGAAGCTTGCAGATCTTGAAGTCAAATATATAAACTATGTATATTTTTGCTTTTAGGCTCTTGAAACATTTAGAAAAGTTATTTCCAATCATTTTTTGTCATTTGTTGTCTAGATTCAGATTTCCAGAGTTACTAAAAGAACAAAAGGTTATAGAAAGTTTGTTTTATGGAAAACATATTTAATAATTTCAAAACAAAAACCAAAAACTTAAGATTTTAGGATTTCTAATATAGAATTACCAGATAAAAAAACTATAGAAAATCAGAAAAAAATCAATCGATTGTAGTTAATGACCTGACATTTGGCAAAGAAGTTTGTATTAAGGAATGTGCTTGGAGCAAAACTCAGTTTAGTCAATAAATTTATATTTTCAACTGAAATTTAAAACTAATCCAATCATGAATTTTTGATAAAATCAATATGTATCTTCAAAAGAAAGGCAAAATTTTCAGACATTCGATACCTGCTCGTCATTACAGCAATCTTGCTGGTCTGTCAAAGTATCGTAGCACGAAAACTAAATATAGGTAATACAAACTTAAAATCGCATTACACTTTTAATAGAATGATTATTTTGGGTAATGTGGAAATTTTGAAGGATCTAAAATAAAAAAAATAACGTAGGTGCGACGTATTCATATAAAGCAGAGGTCGGGGAACTTTTTAGCCATTACCCCGCAATACTTTGGGTAGGTCGCAATTACACCTACCAACCTTCATTCTGAAAAGCAAAAAAAAAAGCAAGGTAAATGTATATTATTTATTGAATTAATTGGAATTTACATGAAAACTATCTGTAAGTAAAAATAAAATTATAAAAACATTAACACAATTCAAACGCTTTACGTTTTTAGAAAAATGATAACATTTTGCTAATAAACTGAAATTTGAACTTTTTTACATGAGCGCAATCTGAATACAGTCCTTTAAAAAATATACGAACATACATCATGACAAAAAACGCATAGCTTTTTTATTAATATTTTTATATTTTTTTTAACTTTTATTAATTTTACGATTTTAAATTCCTGGAAAAATAAAAATACTATAATAGTTTATAAAATGAAAATTTTAAAAAATGTCTTATTACCCCCGATAGTTTCATTGTATTTTGAAAATTTTAAAATTAATTTTTAGTTTCCCAAACCGCTGATATAAAGCGATCCTTAAATACAATTGAATGATTTTTTTTTAATTTAATCTACTTTTATTAATTAATGACAGTGCAGGAGGACGTCAAAGTACCCATTTTTACAAAATTTCTGTACTTTTCGGGATATACATTTCTAGAACTAGAAGTCCTGAAAAAAATCCTACGGATAATTATAATAATAAACGAAAATAAAAAACGATTTTAATATTTCAAGTATTTTAAAGGTCTTTATTGTTAACAACATTGTAACTAAAACCGAAAGTCCGTGGTTTTAATTTGGGTAAGAACATTTTTTAAAAATCTAAAACCATTGTAAATGTAGGACCGAAGAGATGGTTTGGTCAGAATTAGGAACATTTTAATAGAATAAATTAAGAATTTATAAAATATAATACTCCTACATTAATAAATATTACAGATAATTTATTTTACATTTTTTTTTTTTTTTTTAAATAATTATAATAATATTAAATTTAATTTGCCCTGAGTAGCAGTTTTTGTAACACATGATGTTCAATTTGTTGAAGCTTCCTAAACAAGTTATATAATAAAAAATCTATTAATTCTCCTAATATAATTTATTTATGTACGCATACAGAACCGTCGATATGCGAGCACCAGTCGCATTTGGCTGGTTTATTTTTATTTTAATTTAATTTTTATATAGGTAGCTTAAGTTGAAAGTTATATTGTTTTCCTCTCTTCATTTGTTGATTTTCCTTGCATGTTATTTATCACTCGTCTCTCTCGATCGAGAATCTTCTCAACTGAAGAGGCTCTTTTTGGAAAATTTAAAATCTCTTTTTTGAAAACAACAAAAAAAAAATACTCAATTTTATAATAATCTAATAAGAGCTAATGTAATTTTCATAATATAAAAAAATACAAATCTATTAGTTAATTACTCTTTAAGTACAACACTACATTGTATCTTCTGAAGGCATAATATGTCCTAAAGTTTTTCAGTTGATTTTTTATGGTGAAATTTTTATTTTGTAGTTTTTAATGTTTTCATGAGGTTTCAACGCCTGATTAAGATTATTTTTAGATAATTTTTCATAGATAATTCAACCCAGACAAGCTTTCAGAGTCAGTAGTCTCGGCTAAGCTAGAAAATTTTATTATTGAATTATAATGCATTCATGTTTATTAAAAACATACCTATCATGAATGAAAGCTGATTTCGCTTGAATTTTAATTTGTCTGTTTGAAACTGATTTTTTTTCTAAAATAGCCCCCCCCCCGGAAATTATTTTATGGAATGTGCCTCTGATTCAATACATATATCTATATATTTATACCTATATATTAGGGTGGCCGTTAAAAATGAAAAGATAACATTTTTTGACACATCCCCTAAAATCGTTTAAAATACAAAAAACTGACCATTAAATACTATTATTACTTTTCAATGGGGTTGAAATTCAATTGATTTAACACATGAAATTGTACTTTTGGCCCTTTAGAATGTAACATTCATATTTTCCAATATTTTAATATGAAAATGTGTAGCTTGTGATTCGTGTCTAGCGACCCCAAAAACTATAAGGCACATATTTTCCATACCAAAATATTGGAAGGCTATGAATGTAACATTCAAATGTCTTCAAAAGTACGATTTCCTGTGTTAAACCGCATTAAATTTCAACCCCTCCGGTAATGGAGTTATTATTATTAATTAAAATCGCTCACAATTTTACACAGCTTTGGTTTCTTGTAATTCTAAACCGATTTTAGAAGACACAAAATATATATATTTATATATCCCACTTGCCTTCTTTTAACCTGAAGAATTTCTTCTTCCCTGTGTTGAAAAATATACATTGCGATTCGGTTAATAAAAAAAATCAAGTATTTTTTGTCCTCACATACCGGATATGATACAAATATTTATTTGGCTATTCATCAAAGAGAGTTGAGGTTTCAGTGGGGTGGTGATCAAAGATATTAAATCATTGGCTGTAGGGGTGTAATATATCACGCGGATTTGCCCCGAGTTCGATTTACGAGAGAGGACCTCCAAAAGTACAGTGTGGTAGAAGGGAAGGAGAATGTTGCTATTTTGGGGATATTAATGTATATCAAAAATGCAGAAAGCTTTGTCAGAATATTTACAAGAGCACATTATATTAAGAAATAACTCTTATGTCCGATTTCATTAACGAAACTTAATAAGCTAAGTTAGGAATTAAATTTACCTTAAACCAACTTTTAATGAAATTATTGAATTACATTTAATTAAATTAAATAAAAACTAAGCAATGCTTTTTCTCATTGATGAAATAAAAATCACGTTAAAAGCTGGTAGCTAATTCAAGTGCTACTTTATATAGTTTAAGTTCGGTAGGTGAAATTGGGCATTAGATTTAAGGTTGATACTCATTTTTTTTTTTTATGATAATCATGAGAGAAGGAGTTACACCAAAAATGTGCAACCCCTAAAGGCCTGGGTTAGCCCCTCCATCGTAAAAAGAAGAAGAAAGAATTTTATGGGTTGGGCGGGGGTCGAAGGTATCTGTGGATACGGGTCTTAAATATCTGAAGGTTATAAGTCGCGGGAAAGATGGTGGCAGGGAGCGAGTTCCAGTCTCTGGAGGTCATAGGGATAAAAGAGTTGGCGAAAGCGCTTGTTCGACTTTTATCCAATTTGACAGCGAAGGGGCGCTGAGCGTTAGAAAACCGCGTATTTCTCGTAAAGAGGGCATTAGGGGGGATAATTGATTTCAGCTCGACTGAACAGACACCGTGATAGTATCTGTAGTACAGGGAAAGGGCAGAAACGGTTCTTCGCTGAGCCAGGGAGTCAAGTGAGTTGGTTAGAGCCGGGTCTCCTATTAGTTTAATTGCTCGCTTCTGAATTGCATCCAGTGTAGCAAGAGAATGCTTGGAGGCACCCCTCCTCAGATGAGAGCCATATTCGAGACAGGGAAGGAATTTGAGCCTTATACAGTATAAGAAGTTGACTGGGAGTATAACAGCGTCTAGACCTAAATAGGAGACCAAGCTTGCGCGCTGCAGCTTTAGCAGTGGTTGAGATATGGTCATTCCATGAAAGGTCAAACCCTATAGTTACGCCTAGCATTGAAATTTTATCCCTGAATTCTAGTGAGTTTGAGTCGAATGATATATTTGGGAGATTTCTGTCGACGCGCCTAGAAATAAGGCAACACTGAGTTTTCCCTGCATTGAAGTTATCTAAGTTTTGGGATCCCCAGTTTTTAAGTTTGCATAAGTCTAAATTAATGGAAGATGGGAGTTAGTAATAAAAAATTGAACGAGGTGTTTTGTCTTCCATCATTATACATATCGATAATTGTAATTATTACAAACAAATGAGATACAAATTTAAAAATTCATTTTGCCAACAGTAGTAGAGTTCAGTTTCACATTTAGAACACGGGTAAATTTCTATTTTCCCTATTTGGACGGAGTGTAAGTGTATGTTTAAATTTAGAATAGTATTTGATTATATAAATGCAAAAATAAAACAAAATATATTTAAAGGTTTAACTCAATATATTTCGGGGCATGGGGCTATATTCAGAAGATACACAATGAAGATTTGACGATAACTTTTTTTTTTTATTTTTGACTGCAATTTTTCGGCATGTTATAAAATATCTGTTTGGTTTCGCCTCGAATGACAACCATTGGTCCTGGGTTCTATTTCAGAGCGTTGAATACAACGCGTATGGCATGTAATAAAAACTAGGATTAAATGTAGAGGATATTCTCTTTATTTATCCGAGAAATCCAAGATACAAATAAGATTGTAGTTTTTAACTAGTAATTGGTCACAGCATGAAATAGAACAATTTACGTCTTGTATTTTGTTAGTTATTTTTTTATAATGGTACCTCGAGTCAAAAATACTAGTTGTTACACTTTCTGAATGTTTAATCTTTAATCATAACAATTGTAATTGGAAACTTGTAATCGGTTTCAATAAAGGAAAATAAATGATATCTTGTATTTCGATATTTCGATATTTTTTGGTAATTGATATCTTGAATTAAAAATACTATAATAATTACTACAGCTTCTGGAGACACTCTTCTTTCCAGGAATGGGAAGGTGTGGGTCATTCATAACTTACCTATAGCTGTTACTCTAATCATCACTATTATAGTAATTATTGGACACTTTTAAAAATTAAAGCATTGAAAATAATTGATTTCTTATAATTTGATAGTTAATTTTTGGTGATTGGTACGTTAGGTACTAAATATTAATTACTATATGTAGTGTATCTTTTAGATACATTCTTCTTTTCGGGAAAGTGGGTTCCTTCATATTGTTTATCTTTCTATGTGGTGTTTCATTGATCACGATAGGCGTAACATATCTTCGAGATATATGAAATTAATATTTACATATTAAATTACCCTTTAACAACAGCTTTGGACGTTACTTAAAGGGCAAAAACCTAAACAAACCTATTCTTATGGGTTTTTATTCCTAGTTAACTAGCGCGTCTGATTTTCGCCAATTATAATTATTAATTATAGCATTGAAAAATAATTGGTATCTTGTATTTCGCTACTTATTTTTTGGTAATTAATATCTTAAGTCAAAAATAAGTTTACAGCACCATCTTACGATGAAAACATATACTTTGTTAAAAAGTTCACTAAAATATTGAGTTTGCGAAATTCACTCTTTTTCGCACTCTGAAGTATGGAGTCAGTAAAACAATATTTTTTATGGTATTAGATTATAAATAATTAATTTTTTGTCAAATATTATTCATTGTATACTTTTATTTATCTCTTACTTTGCACAACATTATATCCGCGTAGGTCCATAATAATAATTAAATTTTTGAAATAAATTCTTTGAATGTTAATAAAAAGATAAATATGATACTTTAGAATTTATTTATTATTTATGTATGTATAAATATATACATATATATATGAGCATGATAATATTTCTGAAATCGTATTGTTATGGTATTTTTATTGAATGGTTGAGCCGTCCTTTGTTTGCAACAAGCAAAGAGGCTCTATCTCCATCCATGCATCAACAATCTCTCTCTGCTTCGGGCATACAGCATATATATGGTACATAAATGGATATGCACGGAGGAGAGAGAAAGTAAGTGAAAGGGTGGGGAGAAGCCTTTCGGTTTTATTTCATTAAGCGACTATATTTATTTTGAGAAAAATAAAATATTTTAAAAATTGTATTTTTATCATAGCGCACAGCGTATGCAGGCCAAGTTCGAGCTTTGGCCGTACATGCTGTACGATATTTATACGAATCATTTCGAGCCACTTTTCACCCCCCTGCAGCTCAGATCCCATTTGAGATACAGGGCTGAAATTATTCACATGTAATTATGTAATAGACCTTGTAGAGAGTACCGAATTTCAATATTATACCATAAATATATTCTGAGACCTGAGAAAATGGCTAATTTTGGCACTCACTCAATGACTGACTGACAGGTCATCAAAACCTATAAGGTACTTCTAATCGTCCCAACATCATGAAATTTGGCATTTATTCCCCTTAAAAAATCACACTCCAGAGGCATATCTTGGAACTGAGCAGCAAATTGTCTCTCACGTTTATTCTCAAATTTGTCCTGAGACAGCTACAGAAATGAGACCTGATTTACCTAAAAAAATAATAATAAAAAAATTACAAAATTCTTATTTGAAAGAGAGACAGTAAGACTAGTGCAGTGGGTGAATTAAGTCAAAATCTCTTTAGATATTCATTTATTTGGAAATCAATCAAATTTTTAAATTTCATAAAAAGTTGGGTATTTTAAAAAATCTAACTTCCTTAGAGACTGTATTTTCGGGAAAATTGTTATAAAGAAATTAAAAGCCAATAATCAAAGATATTATTAGATATGTTTTATTCATTTCAGAAAGGAATGCCCTCTCAGGGGTCAAACTCATGTGCCAAACTTGTTTTCCAGGCAGTTAGCTTAACCCTAGAGCAGTGTTTCTCAACCTTGAAGGCACACTAAAAATATCTGGAATCATTTGCGGCACACCTGAATATAAAAAAATGTTAAAGTTGTATAATACAAAAACAAAAAAAAAATTCAAATAATTACAATATTATTTCAAAGTTACAAAATCCATGCAATTTTAATTATTTGTCAAAAAGCTTCGCTGCACATTTGACAATCTCTCGCGGTACACAGGTTGAGAAACATTGCCCTAGAGACTATCTTCTTTTGATATATATGTGTAATACAACAAAACTTTACTAAATTTTCTAAACTACTACTAACAATAATTTTACTAATTTGACACCAAGTGCATTTCCCAGAAGCAACATCGATGGACTAAAATGTTTTATTTTTTTGCAGAATTCTGATGGAGCGAATAATGAGAGTCTAGAGCAAAGTATTCTTCTCGGACCCACCATTATATTAAGTAAGTTTTGTGCTTCTTCGTAGATAAAAATGCATTCTGTAGGCATGTTGATATTTTGTACTTTATTATATAATATATTATTTTAAAATAATAAAAACATTCGATAGATATAATTCGATTAGTGATACATAACATGTTAATGCTAAATTAGCTCTATAGGCGAAGGGTTATCTACTATAATTTCTAGTCTGCGTATAAGTGTAATGAGATTTCTAGGAGAGATTTCTGTGACTTTATCAAGAAACATTGAGGATTTTCATCACTTTAAAGGGAAATCAGCCAATCCAATTATTAATATGGTTCCTTGATTGCGGTAACCTCCGCAATAACTCCTATATCAAATTATAGAGAAATCGAACAATCGCTTCGCAAACTCTTTTAGTCCTATGATTTCTAGGAACTGAATTGGTGTCCTTCTCTTTCTCCCAACCTAAATCTTCAGTCATTTAAGACCATCATCTCCAGGCAACTTCGACTTTAACCTGATACTGAAACGTCATCTTCTTTTCACGAAGTGAGGGTCAAACCTGTCCTATAGGTGTTGCACATTCTTGGTTTAACCTCTTATTTATTTTTTAATGATATTGATGCAAGATGTTGTAAAAAGATTCAACTTATGTAGTTCTGGGTGGACCCTTACATCGTGAAAAGAATGGGGAAAGGGATTGAAAGTTCAGTCATTAAAAAAATAATGATTTTGTTTTGAAGTTTCTCAAAAGGACAAGAATCTTCTTTGTTGAAATTATTAATAAAATTAAGTGAATGGGAGGGAGGCTATATACACGACAATCACTTACAACATCCCCTTTCTATAAAATCATCCTATCAATTTTCCCCTTTAAAATTAGTCTTCTTACAATATTTCAATCGAGATAAAAATATATACCTCACAGAGATAGTGATACTTTTTCAAGCAAGCACTGCGAATTTTAAAAAAATCGTACCGATCGTTTGTGTGAAAAAAAAACATAAAAACCATCCCAAACTTTAAATAAAAGAGTTCAACCAAAAGCTTAACATACCATTTTTTAAAAATTTAACGTTCCTAGATACTATATAGTTCAGAAGAAATTAAAAGCCAAGAATCAAAGATATTATTAGATATGTTTTATTCATATCAGAAGGGAATACCCTCTCAGGAGTCAAACTTGCTTTCTGGTCAGTTGGTTTAACCCTAGAGAACATATTCTTTTGACATATAGATATGTGTAATGTAAGAAAATTAACGTTACTGGCTAATTTCTAACTTAAAATTAAAATTTCGTTTTTCTGTGATTTACTGCTACTGATATATATCAGCACATACATCTGACATTGAATTTTCGTGTGAGTTTTCGCTCTGGTGCCCTCAAAACTCGTTTTATTTGTCTAAACTCAGTTTCTCTATCTTAAGTTCATCGAATGGGGTCGGATTAGGTTAGGGGTTAGCGTACCAGCCTGCTAACCAAGTGTAACCGGGTTCGAATCCAACTCGAGGGATCCGGCTAAAATCTGATCCCTGGGTAGAGACACATTTTAAAAATATATAATAAGTATCGTAAATTGGCTTATGGCTAGAAAGGCCGAAAAGCCAAAAAAAGTTTATCGAATACTATCCCTAGGACGGATCTGAGTAAAATTAAATACTCTAACTATAGAGATAAACCACTTAGAAAATTGAACTTCCCAATAGTAAATGGGATACTTTAATTTTCATGCTTCGCTATGTAAATGAAAATAAAAATTGTATCATTTTTTTTTTTAATTAAATAAATATTTTCGAATTTTAATATTAATTTTAATAATTTAATTTAATATTCAGTGGGTAAAGATAAAAATATAACAATCGATATATAAACAAAAAAAGCATAAAGCATACCTTTCCTATAATGCTCTTTTTCAACGACATAATAATTAGATGCTAATTTTGATTGGTTGTAATTAATTTCCGCTCATTATCAGCTGGTAACAAGCTAATACTGAAACATGGAAACCATTATTCGTTTATAATTGAACAGGTGAATTTATTAAAAATAAATTTAAATCTCATACGCACTAGAAACACTTAGTCACATATATGAAATGGTGTTATGTGTTTCTAGAAATAGATTTATAAAATAAAATCACAGAAATCGCCCTCTGATTAAATATTGATAACGAGCTTTTCGTGCGTGCCTTCGGCACGCCCTCGAAACTCGGCCCTCCGGGCTGGTGCCCTGGCGGGCAGCGTCTCGATCCAAAATTTTTATTCCTCTTAAAAAACCACACTCCAAATGTATACCTGTAAACTCCCGAAAATACATACTCTCTTAAAAGTTTCGCCTCATTTTCGTGCTGACACAGCTACAGAAATGAGGCTCTAGATATTAATCTGGAAGTATTTTTTCTTTTCTATAATCTACAGCATTGTGATATTTTTTGTGTGGAAATAGATTTATTTAAATAAGTGGGATCGTATTAGAATTATATTATATCATTTTTTTAAAATTTGGGATCGATAATCGATATAAGGCTCAAAATATTTAAAAGATATCAGGTGTTGTTTGTATGACAGGCTGCTCCTTCCAGTATTGCCAGGAGAAACTCATATGGGCATGCGTGTCTTAAGTAGTTCAATTTTGTAAAACTCAAAAAATAAGAATAACAAAATTTAGATTTTTAAAAAATTATAAAAAAGTGGCAAATTATTAAAAAATAAACAAATAATATATTAAATATAAATCAAATAAGATGTGAATGATTTCTTTTTCTGTGCGGAAAGAAAAGCGAATTGAATATTTAATTTTTGAGTGGTGAGGGGGGAGGGAAGGAGGAATAATCATCAATATATTTAATGTTTCTTAATTTAAAATCAATTGGAGTGTTTCATTTCAAAATTCGAGTCCAAATTACGATTATATTTCGAATGTGCCGCAAATATACCGACGGCGCTCCCTGTCGGCAGCATAACGTCAGCGTTGCTAAATATTAATCTAGGAAAATATATATAGTATTTTGTTTATATGACAAAAGGGCCGGCTCTGGAATCAAACCCAATCGAAATTTTATGTTAAGACTTTGATTCAAATTTAGTGGCTGATTGTAATGTTATAATATGTCAGATAAGTTCTCTTCAGATAACTTTTTAGCAAATGCTTTCGATCCCAAGAGTTCAACCATCCTTTCAACATTTCAGTTTAAGCAAGCAGCAAACTCCTTGATTTTATTTTCTATTTCTGTTTTCGATCATTTATGTAAGAAAATGGAAAATTTGAGCTAAAACTTGGTAAGCCCAATGTGCGTTTAATTTGAACGATTCAAGTCATTCGAACACATTTAAAACTACCTACTTTTAAAACCAGAATTTTCAAAAAATGGAAACTAATTTTTTTTTTTCAAAAAATCAATATTTTGAACACATCATCATTGAGTATACAGTCCTAAGACTGGTTTGATGCAACATTTTCCAAAAAATCAAAATTTTCCAAAAAAATTCAAAATATAATTACAAATACAAATTAAAATAGTGAATAAATTTCTTAAATATAAAATAACTATTATTTGTTATATAATTATAAAAAATATTTAAGAAAATGCCTATGCTTCATCTCTCTCTTTTCCACTTACTATTTCCCTATTCTCTAAATTTACATATATAACTGAATAATAACTTAGACTTTTAACGAGCGTCACGACACTCTCGGATTTTTTTAATGTGAAATAAATAAACTAGTATTAAGTTAATTAAATTAAATTAGAGAATAAAGAAAATAGAAAATATTTTTCTATTATACACAAAAGGATGACCCGAGATTCAAACCTGGGATCTTCGCATGTCCGGTGAGATACTTTTTGGTTTATCCAATGCGAAGCATGGGTAAAGTATTGTAATCGGTCTCGCGGCAAGCGCGACTTCAAAGTATCCTCAGGTATAGACTACGGAACCCATGGTCTCAATTAAAGTCACAAATTGTAGTATTCAATTAGGTTGAATTTTAGCACGTGAAAGTTTTGCCAAAAATTACATGGGGTCTCGTTGAGAGGCCAAAAAGTGCGATTTTTTCATTTAGTCTGTGCGGATGGATGGTTGAATGTGTGTGTGTGGTCGTTTTTTTCGTCCACGATTTTTTCCACACCGTTGAACCGATTGAAATGAAATTGAAAACCTACCCTTATTTTAACAAAATGAAGTGCTGCTTAATTTTTGATACATATCGGCTTACAAATATTAGTACTTTATTTCACTACTTTTTTAGTTTTTTCTAAATATCTTGAAAATGACTTAACCAATTTTGATGAAATTTAATATTCTAATTAAGGACCCTGGGGACGACAAAAAGTTCAAATAAAGTTTTTAGTAAAATTATATTTAAAAGTACTTTACTCTAGAGTAAGATAGCACGTTTTTTTAATTCTTTATTATTTTATTTTAAACAAATTTTAATTAAATTAATCATTTTTTTGACGTTACTTTCTTGTGATTACGACCCAGGAAACAGAAAAAATAATTGTCGATCTTTGGGCACGTGTTTGATTGGGAGAAGTTTGAATATAGATTAATTAGTATTAATATTGAAAATAATGATATATCGGAAAATACACACCTAGCGAGATGGCCCACTAGCTCTGACGTCACATTTTCATTATGATTTATTAAATATTTCTGAACCGTTTAATTTTACCAATTTTTCAAAAACTTTCACACACTATTTAATTATCCTGTATATGCATATATTTTGAGGGATAGATGAATATATTTGTAGCTGTGTTTAGCGATCATATATCATTTTAATGATCAGGTAAATTGTCCGATTATCACATTACATTACTAACCAAATATGAGTTAAATAATAGAAAACGATTTATAATATTAATTTTATTTTATATAAAATATTTTATAATACAGGAATTTAAATCATTTTTCATTAACGGTGATAAAATTTGAAATTAAAAGGATTGATTATATAATGCGAAATAAATAGCTTAACAATTTATTTGCACACAAAAAATACTAAATATGTATATACCAAGAGAATAATTCAAAAAACGTTGGCATAAAATGAGGACAAAATTAATCTTATTTGAATATTGTAACCAACAGCGTTAAAATGTTCATAAGATCAATTAAGCGACATGACTATTTCTTAGGGCCGGTTGTATGTCACAAAGTAAATGCTTTTTACCACTAACAAACGGTAGATGGTAAATGGAGGGGCTGGTATGGCCAATCAGATGACAGGAACTTTCAGTGCCTGTCATCTGATTGGCCATCCCAGTGGCTCCATTTACCATCTACTGTTTGTTAGTGGTAAAAAACATTTACTTTGCGTCATACAACCAGCCCTTAGGGTCGGTTGCATGTCGCAAAGTAAATGCTTTTTACCACTAACCAAGATAGATGGTAAATTCAGTGCCTGTCATCTGATTGGCCATCCCAGTCACTCCATTTACCATCTACCTTGGTTAATGGTAAAAAGCATTTACTTTGCGACATGCAACCGGCCCTTAGAAGAGTAACCCGTGAAATGAAACGGCTGAACATACTCCTTAAGGGCCGGTTGTACGTCGCAAAGTAAATGCTTTTTACCACTAACAAACGGTAGATGGTAAATGGAGCCAGTGGCTCACTGGGATGGCCAATCAGATGACAGGCGCTTTCAGTGGATGTCATCTGATTGGCCATCCCAGTGTCTCCATTTACCATCTAACGTTTGTTAGTGGTAAAAAGCATTTACTTTGCGACATACAACCGGCCCTAAGAATGTCTGATTGTACAAAACTTCGCCAGGCAATGAATAACACTAGTTAGAATAAAAAATTAAACATATTTCAAAAATATATTTCCTTGTAAATGAAATTTAGAATTCAAGTTAGATAATAACTAGAGAGCCAATATAAAAGACCAATTATGATATTAGTAATTTTAAAAATATTATATGGACTCAAGAGAGATGGTCAACTACTAGATCCGAAATGTTATGGATTATCGTTATTATGTCAGAAGGGTTATTTCCCATAAAAATAATCCATAACATCTAGTAATAGTAATCATCTAGTAGTTGACATCTCTCTTGGTTTTCTATAGTAATTTTAAAGCTACTAATATCAGCATTGGTCTTTTATATTCAAATCAGGAATAGTCGTTCTATTACCATCCGATTTTTGAAAATTTTCAAAAATTTAAACATTCTATTCAAAATTCAGTAAACTCCCGATTATCCGTGTGTGGATTATCCGGTTTGCGGATTATCCGTACATGAATTTAATTTAAAAAATAAATAAATAAATGTATATGTATTTTTTAAATATCATTAAATTATCAATCGCATTAGTCACAATACGGCTCTGAATTCTGTTGACACTTTGTTGGAGTATATCGACCAATAGGAATTTGAGTAAAACTACATAAGAGCTCTTAGAAAAATTCGAACTGATATTATAATAAATAAAAATCATTAAAAGATTTCTGCAAACAAACCAAAATCACAGATTTTCTCAATAATAATGACCATTAAACATGTTAAAATAATTGTCTGCCTTAGAAATGTATTTGGTAATATGTTGTATTTTAGAAATAAATAATTATAGTTCGGATTATCCGTGCCACCTCTCCCCGCTATTAGCCCGGATAATCGGGAGTTTAATGTATATGGTTTGATTGTCTGTGCCTATGTTAATATGTATTTAGAGAGCCGTTTTAATTTAAATAAAACTCAAAATATATGATAAAGGGGTGTTAAAAAGGGCTCCGAAAATCGTATTGATCCAAAACTTGATTATGAGCTCTCTAGATGATTCCAAACTTGGGTTTCGAATTTAATTTACTTAGGATTTGCTATATTATTGGAAATCTTGGTGGGAGCGTGGCTTAATCTTTGTCCTACTGTGGCTAGTTTCAATTTAGACCACCAGATAGCGTATCGGAATTCTCAGTTTCCCAATAAAGATGTTTTCTATAAAAAAGAGGATTCATTCATCCCTTTTTTAATTTTCATCTTTAAAATTTAAATGATTAATGTAAAGATTTTTTTTTTTTTTTTTTTTTTTTTTCAATATTATGTCATTTACAATCAGTTCGATACAATTTGAACTATAAGTAAATTTGATAAAAGATACATTCATTCTCTCACGCATTCATTACACGTTCATGTCTCGTCCACTCACTCATACACACGATGAGTGAAATTTGTTTTCCCAGTTGTTTGTCGTGTAGCGGTCTTCTGTGTCCAGGACATGGTTCTTCTTTAGTCTTCTTATCGATTGGCTATTATCGAGTAAGGATATGGCTGAAGTGTTGGAGTGATTGTCCAGCTTATGAATGTGTTTTTGGTAAGCAATATGGATAACTTTCCTAACAGAGGGAACCTGAAGATCAAAATGCAGTGATTCGTTGGTTATGTACCACGGAGCATCAGTTATGCATCGAAGGATTTTGGATTGGAGTCGTTGTATCTTGCTTATATTGGATTCACTTGCTGTTCCCCAGAGTTGACATGCATAAGACCAGATTGGTTTTAAAATCGCTTTATAAATAAGTATTTTGGTTTTTAACGCCAGTTGGGATTTTCTTCCTATAAGCCAGTACATTCTTTTGTATTTACAGTTTATTTGGTTGCGTTTGGAGTCTATGTGGGCTTTCCATGTGAGTCTCGAGTCTAAGATTAAGCCAAGATATTTCACAGAGCTACTATTAGGGATGATTTTAGAGTTTAAATAAACGGGTGGACATGTAATTTTTTTGTTCGTAAATGTGATATGAGTTGATTTTTGTTCGTTTATATGGATTCTCCATTTTTTTAACCAGTGTTGTAAGGTGTCTAGTTGTTCTTGGAGACGATTGGAAACTGCGTCTGGGTCGTCATTTATGACAAGTAAAGCAGTATCATCCGCATAGGTAGCAACGAAAGTGTCCTCCAGGATTGGAATATCAGCTGTATATATACTATAAAGTAAGGGCCCCAAAATGCTTCCTTGAGGAACTCCTGCTCGAATTTGATGGAATTTCGAAAAGTCATCTTCAATCTTTACTTGGAAGTAGCGATCTTCAAGATATGATTTTAATATCCAGTAGTAATGATCAGGGAATAGTTTTTTTATTTTATAGAGAAGTCCAGGATGCCACACTTTATCGAATGCCTGTCTGACATCCAGGAACACTCCAGAACATATTTTTTTTTCTTCCAAGGTTGTTTCGATGATATTTACGATTCTGTGGATCTGCTCGGATGTTGAATGGTGATGTCGAAATCCGAATTGATGATGAGGTAGTATTTCATCCATTTCGATTTCAGCCTTTAATCGTAGTTGAAGAAGTTTCTCAAAAATCTTAGAAGTTTGTGGTAGCAGACTGATTGGGCGGTATGAAGAAACTTCAGATTCCTTTTTACCCGGCTTAAGAATCATGATTATGTAAGCAAACTTCCACTGGGTTGGAAAATATCGTGTTTTTAAAATGGCATTAAATATTTCGGAGAGTAGAGTTAGTCCCTTTTTCGGAATTTTTTTTAAAATTTCAATCGTAATTAGGTCGTATCCAGGAGATTTTCTTCTATTTGGTTCATGTTTTAAGAAATTTTCTATTTCTTTTGTTGTAAAGGGTCGAATGGGTGGGGATAATTGTAAAGGAGAATTCAAAAATTCTTCTATTTGGTGATTTTCAGAACTCAGACATGTTTGGGGAAAGGGATTAAAAGTGTTTTCTAAGTAATGGGAAAAGGTTTCGGCTTTTTCCGGATTTGTTCTTGCCCAGGAGTTTGTGTTTGTTTTTAATGGAGATATGAAGGATTTAGGTCTTTTTAGGTATTTAGTTGCTTTCCATAAGGAATGTTCATTGTTACCTTGTGGTGATAATTTCGAGAGATAGTCTTGAAGTGTATCATTTTTATTTTTAAAAATAAGATTTTTTAGCTCCTTCGTGGCTCTATTAAAGGCTGACTTGTCTGCTGGGTAATGTGTTGTTTGACATATTTTTCGAAGTCGCCGTTTTTCTTTCAATTTTTCTCTTATCTCAGTTGTAAAATTAATTTGTCCTTCTTTGATTTCTATTTCGGGTGTTGATTCCCATGCAGATTTTTGTATGGTGTTATTAAAATGCTCAATTGCCATTTCAATATCCTCTTCTGTTTTGAGAGGAATTTTTAAATTTATATTATTTTCTATTAGGTTTTGAAACGATGACCAATTTGTTTTTTTATTGCATAAAGTAGGGTTCGTTTTATTTTTTATCAGTGTAGAGCTGATTGTGGCTATAATGGGTGTATGGTCTGAACTGAGATCTATATGTTCTTCTATAGTTGTGTAGGAGTTTGCTATCCCATTTGAAATAAAGAAATCTAATAAATCAGGTAGTCTATTAGGATCAGAGGGCCAATATGTTGGTTTTCTTGTGGAAAGTGTGTTGTATCCTTTTGAAGATATTAATTTATATAGGTTCCTTCCTTTTGGATTTATAAGTCTGGACCCCCAATATATATGTTTTGAATTGAAATCTCCACCTGCTATACATTTCGGACCTAGTGTATCAAAAAATGTAGAAAATTCTTCTTTTGTAATTGAATATCTAGGAGGGCAGTAGACGGCACTTACTGTGATTTGTGTATTATTTTTGTCTGTGACTTTAATTGAAGTCGCTTGTAGATGACTTTTTTCGTATTTCTCCATCTCGTAGTGTTGAAGTGATTTTTTGATGAGTATGGCCGTTCCTCCATGAGCTGTACCATCGGGATGTATAGTGGAGTAGCATTTATAGCCTGCTATTGAGAAATAATTTTTATCAGTGAAATGAGTTTCAGTAACTAGCAAAATGTCTATTTTTTCTTTATGGATGAACAATTCGATTTCATGTCGGCGTTGAATTAAGCCATTAGCATTCCAAAGAGTTATTCTGTAAGAATTAGCCATTTTTGGTTGTAGAATTGATGACTTTTGTTAAAAGATTCAGAATCATAGAGTTTTGGTTTATTAATTGATTAAACATAGTTTTAAATTCATTCATAATTGATGTGAGTTGAATATATATATCATTTGGTTGGGGATTTGAGTTGTCGTTTCTAACTATTGTAGCGTAAGTTGTTTGTTGTCTCTGTTGAGAGTTTTGCACTTGTTGGATAGGGGAAGGAGGAATGGGGAGAGGAGGGAATGTAAAGATTTAAGCATCTTTTTTGAGTTTCTTTTTTTGAAAAAAGATTGAATTTTTTAAAAATCAACCCAATTATATAATATTGAAAAGTGAATTTATTTTTATTTAGGAAACAAATCAAAGATTTTAGTAGAAATATTTTTACATTGCATATCAGAGGGTTTCGTCCCCTTGGGAATCGAACCCAAGCGCTAACTAAGCTTGCCGGGCTGTTAGCCAAACCCTTAAGACAAGGGGACGAAACCCTCTGATATGCAATGTAAAAATATTTCTACTAAAATCTTTGATTTGTTTCCTAAATAAAAATAAATTCAATTTTAAAATTTAAGATATCGATTTTTTCTATAAGTAAGAAAAATTTCAGCTTTCTAACTTTTAGAGCAATTGATTTTAAATCAACACTGTGCAAATTGTTTCCTTTGACATACCTACTCGTATACTTATATTTATATAAATAAATTTCAAAATATGCTATTCTTAGCAAAATATAATTTAATTTTTAAAGATATGAAAACATCTTTTATAATCCTTTTTTGCTAATTAGAAATTGAATTTTTTAGATTTTCAAATAGAAAGAAATTATTTAAACAGAACTCTGACGCCACTCTCTTGTTTCTGGGTTTATTATTTTTTTATTTTTTTATTATTTTAAGAAAAACGTAAAAATATTTACTTAGTATTTTTCTTTAAATTTAAATTTTTATCCACACATCCTATTTTTTTGTGTTTAATGTTCTATTCTCTTAAACTAGTTTAATTTTTCGGCTTGGTTATAGTTAACATGAAACCTTTAATTAGGTCAGTGGTTCCCGAAACGCTACCTTGGGACGTGCAGAATCCTTAATTATTAAATTAGACCTCTTTCATGTTTTTTTTTTAATTCACAATTTCTGTTGATTAAAAAAACACAAAAAACAAGACATTTATATTTAGAACTTTTTACTTTATCCAATGCAAAGCATGGGTAAAGTATTGTAATCGCTCTCGGGGCAATCGTGGCTTCAAAGGGTCCTCAGGTAAAGACTACGGAACCCATGGACTCAATTAAAGTCACAAATTGTAGTATTCAATTAGGTTGAATTTTAGCACGTGACGGTTTTGCCAAAAATTACAAGGGGTCTCGTCGAGAGGCCAAAAAGTGCGATTTTTTCATTTAGTGCGTGCGGATGGATGAATGGATGTATGGATGGATGTATGGATGTATGTTATCGTTTTTTTGGCCCACGATTTTTTCCACACCGTTGCACCGATTGAAATGAAATTGAAAACCTAGCATTCTTTTAACAAAATGAAGCGCTGATTAGTTTTTGGTACATATCGACCCACAAACATTAGTACTTTATTTCAGTACTTTTTTAGTTTTTTCTAAATATCTTGAAAATGACTTAAGCAATTTTGATGAAATTTAATATCCTAATTAAGTACCTTGGGGACCACAAAAAAGGATAAATAAAGTTTTTAGTAAAATTATATTTTAAAGTACTTTACTCTAGAGTAAGATAGTACCTTTTTTTAATTTTTTTAATTCTTTAAAATTTATTCATTTGAACCTTTTAATATAGCTCATTTAGCCTTGCTTAAATAAGAATGGATAGGCTTCTCTCTGTGAAATGCTAAAAATTTGGGAGGAAATTTTATAAGTAACCATAGCAACTGCGTTGTTTTCTTATCCCTTACCTTTGCAGAAGACATAGAGGAATCGACTTTAAACCAAAAATAGCGATTGATTCT